>CM060943.1:778476837-779726837 GCA_030765085.1 Allium cepa
TGTAGGGCTGCTTCAATTTGGTTTTTTTCAAATATCATCTAGACTTGTGTATCGTCACGTGAAAAACAGTTAAGATTTAAATGGGAAAATATTCGAATTCTCGGTAAGGATTGGTGGGGTCTAGCTTGGAGTTCCTATGGTTTTGAAGTATATTTCTAGAGGTATACTTCTTTTACGGGTGATGCACCCTCCTATTCATTTGTTGAAAATTTTCCTTTCCTTATTTGATTCGGAAACCTTGAATCTATTTATCTTTAAATTGCCACGAGTAGATCCAACCCCTTTTCATGGCATTTAAGTATTTACTTAGTCCATTTTACCAAGTTTGGATTGTTACCTTATTTTGGTCCATTCTGTCAAATTGGGACTATTACCTTGTTTATCCCATTTTATCAAGTTTGAATTGCCATCTTATTTTGTCCATGTAATGAAATTTGGACTGTTTCCTTATATCCGTTCTATCCCGTTTGGATTTTACATGGGTTATTCTCATCTTTCAAGACCGATTTTAATATTAATTATGCCCATTCATATTTAGATTTGTTTCCTGATGATTATTTCTTCTCTTGCCTATATGAATGTTATTCTTATGAGGTAAAAATCCGTTCCACGTTTGCGGCGTGGTCTTACATAACTTTTATATGTTCTCCATTGCTTGAGTTATCTCATGCTGGTGTCTCCAGACTGGTCTGGGTGTCATTTATTTATAATGATCAAGTCAAACTGAGTATTTTCCTAGTTTGGCTTTAGTGTTATAGAAATCTTGGAGGGAAGCTGAAGATTCACCTATTGTAGTATTTTATTTTTCGATGTATTATATGGTATACCTATCAGCATTTGTAAGGTCGGGATTTTATAACTGTCCAGTAGACAAGGTTTGCTTTTAACTTTGATACACTCTGTATTTTTTTGAGCGATAGTTTCTACATTCCTTGTTATATTATATGTTGTCAATTCCACTGTGAGGTTCTGTTTTCCTCTGTTCTCCTTTGTTCTCTATTCTTTTCTATTTTATTACCCTAACAATCAGCCTTTTTCAATTGGATGCACGACATTAGAACATAGTGGCAGTATTCGGATCCACTTTCGATGGTCAAAATGGCGGGTCGTTACATTTTGGTATCAAAGCGCAAGGTGAAGCGAGAACCTTGTGTTTGGTAGTATTTGGCTCATTAAGGATGCTATACAAAAAGTATTATTTACGCAAACGGAGACAAAAGATAGGAGAGATAACTAACGAAAAATAGAAGTTTGTTTCATTGCAAGCTATTTACAAAATGATTTGACAATATAACTTGGAGAACATAATGTGGACAATGAGAAAGGTTCCCTATTACAAAGTACTATCTACTGCTATTAATTTGGACAAATCATATAAAATATTTCCATTATAAATAAGCAGATGTTATAGTTAAGTACATTAAACAAAAAATTAAGATTTTATTTATTAATTCTTGATAACGTGATAACATATCTGTACAAAGGATGTTACGAAATACATAGGTATATTATTTACCAAATTAAGATAAGCATAACCAAGGAAATAATGAAGTACGTCTATATGTTACATACCATTTAGCTTGAATAAACATAAGATTACTCCATTCCAAATTTCTTTTCTTTTGGTGTTTCCTTATCTGAAGCTCTAACAAATGCATAACCTGAAAAGGATAAATAATAAATTCGAAACAATCAACGTATCCAATAAAACAGAACGATTGTATTATATGTGAATATTCAATAGTTAATATAGAAAATGTATTAATTTGCATGATTGACATGGAAAGTGCATGTAGGCTCCACTTGGTGGTTTTGTAGTATAGGTTATAAGATGTTTTAAAAGTCCAATTTTGACCGTAAATGATCATAACGGTTTTGATTGGTTTACACAAAGTGTTGTTATAACCGATCGATGCATGCATGAGAGTGCAACCTATACCGGCTTGATAGTTTTCCACTAAAGTAACCGTCCTTATATTTATTCTTTGGTTTGGTTAACCTCATAATATAATTAATGGGAGTATAATTGAAAAAAATAGTTATAACCTCTCAAAACTCCACAACTTGATAGGTTGAGATTTGTCATCAAAATTATACTATATCGGTTTTTACATGTTTTATAATCAACTATAATCGGTATGAAAAAAACTTACAAGCAAGGGTTGCGATAATACTTGAATTACAGAGCTTTCCAAAATCAGTCAAAACCAGTAGAAAATAAACTATCCAGCGGAGTGACTTTTGAAGGCCTGTATACCATTCGGGAGCCTTTGTTTTTATTTTGCCAGCAACTTATGGGCTAAGATTTGACCCATGGATGAAATCATTGAATATGTATGCTAGAAAATACAGCTAAAAAAAGATGCAGTATTGATATTTGCTTATCTCTTAGCCGTGTTAAAATTTACAATAACATTACAGTTATCATTATATTCTATTTTTTTTATGACAATGGATGAATTAGGGTGTACCTTTTCGAAAGGTTCTAGCAGCTTTTTTTTTTTTCACCCATTGGAAGTCAAAATAAAGAACAAAAATTAGACGTTAAATGTGGAAAAGAAATGTTGGAATGAGAGAAAAATGAGAGAAAACAACTCCCCCTTTTGAATTATTGCTCGCTGTCTTAGCAAAAATGAGTAATTTTATAAAGCAGCCCATATTCCATTTGTATTAATTCTTCCACACTCATTTTCCCATGGTTCATTCAGGGCCCAGAAGTACAACAATTATTTATTCATCCATTAGTTATTTTATCATAACACCACCTTTGAAATTGTAGCTTTGCATTGAACATAGATGGACATAAAACACACTGCTATACATAAATCGTTCGCATCTGACTACAAAAATGGCACGGAAGGCACGCCGAATCTTCTAATCAAAGCAAATACTCCAAACCAACCCGATCCATATCGATATGGTTCGATTGCGGTTTGAACGATTGAACTGACTGTATTAAAAAAGACCGAGTTGAATATTTAAATTAGTAATCTTATGATAAAAATACAAGGAACTCTTATCTCATTTTATATTCTAACGATGTATCATTTTTTCAGCTTATACTAATAATAATCGTTGTCATGAAGGAAGAGTTATGGTTTTAGTATAATATTTTTCCATATCATTTTTGAATAAATGCTAATTATAACCTTATTTTAGCTATTTTACTTAATGATTATGCATTGATGATTAGGTAATCTACTAAAAAAGTCTCAGTTGTAGCAAAATATCAAAGTGGAATTTCATAGTTAAGAACTAATTTTTCATTTCAGTATGACATTGTATGTTTTAATCTTCAAATGTAAAAGATTCTTACAGTTGCCTTCGTACATCAATTGTTGATGAAAGTAATCGTCATATTTTATATTTAACATGGTTTCAAACTAGACCAGACCAAAATTGGACCGTATTACATTTCGAACTGAAACCGAACCATTTAAAATATTTATATAATGCTTTGTGCTTTTGATTAACTATTTGATGCGGTGCAAAAGCAATTTAGGCTTCAAACCACACCAAACTAACCAGCGTCCACGTCCACTACTGAAGGTTGCTCACCAGTTGCAAAATATAAAATATTGAAAGAACATAAATTTCCAATTTCAACAACTGCTTGTAGAACCAATTATTTAATTTATACAAAGAAGTTTAGCCAACGAAGAGGATTGTAATTATTATCTGATGTCGTGATAACGTTGTTGATGTGGAGTTGTATAGGACTATAGGAGTGCCTTATGCGCATTAGCAATGACTTTTCTCCACTTATGTTGTTGTCCACGCATTATTGATTATGTCACAGAACATTTGCACATGATATATTTATGCTGTTTTGTGATTATGTTATGTAAGGTTTTAGAAATGATTATTATGTATGGATGCCTTTAATGTTTATTGGGAGCAAACCGCACCACCATACAAAAACTACCCGTACCGGACTGCAAAAGTTGTGCGGAAACCCGCATCAAATCTTCTAACTAAAGCAAATACCCCAAACCAAATCGATCTGCATCAATAAGGTTTGGTTGTGGTTTGGACGATTGAACCGAACATATTAAACCCGACCGAACCGAAAATTTATGTTAGCAATCTTATGATAAAAATATAAGCAACTCCTATCTCATTTTAGATTTTAACAATGTATATTCTATTTTTAGGTATGTTGTCGTTATATTAATAATAACCATTATCATAAAGAAAGAAGTTATACTTTTAGTATAATAATTTTCATCACATTTATTTGGATAAATGCTAATTATAATCTTATTCTTGTCATTTTACTTAATGATTTTGCAATGATTAATGTTGATGATTGAGTAATCTACTAAGAAAATTCCTTGTAGCTAAATGTCAAATTGAAATATTCATACAATTAAGAATTAATCTTTTATGTGAGTATAACATTGAGAATTTTAACCTTTAACTGTAAAACATTCACATGGTTGTCTTCGTAAATTGATTGTTGGTGGAAGTAATTCTCTCATTTCATATTAAATACGGGATCAAACTGGACCGGACCAAAACCGAACCGTATTACATCAAAATTGAACCAAAACCGAACCGTATTACATCAAAATCGAACCAAAACCAAACCATTTAAATGATTAGTATACTTGTTTATATTTTTAATTAACCATTTGATGCAGTGAGGAAGTGGTTTGGGCTCTAAACCGCACCAAACAGACCCATGCCCACCCCTAGTTTTGTATTACGAAATATTGGAGAATTATTTATTTATACAACGAACTCCGTATGAAAGACTGTTTTCCTCGAACTTAGGAAAGGAACTCGAAAATAGTAAATAAATCATGGATTCATTTTTATTATTAATAAATGGGATTTACGTTGGAAACGTTAAATAGGTTGTGGGAGATTCAACTATGAAGGCAAAGTACATCACCTTGAGTGTTGTTTTAATGAAAGTAGTATATGTGTGCAAACTTATAAGGACAATATGGATGGTTTCCATCATTGAGAATCCAATAATATATCATAAAATATTACTACAGCATATATTGCTACAAGAACTAACAACCTAACAAGAGATCGAGATATGTTTTTCATAATTATGATATGATAAGACACTTTGTTAGTAATGGAGAAATATAAACACAAAATAATAATATTCCAAGACTGCCCATTAAAACATTTTCTCAGTTTACTATAGGTGAATGATTGAGAGCCTGCTTGTGGGATACTATAATTGTTACTAAATGCAAGTAGGAGATTAAAAGAGTTACTGGTGTAGCCTGTGGGCAATATGTTATTGAATTATATAACATAACTCTTATAAGGAATCTTGTTTGAAATAAAATATGCTTTTGGTTTTTTTTTCTTGAAACCCTACTCCGGAGAGTAGAGCTAGTGAATTCAGCTATCCGCCACACTGACCCCCTTTTAAGCTAGCCCAGCACAGAGATTTGATGCCCCCAACCAGTATTTAGTTGGATTTAACAGGGACCCACCTCCGCACCTTGAAATTGGGAGTAGGGCAGTCGGGGATCGAACCTGCGACCTGCTTACCAAGAAGCAAGTATCTTACCAACACGCCACTACTTGCGGACTGCTTTTGGTTTTATTTTCTAATATATTATTATTATTATTATTATTATTTCTAATATATACATTGTAATATTTAATTATAAGCAACATTTTAAATACGTTATATATCAAGTAGAAAATCCATAGAAAATGTATTTTATTCATTGCAGTGACGAATTGGTTCATGACCATGAGTATTAAATTGAATAAAATAATTAACTATCCTTAAATGTTTATATTATGTGTGTGTATCAAGAGCATGATATCAATATATCCACTGAGACTAGTGTACATAACACTCTACATGATGGATAGTGAACTACTAGTGACCATTAAGGGTACCAAATGGCTATGTGAATGATTCTTTGGAATAATTATTGAACAACTCGTCAAGAGACTTCTATAAGTTAAAATTCAAGTAGAAAAATGACATGATGATTTGTAAATGGGTGGTAGTCTTTAACTTGAGAATAGTATGAATCTTAAGTATTTAAACTATACTTTGACTACGATTAGTCATGCGACAGTGTGAATTGTGCTAATGCCATAGTTAAGTATAAGTTGTACCACTTTAACTTAAATACTATTCAAGTGAGGATCCCTCCCCTTTGAATAAATAGTTAGCATCACTGTAACTGGTAGTCAATGTATATTTAAAGTGACATTACCAAAGAAAATCAGATAATCGATATTTGTCATCGGATTGGACCATGGATTTTAATATTGGACTTCATAGTTAAATGCAAATATAAATAGATTTTTGACCATTGACCGAGATTTAAATATCTAGGTGATATAGTCATGACAAAGGGAAAATATGCACAATATATCGTTGCTTAAGAGTGTCGCTTTAAAAGATAAGAAATTGGATTTCTTCTAGATAATCTGTAAGCAGTTGAACTCGTGCCCACTACTGTGCTTTGGCAAATTCTGTTTAGGATTTAATATTTAATTTTTTTGAATTTTACTGATGGCTGAGTTCATACCTGAGAGTTATGCTACCGTAGTTCTCAGTTTTCAATCGAAAATAATTTGTTGAAATAATTTATAAAATCTATAAATTATTATTACAAATGAATTAACATAATGATGATATTAATTATATTATTATTATTTTTAATTATTATTAAAGGGCCTTAAGGTAATCAATATCTAATTATTGATTCCAGTCAAATAATCTAAATTTGCACCGTTAGACTAGCAAAGTTGATGGCTGCTGTTGAAGCAGCTAAGGACGCACTTTACTTGAAGCGTCTATTATGTGATCTTTCCTTTACGCATGATAGTGTGATGGTGAATTATGATAGTCAGAGTGCAATTCATTTGGCTAAAAGCTTGGTGTCCAGTTCGAGAACGAAGCACATAGAAGTCAAATAGTTATTCTTTGTTGCTATGAATGAAGAAAGGGTGATTCATCTTGAGAAGATCAACGCAAAGGACGATGCGATGGACATGTTTATTATGGCATTGACAGTTGCTCATAGCACTGCTCGAACTTAATTCTCTTATTGAAGTGCTAGTGCCACATGGTAGTACTATGAAAGTAGCTTAGTTGAAGCTACAGAAAGATGTAGTATTCTTCTTGTTTAATACATAGAAGTTGTCGTTACTTCTTGGTAGAAGATTGTTTTGATTCTACCTTCGTTTTGAGTACTTCTAACACTTTGTTGGTGGGGGTAGCCTTGTCAAAATTTATTGACAAAATGTGATGGGGGTGGCCAAGCCGAAACCTATCGGAAAAGTATTCATATTAAGGTGGAGTATACAATGAGAGTTGGTTAAGATAATTTGAATCGAGTTGGAGTGTTGAATTTTTTTATGCAATTCAAATATATGGAAACTTTCCTAATTTGTAATTTGGATAGAAAAAAAATTACAACCATAATCAATCAAATTATGTTTTTTTTTATTATTCTTCTATAATCTCCTATAATCCCTCTTGTTTATTAAAAGTAATAAAGCTGACAAGCACCATTGTCCAAGTGGTTAAGTGATTTGGCTTTGGTGCGAGAGATCACAAGTTCAAAACTTGCATAGCGTGATTTGAACGTTTATTAACATGTGATAGGTTGTCATAGTGATTTGTTGTATATAAAATACCGTTTCAAAAAAAAGTAATAAAGCTCATCTTCTCCAAAATGGACGCTATCATAATGATAGTGGAACCACTAACCTCTTCTGTCCCCTTTTCTCTTTTGTAGTTATTTACTATTTCTTTTGGAATGGCTATAACTTTCTTAGAGAATTAATTGATTTGGTCTGTTTTACCGCACCATAGCGTGATCCTGTAATTAGATTTTCCGCTGCGATGGATTGATTGTCCCTCTACATACATTTTCTTTGAAAATTATACATCAAGAACTATATTTTAAGGGTTTGTTATTTGTAAGTTATAACATATTATTGTTTATTTTAAGTATATTGTCTAAATTCTATCATATAATAACACCGGAAGAAATTCTCTTTACATCTTTTAACTTACTAAACACACTAATTTTACTTAGACCAAATGTTGGTTAAAATAAAAATGCTTTGCATTGTCTAAAATTATATTATTAATTTACATCTTACTAATCAATCTAAAACCTATGAGTAGGTATATAGTGAGTAGTTTATAAAGCTTACATTATTTCTGGAAGAAACCCACACTTAATATAACAATTTATTGATGGTACAAACCGCATGTTAAGTTGCATAACGCTGGTAAAATGCTTACAAAAGTAAATTAATTTTTTAACTTCAAAGTAGAACAAAAAAAAAATTCAAGGAATAAAACCAAACAAAATAAAATGTAATCTAAAGAAAATAAAACAATTAGGAAGATTTGTTTTTTGTTTGCATTTTACTATAGTAAAGCTTTTGAGTCCTGATAAATCTCACTCGAACAGTTAGGCCTAGCCATAGACTTTATCTTCTTGATCGATTAGAGTCTTTATGCCTACATTTACTTCATGATATGTTGTTTATATTGTTTAGAAAATATATACTATCAGATGCCTAAAGTTATTGTTGATGGAACATGAGTCCTTATATAAAACTAAAGTTGAAAGGAAGGAATGCCTTTGGCTAATATTTCTTATGATGGAAATCATGCATACAGTGTGACTAAAATTTAATTTGGAATTTTTTTGAAATAGGAAGCTAAATTAAAGTAACAATAGTAAAAGACAAGTAAATAAGATGTCAGTACATTAATTTCTTGTCCTATTAAGAGATCCTTAATTATTCATTGTAAACTGGTAATATTTTTCGGCAATGTAAAACCAAAATTTTAAATTTTAGACAAATGTTTTGTTTCCTAAATATCATAATAGAAATTTGTTATCATAGTTGATATTTCCTTATACAAAATCAATAGTACATGCATTAGCATACTTTCTAACACATAATTTTTAGCATGTGCTTAAAATAGACCATGAAAAATAATCTATAACAACCCGTATTTTTAGGCTGCTTTGAATATTTAAACATTTAATTGGTTGACTTTATATATGAGCTGAAAAATCGATTTTTCGCAAATGGGCTTTTAAGGACTTAGGATTATTTCCATTGAGTCTGGGTGGTCCGAGTGAGCCCGAATGAGTGTAAGCATCGTCTATTTTGAGTGTTTGGTTTCAAGTTAAAAGGTGGAATTCGTTTCGTAAATCGAGCGTCTTGAAAAACGTACTTTTGATATGTTGGAATTAAGTCCTAGATATCCATTGAGTTTGAAATAGTGGTATTTGGCTGGGAATGCCAGTGAGCACGCCTCATTTGGAGTTTGTAAATTTTCGGACATGAATAGTGCCAGATATTCACCAGCCATGGTTCATCTGGACCACCGGAGGTCATTTCAGGCAAGGACTTCAACTACAAAAATGTGTTACAGGGTATGTTGACCAAGTCGAACAGCAAGATTCTAGTATGGTGGTTAGAAGCGGCCTAGGTCTAGATTAGAAGTTGCAACGTTTTGGTTCGGCAAAGGAGTTTAGAAGTGTATTATGGGTTGCAGTTGCAGGCGTTGGGTTTCATATGCTTGTGGGAGGGTCTAGTGAAGTTGCGACGGCAGAAGGTGGTCATCGATAGTGGTGAGAAGCGGAAACTGAGTGGCGTAAATTCAAATTAAACCAAATCCTAGGTTTTGAAATGGAGGTGATTAGGGTTTAATGTAGGTAATTTGGGGGCAATGAATGTAATTAGTAAACTAATTATATCATTTAATTCCAAATATTGTAAATGCAATAACTATTTCACACAAGGAACAAATCGAACGCGGTCAGCCACGTTGTAATCATGAAATCGTTATCTACGGAGTATAATTGGATCCATGGACTTTAGACGGAACTAGAACACTTCGACAATAATGAAATTTCGGTGAGTTGAACTCACCTCTTTAGATAAATCAATAGATTATATAATAGATAAAAATTAATATTTGTGCTTAGTTAAAATTATTGGCCGACTGGTTAAAATATCCGTTTTGAAAAGCAATTAGTATTTAAAACAGAAATACATGAAAATATATAGTGAAATCTGAATTTCTCAAAATTGTGATTACTACTTTCTAGTTATATTCCTTTTATCTTATTTTAGTTATCACATTGTTTTATGGATTGTAAATTGCTAGCATTTGATTGTTTTACACTATTAGTTATGACATTGTTATATGTTCAAAATTTAATCCTTTTAGCGATAAAAATCAATAGCAATATTGGTTAAGTACTTTGGTGGCAATTGGCCTCAATTTAATATTTTGAAATATTATTAATTGTCGTTTAGCTGAAATTGGTTTTTGATTTCGAGATTAATTTTAAATCTAACTATTGGGTTTTCTGGAATATTTTATTAAAGTGGATTTTAAACTTCTCTATTTTACCCCAACCATTCTATTTGTCTTTTCTAAACCATTTAGAAAATGTCTAAAAATGCTTTAACCATTATTTAATAGTATTTTAAAAATTGTTTATTTATGTTTAATAGTTTGAAGTTATTTATCAATATTTCAATATTGTAAAAGTTATTTATTGAAATAAATAATATTGATTAAAGAAAACAAACAATTATTGTTTGTTAAAATGTTTCAGAATTGATAAAAGTTATTTATTAAGAACGTTTTGGAATATAATTATTAATTATTAATAACGTTTTGAAAGTTGATTATTATTTATTATAATAATACTTGAAGATTAATTATAATTGTTTTATTAATACTGTTGAAAATTATTAACTATAATATGTATAATGTTTGAAGTTAATAATTATTACTTACTAGTAATGTTTTCCTGTAAATAATTATAATTATATAATAAAATTTTGAAATAAATAATCATTATTTATTTATAATGTTTTGAGTTATTGATTATTATATTAATAATGTTTTAGAGTTAATAAATTACATACTAGTGATGTTAGAAAGTTAATTTATTATATATTTAGAATGTTTAAAGTAAATTAATTTATTCGATTAATTGTATTTACAGATAATAAATTGATTTATAAAATAAATCTCATCTAGCAAAAGAGATTTAGTCAAAAGTTATAAATGAAAATGGGGTTTAGATTTATAAGAATTTTATAAAGGCTTTATAAAGGATCTTTTATAAATGGATTCTAGAATGGTTTTTATAAAGGAGTTTTGTGAAGGAGTTTTACAATGGAAAAGAGTTTTATAAATGATTTTTGAGTTTTATAAAAAGATTTTGTAACCATTTATTTATATAAGGAATTTTATAAATTTGGAAGAGATCTTGAAAATTTAGAAAGGAGTTTTATAAATGATTTTAGATATTCATGAAAGAATTTAAATTAGACTTAAAGATAAGTAAAGAAGTTCCATAAAAAGGTTTGGGAATTTATAAAATAGACTTTTATAAATAAAAGAGAGTGATTAAAAAGGGATTTCCAAGAGTAATTTTATAAGAATGAAATGAAATTGGAATTCCCAAATTGACCTTCTTAATTTTGGTGGTATGGACATTCGTTCCATGCTTAACATCGAAAGAATAGTGTTTGGGTTTATTGTTAATCTTTGTTTCTTTTAAAACGGTAGTTGTTTTAATCCTTTTGATATGATTTTGAATTAAGAAATCATTCATAATATTTTGCAAATATATTTATACCGTTGAGATAAATATATGAATACATTTTATAAGTAGGGAAAGTGTGGTATTTTTGTTAATATACTTATATCATTGAATAAGTATATGGATATTTTTCCAAATATTTAAAGGATTAAAAGGGTTTTATGAATATATCTTTGTAAAAGTATTCTGATACAAGTTTTTACAAAGTGGTTTTAATTAATGAAAGGATTAATTAAAGGGGTTAGTTCTTGCTTACATGCTTAAACTATGATGCTTTTCCAATGGACATAAATCCCTGATTTGATTGTTTATTTTGATTTGATGGCTAAAAAACCAATTATCAAATTTGGGTAGTTTTAAACTATCATTACCAGTTCAGATAAACCGGGATTAGATATGTTATCTGGAAACCACTTTGAATCGACATAACCATTCAAATGGTAGACATCTTAATGATGATAGTTTTGAAGATAGAGTTCTTTGAAGTGTAAGGACTACTTGCTACTAATGCCATTTATTTAACAATTGAATTGTTCAAATTTACTATTGGAAATTACTTTAATAATTGAATTCCGAAGTGAATGTGAATGAAAATGATGTCGGAAGTTGATTTAAGTTTTATTTAAATAACAATGAAGATTGTTAAATTTGAAAATAGAATTTAAACTTTCAGGGTTTTTATATTAAAAAGGATCGCATAAGACACTTAAAAATGGCATTTCTTCTCAAACGAATACGGCGATTTGATCTCCCCCAATCCCATTTCATCTATTCTTCTTTCGCCTTGTACGCTCCTTTCCCTTCACTTCATCTCTAATCTAATGGCCAAGAACAGGAAGTATAAGCCTTGATTCGCTGCTTCTTTTGGATCTACTTCGCTAACTAGATCTGAACGCAGCTTCTCCATTTCTGAATCATAACCTTCTCCACCAGAAAGTCAATCAATCCCTGTTATTTCCTCCAATCCTGAGTCGCCTTCGCTCCAGTCTTCTCCACTACCTGCTGGCGCGAACATCTTATGCTCGCTTAACCCTCTATTGAATCTCGCTGCTGATTTAGCATCTTCTTCTACGGTTGTCGTCCCCGTGTCACGTATTACCATTGTGGCTCCTTCTTCGCTGATTATGAACTTGATTAAGTATGTTGGTAATTGGGTTTGTGTTGATAGCAATTTAATTAACAGGGTTGATCAAAATGTTGAGATGAATGGCGGGTTTGGGTCAGTTATGTCTGATACTGTCTCCCCTTCATCTGGTGATAGGAATTACGTTGAGCATTGTAGGTTGAACGAAACTCTTGAATGTGATTTAGCTTCGAGGTAGCATATAGGTTATGCCTCTAATTCGCCATTTCCAGTAATTAGTACTGATATAACTCCTGCAATCGTTGTTGCTAATTCCAATGATATTTTTGATTGTTTGTGTGTCGAGGCTGCTAGCAACCATGTTGTTGTTAGGACAGTTTGGTCTTTATTGTTTAAATCATTGCTTTGAAATGCTGGTGCATACTCCTCGTAGAAATTTAGCACTTAGGTCATCGATGGTTCTAATGTGCTCCCGCATGCCGTGCTTTGGGAGGTTGTGAGCCATTGGTCTGATAACCTAGTTGATTTTTTCTAGACGCTTCATCTTCACATTAGGTTGTTTATGAGCAATGTAGGAGAGCATGGAAATTGAAGGCTCTCTTCATGTCCAGCTTTTAAATTCATTTTTCTTCTTTAAATTTGGAAATAAGGAAGGCAGGCTTATAGTGGTTGATACTAGCCCTCTCATTATTAAGGGGAAAACTTTTATTGTGACTCCGTGGAGTGTTGGCATAGACAGAGCTAGAGAGCAGATTCTCTCGATTCTGGTTTGGGCCACTTTCTCTACTATTTCATTCATCCTTCAATCGCTTCTTGGTCTGAACTGGCTTGCAAGCCTTATTGGAGACTTTAAATGCTTTGATGCTAATACCGTTGAATGCAAAAATTTATTATATGCTAAGGCATTGACTGAAATAACCCATATGAATCTATTACTGTCGATATTGAAAGTTAGAATCATGGAAGGTCACGTGATGGAGATAAAGGTAAATTACAGCGGGAAGCCGATATATGCACAAACTGTCAGTCATTTGAACATTCTGTGGAGAATTG
The DNA here is from genome assembly GCA_030765085.1 of Allium cepa. NCBI lineage: Eukaryota > Viridiplantae > Streptophyta > Magnoliopsida > Asparagales > Amaryllidaceae > Allium > Allium cepa. The sequence continues at coordinate 778,490,575 of CM060943.1, forward strand.
TTTTAGGAATGCTCCTCTACCTCCTCCCAATAGAGTCCTCCTCCCTAGGTTGGAAATGAAATGGGTCCACAAGATTAGATTACCGCCTATTTCTAATCCTGCATTTCCTATCTCCTGCTGTGGAGTCAGTGTCGGAATCGCTAGCAGTCAGTGAATCCGACAATGAGGTTATTTTTAGGGAACCTGATGAGAGTTCTTGGGTTCACGAGGAAAAGAAAAATGAGGTATGACCCGCATATGCATAGTTATCACAGATGGCCAAGATGAGTCTAGGAGGCTATTGTATCATGTTGAGGGTGAGGGACTTTCTTTGTTGACCACGGGTATTGATGGTACAAGGAATTGGTGACATTCTTAGATCCTACCTGGGACTGGATTTATCTATACTCTACTCTCACGAGGTCTTATGATCTATATTTGGCTACATGCTTTTCTGTTGTTCAATACGTTATAGGATCCGGTACAAATGTTAATATCAGTAATGACAAGGGAGACTTATGTCCTTCTGAGCAGTCTGGACTCATTGTCTAGCTCTCGTTTTCCTTTTGTTTATGTATTAAGTGGATTGGCCACTATAAAATCGGATTTAGCTATTCTATGCATGTACAAAACACCTGTTCCTTATTATATTCATAGTGGCATGACCCACTATAAAGCCGGCTTAGCTTTGCTAAAAAATAGAAATTTAAGGTGATTAAATTGATTCTTAATTATTTAATTAACGTGTAAAATTGTGTTTTTGGGCACTATCTCGGATTTTGATAAAACTAGTTTTATCAGATCTATAATAGTGAATTATTATAGGATTTCAAGTTTCGTAGCGATCAAACTTATCGTTTGATCGTACGAGCTCGAAACGCATAGAAATCAATAAATGGAATTCAATTAAATGAAGTTGATCTTAAAGGCTAACTTCTACATACATTGGAATTAGGGTTTGAATCCAGTTCCAATAAGTTTAAAAATATCGAAAACCTATATTTCGATGTATTGGATGACCTATTTTCGTTTTAGGAAAGAAATGAGATTTTTGGGTCGTTGTTATCGTTTCGATCTAATTCAATTTGTCCATTCGTTCTTATCCATCTCTTCCTATATATAGGCTGTTATAACCCTGGTAGCTTCTTATCTTCATTTTTCTGTATGTACTTCTTATCCTCATCTGTTCCTTCCTTCCTCCCCAATGTCAGACAGTTCCAAAACCCTAATTCCCATATTCAAATTCAAACTTCGAAATCCAAACTCCTCAAAACCTATAGAATTATATGTCATCGCGAAGCTCTTGATGAGCGCAACCTAAATCCGTTGTCCATTTTTGCAGTTGAGTCTCTATTTGGCCATAATATGGCGATCTTTCCTAGTCGTCCATTGCTAGGGTTTTGGGTTTAACGGTGGATCGTCGACCAATCGATGATCGGGTAGCGCCATTAGGTAGAGGAGGTTGTGCCGAGTCGATCCATATAGCTTATTTAGGTTGATGGAATCAAGATTCATGGCATTTTGGCCATGTACATGGGCGGCGGTGGGGCAAAAGATGGAGTTCGGAGTTGGCCGCATGGATATGAGGCCGGCGGCGTGGGCTGAGGAGAGCGGTGGCAGTGTCAGATCATGGTGATGTTGGCTGTAGGTTGCGGTATTTAGAGTTGATCGACGGCGGTTGCTCAGTGTTAGAGCTTCGATCATGTTCGTAGGGTTCAGTGATGTGGTAAAGTATTTACCTTTTTGCCATTATTCTATTTTAATAAATTTTGAATGTTCTAACTAATGTAACTTTTCCATACAAGCTCGGATTCGTGTGCGGTTTCTTCCGTTGGGTTTATTTTGAAATTCCAGACAATATAGAACTAGTTTGATTGAATTCTGAGACTATTTATATTTTTGGCTTTACTTGAATTTTAATTCAACTGTAAATTAAAAGTGAGCGATTTAACCCACTCATGAAATACTAAACCTTCTTATGTTAGTTGAATTAAATTTATGAATTGATAAGAATTTTATCGATTATTGTTTGGTAATTTAAACTGTCATTAAAATTTAATTTGAACTAAATTGCCATTTAGATTAATATTGAAATTAAATTGATAGTTAAATATTTGGTATTGATAACAATTAATTGTTTTGATTTATTGACTGATTTGGACATTGAATGTGATGATTGTTTATTTGTTGACATTTTGGATGACTAGATGATATGTTTATTATATATGTTGTTATCACATTACAAGTTCCCTCAGTTTGTCGTTAGGAAAATCACTATGGGTCGAAATGATACATACCCGAATGACCTTATATATTAGAAAAAATCGTTATGGGTTGAAATAATACATATCCGAGCGATTTTATTGGTTAAAAATTATTGGTTCAAGATATAGATTGAAATGGTATATACCCAAGGAATTTAACTATTTTGGGTTGAAATGATACGTATCACTTGACATAGGGTAGAAAATTATATATGGATACCGTTGGTCGGTTTTAAATTATTTTCTAAATGGTAAAGTATGTTTGATTTTTAAATTTAATTCAATGATTTTATTTAAAAGTTTATATTTGGAAATAATTTATTTTATATGTTTTAAAGCTTCAAATTCTAAATTACTATATGGTCCTAAATGTAAATTTAAGATTTTAACTTATAATTTTATTTAGTTTTAAAAAATATATTTAAATAGTACAAAATTTAATTTAATAAAATATTTAATGTAGTTTTAATATATATATATATTAAATTTAATTTAATATAATAAATATAATTTGATTTAAGATAATAAATATAGACTTTTATAATAATTTTAATAAATAAAAAAATTTGTAAAATATTTTAGAATTTTGTAAAAGGTTTTGTAAGGAATTTATAAAAGTTTTGTAAGAGATTTTATAATGGATTTTATAAAGGATTTTATAATGGTTTTATAAAGGATTTTATAAGTGTTTTAAAGGATTTTATAAAGGGTTTAATAAAAGAATTTTTATAAAGGCATTTGGAAGAATTTTAATGGAATTTGCATAGAAGTTTATGAAAAGGGGAAGAGTTGTAATCTATTTTGGAATTTATAAATAGCTTATAAATGGTTCTAAAGCATATAAATAGCTTATAAATGGTTTAAGAGAGATTTACAAATTATGTTCAAAATTGATTGAAAGAAATCTTTCCCAGTATTTATGAATATAATTATACCTTTGGAATAGTATATGGATATCTTGATATGAAGATATAAACTATTTATGGATTTATTATTAGAAATATTTTATAAAATTAAAACGGTGTGAAATAAGCATTTGGTTGTTAAAGTGACCAGGATCGGATATTGTCATACTCTCTGCCAATTCAGAAATTACTTTAACAATCATGCACGTGGTGGAGAATCCAGAACGAAGTAGAATGATTTAGGGAATTATACTAGTATGAGGTAAGAACACAGCCCTGACCTTCGGGTTATCTTAATATGACTAAAACAGGAGCTATCCCGGGACAAGTGAGGTCGCTCCTCCTATCAGACACGCTTCTTCGATGTTGTATCTGTTACTTTATGATTGATTAGTGGCCACCCTCGATTTGATTATGCGAGTGTTTTTCGAGGTGAGCGGTACTAGCTGCTATATGTTACTACCAGTCCAGGCATGAAAAACAGTAGAATCCTACCTTGGGTGTTGCCTCGCATGCCTTGTCCTATGCCTTATCGAGCCCACTACGATTTTGGTTTTTGTCGTACCTATAGAGTGCTCCCCGATAGCCCTCCGGTTTGGTAGAGTTTACAACACGATATAGATAATGACATTTTTTCGAGATAAGAAGAATGCCACAAACCCATTAACTTTCCAGAAACAATTAGTTGAAAATTATTACGAAAACTTTTCTAAGTTTTCGGGTTCATTCATAGTTATTAGCTAATATGACTGAGAGTAGCAAAACCAAAAATGCAAATTTTAGTTATCAAAATTTTTTATTTGCAAAATTCTCAAAAAATTTCTTACTCTTAAATTTACGAAAAATTTCACCAGTGTCTCCTTTGCACGGCTCGATCGTAAAAATTTACAATAGATATATAATCATAAATGTATATCGCATCTTCGAGATGAGGCATCCCGTAGGGAAAAATAATATAAAAATACGTATGTAATCCGAGATGTGTAAGTTTTTATTCGCACCGGTAAGCATATACAATCAATATAGTATGAAAGCGAGTTCCAAATGCGAACCATACGCCATCCGCACCTACTAAACACTCAACAAACTACGAGAAAAAATATATATAGAGTAATATCAATGCATTATGTGACGACCCGCCTTTTTAACCACAGAAAGACGTATCATCGATAAGAAAAGAAAGAGATAGAAATAGAAAAGATAGAAAGAAAGAATAACAACATCAGAATCTCACAGCGGAACAGAACAAAATATAATACATCACATAACTATTACATAGTTTTACATATATCAGAGTAACACAATATCATACAACAAGACAGTCATATATATATATATATATATATATATATATGTCATTACATACATCCCAAAATACAACATACATCAACTAACACAGCTGAACTAGATAGATAGATATGTACGTCAGGACTCCTGCTCTAAGCTTCTCCAGAACTCAACAATCCAAAACCTGTCACTTGGCTACTCATAAAAATTTGAGTACCCAAGAGTTTATGAAAAAAAGAAAATAAACTCCAGGTCATACATGGGTCTGGTGTGAGTAAACGGATTAAAGTTGCTTAACTTTTAAATCATTTGAAAATAAAGGTATCACGTAAGACTTCCCACACATAAACATGGGTAAGTTTTTACCTTACGCTAACCAAAACATTTTATAGGAAATCCGGTGATATTATAATAGAGTCTAGGGTTTTCAAGTAAATAGAAAATAGCTGAAATTGTTACATTTATTAAATTCCAGCTGCTAGCCACAAAAGTGGGTAATGCAACTCAAAACCATAGGGTCTCGTAGGGAAAATGAGTTTCCATCAATGGCAGGGCTATTGGGGTACCGCCCGTCATAGTATGGGGCCTAGATCACCGTACCGACGATCACTCACGATCCCCTACAACACAAGGCCGGAACCATTCCTTACTGAACAGTCCCGAACAAGATAACCCTACAGTTGTGGCCAACAACTGCCCACACAGCCGGAATGAAGGGACATCTAGACAGGGGTGTATCTCGTCTTGCTTAGGTGCTACCCACCCAACCTTGCTACAACCCCCTTATTTTAGCCATTCCCGGTTGATAAGGCTTGATGCTGCGATTACCTTTATAGAACACATCTCTTAGAATACTCATCGTCCACCTGACGATGTTCTGAAAGCATTCAATCCATGCAAGTTCGTTCTGGGTTCGAATGAAACTGAAGGCATTATCTCGTTACACTCATTTTGGAATCACCCTTAGGTTAACGACAACAACCCTTGCACTCTGAAACTCCATCTCGATCTTCACTTGGAGATGCCACGACCTATCGTTTAATTTGGATCGGTGTGGTTTTCGGATAATCATAACTGACGCCCGATCCCAGTCTCATCGAAATCCAAACGCCATTTTGAAGGCCAAGTCGTTTAATAGTTTAAAAAATTTAATTCAATACTTTGAATTCACATGGCATTTATCATAGATAAACATACACATTCATCATAGATATATCCAAAGCAGATCATAGAGTATCACAAAGTATCACCAAATAGTTATCACAAATTCAGATATTCTACTTATATAATCATCCATAAGCAAGCATCTTTAATCTGGCTCGTTAACATACTAATTAATTATTCCATTTCAAACCATTTATTTAATCAATCACTTCTTAATCAATTTATTAAACCCAAATTACTTAATTTATTACTCCTTAATTATTAATTAATCAATCATTAATTACTTAAATAAATCAATTATTAATTCTTAATTGAATTACTTGCTTGGTTAACTACTAATCATATTTTGATTAACTTCAAGTAGTTAATTTACAATTCTCAATTGCAAATTAATTAAACACTTAATTATTAATTAACCAAGCTTTAATTACAATTATAAATTAATCATTCTTAATTACTTTCTAAAACAATTTATTAATAATAATTATTTGTCTTAATTAACATTTTAAAATCTTCCACAATAACTTTGAAATCAAATTATTACTAACCTTAAAGCTTTAATTTTAATTAAATTTAAACTTATCTCACATTAACTACCTTATTAAAGTATTAATCAAGATTTTAGAAAACATTGTTAAGTATTTACTTAAATAATTAAAACTTGTAATAATTTCTTAGCTTAATTTGTCAAGCCTTTATTAAATCATCAATACTTAAAATTTGATTAAGATAATTAACTTCAAACTTTTAATAGGCTGCCAGTTGAAATCAAACCCGAGAGAATCCCTATGTTTACTTGAGTAAACACTCGAGTTCTTCCCACCATTTCCTGAGTCTCCCCTCTCTTTCTTCTTCTCATACTTTTCTTCTCCCCTCTTTTTTCTGTAAGTTTTAAGTTATAAACTACAACAACAGGCAACACTCATGCACCCAGGTTCCATCCTGAAGCCATCCCTTATTTTTCTCGAGCATCAACTCGAGTTACCCATCATCAACTTCCTAACATCATCACAAGGTCGTGCACGTGCATGACACCTCGCCGGCGTTCTGGCGAACCGCGCCACCTTCAGCAAGTCGCAAGCTAACGTTACATACGAAACCAAAGCTTTATTCGACTCCACAAGTCCTAAATCGGAATCGAGCCTTCAGTTCGAAACTCGAACTTGACCTCACCTATCAAATTTTCTTCGCCCCGCCAACGTCGTCCACCTGAGGCGAAACAATTCCAGCCTTACCTCACCGAGTCTCCATACTACCATCCCCTTGAAGCTCGTGCAACTCGATGCATCAGAGGGGACGAAATCACCTCGTTTTCCAGACCACGTCAAACCAAAGCATTAAACCCTATTCCTACCTCGTTCTCTCATCTCTTGCAATAGAATTTTTTTTAACAATTTTCCTGAAATCATTGATCAACAAGCTAGCTTCAAACAAAAATTCAATATCCAAAATTCGTTCGATCGTTGGAAATTGGTAAAAAGGCATTTTTGGTTCAACTAAGAACTGCACTTCGCACGCTTCACTAAAAATCATCATATTAGTTTTAAAAATCCTATCTTTGAGCGTTTATTCAAGTTATATAATCAAATCAATAATTTAAAATATTCGAAATAATCATATGATTTCTTTTTTACTGTAAAATTGAATGTACAAAGTCAATATTCCACTATCAAGCTTCAAACAAATTCTAGGCCATGATTTAAGTTTAAACAAACTTATTTTGTTTAAAATCCTAAGATCAAAAATGTTTGTATGAAGATGTATTAATTTTTTTCTACTTTACTTTACTCTGTAACCGGAGATTAAGAAGAACAGACCATATAAAAATTCTCAGTACATACATAATTACTTATTTAAAATATACAGCAAAGCACAAATTTTTCATGAACCAAATACCCAGATTTAAAATTTTAAAATAGTATGTTTTCTCACTTGAAAAGTGTTTGAACAGAGAGTAATTTTGTTTTTGGAAAGCTGTAGTTTGATCTTCCTGTAAGCCTTCCTGTTTTTGTTTAGTTAAATGAATTTGAGTTTATAAAATGATGGTACTTATTTCCTTTTTTCTGGTTTTGCTAAGTTTTGTTTGAACGAAATGAAACAAGTGTTGCATATATAAAGAAAACAGTTTTGTACATGGGAGGTTTTTTCTGGTGCATTTTTTCTTTAGTTAGATTTTTCTTTGGTTATAATACTTAGTTCAAAGATTTTTTCTGAAAATTGAAATGATATTTACACATTTCGAATGACCTTATTTTTGTGCTAAGGTGACAACATTAAATGTATATGTTTCCCTATAAGCTTACAGCCTTATCCCGTTTGATTTTTGTATGTAGATATTTTTGTTTCTTCTTTTTTCTTCTTGCATTGCATATATAAAATTCATAGCAAACATACTTGTTTGTTTTTTGTCTTTGTCTTGCATTCACACATGTATTCCATACTATTTTACTAGAATTATCTTATGTTTCCATATAACCATATAGTTATTGCTAACATAAATCCTTAGTTTTTCTTTCTATTTAAAGTTTAACTATCCAAACATTTAATTTATATCCATATGTTTTATACTTATATTTAATATTAATAGGATTGATTTTATTTTAAACATTATTATTTAGATTACGTTTATATGCATATATTTAGATTACATATTAATAATGTAGAGCATTAATTGAATCGAATAAGATAGATTTTATTGTAAATATTTTTGAAACATTTTATTTTAAATTTTCAAATCAAAGCTTCCTTCACAATACACAGATATATATATATATAAATAACTGGTAAATGGCCAAAAGTTCTATTCATTTTTAAAATGATAAGTTAGTATTTTATTTAATTAGATTAAATACTATTAAAATAATATTGCCAAAATCTCGGATCGTTACATTCCTCCCCCCTTAAAAAAATTTAATCCCCGAAATTTACAACAAAAGTTAATTCAAAAGCTTTTATATTAACAATCGAAATATACATATCATCCATACATTAGCAAACAATCAAACAGTCTATCCTAACAAACATCACTAGTTATTTGGACACAAATCCGGATAGGCTTTCCTAAAACTATCCAGCGTTTCCCAGGTACAATCTCCGGGATCCTCGCTCCACTGCACTTTGATAAGCTTCACTACTTTGCTCCTGAGTTGCTTCTCATCCTGATCTACAATCCGAACTGGATTCCTGACCACAGTTAAGTTTGGCTCGACTTCCAAATCTTTCTGGACTACTAGTTCTACAACCAATCATGGGTCATGAACAAACTTCCCTAGATGGGATACATGATATATATTATGAATTCCAGACATCCGTTCTGGCAATTCAATTCTGTAAGCTACAACACCAATCCTTTCCAACACCTGGAATAGTCCTATATATCTCGAGGCAAGTTTTCCCGTCTTTTCGAATCTAATAGCAACTTTAATCGGGGAAACTTTGACAAAGACTAAATTTCCGATCTCAAATTCCAATTGTCTTCGCCTTTTATCTGCATATTTCTTCTAACGGTCCTGAGCAGCTTTCATTCTTATTTTGATATGCTCAACTTTAGCAGAAGCTTCATGGATTAGATTGGGTCCAAGCACAAGACGATCTCTTGATTCTATCCAACAGGATGGAGATCTACACGGTCTTCCATATAAAGCTTCATAAGGAACCGCCTTAATACTCGCCTGGTAACTATTATTATATGACAATTCTACTAAATGTAGACGGTCTTCCCCCGATCCACCAAAATCCAAAACACAAGCTCGCAGCATATCTTCTAGAATACGATTAAATCTCTCCGTCTTTCCATCTGTCTGAGGATGATAGGCTGAACTCAATCTCAAACTCATTCCCATAGCTGATTGCAGAGCCTCCCAGAATTTGCCGGTGAAGAAGATAGGATCTTGATCACTTACTATACTAACTGGAACACCATGCAATCTGACTATCTCTCTCAAGAAAATCTCTGCTAGAGAAGCTGCAATACGAGTTGCCTTAACGGGTATAAAATGGGCGCTTTTATTTAAACGATCCACAATCACCCATATTCCTTCGTTTCCTTTCTTGGTTCTAGGCAAACCGTCGATGAAATCCATCGAAATCATCTCCCACTTGCACATCGGGATTTCCAAAGGCTGCAATAATCCGGATGACTTCTGCTGATCTCCTTTAACTTGTTGGTAGATAGCACAACTATTAACGAAAGCAGCTACATCTTCCTTCATGCCCTTCCACCAAAACACTCTCTTCATATCCTTATACATCTTAGGTATTCCTAGGTGGATATTCAATCTGGAACGATGACTCTCTGACAACACGTCCTATCTCAGATCCCTATCATTCGAAACACAAATCCTCACGTTAATCCTCAATGCTCCTTGGTCATCAATTTAAAAACTTGAACACTGACCTTTCCTAACTCTTTTGATGATACTTTTCAACATTTTATCAGATTCTTGCTTGCTCGAAATCCTTTCAATAAGAGATGGAACAACTTCCAAAAGAGATAGAACTGCATTCCTGCTAAGAGCATCGTCCACAACATTCGCCTTTCCTGGGGTATACAAAATATCCAAATCATAGGATGCCAGAAACTCGACCCGCCGTTGCTGCCTCAGATTAAGATCCTTTTGAGAGAAAAGATATTTCAACGGTTTGCGGCCTGTGAATAACTCGAACTTCTCTCCCAAGAGATAGTGCCTCCAGATCTTTAAAGCAAAAACAATGGCCAACAACTCTAGATCGTGCGTAGCGTAGTTTTTTTCATGTGGCTCTAATTGCCGACTCGCATATGCAATTAGCCTTCCATTCTGCATCAGAAGTGCTCCCAGTCCAACTATACAAGCATCAATATAAACCTCAAATTTGCTCTTCCCATCCGGAATAGCTAGCACAGGTGCACTGGTTAGCCTCGTCTTCAACTCTTGGAAAGCCTCTTCGCACTGGGGTGTCCATTTGAATTTAGCTCCCTTCCTTGTCAACTTAGTCAGATGCAAATAAATCTTGGAATAATCTTTGATAAACTTCCTGTAGTAGCCAGCCAAACCCAGAAAACTGCGAACTTCAGTCAGTGTCTGCGGCTGCTTTCACTCCAGAATAGTCTCAATCTTCGCTGGATCTACAGAGATACCTTCACCAGAAATAATGTATCCCAAAAATTTGACTTCCGATTTCCAAAAATGACACTTAGAGAATTTCGCCTTCAAAACATGCCTCCTTAGAGTCTCCAACACAATTCTCAAATGCTGCTTGTGCTATTCTTCAGACTTAGAGTAGACCAGGATTTCATCGACGAATACCAAAACGAACTTATTCAATACATCTCGAAAGACTCGGTTCATCAGATCGACAAAGTAGGCGGGAGCGTTGGTTAACCTGAAAGGCATAACCAACCACTCAAAGAAACAATTTGGTCCCCTAAATGCAGTCAAGGGAATACTGCCCTCAGCTACCCTTAACTGATGGAAACCTGAAGCTAAATCCAGTTGAGAAAAGACTAAAGCTCCATGCAACTGGTCAAATAGATCATCAATACGAGGAAAATGTTATTTATTTGGAATGGTCACTTTGTTCAATTCTCGATAGTCAACATGGAACCTTAGCAATCCATCCGACTTAGTGACAAACACTGCAGAAGAACCCCAACAAGAAAAACTGGGCCTAACCAACCCCTTCCCCAAAAGATCCCGAGTTTGCTTAATTAGCTCCTCCCTCTCCCTAGGAGCCATCCTCCTGCTAGGCTGAATAACTGGTACTGCTCCTGGAATCAAATCAATGCGAAACTCTATTTCTCGATGTGGAGGTAAACATTTGACTTCCTCGAATACGTCAGGGAAATCTTGGACCACATCGATATCTTCAACCTTCTCTTGAGAAGTCTCAACCCCATGTAAAAGACTACCCAAATGAATTCCAGAATTATCACACGCCACTCTAGATTTTGTACCCAAATCGGTTTCCAACGAAACTATTCTCTCATCACAATTCAGGACTGTTGTATACTTATCAAGCCAATCCATCCCCAATATAAGTTCAAACCCCTTAAAATTCAACACATAATGGTCACAAGAAAAACTATGGGATAGATAGGAAATCTTCAAATCCTTACAGATCGTGTCCAATTTGGTTACCCCTCCTATAGGATTAGACACAAAGATAGGATAGTCTACAATACTAGGGGTAAGAAAGAACTTCTCTACAGATTCTAGAGAAATAAAACTCAAAGAAGCACCCGAATCAAACAAAACTTTAATATACTTGCCATCTAAAAGTAATGTACCTTCCAATACTTCCTTTCCTTTAGATGAAGTAGATGGTGCACCTACCAAAGCAAATACTCTATTCTGCTGAGCTTTATGAAGTAACGGGCAATCCTTGATCATATGACCTAGTTGGTGGCAATTGAAGCATAGAGATTTCTGAACCAAAGCCGAACCCGGTCCACAATGATGCGGTTGCTGCTGCTGCTGAAATCCTTTCCTGGGACATTTATTCGCCAAGTGACCTTCTTGTTGACATATATAGCATTTACGAGGTCCGCTATTACTTTCGGTCTTCTTCTTGTTCTGCTTCCTCCAATTGGGATTGAAATTCCTCTCATTCGGATTGGCAAAATTCCCTCCTGATGCTGCTACCGGCGTTATTGATTTCTTATTCATCAAATCCTCATATCTCAGAGCCATATCAATTAACTCAACAAAAGATCCTTTCAAGTGCGCCGTCATCTTTTCATGAAATTCTGGCCTCAATTCTTGCACAAACATTTCGTTCTTTTCTAGGGGAGTATCTATAAACCCTGGTCCATAGCAAGAAATTTCATTGAATTTGGTCTCATACTCCGCTATAGTCAAGCTTCCCTGCTTAAAATTCAGAAAATCCTGGTACAGACGAGTTTTCCCTGCTGTAGGCATAAATTTCTCCTCAAACGGCTCTTTAAATCTTTCCCAAAAATGTCGTCCTCAGAGATATTTGCTATCGCTGCATCCCACCATGCTACTGCGCCTTCTTGCATTTGCCATGAAGCCATTTCCCTTTTCCGCTCATCAGACAACTTCATACTCTTCAAAATGCGCTCACAAGAGCGTAGCCAAGCTTGGACCTCAATTATCAATTCAGACCCTTTAAATGGTTTACCTCTAAGGTTGATGAAGTCTTTGCATAAAGCGGCAAAACTAACCTGAGACGGTACTGGATCTACACCCTCACTAGCAGTTTGACTTCATTCATTATCGGTCGAGGTACTGCCCCTACCTCTGCCTCTCCTTCTAGAACTCATGTTGGCCACCTGAACAGGAAACTCAACAAATTTAGATAGTGTATAGTTATATAAAAATACAAATACGCACTCTCAAGATAGATATTACTCTAAAGCCTAGGTATTATCTCAACTTATGCTCTGATACCAACTGTGATGACTCGCCTTTCTAACCACAGAAAGACGTATCATCAATAAGAAAAGAAAGAGATAGAAAGAAAGAATAAGAACATCAGAATCTCACAGCGGAACGAAACAAAATATAATACATCACATAACTATTACATAGTTTTACACATATCAGAGTTACACAATATCATACAACATGACAGTCATATATATATATATATATATATATATATATATATATATATATATATATATGTCATTACATACATCCCAAAATACAACATACATCAACTAACACAGCTAAACTAGATAGATAGATATGTACGTCTGGACCCTTGCTCCAAGCTTCTTCAGAACTCAATAATCCAAAACCTATCACTTGGCTATTCATAAAAATTTGAGTACCCAAGAGTTTATGAAAAGCAGAAAATAAACTCCGGGTCAGACATGGGTCTGGTGTGAGTAAACGGGTTAAAGTTGCTTAACTTTTAAAATCATTTGAAACTAAAGGTATCACGTAAGACTTCCCACACATAAACACGGGTAAGTTTTTACCTTGCGCTAACTAAAACATTTTATAGGAAATTCGGTGATATTATAATAGTGCCTAGGGTTTTCAAGTAAATAAAAAATAGCCGAAATTGTTACATTCATTAAATTCCAACTACTAGCCACAAAAGTGGGTAATACAAATCAAAACTGTTGGGTCTCGTAGGGAAAATGGATTTCCATCAATGGCAGGGCTACTGGGGTACCGCCAGTCATTGTACGGGCCTAGATCACCGTACCTAGGATCACTCCCGACCGCTACAACACAAGGCCGGAACCATTCCTTATTGAACAGTCCCGAACAAGATAACCCCGCAATTGTGGCCAACAACTGCCCACACAGCCGAAATGAAGGGACATCTAGACAGGGGTACATCTCGTCATGCTTGGGTGCTACCCACCTAACCTTGCTACATCTTCTCTGTTTTAGCTATTCTCGGTTGATGAGGCTTGAGGCTGCGATTACCTTTATAGAACACGTCTCTTAGAATACTCATCATCCACCTGACGATGTTCTAAAAGCATTCAATCCATACAAGTTCATTTAGGGTTCGAACGAAACCGAAGGCATTATCTCGTTACACTCATTTTGGAATCACCCTCAGAGTTAACGACAATAACCCTTACACTCTGAAACTCCATCTCGATCTTCACTTGGAGATGCCACTGACCTATCATTTAATTTGGATCGATGGGGTTTTCGGATAATCATAACTGACACCCGATCCCGGTCTCATCGAAATCCAAACGCTATTTTAAAGGCCAAGTCGTTTAATAGTTTAAACAATTTAATTCAATACTTTGAATTCACATAGAATTTATCATAGATAAAACATACACAGTCATCATAGATATATCCAAAACAGATCACAGAGTATCACAGAATATCACCAAATAGTTATCACAAAATCAGATATTATACTTATACAATCATCCATAAGCAAGCATCTTTAATCTGGCTCGTTAATTTATTAATTAATTAATTATTCCATTTCAAACCATTTATTTAATTAATCACTTCTTAATCAATTTATTAAACCTTAATTACTTAATTTATTACTCCTTAATTATTAATTAATTAATCGTTAATTACTTAAATAAATCAATTATTAATTCTTAATTGAATTACTTACTTGGTTAACTACTAATCGTATATTAATTAACTTCAAGTAGTTAATTTTCAATTCTCAATTGCAAATTAATTAAACAATTAATTATTAATTAACCAAGCTTTAATTACAATTATAAATTAATCATTCTTAATTACTTTCTAAAACAATTTATTAATAATAATTATTTGTCTTAATTAACATTTTAAAATTTTCCCTAATAGCTTTGAAATCAAATTATTACTAACCTTAAAGCTTTAATTTTAATTAAATTTAAACTTATCAAACATTAACTACCTAATTAAAGTATTAATCAAGATTTCATGAAACATTGTTAAGTATTCACTTAAATAATTAAAACTTGTAATAATTTCTTAGCTTAATTTGTCAAGCCTTTACTAAATCATCAATAATTAAAATTTGGTTAAGATAATTAACTTCAAACTTTTAATAGGTTGCCAGTTGAAATCAAACCCGAGAGAATCCCTAGGTTTACTTGAGTTCTTCCCACCATTTCTCGAGTCTCCCCTCTCTTTCTTCTTCTCATACTTTTCTTCTCCCCACTTTTTTCTGTAAGTTTTAAGTTATAAACTAAAATAACAGGTAACACTCACGCACCCAGGTTCCATCCCGAAGCCACCCCTCATTTTTTTCGAGCATCAACTCGAGTTGCCCATCATCAACTTCCTGACACCATCACAAGGTCGTGCACGTGCACGATACCTCGACGGTGTTCTGGTGAACCGCGCCACCTCCAGCAAGTCGCAAGCTAACGTCACATACGAAACCAAAGCTTGATTCGACTCCATAAGTCCTAAATCTAAATCGAGCCTTCAGTTCAAAACTCGAACTCGACCTCACCTATCAAATTTGATTCACCCGCCCAACGCTGTCCACCTGAGGCAAAACAACTCCGGCCTTAACTCATCGAGTCTCCTTACTACCGTCCCCTTGAAGCTCATGTAACTCAATGCATCAGAGGTGACGAAATCACCTCGTTTTCCAGGCCACATCAAACCCAAGCATTAAACCCTATTCCTACCTCGTTCTCTCATCTCTTGTAATAAATTTTTTTTAACAATTTTCTTGAAATCATTGATCAACAAGCTAGATTCAAACAAAAATTCAATATCCAAAATTCGTTCGATCGCTGGAAATTGGTAAAAAGGCATTTTTAGTTCAACTAAGAACTGCACTTTTCACGCTTAACTAAAAATCATCATATTAGTTTTAAAAATCCTATCTTTGAACATTTATTCAAGTTATATAATCAAATCAATAATTTAAAATATTCGAATTAATCATATGATTTCTTTTTTACTGTAAAATTCAATGTACAGAGTTAATATTCCACTATCAAGCTTCAAACAAATTCTAGACCATGATTTAAGTTTAAACAAACTTATTTTGTTTAAAACCCTAAGCTTAAAAATGTTTGTATGAAGATGTATTAACTTTTTCTACTTTACTTTACTCTTTAGCTAGAGATTAAGAAGAACAGACCATATAAAAATTCTCAGTACATACAGAATTACTTATTTAAAATATACAGCAAAGCGCAAATTTTTCATGAACCAAATACCCAGAGTAAAAATTTTAAAGTAGTATGTTTACTCACCTGAAAAGTGTTTGAACAGAGAGTAATTCTGTTTTTGGAAAGCTGTAGTTTGATCTTCCTGTAAGCCTTCCTGTTTTTGTTTAGTTGAATGAATTTGAGTTTATAAAATGATGGTACTTATTTCCTTTTTTCTATTTTGCTAAGTTTTGTTTGAGCGAAATGAAACAAGAGTATTGCATATATAAAGGAAACAGTTTTGTGTAGGATCTAGATTAACCCTAGAGGGGGGTGAATAGGGTTATAGCAAATTTTCTTGATTTAAACACAGAAACAAACTGCGGAAATAAATATGCTGAAAAGTAAATCACACACAAAATTTACCCAGCTTCGGCAACCCCTGGCTACTGCTGCATTCCCAGATTTCTACTAGAATTAAACAGTATCCCGCTTACAAACACTCTGACAGACTCGCAAACCCTGCTCCCGCTTACAAACACTCTAATAGACTCACATCCCCTGCTCCCGCCTATAGAGTTTTGCAAACTCGTAAACCCTTGCTCCCGCCAACAGAGTTTTGCAAACTCGCACACCCTGCTCACTGAACTAATTCTAACTAGACAATCTGACACTACCTACAACCTAGGTGGTGATTTACCAAGGTTTTGACAACCTTAAAAAGAGAATTTAAATTTAAAACAAATTTAAGAACAAATTGAAACTAAAACCCTATAAACTAAAACCCTCTTAACAAAACCCCTTTTATAAAACAACGCCGGCCCATTATTGTTTCCTTAACCCGATCCTCCTTTTGACTCGTGAAGAAAAATGGTGGCTCTGTTGATTTGGGGCTTTCGTTCCCTTGCGAAAATTAGGGTTTTGTTTCTTCGTTCGATTTTGCGCCTTGCTCTCTCTCTATCGATGGCTCTTTGAATTGCACACGGCTGCTTCTCTTGACCACTCTGTGAAATTAGGGTTTTTTGATGTAATCGGCTTGGTTGCTTTGAGATGCTTTTATTCGAATTCTCTCTGGTATGTGATTTAATCCTTTTGTTATCTGTATAGATTGCTTAAATTCGATTTTCCCATCAGTGCCAATGATGATGGTGGGTTTTTATATGGATTTCGAGACACTTGGAATTGTTCGTATCAATTCGATACTTTCCTAATTTTCTGATTGCATGATGCGCACGGCTTTCCTGATATAATTTTGACTTGATGCTCATGGCTTTGATTTTCAAACGTTTGATTTTACTTGATTCATACGAAACAAAATTTCCTCTTTTGATTTCTGACTTTTTCAAAGGTACGCATTTGAATTTCTTGACTTGGTTATCTTTGCGCTTTTAGTCTTTCGACTTTTACTGGGAATTACTTTAGTTGATTGTCACTGCTCGGCCTTCTTCGTGTTCATCCCGGTGAGCTTCGTCTCTGGCCATCTTCTCTGATGATGTTGATTTTACTGTGACTTTGGTTATTGATATTGATCGAACTTGTTTTGATTCATCTTGATGTTCTGTAGTCATTTATGTATTGACGCTATTTTCTATTGCACTTCCTCATTCTAGTTGTAGCTTGATGCTCATGTCTAGTCTTCATTGTATATTGGATTGTTGAACTCACTTGCTTGAGTTTCACTGAGTTTGGTCGAGACTTGTTTGTTTATGTCTGCATCTTGTGGTTGCTATTGAGCTTCACCTCTATTGGTGTTTCTGTGTTAATGACTGTTGTGTCATTTCTTTGCCTACACTTAGTGTTCTAGTCATTTCATATGTGATGTTTTGATGTTGTTTCATTTCTTCAAATCTGTAGCTTGCATCACTGGTGCATGTGTATTTGCTCGAGTCACTTGTACACTTGTTGTCTTGAGTATTTGGTTCGTTGTGATTGCTGCTACACATTGTTGTATTTGAACTTGGTCTCCTCATTCATGTGTGTCTGTTGCACTTTGGTCTTGCACTTGTGATAATTACATTTGTCTTCACTTGTGAACTTTGGCTCCGGTTGTTGCAGTATTCATTTGTGTTGTTATGTTGGTGGCAATTTTGTACAAATTTCACTAGCTCACTGAAGTTTTCACAGTTGGACATACTTATTTGAGTTTGCACTTGCACTTGATATTGTAGTCTCCGCTTTGGTTTAACCCGTACTTGCTTCACTAGAACTTTTGTGACTTATGGTTTGAGCCTTGATGTTTGGTCTGACCTGAACTTTTGACCATGTTGCCTTCATGTTGTTGACTGCATTACTGCTGTCTCATTTACTTGTGGTCTTCACTGAGTTTGTTGTTGCATTCATTTCATGTTTGCATTGTCATATTGTTGTCAGATACTTAGAACTATTAAGAACAGTTTGACTTCGACTTGGTCTTTGGGCATTCCACTACTTCATGTATGTTGAGCTCTGGTCATTTGCACTTGCACACTCCATTCATGTTGATTTTTGAAGTTTCACTTGAGTTGAATCCAGTTTCAAAGACTCGGGTTTGACCTTGTGCTCGTGTCGTGATTTTAAATATATTGCACATGTGTTGAACCCGGCTTTTCATTTGGGTTTGACCTGTGCTCACCTGTTCCTGTAGCATTATCAAGTGTATATCGATGTGCACGGCCTTGTGGCATGTGCAGTGATACACTGTGCATGTCACATTGTTCGTGTATGATGAATTCAAATGTAAATGATGACAAACAACACAAATAACTGAGGCAGATAATATTTTCAAAAATCATATTTCATTTTATATTGCAAAAATATTTCTTTTTCAATTTTACTGTATTAGTGAATATTTTTGCAGATTGCTCAGATGCTGGATTCTAACTGGAATGCAGTTGAAGACAAAATACGAGTGTGAGTGATATGTAGTGAGGTTATTAATGTAAATTGAATTGTGATGTATTCAAAAATGTATATGTATAGTGAGAGCTTGAATTTGTACTATTCAAAATTATAATAAATATTTGTTTGAATAAAATTTCTGTTTGAATTCAAATTCCATTTAAATACCGTGTAATTTATTTTATTTAACAAATATTTGTTTAATCTATGAAAAATAAAATAGTACATTAACAAATACATTTAAATGAATATATATATATATATATATATGTTTATTATCATCAAACAAAAATCATATACTCGCATATTCCACAATCTCCCCTTTTGATGATAACAAACATATATTTAAGATTTTGACTGAGTTAAATATATTTGAACAATGATATACACTAATTGCTCCCCCTATTTAAATGCTTCCTCTCTACATGATGCTCCCCCTACATATATGCATATAAATAGAAATTTATAAATGAGCCTAGATGCAAATGGAAAAATTATTTTGACCTTTGCTTGATTTTATGTGACAAAATCTTAACTTTTCTCTCCCCCTTTTGTTATCAGCAAAAGAATAATAGTGTTAGAGAAAATAGAGACAAAGTGATCAATATTAATCCAACATTAAACTCAAATTGAATATAAATATTAAACTTCAATAAAAATCAAACAAAAATCATAACTACCCTTGTTAGGCGCATATTCCACTTTTAGAAAGAATGGAAATGATGTTCTAATATAAAATCATACAATTGTATCAACTTGTGGTACATTTATATCAGGAATTTGAATATCTACTAATCATGTGTAACCGTTAGGACTTTTAAATGAGATTAGTAGTATTCCAATTTAATTTAAAAATGAAATCAAGTATCTTCTAACCACGCATGACCGTGAGGACTTTTAAATGAGATTAGAATCAACTTGTCTATTTAATCAATTAATTTTCATATGCGTTCCATACATGCATAACCGTAAGGACTTTTAAATGAGCTGGAAGCACATAATCAAAAATCCAAGTAATTCACCGATGCATAACCGTGAGGACTTTTAAATGAGAGTGAATACTTTGGATATTTATTTATTTTTACAAAAAAATATGAAATGAAAAACAAATGATCCCTGATTATAGTACCACATATCGACAAACTATATTTAAGTTTTGATAAACCATGGTCGATAGAAATATGATAGATATTGAAATGGTCATGGAATCTTTACCCAAAAAAAAGTTTTATAACTCTTGTTTAAATTCCTAAAGAAATTTTCCAAAATATACTCTTTCGAGTAATGTATGTTAAATATCAACACTTATCACTTTTTCAATCACTATTTATCTTTTTGATAATTAGTAGGGAGTCGGATTAGTCAAAATTTGTCATTTAAAATCAAATAAAAATGGCTAATCTGAAAATATGGTCAAAAATGATTTTCTCGAGGGGGTTATATGAGAGAATTTTCTGCTATTTGAAAATTATTTGAAATGAAAAATATGCATATATTTTCTATGAAAAACGATGCAGTTACTAAATGTCTCAAAAATTACGTTCAACTAGTAATTTTTCTATCAACTAGATTACCAGTGTAATCTGCATCTGAGTTTCTCTTTCAATCCAAAATATCACTAACTAAAATTGATAAACCAGACCATGAAGTGTGCATCAAAAATTTCAAAATCAATTTTAGTAACAATTTAAATGACATTCTTTGAATTTGAATTGAATCCATGTAAATAATCAGAAAACCGTTAATATAGAGTTAGCCGAAAAAAAATATTATCATCCAACAAAACACTATGTTTAATCCAAACATATATGTATGAAGTAATTCAAAGAATAGTGTTTTTGGCATAAATATAATTGGCCAACTATGTTGAACAAGCCAGAAAAAATCATCTCTGTACAACATCTCAATATTGGCTGATTTCATTCAGAATACGGTGCAGATTATCACATTTAATATACCTTCATCTGTTTTACCTTTACGATAATTTATCGTGGTTGCCCATTGTGATTCTGTCACATTTGTACTAGGCTAAGGAACTTGGCTTTGTTGCCCGTTGTGTTTCTGGAATAGCCAAAATCCAAATAACACTGTTGTTGTTCCTTAGCTTGCCACCATACCTACACAATGAAAGATTTTTGTGACCTATTTGTTTTTGTAGGTCCATGATTGTTAGTGGCTGAAGCATTGTGAATAAACAAACCCTTTGGAACCCAAACTTGTTTTGTCATTTCATTCTTGTTCCAATAGACATGAAATTTGTTTGTAGAATTCTTAGGAACCCAAACTTGTATTAATTTTGTGTTCTTGTTCTTATGACTATAATTTCAACACGATGTCCAATTATTTCACATCTATCAAAGACACTCTTACCTTTTGTATTATCCTCAACTTGTGTTTCCCAAAGCCTAGTCCTTTTCTTTTGTTAGCAAAAAAATTATTTCCCAATAGCATGTTGAAAGATTTTTCGCCTCTTGAAAAGTTATTTAGAAATTTCTCAAGATTTTGGACTTTGGTTTTTAGATTTGTATTTTCAGTGACAAGTGAGGTGCATCTATCTATAAAATCCTTTTTCCTAGTGTCAATGATTTCCTTAAGACTCAAGTTTTCTTTTTCAAGATTCTCAAAGCTATTCTTAAGTCTTGATAATTCTGAATCTAAAATTTTACATTTTTTACATTCTAGGTTTTGAATATTTTCAAGTTCAGTTTCTAACCTAAAATTTTCACGAGCAATTTCTCTCCTATCAAATTTCAGTTTTTCAATTTTAGATTCAAGAGCATCAACTTCTTTAGTAAGATCAAGACACATAAAAACAAGTTCTTTATAAGAATAGTCACCTCCCTCATTAGATTCTTCTGAGTTTGCTTCTGAATACGATTTTTCCACAAGACACAAGTTAGCCTCCTCTGTGCTACTATTCGAAACTTCCTCTCCTTCTTCATCATCCCAAGTCGCTGCAAATGCCTTCTTCTTCTTTTTCTTTCCTTTGTCGTTTTTGAGAAGTGGGCATTCTTGTTTGAAGTGGCCAGGCTTGTTGCAGTTAAAGCACGTCGGTTCATTATCGGAATTGTCAGAATCTTTTGGCCTATTACGACTTGTTTTCTTCTTGCGTGGCTTGAATCTTGATCATTTTCTAAGATTATTGACAACCATTGCAAGCTCTTCAATTGGATCTTCTTCATCTTCATTGCTCTCTTCTTTGCTCTTTAAGGCAATCGTCTTCTTCTTTGATTCGGAGTTGTTGCGTTCCTCCTTTGCTTTTAGCTCAATCTCATATGTCATCAAGTTACCGATCAACTCCTCCATGCTTAGTTTACTCAAATCTTTCGATTCTTGGATTGCCGTGACTTTTGCCTCAAAGCTTATCGGTAAGACTCGTAGCACCTTCCTTACAAGCTCTACCTCAGTGAATATCTTCCCAAGCGCTCTAGCATTGTACACCAAAGTTGAAAAGCGTCCAAACATGTCTTTTATGCTCTCGCCTTTGTCCATCACAAAGTTCTCGTATTCATTGCTGAATAGGGCTAGGTGAGACTCCTTAACTTGAGAAGTTCCTTCATGTGTCACCTCCAAAGTATGCCAAATTTCCTGTGCAGTTTTACAATGAGAAATTCTATTAAATTCATTCTTATCAAGAGCACAGATCAAAGCATTCATGGCTTTAGCATTTGTAGTTTTTAATCTCTTATCGTTAACATCCCACCTATCCTTTGGTTTAGGAATCTCAGTATCACCAACAGTTATAGTGGGAGATTTATAGCCAGTTTCAATAATATCCCAAACATCATTATCAACAGAACTAAGATAAATACCCATCCTAACTTTCCAATAAGCATAATCATTCTCGTTAAACATGGGTGGCCTAGCAATAGATTGCCCCTCAGAAAAAGCATTATTTGGTAGACTCATGACTCTAGAGTTAAAGAAAAATATCGTGCTCTGATACCACTTGTAGGATCTAGATTAACCGTAGAGGGAGGGTGAATAGGATTATAGCAAATTTTCTTGATTTAAACACAGAAACAAACTGCAGAAATAAATATGCTGAAAAGTAAATCACACACAAAATTTACCCAGCTTCGGCAACCCCTGCCTACTGCTGCATTCCCAGATTTCTATTAGAATTAAACGGTATCCCACTTACAAACACTCTAACAGACTCACAAACCCTGCTCCAGCTTACAAACACTCTAATAGACTCGCACCCCCTGCTCCCGCCTATAGAGTTTTGCAAACTCGCAAACCCTTGCTCCCACCTATAGAGTTTTGCAAACTCGCACACCCTGCTCACTGAACTAATTCTAACTAGACAATCTGACACTACCTACAACCTAGGTGGTGATTTACCAAGGTTTTGACAACCTTAAAAAGAGAATTTAAATTTAAAACAAATTTAAAAACAAATTAAAACTAAAACCCTATAAACTAAAACCCTCTTAACAAAGCCCCTTTTATAAAACAAGGCCGGACCATTATTGTTTCTTTAACCCAATCCTCCTTTTGACTCGTGAAGAAAAATGGCGGCTCTATTGATTTGGGGCTTTTGTTCCCTTGCGAAAATTAGGGCTTTGTTTCTTCGTTCAATTTTGCGCCTTGCTCTGTCGATCGATGGCTCTTTGAATTGCACTCGGCTGCTTCTCTTGACCACTCTGTGAAATTAGAGTTTTTGGATGTAATCGGCTTGGTTGCTTTGAGATGCTTTTATTCGAATTCTCTCTGGTATGTGATTTATCCTTTTGTTATCTGTATAGATTGCTTGAATTCGATTTTCCCATCAGTGCCGATGATGATGGTGGGTTTTTATATGGATTTCGAGTCACTTGGAATTGTTCGTATCAATTCGATACTTTCCTAATTTTCTGATTGCATGATGCGCACGGCTTTCCTGATATAATTTTGACTTGATGCTCATGGCTTTGATTTTCAAACGTTTGATTTTACTTGAGTCATACGAAACAAAATTTCCTCTTTTGATTTCTGACTTTTTCAAAGATACGCATTTGAATTTCTTGACTTGGCTATCTCTGCACTTTTAGTCTTTCGACTTTTACTGTGAATTACTTTAGTTGATTGCCACTGCTTCGGCCTTCTTTGTTTTCATCCCATTGAGCTTCGTCTCTATCCATCTTCTCTGATGATGTTGATTTTACTGTGACTTTGGTTATTGATATTGATCGAACTTGTTTTGATTCATCTTGATGTTCTGTAGTCATTTATGTATTGACGCTATTCTCTGTTGCACTTCCTCATTCTAGTTGTAGCTTGATGCTCATGTCTAGTCTTCATTGTATATTGGATTGTTGAACTCACTTGCTTGAGTTTCACTGAGTTTGGTCGAGACTTGTTTGTTTATGTCTGCATCATGTGGTTGCTATTGAGCTTCACCTCTATTGGTGTTTCTGTGTTAATGACTGTTGTGTCATTTCTTTTCCTGCACTTAGTGTTCTGGTCATTTCATATGTGATGTTTTGATGTTGTTTCATTTCTTCAAATCTGTAGCTTGCATCACTGGTGCATGTGTATTTACTCGAGTCGCTTGTACACTTGTTGTCTTGAGTATTTGGTTCCTTGTGATTGCTGCTACACATTGTTGTATTTGAACTTGGTCTCCTCATTCATGTGTGTCTGTTGCACTTTGGTCTTGCACTTGTGATAATTACATTTGTCTTCACTTGTGAACTTTGGCTCTGGTTGTTGCAGTATTCATTTGTGTTGTTATGTTGGTGGAAATTTTGTACAAATTTCACTAGCTCACTAAAGTTTTCACAGTTGCACATACTTATTTGAGTTTGCACTTGCACTTGATATTGTAGTCTCCGCTTTGGTTTAACCTGTACTTGCTTCACTTGAACTTTTGTGACTTATGGTTTGAGCCTTGATGTTTGGTATGACCTGAACTTTTGACCATGTTGCCTTCATGTTGTTGACTGCATTACTGCTGTCTCATTTACTTGTGGTCTTCACTGAGTTTGTTGTTGCATTCATTTCATGTTTGCATTGTCATATTGTTGTCAGATACTTAGAACTGTTAAGAACAGTTCGACTTCGACTTGGTCTTTGGGCATTCCATTACTTCATGTATGTTGAGCTCTGGTCATTTGCACTTGCACACTCCATTCATGTTGATTTTTGAAGTTTCACTTGCGTTGAATCCAGTTTCAAAGTCTCGGGTTTGACCTTGTGCTCATGTCGTGATTTTAAATATATTGCACATGAGTTGAACCCGGCTTTTCATTTGGGTTTGACCTGTGCTCACCTGTTCCTGTAGCATTATCAAGTGTATATCGATGTGCACGGCCTTGTGGCATGTGCAGTGATACACTGTGCATGTCACATTGTTCGTGTATGATGAATTCAAATGTAAATGATGACAAACAACCCAAATAACTGAGGCAGATAATATTTTCAAAAATCATATTTCATTTTATATTGCAAAAATATTTCTTTTTCAATTTTACTGTGTTAGTGAATATTTTTGCAGATTGCTCAGATGCTGGATTCTAACTGGAATGCAGTTGAAGACAAAATACGAGTGTGAGTGATATGTAGTGAGGTTATTAATGTAAATTGAATTGTGATGTATTCAAAAATGTATATGTATAGTGAGAGCTTGAATTTGTACTATTCAAAATTGTAATAAATATTTGTTTGAATAAAATTTCTGTTTGAATTCAAATTCCATTCAAATACCGTGTAATTTATTTTATTCAACAAATATTTATTTAATCTATGAAAAATAAAATAGTACATTATAAATACATTTAAATGAATATATATATATATGTGTGTTTATTATCATCAAACAAAAATCATATAGTCGCATATTCCACATTTTGTACAGGGGAGGTATTTTCTGGTGTATTTTTTTCTTTGGTCAGATTTTTCTTTGGTTACAATACTTTGGTCAAAGATTTTTTCTGAAAATTGAAATGATATTTACACATTTCGACTGACCTTATTTTTGTGCTGAGATGATAGCATTAAATGTATATGTTTCCCTATAAGCTTACAGCCTTATCCCATTTGATTTTTGTATGTAGATATTTTTGTCTCTTCTTTTTTCTTCTTGCATTGCATATATAAAATTCACAACAAACATACTTGTTTGGTTTTTGTCTTTGTCTTGCATTCACACATGTATTCTATAGTATTTACTAGAATTATCTTATGTTTCCGTATAACCATATAAGTTGTTGCTAACATAAATCCTTAGTTTTTATTTCTATTTAAAGTTTAACTATCCAAACATTTAATTTATATCCATTTGTTTTATACTTTTATTTAATATTAATAGGATTAATTTTGTTTTAAACATTATTATTTAGATTACATTTGTATGCATATATTTAGATTAAATATTAATAATGTAGAGAATTAATTAAATCGAATAAGGTAGATTTTATTGTAAATATTTTTGAAAGATTTTATTTTAAATTTTCAAATCAAAGCTTCCTTCACAATACACATATACATATAAATAACTAGCTAATGGCCAAAAATTGTATTCATTTTTAAAATGATAAGTTCGTATTTCATTTAATTAGATTAAATATTATTAAAATAATATTGCCAAAATCTCGAGTCGTTACACATAATATAACTACTCCAATATCTTTATGTAAATGAATACTATGTAACAAAAGAAGCCATCAAACAAATCATATCCATTCAGTTTATTCATAACCATTTCGATTTGCATTTTCGATGTCAACCTTTAATTTATACTTCCATTTACATCTGATTCATTCGCATCCAATTTACTTACATTCAGTTGGTTTACATTGCAATTATTTAAATTACAATTAAATTAATTACCTTACATTCAGTTATTATTCTTCAATTTATTAACATTCAATTTCATGTACATTCATATTCACCCTTCACTTTTATCTAATTCACGTTCATTTACATGTATATTCATTCTCCACTTGGTATATTTCTTTAATACCAGCGACACTTAATAACCATTATAAAATCCTTTACTTAAGTTAACCATAAACATTTTATACAATATAATTCTCATGTTTATTTTTTAATTCTCAGCTTAAGTCATATTCAATTTTAACAAACATACCAAACCATACTTCGTTTATTAATTTATTTCATTAGCTCGATTTAATTTATTTTGCAACTCGAGTTGAGTTTCTTTACTACAATCAATTTATTTATTTCTAGAAAACAACATTCCAAATATATTTGATTTATTTTACAAGTCATACTACATTTTATTTTATAATATAAGTTCACCTTTATTTCGACAGTCGAACTCTAATTTATTTACTCGTTTCATCCCACATTACTTACCTAGAGTTAAATTCCATTTCAAAATTTATTTCTTTAACTTAAGATAGGTTTCTTTATAACCCAAATTCATATCCATCCCACTATTTCATTCCATCAGTCCGCTCATTAATTCATCACATAACAAATTCACCGTCACTTAATTTATTTTACACTTAGGTTAAATTTCATTTTATAACTCAAGTGTATATTCATTTCATCAATTCATTTTACAACTCAGATTCATACTTCATTTCACTAATTTACTTCATTAGTCTATTTAATTTTTAATTATAAATCAAGTTCAATTTCATTTACGCTTTATTAAGTTAAATCTTGTCTCATATAATTCACTTTATTTGCATTTACTTAAGTTAAACTTTAAATTTTGTATCTCAATTCCAAATTTCTCCTCATATCTATACCATTTCCAATTTATAACTTCATAAACTTATTACCTTATGTTTTCTCTACTTTCAGATAGAATTTCTAGGATTTTTAAACACCTGATTTTATTTCAAATCATCTTTGAAATCATAACATAAGTCATTTATATTTCAAATTACACTTCTGAAATCAAAAAAATGTTTTACCAAAACAAAATTTCGATGGTAGAAATTCCTCACTTAGAAACTCGAAAATGAACGATGATGTTGCGGTCATCATCAAAATTATTTTCCAGTGACTAAAATAAGTTTAATGCTTTCTATCTCTTTTTAAATCACATTTTAAAATATTTGCAACCAAAATATCTCCAAAATAATCCTATTATTATTTTTCCAAACCTCTTGAAAAACAATTTCCAAATCATTGGAATTTAAACTCCAAAGTTCCTAGCTTTTAAAACTCGTATTTTCTTTTCTTTTCTTATAAATCATATTTATAAATATACTTAGGCCATTTCATTTCATCTTCATTCCATTTATAATTCATGGTTACATAATCAAATATTACTAGCAAGCAAACACACCATATATAGTTTATAATAATTCTGAAAAGTTATTCCTTTATATATAAATTATAATATGGATAAAATTATTTCATTTACCAATTTTCAAAACAATATTGTGTCGGTTTGCCTTGTTCAAGCATTTAGTAAACCTATCGATACAGTGGCATTCCGTATATCGACCAGATTTCATAAGCCACTCGACACATAAATTAACACAATAAAGAACATTTTTATATCACTAAAAAATATGCACTAAAATTAGCAAATTTCCACCAAAGTCTTGGTTTTTGCTCAACCTAAGCTCTAATACCAACTATAATGACCCGCTTTTCCATATAACTCAAGCGGACAATAAATCACACATTCCAACCCAAATCGACCGAAAAGACGGATAGTTAAGGGAAAGAAAGAAGGAAGAAGAAAGGAAGAGAAGAAATAGATGAAGAAAGAAACTAAAACAACGTAGGATCTCACAATCGCAGCAAAACAACATATATAATATAATATGAATGATCTTTACAAAAAAAGAAACTGTTATATATATACATCCATCAGAGTACAACAACAATCACAATCATCAGCCCGGATAGTTATAATTTTCAATAATGAAGCAGCATAAAGTAAACATATACGAGAATACGACTTGAAGACCTCCAACTCGTTCCCCTAAGCTCTAGTGCGTCCAAAGCAATCTATAAATATGTTCGGTTTGACTCGAGCATTACAATAAAATAACATCCAAGTTGGTTTGGAAAAACAGAATGAGAAAACACATCCAACTGGATTTTTAAAGTTATAAAAACTTTGGAAAACAATGGTATCTCGTAAGACCACGCCGCATATAAAAACGGACGGGTTTTTACCATACGATAACCAAAACATTTCATATGAAATCCAGTGATACTATAATAATGTCTAAAGGTTCAAATAATATATAAAATAGCTGAAATGCTTGCATTTCACATTCCAACATAGTTGGACACAATCAAAATTATAATGGCTCGTATTGGATATTGGTTTCCATACAATGGCTGGGCTTCTAGGGTACCGTCCGTCATGATGCATCTCCAGATAAAATACACCGAGAGCCTCATATGATCTCCCAGCGAGTCAAGACCAGCTCTACCCCTTACTAGATAGAGTCGAATATGTTATAACCTTGGTTGGTATCAACATCCTGAATGGGCCTCGAGCATACATGATCTATAAAATCGATCTAGATTGGGTGATGACCATACCCTAATGGTAGCGAACCACATAGCCTTGAAGAATCTTCCATGTTTTAGTCACCTCGGTTAATGAGGCTTGAGGCTACGATTACGTTTTATATAGCACTTCCCACCTGGAATGCTAACATTGCTTCCAGGAAGCAATGCAGCACCAGCAATCATCTATATAAGTTCATTCTGGGACTAAATGCACCAATTGTGAGCTCCGTCTTTGAATTCCCATCGTCTTCAAGATGTCTTCACTTTGCAGCAACTGAGTTGGATTGAAGTATTTTTCAGATAACATATCCGATCTCGATCTCTTCAAAAGAACATTCGACGGTTTTCGGTAAACTCATCTCTGGTTCTTTAGGAAATAAGCTGCCAAAGATAAGAACGAAGATCATCTCCTAACCATTTGCGAACAAATTTCCTTATCGTTTGTCCAAGAAAAACAAAATGAGATTTATATGCACAGTACAGCATCATCGAAAATGACCGTGCCATATAACTCACGTGCTTCTCCTAGATATTTCCAAAGTTACATTTAGGTCCCAAATTCGATGGTCGGTTATTTAACCATCGAATAAACAGACATTCAAATCATGTATTTAAATTTCATGGGAAAACCATCATTCGATAAGCACCAAGCAACACTAATCCCCTTTCTATAATCCTTCATTTATTTAAAGTCATCCTATAAATACTTGTATCAAAATACTTTTACAAAGATATATTCATAAACCCTCATATTTTTAGTACTTAGGGAGTATCCATATACTTCTCTCAAAGGTATGAGTATCTTTATCAAACATTGAGGAAGATTCCCTTTTATCCACTTCTAAAACCATTTATAAATCTCATTATAAATTTCTAAAACCCTTTATAAGCCATTTATAAATTGCTTCTCAAGTCATTTATAAACCATTTTTATAAATCCATGTAACTATTTATAAAGTTCTTCTCATAACCCAATAAGCCCATTTATACTTTCCCTTATATTTATTTAAAACCATTTGCAAAGCTCTCTTTATACATTACAAACAATTTTCCTTTAAGTCTCCAAAACATTATATAAACATCTCTTATGAGCCCAAATTTGTTTATAAAACCTTATTTATAAATCTTGAAAACATTTATAAATAAATAATAATCATTTGCTTTAAAATGCTATTTTATAATAATAAACATTATAAATAAATAAGCATCAACTTTAAAACATCTGAAAAATAGTACTCTATAAATTTCAAAAAAATTAATAACCAATGATAATCTTACCTTTAGCATTTTATAAATAAAATAATTAATTTTCGAAACTATGTTGAAAAATTGTCATACTTAATTTCAAACCATATTAACGATTTAAATAATTAACTTCCAATTATTTAAAATACCGGTAGCCTACTTTAAAACAATATTAGTATGAATGACCAATTTTTAAAACATAAATATTCTTATTTAGTAAAAATCCATACTCAATCTCCTACATAATCGTTTCCAAATTTATAAAGCTATATTTGTAAATCTCTTTATTTATGAACTCCATTTATAAGTTCATTCCTTTATAAATTTCACTTATTCATAAATTCCACTAAAAACATCGATTACCATCCGATTTTAACATTGTCTCTAGATGGATAAATTCGTTTTATAAATTCCTTTCAATATATAAAATATCATTCAACAGTCCCAATTCAACCTCACTTTCAGTTTCCAAATTAGGGTCAATTATTTTCTAAAACTGACTTCCATATCTTATAATGAGTCCACTATTTGAATTATTTCACCCATTTATTGAATAATAATATTTTCCTTTGATTTATAACACCATTTATAAATCCATTCTTTTATTAACAAAATATGATTTTATAAAATCTTTACTTCATTTGTATAACATCACTTTATACAAAATGATTAATAATATTTATATCCAGTATTTTCCATTTTGTTTTTAAACTATATCTTTTTATTATAAAATATGGACTTAATTTAAGATTTAAAAATCTTTATCCACAATTCAAAATTTTCATTTAAAATATTTTATAAAACTATAAATTTGCAATTTCTTAAAATCATAACTTTTATTTTGGAAAACTTGTTTAAACATATAAAATTTCCAAACCCTTTAGAATTCCTTTCTAATCAAATTAGTATTTTTATAGGATTTTTGCCCAGTGCTACTAAAGCACTAATTAAACATAATCATGTTGATATCATCAATTCTAACATCCAACATATCATATATCATAATATATATGAAAATAAAATCAATAGTGTGAGGAATCATGTTGGATCCCTCCAACATGTCCCCTTGAATCAAATATAGCATATAATCAAATAAAATAAAAATCAACCGCTTCGAGGCAGGATTCGTAAACAAGGGTCATCCGCTCTTACATGGGAATGTAACAGGGTCTCATCCGCTTCCGGGGCAGGAATATATCCAACTAACAATATAATTTAGTATATTATCCAAACAATAAATAACAATTAGAAATAAATATCCAAACATCTAATAAATAATATTTATTAACTATATAAATTTTCTAATTAGCAAAAAAGTGATATTAACTCAATTGATTTTTGTTGCATCGAAACGTCCCAGTCTGAATCAAAATTAGACAAACATTCAATTTTAATCCAAATTTCTACCAGCTTCGAATCCATCCAATCGAATTCCATGTTGGAGCCTGCGTCAGTATGGTCACAACGCGACTCGTCGCATTCGGTTTAGACCTTGTATAAATAACTTATTAAATTTATAAGTTAATGAGGATTAAATATAAATAAATTAACTATTTACTTAACTAATTAAGCCGTTACACTGTTAAACTTCTTCCCCCTTTTTATTTCAAATTGCTGCCAATAGGAAACCCACTAATGACCGACCTTTGACCATCAACTACCTCTTCCCTCATTAGTGAGACCGACCAACGGCGCCACCTGTAACCCCCGAAAATTTGATCTTTATTTTGAAATATTTAATCGATTTAAATATTAAAATGATTGGTTTTAAAGTTGGATAATTTATAGTTCCAAATACTGTAATTTTATTATAGTTAATAATTGAAATTCAAATATCATAATAATTTAAAATATTTGAATTGAAGAATTTAATATTGAATGGTGATTCAAATAACTAGATTTTAAATTGAATATCAATTTAATTACTAGGCTAATTTAACTTATTTTAAATAAATAGATAATAACGGTCAATCCAACAGTTAATTCAATTGCAGTAATAACAATTCGAATAAATAATCGAAACAAATTCTTATTTTTACAACTTGATTTCTTTTGACGTATTTTTAACTTAATTAATGTGAATTTTCCATAACTTTTAATTTGAAAAATATTGAAAGTCTTGTTTGACGTTTTATGGGCAAATGACAACCCTTTTGGGATTTTACAGAACCTTATAACCAGTGTATATTATTTTTGGTCCAGATTCACATCACTCTCCTCAGCTTGCCCATATATTTGTTCTATCAATTTGAAGTCCGTACGCAAATGGAAAGCAGCGCAGCGGGGGTACCGAAAATATTAAATAATATTTGTATTTCTCCACTCAACATTCGTACAACACAGCATACAAAATAGTTTGTTCCTTCTTTCTTTTCTTGTTGGTCCCTTCATAAAAAAAATTGGTGGCTACTCAAACATTTCGGTAGCTCAACAGTTTAGCTTGATTTTAAAAACTAATCAACTTCAACCCTTAGCTGTATTTTCGTCGTTTCACTTCCTCTCTTCTTATTTATTTCCACCAAAGCAAAATCAAACGGGAAATGAAAATGGACGTTTTCAAAATCATAAATCAAATTGTATATACCACTTAAATTCATGAAATAAATTGTGTTGTAATCCTCATAGCGAGCTCTTCAATCTTGGTCTTTCTTATTAGGTTTAATGCTCGTCTTCACCGATGTCAGGGGAAGTTGAGAGCTCAAATTAAACTAAGGTTTTGGTTTTCATTAATTACAGTGGTGTTAGGCTAGTTAGAGGTTGTTTTTGGGTTCAACGGGTTGAATAGCAACTATAGCCGGAGTTTGGGAGGAGGAAGTTCATTAGGGCAAGATGCATCATGGCATATGGTCGATAGGATGTTTGGGAATCGCGATTGTTATAAGGGTTGCAAGCTTAACATGGTGGTGTCGAGATGGAGGAGCTCAAGAAAAGGAGGAGTTTGATTATGGTCTTGGGGCATTTCGTTGATGGTGGAGTGAGAACGGGGTGAGAGAAGGAGCGGCATGGAAGTGTTGAAATTCTAGAACGGGATGTTTAAACGAAAGAGGAAAAAAGGATTAGTGGGAGGGAATTAGTTTAATGGGTAATTAGATTAAGTTGTAATTTAGAATTTAATTATATTATTTAAAAATCAATATTTATAACTTGTATATCTTCTCCCTTGAATGTCAGAATCGGATGCGATCAGTCGCGTTATGCTCGCAGCCTCGAATACTACGCATTGGAATTAGTTTGGAAGGAATTGGAGCTATTGAAATTTTCTTTGATGCTAAAATCGAACGCTTCAATTTTAGATGAAACAAGAATGCTTCGACGACAACTGGAACTCTGGTGAGTTAAACTCACCTTTTTTATTTGCCAGTATATTACGGTGTAGATTAAATTAACTTACATATTCTTGAATTGAATTGGTTGATTTGTTGAATATGATTTAGGATGACATATAACATCTTGAAATGCTGTTAAATGTGTTTTAGTTTACTTTTGAACTATTCCAAGAAATTGAATCATGCATGGAATTGATAAATAGAAATTGTTTAAATTACGCTGTTTAATTATATCCTAATTGAGTTTAAATATGTTTGGTGTTATCTATTTGGCCAAATAAACAACAGTGAATAATAAATGATTTTTTTAATTATGAATGATATTTGATTAGTAGAATCAATCCCTATTCTATTATTAGATTAAATTGGACATTATTTAAGTTCCAGTTGATTTATACTTGATAATTGATATATTAACAATTGGTTATTAATCATGTATTTGATTTACATATATCCTTATTATTATGCAAATGCATGTATTAAATGGTAGCTTGTTAAGTAACACTGTGATTGTTAAGCCTCTTTTAGAATTTACAAAAGTTGTTTCACTTCAGATCTTAAAAATTATTATGCATTGAACTAATGTATTTAATAAATTATTTAATTTTAATTAAAGAAAATAAATTATTTTATTATTAACCATTTAAAACTAGATAATTATTTCATTATTAATATTACTTAAAAGTTGATTAATTTTATTTAAAAGTGGATTTAACTTATTTAATTATGTTAGATTCAAATGTTAAAGGTTAAATTACTATATTATCAATAATGTTTTAAAAGTTTATTTTGATATTATTAAAAATGGTTAAGATATTTTATGATGTTTAAAATCTTATTTATTGTAATTATATATAATAAATTTTTTATAAAAGAATTTTTTTTTGTAAAGAATTGGTTAAAGGAGTTTTTAAATTTGGAAGAGATTTGCTATATGAAAAGGGAAGTTTTATAAATGGTTTGAGATTTATAAAAGAATATTACTCTAAACTAAACTTTGAACTTTATAAAGAAGTTTTATAAATAGATTTGGAATTTTTATAAAATAAGGAGATTTTCAGAAAGAAATGGTTGATTTACATAGCATAATTCAAAGGGGCAGAGATTGCCTACAATTTGTTACGTTTTCGCCAGGATAGCGACATAACCATCGTGAAAACCGCGATCTATGAAATTTCATGGCATAATTTGAGGGGTAGAGACTGCCTGCAGTTAAGTTTGAATTTCTCCGGGATATAGACGTGATCATTGAGCTGCGATTCATGGTCGATATCGAATGGTACTTTCCATATCAATTTTAAAAAGTTTTCAAGTATTTTTGAAAGGAATGGTTTGTGAACATACTTATTACGGTGAGAGAAGTATATAACTATTTTTTTTTTAAAGAGATTCAATTTATCAAAATTGAACTAAATGAGGCTTAGTGATTTCAGTGGGAAATGTAATCTTGATTGAATGTTTGTTTATTTGATAGTTAAATAGCCGACCATCAAGTATTGACCAATTTTGAACTATCGTTGTTTGTTCGAAGAGACCAGGATTGGGTTTATTATTCGAAACCACTTCGAATTGACATAAGCATTGCGAATTGGAATATGTTGAAGATAGCCAAAGATGGAGTTAAATGCAAGGGCTATTTATCTATTTTCCAAGGAAGGGATTCACCATAGTGAATGAAATAGAGAATAGTTCCTGCGGTTTCATTCAGTCCCACAACGAACTTGTATGGGTGAATGCTAGCGTTGCATTGAAGCCTGGGGGACAATGTTAGTATTCCAATTTGGTTTGCTATATAAAAGGTAAATGTAGCCTCAACCCTCATCAACCGAGAATGACTGAAAATTAAGGGAGATGCAGCAAGGCTATGTAGGTCACACCAATTAGGGTATGTTGTCATCTTTCTAGATACCCTACATCTACATATTCATGCATTGGGTATGCATGAGATCTCGGTAAAAAGGTTGGGAGCGACCGGGGTGATGACAGATTCGGTATTATCTAGTAAGGGGTAGGCCAATCTTGTGTTGGCAGGGATCGATAGGTTCGATTCGATACATTTTCCTAGAGGTGTATTGTGGTGGGTGGTACCTAGTGCCTAGTCATTGGATGGAATTTATTCACAAATAAGCGCCATACGGTTTTAGTTGTATACCTAATATGCTAAAACGTGAGATGCAAGCATTTCAGCTATATTCATATTTTACTTTAATCCTTTAGACACTATTATAATATCAAATGATTTGATAAAAATGATTTGGTTATTGCAATGTAAAAATTTGTCGGTGTTTATATGTGGTACGGTCTCAAGAGACACCCTTTATTTTGAAAAAGGAGCTTTTGATAACTTTCTAAATTCAGTAGAGATGTGTTTTCTCATGCTGGTTTACCAGAATGATCCGGGCATTCTTCCCTTTCAATGCTTGGGTCAGACCGAGTATTACAGAGTCATATTAGGATGCTATGGAGCTCAGGAGACGAGGTAAGGATTTCAGGCATATTACACGCACTTGGTTATTTTCCACCGCGTATGTTAAACTGTATATTCAGTACTTGTGAAGACAAATTATTATAACTGTCCAGGTTGCTATGTTGACTGTTGTACTCGGATGATTGTGTGTTTATTAACAATTATAGTTTCTTTTTGTATAAAGGTCTATATTTATCTATTATATATTGGTCCACTGCGATTTGTGAGATTCTATTTGTTGTTTCTTTTTCTTCTATCTCTTCATCTTCTTTACCCCTAGCAATAAGTATTTTCGGCACTTGAATATTTGACATGCACATATTGATGTTGATTTCGAGGGTCGAAAATTCCGATTCGTCACACCAACATTCCACTCCTACTCCTAAGTACTCCACCACGTCGCCTAAATCATCGAGCCCGCACCCTTTTTTTCAATCATGAAATCGACCCACCCGAAGCCGTACATGCATCGCAAGCCCCACTGGCCGCTGCACCTCCCCTCGTCTTGGCCACCAACACCCCTTCTATCCACGAACACCAATAAAAATCCTATTTCCTCATCTCCATCCATATTTCGCCAAAACCTAAACCCTAGGTTAAAACCTCTACTGCACCTTCACTGATGAACGCAAACCAAAGGCCGCGCCCTTTACTAAATGAAGAATTATCAGTTTGCAAATCCAAGTTTCCAATTTTGAATTTTTAGATCAAGTATTTCCTTTCATCTAAATTTTTTTTGAATTGGAAGCTTTCGTACAGGTTATTTTAATGGAAGGCATAGCCAGTCATGAGATGGTAAGGCTGAAGGGTACAGGAAGACAAGTGTGTATGCTGAGTGTACGAATTGTTGGATGATGTTGTGTACATATATTATTTAAATTAGAAAATATCTAGCTTTAGGCGCTCGAAATTCTTGAGCTCCAAATGAGGCATGCCATCTAACATTTCATATGTTGCATCCCTATTCTGAATGCAATGGAACTAGTCTCGAGACCTAATTCGATCGTATGCAAAAGATAGGTTTACAGACCCAATTATTTATATTAGTTTCTAAATTTAATTTCTACGCATTTCGATCTTGCACGATCAAACGATATGTCTGATTGCCACATAATTTGACAATATAAAATAATTCACTATTACGGATCCAATGAATCTGGTTTCGTTGAAATCCAAGATAGTGCCAAAAATGATTATTTTTACATGTTAATAAAAAAAAGAATAATTCCTAATTCCTGTTTATTCACTTTTAAATCCAAATGAAAGTTTATTATCTTCATTCTTTTTTAAATAGAATTTAAATCAACTTTTGATATCGTTTCCATTCATATTAAATACAAGATTGAATTATTTAAATAATTCCACTATTAAATTCAATAGTTTAATTATCAAATAAATCGCTATATTTGAAATTCATGTTATTTAACTTATAAAATTAATTTTTCAATATTTGAATTAAATTAAATATTTCAAATTCATATTCCTGAATTTCTAGCTTATTACAAGGAGGCTACATAGTTACTAGTTTTTTATTTCCGCTGTATCAGTATGTATGTGTGTTTTGTATCTAAAAACAGAAAGTCAGAATGCATTGCTATCAATTTGTTAGATGTAGTACTTATGTATAACTCTGATCACTCCATGTAAGGAGTAACATTTTGTACTATATCATTTGTATTATATGTAACCATTCCATTATGAGGTTTTTCTATTCTATTCTCTCTGTTATTTATTTTACCCTAAGACAACTTATCTTTCAAACGCTTAGGCAACGACACATGAATATGGTGGATGTATTAAGCATCCTTCCTAGGGGTCAGAAAGGTGGGTCGTCATGGATGGTATCAAAGCTTAGTTTTAGTGAACCTCTAAGCCCTGGTGGGGTGAACTCTTGAGGGATACGATTAGTAATGTCCTAGGATAAGTTTGAAAGTATAAATGTATACTGAGTGCATATTTGTTAAGTGTTATAAAAATATTTTATATTGTGCTGTTTGATCAGTTGAGTGGTATAAGAATTCTAGTAAATGCGTTTGACCAGAGTTATTGATAGGGATTCCTAAACACTTGAACAGGACATACCGACATAATATTTTTTAAATTGGTAAATGAAATAATTTTACCTAGGAATATATTTTTATATACAAGAATGATTTTCAATACTAGTATAGTTATATTAGTAAAAATAATAAAATAAAATTAGGGAGATGGTAATATTTTATTATTATCGCTTATAATTTGTTTAGTTATGCACATCTAGTTTAAGCATTAAATATTATTGAGTTGGTCATAAGAAATTTTCCTTAGTAAGGTACAGATTGGGAAGATAGTTAGGGAACCTTGAGAACGTACCCCTTGCGAATTTAGTTTCACAGTTTAATTGGTGCTCGGTGGAAGGATTAAGTTGAATGTCATCTTTTAATAGTATTAAGCTAAAAGTAACCTTTTAATAAAAAGTTTTTTAATATAATCTAAATTGTAGGAAGTTTTCCTTAGTAAGGTACAGACTGGGCATGTAGGAGTTAGAGAACCTTGAGAATGAACCCCTTGTGAATTAAGTTTCACAGTTTGATTATAAGGTGTTCGTAAGAAAGATTAAGTTGAATGTTACCTTTTAATACTGTTAAGCTAAAAGTTAACTTTTAGTAAAACTTTCTTCAATATAATCTAAATGGTAGGATAATGCACTCAAGGATAATTGAGAAAATTTAGTCATAATAAAGGAGAATTATTTTAATACGAGTTTAACTCATTCAAAATTTGCTATATCATATAAGTGATGCCATAAACTATTGTTGATTGATTAGACGATAGTTAAATTGTCTATTTGATTGTTTGGTTGAATTTCCATTCTGAATATGGATGTTTAATAAAAAATAATCTTGACATTCCATTCAAACTGTTTAAGTGTCGCTATAGCAATTTCCGCTATACCGTCGTTTATTGAGTTTCATCCCCGAACCTTTATACGTGTGTTTGGACTTAAGCTTCTGTTTTCACAAAAGTTTATGTTTGAAATTCATTAATCATTTTGATTAATGATATTTTAAGTTAATTAATCACTCTAATTAGTGATTAATTTGAATCTATTTAATTATTTTGATTAATAGTATGTAAAATTTATAATTCATTTTTCTTAATGATAGTTGAGATTAACTATCCATTTTAACTAATGATTATTTGAATTTAATAAATCGTTTGATAAATGATATTTTAAGTTAGTTAATTAATTTTAATAAACGAGTTTAAAGTAAATTAATTGATTCGATGAAAGTGTTTTATAAGTAATTAATTATTTTATTAAAGATGATTGATTTTTTTATTAATGGAAATTGTAAATTTGATTAATTATCTTTTGGTATAGTTAATATTGTATTTTTATATGCTCTTAGGATATAAAAGAGTATTATACAAGTAAATATGGTGGAATAGGTTATTATTCGATGCTTTATAAAGAAATGACTTCATAAAATATTTTTTAACTTGGGTGAAAATTTATGAAATGATTCATAAATAATTTTGGTATTGAATAAAATACTAAATGCAAATTTAAGCGATTTAGAAATAGTGGCACAGTTAAGAAACCAATAATTATGGAGTATAACTTTTAGTTTTGTTTGAAAAATCATACGTAATCCTCTAAGCAATAACCAAAGGCTGATGAACAAACTGATACACTTAGGAAATTATTTATTATCTTAGGTAATCAAGAAAGTTTTGAACCTAAGTTAAGATTTGTTTGTTGGTCATTGATATTTTAAATAATGTTGAGTGTAGATTTTTCTTTATGGAATTTGATTGATTTGATTTAATTGAATTTGATTGATTGATTGTGTGATCTTATATACCATAGTTTATAAAATTAAAAATTATAAACCAAGGTTTTTCAATTATTGTTTATTAGGACTTAAATCTTGATGCTTTTGGGAATGTGATTCTGGAAATTTTTACGAAAGAAATAATAATTATTCACTCGAGTTATTGTATTTGGAGAAACCAGAATACCACTGGAAACTCCATGTTGTTTTAATTCTAGACTTTTGCGTGCTTTATTAGGAGGACCCCCTCCTTGACATTTTTTATTTTGGTTTTGATTTACTTCTCTTTTTGAGGAATTCGAAAATAAATTTTAAAAATATTTTGAATACAAAATTCGGGCATTTAGTTCTATATTTTTTAAAATATTTTGAAAATTATTGGATGCATAGCATTTATTATGGAATATCTCTTTATTATTTTGCATATGTTTGTACTTTTGATTGCATCATGTTACCCGATTGCATATAATTGCTATATTGTTTGAATTACGTATGTTTATGATAGGAAAATATAACTAATCAGAATTACTGAAAACCAAGCAAGTAAATTGATTTTCTTAGGTTGTTTATTGCTTCTTTCACTCCGTAATAATTTCGAGGATGAAATTCTTTTAAGGGGAAAGAGTGTAATGATCCATAAATTTATCACTTTGAATTTGAATATTTAAATCATTTTTAGACACTTAAATAATGGATTTTAATAGCCAAATAAACATCTTTAAATAATAATTAATGATGTTAAAATCATTTTCAAAATAATTTTACTAAAATAGTTAGCTTAAATAAAAAAAGAAAATGTGATCGAAAACTATTTTTTGAAATTTTGACTTTTCGACACCAGAAAGTTATCAAAAAACGTTGTACACATTTGTGTACATATTTACCTATATAAATGCACATGCCATGATAAGTTAATAATTTGGTTAGGGTTAATAATCATGCTTAGTTAATATAAAATATGATTTGACATCATATGCATAAATATATATATTATAACCTTAAAAAATTAATTAAGTACACAACCATCACCTAAATTACCTATGTTGGACAAGGAAGCATGTGAGAGGAGCGACCTAGGAGGGTGAGTGTACACCTAGGGTGGGGGGAGGGTTATGGGATCATGTTACATGACAACATTTAATATAATTTAAATGTTAAAGTTAATTCAAATTATTACTTCATTTCTTTTGCCTATAAATACATCCTTTCTCTATACATTCTTCCTTTACACCATCATTTCCATATTCATTTCTATCCACTTCATGTCTACAGGTTCATCCATGGCTTCCAAGAGAAATTGCTATGCTAAAATTAGTGAATACACTTCTAAAAATCAAGCTAAATAGCCTTACTTTATTTCCAAAAATTATCCTCCACCAAAAAAAACCCTATATCCCAAAAACTCCAAGGACCAAGCCATTTTCTCTAGGTTGAACCCAGTGCACCCAAGGTTGAGCCCATTCTAGGGTGTTGGGCCATCCAAGGTTCCATATTTGCAAGTTTAGTCAAAGTACTAGCTTATATTCGAGTTGTTAGTAAGAGTTCAGTGAGTAAAGCTTCAATCTTCAAACCAAAAGTTTTTAAATGATTTTAATGCTCATATCACTAATGTATTAATGCTTGTTGTATGTGTTTGGTGATGTATCAGTTGTTGGTTTGGATCATGTTACCAAAGTTGTCGCTTTGGAAAGTTAGTAAAAAAGCAGATGGAAAAGTGGTAGTTATTCTTAGTTTTATTATTAATAAATGCTTTACATGTTGCATCATCGACAATTACATTGTATGTATGCTTAAATCTCGATGTTTGGCTATGATAATATCATGAGCTTGTTTTCCAAACTCCCCGTACAGCAATAGTCGCTATATCGGAACTTTCAGAAAATCACCTTTTAGCAAAACCGTTTGGTTTTATCTTCATGCCTGGATTAGTTTTACAAGTAAAGAAGGTTTTAAAATAATAATTATTCCAAATTTAGTCAATTATATTAATAATGATCATTTAATTAATTATTACTTAATAAGGATTAAGGTTAACTAATTAACTCATTAATGATGTGTTTTAAATTTAACTAATTATTTAGTCAACGAAGTTTTAAAATTAATTAATCGGTTTATTTAATGATTTTTAAGGCTGTTTATTCTTTTGATGATGATGGATTAAATTTATTTAATAAATTAATTAATTGTGTTTTTAAATTAATTAATCTTTTTAACCAATGACATTTTAAAAGAAATCAACTTGTTTTAACTTTAATTAATATTCCCTTAATGATGGTTTAAATTGATAAATCATTTAAATATTTATATTAAATTATTTATTAATTAATTTAATTAATTATATTTAAATACTACTAATTAATTGAATTAACGATGTTTTGAAGGTGATTTACCCTTCTAATTAAAGACATTTGAAGTTAATTTATCAACTTAATTAATGAAGTTTCAAAGTGACTTTACCAAAATAACAAGGATGTTTTGAATTTTTTATTTATTTTAAACCATCATAATTAATTAATTATAATTAATTTTGATTAATTAATTAAATTAATGGTGTTTAAAGGTGATTAACTTCTTTTGAACTAAAGGCTATTGAAATCGATCAATAAATTAAATGAATGAAGTTTTAAAGTTGATTAATAAATGTAATAATGATGTTTTAAGTTATTAAATCCTTTTTATAATGATGTTTAAAGTTGGTGAACTGTTTTAACAAAGTGTTTTAAAGCTAATACTTGTACTTTGAAACCAAGATGAATTCAGTTTTTAAAATAAAAAGTTTGATTCGTTTATACAAATGAATTAATTTCCATAAAGCGATATCGCTATACGGAAATGATTTATTTGTATTCTTAACACCAAACATCGAAGAAGTAGACTTGCCACTGTTTCAAAGGTTAAGAATAATCGTAAGACATGAATTTGAGGTAACACTACCTTAACTTGTTCGATATTATTGTTAACCAAGAAATAGTACAAGTTTGAATTCAACGAGTGGTGATAAGTATACAGGACTTAGTTTCCATATACGATCGTTTTATAACCTCGATAGTTGGTTTCTCGGCTATCGGTTACTATAACTTCTTTATTATTTTCATTTTAAGAGGATTTGTTGCTCTGTTGAGCTTTGATATCCCTTGTCGTAAATGACTAAAAACAAAGTGCGAGAGGAGGCTAAGCTACTTGGGGTTGCTTCCATTAGGATACTTTCACATCTCATCTAGATTGGATTCACTTACGTTATTAGATGCGAAATATTAGGATTCTTGGTAAGGTTTCGCAAGATCTGGCTTGGAGGGTTTCTAGTAGTGTCACGGAGTAAATGAGCTTCTCAGAAGTATATTACTACAGGTATACCTCAAGGGGGTGCACCCTCCATAGTCATTGTTGGAAATTTTTCTTTCCTTATTTGATTTGCACCTTTGAATTGTTTCTCTATACTTGCAACAGGAACACTCTTAATGGTGTATAGTTATAGGTTTTGTCCATTCTATCAAGTTTTGACTGTTATCTCGTTTTATCTATTTGGTCCAGTTTGGATTTTGTTCAGACTATTTCCATTCTTTCAAATTTGGATCTTTATGCTATTTTTCCCATCATCTATGTTTGGATTTGTTTCCTATTGTTCTTTTCCATTCATATGTTTGGTTGTTGTTTATGCGGGATACAATCCGTTCCACATTAGCGGTATGCTCCTACTTATTATTGTTAATTGTACCGCCTTTTGTTTCAAAGTATCACTCATACCAGACATATTGTCGGACCCGAGTTGTTTATTTTCCCTAAACTCTTAGG
The DNA here is from genome assembly GCA_030765085.1 of Allium cepa. Classification (NCBI taxonomy): domain Eukaryota; kingdom Viridiplantae; phylum Streptophyta; class Magnoliopsida; order Asparagales; family Amaryllidaceae; genus Allium; species Allium cepa. The sequence continues at coordinate 778,534,679 of CM060943.1, forward strand.
TACTCATTATATTTGGGCAGTCCGAGAGTAGCAGGTTTTCGTTGGAGCTATTTGGAGACGATGGATGAGCAGGAGGCTCCTTAGTTATCTAGTTATTTAGTTCCACGGTATGATTATGTATGTTTGTTTTGTGTCTAAAAACAAAAAGTCAGAACATATTTCTATCAATTTGTTAGATGTAATACTTTTGTCTAACTCTGATAACTCCATGTAAGAAGTAACCTTTTGTACTATATCATTTTGTATTGTATATAACCATTCCATTGTGAGGTTTTTCTTTTCTATTCTTTCAGTTATTTATTTTACCCTAAGCCAACTTATTTTTTTGGATGCTTGGGCAACGACACATGAATACCATGGATGTATTAAGCGTCTTTTTAGAGGTCAGAAAGGTGGATCAACACAGTTTTCGTTGAAGACAACAAGCAGATCATCTTTCTGCTCAAGTTTTCTAGCTTTCTCCTTGATATAGAGATGAATGATTAAACTCACTAAGGGAAATTCTTTAATGTTATGTCCGGTAACATTTTTAAAGTCCTTCCAACTAGGGGGTAGTTTATCAATTAAAGCTGTAATTTGAAATGGTTCATCTAAAGCGATAACTTTGGAGATAATTTCGTGTCATGTTTTATGCAGCTTATAAGATTGCATCTCCACTAATTTATCATTAGTCATCTCATATTTCAAGTAGTGAGTTACTGCATATTTCTTTGTTCCAAGCAACTCGATGTCTTATTTCTTTTGCAGCGCCTCCAAAATCTCCTTCACCATCTTATCAGAATTATAATAGTCATACAAATCATCGCTTAGCCTATTTAATATGTAGTTCTTGCTAATGTAATCATTTGCGATCCAAGATTCCATTTCCCTACTATCATCATCCATTGATTTCTCTAGCATAGTAGGTTTATCGGTCAAAAAAGCGATCTTCTTAATTGTTAGGTAGAAAAGCATTATCTGCTTCCATTGTCTAAAATAGAGCCCTTCGAAGAGAAATGTTGTTTTAGTGTTAACTAAAAACGATCTAGAAATCTCACTAGAAATTGCCACCACATCTTAAAAATGCTGCAAAGGAATATTTTAAAGTGAGAATTTCTAGATTGATCAGTGTACTACGTCACCCCCTTTAAGACATTGCACATCCCAGAGTTATGCAAGGCAGACGGACAACCATGTCGTCCCCGGGATAAAATTGCCCAACATCTTTACCGAAATTTGTTTGCATGAACAAAAACTGTTCGTTTGGCACCCTTGTTTTGCGCTAAGGAAATTCGCTTTGCTTCAATTGGAAAGTTTTTAGGTAAGAGAATTAGAATGTCGCTCTGTATTATGATCCATCTGTTACTTCCGGTTTAACAGATAGAAGTTGTACCAAATATAACATTTTACAATGGGGGAGAAGACAACATGCAGAAAAATCGTGGAGAATGAATAGGGACGACTGACCTCGTCTTTCTTTTGATTTACTGTATAAAAAGTTTTGAAAATATCTAGAAATTATCAAGTAATTTTGTCTAAAAAAATTAATGTGTTACACCTACCCGACTCGATCGAACATCGTACGCGTGTTATATCAAGCGTGGCTTCACTTCTCAATACAAAAGAAAATGTTAGATGCTGAAAGAGTCCAATATAACACCTGCAATTACTGAATTTAAATAGGATTCTTACTAAGCATCCTAAGGTATGAGATTATTCACATAGGTAGCTAAAAAACACTTCTTTAAATTTGTTAATTATTCATTTATTTAATCTAAAATTCCAACAGCTTTGTGTCGGCACATGAAACAATTTATTTCAGTTAATTAACTGCTAACTGATGCATAGTAAAGTAGTGCCATGTAATGAACTAGAAAATAATTTTTTTTCTTTTTTAATTTAGATTGTATTATTCTATATTAGCGTATATTGCTGCTTAAAGATAATGCAAACTATTGGTCATTAACTTCATTGCATTTCCATTTACTAATAGGTACCGGTTGATAATGTAAATTTTCTATCTACCATTTTTTTGGAATAACTCATTGGTTCATACTAAGTTATAGCATTGGTAGTGGGAAAACCTAACTTCATAGTGTAATGCAATCGGTGTCCATCAGGATGATCATGTAAACTATGTTAGCCCGTTGTTCATTCGAAGCCCAATCAATAAACAATTGTCATTTAGGCTTTAAATCCTTATCCTTTTCTGATTGTTCTTTATTGAACCCTCAACATTCATTAACAAAATCGGACAGGTCCTGCCTTTTAATCACCACTTAGGATTGGAACTCATTATCATATTAACTAAGCCCTATTCCCTATTTTATTAGTCTTCCTAAAGCCTCGGGTTTATTGAAAAATTGTTTGAGTGGAAAATTGATTAAGACCTTGACTGGGTGTGCTTAGAAGTAGGCTCTTAACTCCTTGGATAAACATACAATAAATATTAATTTTTCAGTATTATTTCTTGTCTTTCTTTTACCACTCAAATATTTAATATGTTTGAATTAATTTTCTATTCATCAAAGAAAAAATAGCTAATATTATAAATAATTTTAAAAGTAAAAATGTTCCTGATTATCAAAAATCCACCCTTATATATCTAGTTAGTTTACTCTAATATTTCGGTAGTATAGATTAAACTGAATTGTTGATCATATTAAGTTATATGCATTTGAAATCATTTTCTTTTTATATGCCATTTTACATTAGTGCATCAACCTAAATGCATGATAAAAGAAACAAAAGCATGAAGAAATATTTCCTTAAGCAACCATTCATTTGATACATGCCTTTTTGTAGACTAAATTATATTACTAGGTTGGGTCTAAACATGTTAATTTCATATTATTAATGGAAACACGTTTCGTGTTTTCCACCATCAACAAAGATATATTACCGATAGAAGTAACCGGCATCTAATGTGAGGCATATGTTATAAAATGACTCATTAAATGAAAATTAAACATATTACATATTAGTTTCGTTTCAAACTATTTACAAAATGATTTGACCATATAACTTGGAGAACATAATGTGGACAACGACAAAGGTTCCATGTTACAAAGCATTATCCACTACTAGTAATTTGGACAAATCATATCTAAATTTCCCATTATAAATAAACAGATTTTACAGTCAAGTATACTATACAAAAATTGATATTTTATTTATTAATTCTTGATAATGTGATAACATATATGCAGAAAGGATGTTATGAAAGACATGGGTATATTATTTACTAAACTAAGATAGGCATAATCAAGGGAATAATGAAGTACACTTATATGTTGCATATCATTAATTTAGCTTGAATAAACATGCGATTCCAATTTTCTTTTCTTTTGGTGTCTCCTTGTCTAAAGCTCTAAGAAATGCGTAATGTGAAAAAGATAGATAATAAATAGAAACAATCGACATATCCAATAGACCAAAATGATTTTATTATACGCGAATTTTCAATAGTTAATATATAAAATGTATTAATTTGCATGATTGACATGGCAAGTACATGTAGGCTTCGCTTGGTAGTTTTGTGGTATCAAATAAAAGAAGTTTTGATGGTGTCATTTTGACTGTAAATGATCATAGCGGTTTTGATTACTTTACATAAAGTTTTGTTACAACCGTTACAACCGATAAATGCATGCTTGAGAGTCTAACATATATCGGTTTTGAGAGTTTCTCACTAAAGCAACGTCACAGATATGTCATTATATTTATTCTTTAGTATTTTAAAGATTAACTCCATAATATAATTAATGGGGTATAATTGGAAAAAATAGTTATAACCTCTCAAAACAACACAATTTGATGAGTTGAGAATTGCCATCAAAATTACGTTGTATCGATTTTCACCGCTTTTATAATCAACTTCAACCGGTGTGAAAGAAAGCAAGGGTTGTGACAACACTTGAATTACAGAGCCGTTCAAAATCAGTCAAAACCGGTAGGGAAAAAACACCCAAGCGAAGCAGTAGAGTTCCGAAGGCCTGTACATCATTCGCGAGACTTTGTTTTTATTTTGCCAGCAACCTATGGGTTAAGATTTGGCCCTAAGAATGAAATCATTGAATAAGTATGCTGAAAAATGTAGTTAAAAAAAGATTAGGTATTGATATTTGCTTATGTCTTGGCCATGGTAAAATTTACAAAGTACATTAAACTTTAGTTTTCACTTTCTTTCGTTTCAAATTAAAGCCTACTACAACTGGGAATTCACAAATTGGGTAACAATACAATTATCATTATATTCTATTCTTTTAATGATAACAAGGAGTACTTTTTTGAAAGATTCCAAGAACCTTCTTTTTGTTTTTACCCAGTGGAAATCAAAATAATAAAAGTTGAAATTAGACATTAATTTTGGAAAAGAAATGTAGGAATAAGAGGAAAATGAGAGAAAACAACTCTATTTTTTGAATTATTGCTCAGTTTCTTGTGAAAAATGAGTGGGCTTTATAAAGCAGCCCACATTCCATTTGTATTAATTCTTGCATGCCCATTTTCCTTGGTTCCCTTGGAGCCTTGGAATATAACAATTATTTATTCAACCATTAGTTTTTCTATCACAACTACTACCTTTATAATTGTAGCTCTGTATTGAATAGAGGTGGGCATAAACCGCACTACTATACATAAACCGTCCGCTGGCTGCAAAAATGGTTCGGAAAGCCTCATCGAATCTTCTAATAAAAGCAAATATCTCGAACCAAACCGACCCGTATCGATGCGGCTCGATTGCGGTTAGGATGATTGAACCGACCATATTAAACCGGATCGAACCGAATATTTACATTAGTAAACTTATGATAAAAATGTAAGCAACTTTTATCTTAGTTTATATTCTAACGATTGATATCATATTTTCAGCTTATATTAATAATATTCGTTGTCCTAAAAGAAGAGTTATAATTTTTAGTATAATATATTTCATCTCATTTTTCATATAAATGCTAGTTATAATCTTATTTTAGTCATTTGACTTAATGATTATGCATTAATTAACACTGAAAATTAGTTAGTCTATTAAAAAGTCTCATTTGTAGCTAAATGTCAAATTCAAATTTCATACAATTAAGAATTAATCTTTCATTTCAGTATAACATTGTATGTTTTAACCTTGAAGTGTAAAAGCTTCATACAATTGTCTTCTTAAATCGATTGTTGTTAAATTAGAAATAAACATATTTTATAGTCAAGTATACTATAAAAAAATTGAGAATTTATTTATTAATTCTTGATAATGTAACATATCCATAGAAAAGAAGTTATGAAATACATGGGTAAAAAACAATCAAAAACTATAGATAATAGGTAAGAAACAATCAAAATATCCAATAAAACAGAATGATCGTGTTATACATGAATTTTCAACAGTTAACGTAGAAAATGTATATATTTGTATGATTTGTGTGATACGTGTAGAATTCTAAAGGCTTGCATATCAATCTAGAGCTTTTGTTTTAACTTTGCCAGGAACCTATGGGTTAAGGTTTGACCCTAGCATGAAACCAGAAAACATAGCCAAAAAAATATTAAATATTGATATTTGCTTATGTCTTGGCTGTGGTAGAAGTTATAATACAAAATAAACTATGGTCATCATAATTTTTCTTTTCTAGATGCTAGAAATCTTGAACGGTAACCAATCGTTCTACTAGCAGTGTCTGTCGCATAAACAGTTAAATTATGGATTAATGTAAGTAATCATATAGTTGTTTAAATTCATCTTAAGCATTAGCATTTTACGTAAACGGTGTGAATGTAAGATAGCTAAATTGATTTTATCATCAAAGATATGGGGCATATTCAATTTTGATTTGAGAATTTCTGGATTGAGCGGCGTACTAGATCGCTCTTTTTAAGACGTTGCATATTTCAAAGTTGTACGAGGCATATGAACCACCATGCCGTCCATAGGATAAAATAGCCCACGATCTTTACCGAAATTTGTTTACATGAACAAAAACTGTTTTTCTGGCACCCTTAATTTACACTTAAGGAAATGTGCTTTGTTTCAATTAGAAATTTTTTGGTAAGAGAATTGGGATGTCGTTATATATTTTGGTTCATCTATAAATTTCGGTTTGACTGGTAGAAGTTGTAACGAGCAGAACATTTCACTGTGTGCGGGAGAAGGCAACATGCAGGAAAACCAAAGAGAACGAATAGGAGTGTTTGATTCGTCTTTCTTTTGATTTACTGTATAAAAGCATTTGAAAATATCTAGAAACTATCACGTAATTTTGTCCATAAAAATTAAAGTGTTACACCTACTCGACTCTGTTGGACGGTGTACGTGCGCATTATGTCAAAGCGTTGCTTCCCTCCTCAATACGAGAGAAAATATAAGAAGCCCAAAGAGCTCAATATAACTCTTGAAATTACCGAATTCGAATAGGATTTTTGGTCAGAATTATAAGATACAAGACTACTCATATAGGTAGCCAAAAAACACTTCTCCATATTTGTTAACAATTCATTTTTTTAATCTAAATTTCAACGGGTTTATTTTGGTACATGAAACAATTTATTTTGACTAATCAATCGTTAATCGATGCATACTAAAGTAGTGCCATGTAATGAACTAGAATGATTTTTTTTTCTTTTCAATTTAGACTTTATCATTCTACAACACGTATGTTGCTGCTTAGAAATAATGTAAACTATTGGTCATTAACTTTATTCATTTTCCATGTACTAGTAATTAACATTCGATAATGCAAATTTTCTATCTACCATTATTTGTTTTGTTTTGAATAATTCGCTTTTAATTTCATGGATAAACATATTATAAATATTATGTGTTCAATATTAATGTATGATGTTATTTCATGCCTTTCTTCTATCAGTCAAATATTTAATATGTTTGAGTTAATTTCTATTAATCAGAGAAAAAATAGGTAGTATTATGTAACGATCCCGATTTTTAATTAAATTTAAAATTGAAGATGTAAATAAATTTTTGGATAAAATTGTAAATTAATTTGAATTTTTTTCAAAGTAAATGGGATATTTGTTTATTTGAGTATTGATTTTAAAATTTAATTGAGGTTTTGAATTTCTATATTTAAAATCTTATAGATAAAAAGTAACATCCCAAAGTATCAATTTAAATAAATAATATATTTAAAACTCTTGGGGTTTAATTTGAGAATAAATTGGAAGAAAAATCTAAAACAAATAAAATAAGTGGAAATAATATATGAATTAAACCCCAATTTTATTTTGATATTAAAATATTGAAATAATAAATATTGTTAAAAGTCATTTGGATTTAAAATCTTATATATATGAACATGACATATATTAGTAACATTGAATACACATTAAAAAAAAAAATTTAAATTTGTTCAAAATAAGTGTGGATATACAAATGGATATGAAAGTTTATACTTCAAGTTTAAAATTTAATTTGAACTTAAATTTGAAATAAAGGTTTTTTTAAAAAAAAATTAAGTAGCATTAAAAATCATTGAGAAATAAAGTATACAATGGTCAAAAACAATTTTTCTTTTAACATTGTACATATGCATATATATATATATACACACACACAAATGAATTAGGGATACCTTTATTTATAAAATGTATGTAATATAAAAAATTAAAGATTTAAGAATTTCTTTTACTTTGTAAAAATCAAGAAAAGGCTGAACATACCTAGCACATGGAAGAATGGAGTGGAATAGTGAACAAAATCAAAAGCTTAAGATTTTCTTTTTACAAATGGCATGAAGGCATCATTACTAAATAAATTAATCAAATAAAAATTCAGAAAACTTTTCACCTTCCAATTTGAATTTTTAAATCTCCTAAACATCTGAAGTTCAGTACTCAAAAGATTTTGCAATCTTTAAACTCCAACACTCAAGTAAGGAAGAAAAAAAAATTCAGAAAAAAAAGAAGAAAGAAAACTGCCTATTTTCTTCTTCAATTCAAACTAAAAACTGAAGTGATTTCTAAAGCCTCAAAACTGTAGTGTGCTCTTAGGTTAGTTTTGAAAATTTTATAGTTAATAAAATTTTGATTTTGAAGTCATATTTTAACAACAAATTTAAATCAAACTGCAGATTTGCTTTAAAACAAGTGCTTCAAGTTTCTGGCCAGTGCAAGTTTCTGGAAAAGAATTTTTAAAAGGCAAGTAACCTTTTTAATTTTGAATTGAAGCTACAATCCGTAATAAAGCAAGAATTAAGTACAACAATATTCAATCAATTGCAGGAAAAAAAATCAAGATCAAGGTTTAATCTATTTTGGTTTCTAGTTGCAGAAAAAAAGAGGCTTCTCTGTTTCATTCAAAACAGTAAGTAAAATTTAAAATTCTTGTTTTGATATTAATAAACTGAATAAACAAGAGCATGCAACAGAGATTAAACAAAGTGTTATAATCTCAAGTTGCAGATTTAAATTTCAAAATCAAAGTAGGAAAAAGAAAAGAATTATCCAGGCTTCATTTTCTGCTTTGGAAACTCTCTAGAAAAAAAACAGGTGAGCAAAAATTCAAGTTTGAATCTGCTGTTGTTGTTTGTGAATAAACCTATGCTTTCTCTAATTTTCTTTGTGTTTGGATTCTTATATGGATGCTTAAATGAATGTGAATGGCTTTGCATGTGAATGAGTGGCCAAGCTTATGTTTGATTTTCCTGGAAACATTTGTTTCCATTTCTCTGTCTCCCTGTAACATTTTAGTTACAGTGATATCTAAAATCTCTCTTCCCAGTTCTTTTGAAAAGTAATCGAATTGTAAAGATAGGTAGAAGGATGTTTGACAATGCACCATGGTTCAGATTTAATCAAAGCAAAGCCACTGTTCTTTTACAAGGAAAACTTTGAAAGAAAAAAAAGAAAAAAATCACTGGACATGTTTAAAGTCCTGTTATGCAGAGTAAAAGCATATCAAAGAAACCCAAACATTCTCTCCCTCTCTTTAGTTCTGAAAAGAATTGTTTTTGACAAGTTAAACTATTGTTTAATCTATACCTTGATTCAGTAATAAAAAGAAGCAATGGAACTTGATTTATTTTTACTAGGAGAGGTAAACACAGTCACAACTCAAAATATCTAAAAATTCAAACCTCGTAAATTTGAACTCTAGTTACACCAATTGAATCACTACCTGGAACGATGATTTTTGAAAGAAAAATATATAATTTTCATTGGGTCTTCACCGAGAATTTTGATTTGATTTGAAAAATGGATTCTAGTCAAAATCTGGTGATCTAAGTAATGGAAGGCCTCGAGTTCGTTTTCGCAGCAAGATTCAACGTTCGAGATTACTAGAAACATACCAGTGTGATTTATAAAACCTTAAAATTTGAACTCGAAACCAAACTAGGGTTTAGAAACCCATCTGTGTCCACGCTTGAAACAACGTTGCTGCACCACCCACAAGTGATCGGACTTCGTGCTTCTGGTGTAGATCGAAGCGTCGCGTGATGACGAAGCTAGGGTCCAAATATGGTGGCCAATAGTGGACTGGGGAGGCGGCGCGAGGCAAAGGTTCAGGTGACGTTCGCTGATGGTTTTGGGATTGGAAGGTCGCGATTCACGTTTCAAACTTTTTTCCAAATCTGGGTGGTCGCATCTTTCTGGGGGATGCTCGGCGACTTGTTGGTGGCCGCAGCACCGCCGAACGGCGGCGAGTTTGTTCGTGCACATGCACGTACTTGGTTGGTGTGTCAGTGGACTGGTTGGGAAGGACAGGGGAAAGCTCGAAGCATGGCACGGGGATATTGAGTGGAAACTCGAAGACGAGCTCGAGTGGTTTTGCGTTGTATCGAGTCACCATTTAAAACTTAGGAAGTTTTTGAAAAAGATCTTACTCGGGTAGATTTGGCTAAAAACTCAAAGTAGGGGGGAGTTTTCCTCGGGGACGACCTGAAGCACGTCTCGGGTGAGTGAATTTAAAACAGCAACTCAGTTTGTCCTTACCAAATTTTTGGAAACACCAGTAAACTTATTTCCTGAATAAATTTATGATGATAAATAGCATATGAAATAAATGGTATTTCAAATTTATAATTTTATAAAAGTTGTTTTAAAGTTTAACATAACAAATTTTTTAAAAGTAAAATAAATGTTTAAATGTAATTTAAAAACCAAATTTATTTATATAATTGAAGTATTTCAAAAACTTAGATTTAAAAAAAATAAAATTGTTTAAAAAAAAATTTAACTTGATAAAATACTTAGGAGTAAATCAAATATTCAAATTTTTAACTTAAAGACAAAATTCTTTATAATGATTAAGTAAAGATTTTAAACAATTAAAATTTGTAATTACCTTATAATTAAAAGTTGATTTAATTAAAGGGTGAAAGTAATTAAGATTTACTTAATTATAAATTAAGGATTTTATGAATTAAGATAACTAAATTAAGAAAAGTTAGTTGATAAAGTTAATTAGGATTGAACCAATTTATAGTTAAGAATAATTAATCGTTGATATAAATTTTATAAAATAAATTGTGTGGTTAACACACTTAATCATATTCACCCTAATTAGAGATGATTAACTATCATCAATTGTTCTGTATTGGATTGATATTTTGTTGTGATGTTGTGATTGCTTTGTGATGGACTGTGATTTGTGATTTGTTCCCATATGACTGTGAAACCCCTTTTGCCCGTAAACGGCATTTGAATTTCGATGCGTCAGGGAGTCGGATTCCAGTTCGTTATCCGAAACCCACATCGAATCGTATTAGTGAATCTTTGTGATTGATAAATTTACTTTATCTATCAATCTGTTGATGAAGATAAGCGTTATGAGTTATACCGCTTATCGATATATCTATGATGATTGATGTTGTGCATTATCGTGTAATACCCCTGGACCACACCTATACACACACAAATATGGATTGCACGTGGTAATGAGTTAAGTCACAGATTTTGAAATAATTTTAAAGATTGAATTTTGAATCCAAAATAGTCTTGGAATTAGAATTGAAAGCTTTTGAAAATGAATTTCAAAGATAAGAGTTATTTCGAATAACCTAACAACTTTTTGGAATTTAAATAATTTGATTTAAATTTGAATTCAATGTTTGAAATTGAATTCTATGATTTGGAAATTATGGTTTAAAAAGGTTATTCAACTTATAAATGTGTGTTTATATGGGATTTTAAACCATTTTTAAAAGTGTTGGTTTGGGAATTTAAATTAAACCAAAAGATTGAACTTGTATAAATGAAATCAGATTTTTCCAAAACGAAAACTATTTGTTTTCAAAATAATAAAAGCTTTCACATAAGAAATGAACTTCCAATTCGTGGTAAAAGGGATTCAAGTTTGAAATGAAAATAATTTTCCAAGTTATGAATAAAACTTTGGAAACGAGTTTGAAAGCTATAAATTAAATCTTTGATTTAAAGATTTCATTAAGTTAATCCAAATTGAAATGGAAATTGTTTTGGGAATCTATAAATAGATCTTTGTGAAACTGAGTGAACTTTGTGGGATAAATCTTTTTGTTTTAAAGATTTAGAATGGTAATTTGTTTAACCATTTAAACGAAAGGTTTCTGGGTTTTATAAGTTGTGACTTAACTGAAATCCCATATCCATATGTTTTTAAATATCGCGCTCACTATTCGGTTTAGCTGGGAGAGGACCTTGTGTCATATAACCCATTCCGAATAGTGATACGACGTTATGGATTGCAATTGAAGACCGGTGTTGAAGACCGGGTGTCTTCGAGAATGGTAGGATAACCTGTCGATTTGACTCTGCACTGAGTTGCTCTGGTATAGAGTTTCTCCCTATGTGATGTGAAGTCCGACCGGGATTGTAGACACCCGGATTGGCAAGGGCTTCTTTGGAAGTGCCTTCGGTTCTGTTCGAACCCGGAACAGACTTGTATGGTTGTATGTCTGACACTACACTTTGAGATATTAAATTGATTCCTATCAAATACATTTCTACTTGGGGGCGGAGAATTTATTCTCTTAGCTTAACACCCTTCTCTGAGACGTACGAGCTCAGAGGTTATGTAGTTGATATTTATCAGTGATATACTCCCAAATTTGGTAGTGTGGCAAGCTAAGTGCTGCTGTGTGTTGATGATCACTTGTTGATCATTTGATCAAAGCATGGCTTTTGTATAAAGCGTAGCTTTGTGGACGAAACTGCATCAGGACCTCACACCTCGGGAATGGTCGAAACAGGAAAGATGCGGCAAGGTTATGAGGGTCGCGCCCTTTAGGGTGTGTCATTCCCTTCTGGTAAAGGGTGGTATCATGGTATGGATCCCAGATGCTTACTCATGTGGATACTGCAGACCTATTACTTTGTGATTGCTTTGTGGTTGTTGGATTAGAGGTACCTCGGATAAAGGTCCCAAAGGACCGGGGGATGGCATGCTCGAGTAGTAGTTGCCTAGTTACAGAGGTAACCCGGCCTTGTGTTGGCAGAGATCCGGTTAGGTTCTCGGGACGCCCCTCCAGAGGCGATCCCATAGACAGTAGGAAGTTCCTTAGCCTGACCATTTGTTGGAAATCCATCCATCCAATACGTGCCTTGTACGGTTTTAGTTGTAAAACCTACCATTTACTTATGGTGGTCACCACTGTTTAGATGGTAGCTATAGTAGTCATAATTCGGAATGTCTATGCTGGCTAGGATTATATTATACTTTCGAAATGGTTTTCCACACTTTGCACTTATAGTAATAATATCAAAAAAAAATTCGTATTAAGCATGTTTGACTATCATAAGGAGAAATCTCCTCCAATTCTGCGTTTGCATTGTGTGTGTGGCGGGAGGCCTTATGGTAGTTTCATTTTCTAAAAAAGCATTGCGGATTTAAACTTTAAAAGATTTGTTGTTTGTTTTAAAAGATAAAATTGTTTTGTTTGCTCACACCAGTCCCATGACTGACCTGGAGTTTATTGTTCCTTTCCTAAACTCTGGGTGCCCACTATTTTCCACACGGGCAGTCTAGAGTTGGGTTTTCGGATAATCCTGTAATAGGTATAGATTCGTTAGCCTTCGAAGCTCTTTGGATTTGTGGATTGCATTTGCTACACTTCAGCATTAGACGAGACTTGCTCATCTAGGTGACAGAGCTGAGGGTTCGAGCTAGCTTTGGATTGAAGATGGAGTTTGGCATTGAAGACACTATTTTTCCGCTGCTATCTTCTTGTATCTCTGATAGTATTGTTATCCATTGTACCATTCTATTTTATTCTGTTGTATCAGATATTGTATCAAATGTTATATATATGAAGTGTATCATGCATATTTCTTCCGCTGTGTTGTACTTATTGTGTTATAAGCTCCGGCGAACTAGGTTCGACGGTTGGATTTACGCCATTTGAATACGAGTGTCGTATTCGGTGCCGATTTTTGAAGGTCGAGTCAGGGTCGTTAGAACTGGTATCAGAGCTGAGGGTTAAAACTTTAGCTCAAGAGTATAACACATTAAGTAGCTCATTAGAGATAGGGTGAAGTATACCCTAGAATGAGTATCCCTAAGATATCCGTTCAAATGCCTCAGTAAATTCTCTTACTATCCACTGATAGTAAGTATGAGTGCGAGAAGAGAACGAGATATGGGACAGGGAAGTACCACTATAAAGGGTCAATACCCTGCAACAGTGGAAACAGCTTTCTTCTCAATCTCCTTTGATTCGATTCCCAATTCTTTTGATTGCTTCGTAGCAGCTCTAGAAGAAGTTTCGGTGCGATGGTAGCCTTACAAATCATTGTAGAAAATCCTTACTTCGTATCTTCATCGGTTTCTTATCAGCTATTCGATCTAAAACTCTAATGAAATTTAAATTAAATAAATTGGGAATTTTAAATTAAGTAAATTGGTTAACTAATATGAAGCTAAATTTGAATTGTATCAATAAAACGATATAGGTTAAAACCAAATTTGAAATTTTATTATAATTTCTTGTGAGTATCAAAGTCCAAACAGGGACAAGTTATATATATTTTGGAGTATTCCGACTTGAGTTTAGAATCCGTATTCAGTGTTTGAGAAATTATAGAAGACTGAATCCATCTATCTATTCTTTGGGATCTGATATATTCTACGAACGATTAGTTATCCCTTTGAACTAATCAATGCCTTTGTATATTCGTAGACCGGATAACCCGAGTATCTTGTCAAATAATTGTATGAGTTTATTCTCATATTGTTGATATTCTGATTTGGTAAGCCAAATACAGAATTGTTATCCAGTTTGATTTGGAAAGAAATTTCTCTATCTATCATCTTTTCTTTGTCGTCTTCCTTGCAAATTTCGAGGACGAATTTTTTTTTAAAGAGGAATCTGTAACGATCCCGATTTTTAATTAAATTTAAAATTGATGATGTAAATAAATTTTTGGATAAATTTGTAAATTAATTTGAATTTTTTTCAAAGTAAATGGGATATTTGTTTATTTGAATATTGATTTTAAAATTTAATTGAGGTTTTGAATTTCTATATTTAAAATCTTATAGATAAAAAGTAACATCCCAAAGTATCAATTTAAATAAATAATATATTTAAAACTCTTGGGGTTTAATTTGAGAATAAATTGGAAGAAAAATCTAAAACAAATAAAATAAGTGGAAATAATATATGAATTAAATCCCAATTTTATTTTGAGATTAAAATATTGAAATAATAAATATTGTTAAAAGTCATTTGGATTTAAAATCTTATATATATGAACATGACATATATTAGTAACATTGAATACACATTAAAAAAAATTAATTTAAATTTGTTCAAAATAAGTGTGGATATACAAATGGATATGAAAGTTTATACTTCAAGTTTAAAATTTAAATTTGAACGTAAATTTGAAATAAAGGTTTTTTTTAAAAAAAAATAAGTAGCATTAAAAATCATTGAGAAATAAAGTATACAATGGTCAAAAACAATTTTTCTTTTAACATTGTACATATGCATATATATACACACACACAAATGAATTAGGGATACCTTTATTTATAAAATGTATGTAATATAAAAAATTAAAGATTTAAGAATTTCTTTTACTTTGTAAAAATCAAGAAAAGGCTGAACATACCTAGCACATGGAAGAATGGAGTGGAATAGTGAACAAAATCAAAAGCTTAAGATTTTCTTTTTACAAATGGCATGAAGGCATCATTACTAAATAAATTAATCAAATAAAAATTCAGAAAACTTTTCACCTTCCAATTCGAATTTTTAAATCTCCTAAACATCTGAAGTTCAATACTCAAAAGATTTTGCAATCTTTAAACTCCAACACTCAAGCAAGGAAGAAAAAAAAATTCAGAAAAAAAAGAAGAAAGAAATCTGCCTATTTTCTTCTTCAATTCAAACTAAAAATTGAAGTGATTTCTAAAGCCTCAAAACTGTAGTGTGCTCTTAGGTTAGTTTTGAAAATTTTATAGTTAATAAAATTTTGATTTTGAAGTCATATTTTAACAACAAATTTGAATCAAACTGCAGATTTGCTTTAAAACAAGTGCTTCAAGTTTCTGGCCAGTGCAAGTTTCTGGAAAAGAATTTTTAAAAGGCAAGTAACCTTTTTAATTTTGAATTGAAGCTACAATCCGTAATAAAGCAAGAATTAAGTACAACAATATTCAATCAATTGCAGGAAAAAAAAATCAAGATCAAGGTTTAATCTATTTTGGTTTCTAGTTGCAGAAAAAAAAAGAGGCTTCTCTGTTTCATTCAAAACAGTAAGTAAAATTTAAAATTCTTGTTTTGATATTAATAAACTGAATAAACAAGAGCATGCAACAGAGATTAAACAAAGTGTTATAATTTCAAGTTACAGATTTAAATTTCAAAATCAAAGTAGGAAAAAGAAAAGAATTATCCAGGCTTCATTTTCTGCTTTGGAAACTCTCTAGAAAAAAAACAGGTGAGCAAAACTTCAAGTTTGAATCTGCTGTTGTTGTTTGTGAATAAACCTATGCTTGCTCTAATTTTCTTTGTGTTTGGATTCTTATATGGATGCTTATATGAATGTGAATGGCTTTGCATGTGAATGAGTGGCCAAGCTTATGTTTGATTTTCCTGGAAACATTTGTTTCCATGTCTCTGTCTCCCTGTAACATTTTAGTTACAGTGATATCTAAAATCTTTCTCCCCGGTTCTTTTGAAAAGTAATCGAATTGTAAAGATAGGTAGAAGGATGTTTGACAATGCACCATGGTTCAGATTTAATCAAAGCAAAGCCACTGTTCTTTTACAAGGAAAACTTTGAAAGAAAAAAAGAAAAAAATCACAGGACATGTTTAAAGTCCTGTTATGCAGAGTAAAAGCATATCAAAGAAACCCAAACATTCTCTCCCTCTCTTTAGTTCTGAAAAGAATTGTTTTTGACAAGTTAAACTATTGTTTAATCTGTACCTTGATTTAGTAATAAAAAGAAGCAATGGAACTTGATTTATTTTTACTAGGAGAGGTAAACACAGTCACAACTCAAAATATCTAAAAATTCGAACCTCGTAAATTTGAATTCTAGTTACACCAATTGAATCACTACCTGGAACGATGATTTTTGAAAGCAAAATACATAATTTTCATTGGGTCTTCACCGGGAATTTTGATTTGATTTGAAAAATGGATTCTTGTCAAAATCTGGTGATCTAAGTAATGGAAGGCCTCGAGTTCGTTTTCGCAGCAAGATTCAACGTTCGAGATTACTAGAAAAAAACCAGTGTGATTTATAAAACCTTAAAATTTGAACTCGAAACCAAACTAGGGTTTAGAAACCCATTTGTGTCCACGCTTGAAACAACGTTGCTGCACCACCCACAAGTGATCGAACTTCGTGCTTCTGGTGCAGATCGAAGCGTCGCGTGATGACGAAGCTAGGGTCCAAATATGGTGGCCAATAGTGGACTGGGGAGGCGGCGCGAGGCAAAGGTTCAGGTGACGTTCCCTGATGGTTTTGGGATTGGAAGGTCGCGATTCACGTTTCAAACTTTTTTCCAAATCTGGGTGGTCGCATCGTTCTAGGGGATGCTCGGCGACTTGTTGGTGGCCGCAGCACCGCCGAACGGCGGCGAGTTTGTTCGTGCACGTGCACGTACTTGGTTGGTATGTCAGTGGACTGGTTGGGAAGGACAGGGGAAAGCTCGAGGCATGGCACGGGGATATTGAGTGGAAACTCGAAGACGAGCTCGAGTGGTTTTGCGTTGTATCGAGTCACCTTTTAAAACTTAGTAAATTTTTGAAAAAGATCTTACTCGGGTAGTTTGGCTAAAAACTCGAATTAGGTGGAGTTTTCCTCGGGGACGGGCCGAAGCACGTCTCGGGTGAGTGAATTTAAAACAGCAACTCAGTTTGTCTTTACCAAATTTTTGGAAACACCAGTAAACTTATTTCCTAAATAAATTTATGATGATAAATAGCATATGAAATAAATGGTATTTCAAATTTATAATTTTATAAAAGTTGTTTTAAAGTTTAACATAACAAAAATTTTAAAAGTAAAATAAATGTTTAAATGTTAATTTAAAAACCAAATTGATTTATATAAATGAAGTATTTCAAAAACTTAGATTTTAAAAAAATAAAATTGTTTAAAAAAAAAATTTAACTTGATAAAATACTTAGGAGTAAATCAAATATTCAAAATTTTAACTTAAAGACAAAATTCTTTATAATGATTAAGTAAAGATTTTAAACAATTAAAATTTGAAATTACCTTATAATTCAAAGTTGATTTAATTAAAGGGTGAAAGTAATTAAGATTTACTTAATTATAAATTAAGGATTTTATGAATTAAGATAACTAAATTAAGAAAAGTTAGTTGATAAAGTTAATTAGGATTGAACCAATTTATAGTTAAGAATAATTAATCGTTGATTTAAATTTTATAAAAAAAAATTATGTGGTTAACACACTTAATCATATTCACCCTAATTAGATATGATTAACTATCATCAATTGTTCTGTATTGGATTGATATTTTTGTTGTGATGTTGTGATTGCTTTGTGATGGACTGTGATTTGTGATTTGTTCCCATATGACTGTGAAACCCCTTTTGCCCGTAAACGGCATTTGAATTTCGATGCGTCAGGGAGTCGGATTCCAGTTCGTTATCCGAAACCCACATCGAATCATATTAGTGAATCTTTGTGATTGATAAATTTACTTTATCTTTGAATCTGTTGATGAAGATAAGCGTTATGAGTTATACCGCTTATCGATATATCTATGATGATTGATGTTGTGCACTATCGTGTAATACCCCTAGACCACACCTATACACACACAAATATGGATTGCACGTGGTAATGAGTTAAGTCACAGATTTTGAAATAATTTTAAAGATTGAATTTTGAATCCAAAATAGTCTTGGAATTAGAATTGAAAGCTTTTGAAAATGAATTTCAAAGATAAGAGTTATTTCGAATAACTTAACAACTTTATGGAATTTAAATAATTTGATTTAAATTTGAATTCAATGTTTGAAATTGAATTCTATGATTTGGAAATTATGGTTTAAAAAGGTTATTCAACTTATAAATGTGTGTCTATATGGGATTTTAAACCATTTTTAAAAGTGTTGGTTTGGGAATTTAAATTAAACCAAAAGATTTAACTTGTATAAATGAAATCAGATTTTTCCAAAACGAAAACTAATTGTTTTCAAAATAATAAAAGATTTCACATAAGAATGAACTTCCAATTAGTGGTAAAAGGGATTCAAGTTTGAAATGAAAATAATTTTCCAAGTTATGAATAAAACTTTAGAAACGAGTTTGAAAGCTATGAATTAAATCTTTGATTTAAAGATTTCATTGATTTAGTCCAAATTGAAATGGAAATTGTTTTGGGAATCTATAAATAGATCTTTGTGAAACTGAGTGAACTTTGTGGGATAAATCTTTTTGTTTTAAAGATTTAGAATGGTAATTTGTTTAACCATTTAAAGGAAAGGTTTCTGGGTTTTATAAGTTGTGACTTAACTGAAATCCCATATCCATATGTTTTTAAATATCGCGCTCGCTATTCGGTTTAGCCGGGAGAGGACCTTGTGTCATATAACCCATTCCGAATAGTGATACGACGTTATGGATTGCAATTGAAGACCGGTGTTGAAGACCGGGTGTCTTCGAGAATGGTAGGATAACCTGTCGATTTGACTCTGCACTGAGTTGCTCCGGTATAGAGTTTCTCCCTATGTGATGGGAAGTCCGATCGGGATTGTAGACACCCGGATTGGTAAGGGCTTCTTCGGAAGTGCCTTCGGTTCTGTTCGAACCCTGAACAAACTTGTATGGTTGTATGTCTGACACTACACTTTGAGATATTAAACTGATTCCTATCAAATACATTTCTGCTTGGTGGCGGAGAATTTATTCTCTTAGCTTAACACCTTTCTCTGAGATGTACGAGCTCAGAGGTTATGTAGTTGATATTTATCAGTGATATACTCCCAAATTTGGTAGTGTGGCATGCTAAGTGCTGCTGTGTGTTGATGATCACTTGTTGATCATTTGATCAAAGCATGGCTTTTGTATAAAGCGTAGCTTTGTGGACGAGACTGCATCAGGACCTCACACTCGGAAATGGTCAAAACAGGAAAGATGCGGCAAGGTTATGAGGGTCGTGCCCTTTAGGGTGTGTCATTCCCTTCTGGTAAAGGGTGGTATCATGGTATGGAGCCCAGATGCTTACTCATGTGGATACTGCAGACCTATTACTTTGTGATTGCTTTGTGGTTGTTGGATTAGAGGTACCTCGGATAAAGGTCCCAAAGGACCGGGGGATGGCATGCTTGAGTAGTAGTTGCCTAGTTACAGAGGTAACCCGGCCTTGTGTTGGCAGAGATCCGGTTAGGCTCTCGGGACGTCCCGCCAGAGGCGATCCCATAGATAGTAGGAAGTTCCTTAGGTGACCATTTGTTGGAAATCCATCCATCCAATACGTGCCTTGTACGGTTTTAGTTGTAAAACCTGCCATTACTTATGGTGGTCACTACTGTTTAGATGGTAGCTATAGTAGGCATGGTTCGAAATGTCTATGCTGGCTAGGATTTATATTATACTTTCGAAATGGTTTTCCACACTTTGCACTTATAGTAATAATATCAACAAAAAAATTCGTATTAAGCATGTTTGACTATCATAAGGAGAAATCTCCTCCAATTCTGCGTTTGCATTGTGTGTGTGGCGGGAGGCCTTTTGGTAGTTTCATTTTCTAAAAAAGCATTGCGGATTTAAACTTTAAAAGCTTTGTTGTTTGTTTTAAAAGATAAAATTGTTTTGTTTGCTCACACCAGTCCCATGATTGACCTGGAGTTTATTGTTCCTTTCCTAAACTCTGGGTGCCCACTATTTTCCACACGGGCAGTCTAGAGTTGGGTTTTCGGATAATCCTGTAATAGGTATAGTTTCGTTAGCCTTCGAAGCTCTTTGGATTTGTGGATTGCATTTGCTACACTTCAGCATTAGACGAGACTTGCTCATCTAGGTGACAGAGCTGAGGGTTCGAGCTAGCTTTGGATTGAAGATAAAGTTTGGCATTGAAGACACTATCTTTCCGCTGCTATCTTCTTGTATCTCTGATAGTATTGTTATCCATTGTACCATTCAATTGTATTCTGTTGTATCAGATATTGTATCAAATGTTATATATATGAAGTGTATCATGCATATTTCTTCCGCTGTTTTTTACTTATTGTGTTATAAGCTCCGGCGAACCAGGTTCGACGTTTGGATTTACGGCATTTGAATACGAGTGCCGTATTTGGTGCCGATTTTTGAGGGTCGAGTCAGGGTCGTTAGATATTATGTAACGACCCGTCGTTCTGACCGCCTCCAGTCGGTAATTAAACCAACTTGAGACGTTCAAAATGACGGATTGTTATTCATTTATAGAGTTTAAACAAAAACAGCCACAGAATCACAGAATAATCATAATATTTTACATAAATGAATTTTTATACATATATCAGAGTTTGTACAATGCATTAAATTTTATACAACGGAATATATCTTTTACAAGTACAAAAAAATTCTTCGAAAAGCTAAAGTGAAGCAATTTCCCCCAACTCTCTCTAACTTCGCGGCATGAAAGTCTTCAAGCTGTAAAATTACTCGGTCTGATCCGAGTATTACATTCAAAAGAAAATAATACACAGGTCAGTCTAATTCAAACTCAGTTATTAGTGCATAGAGGCAATAATAATTAAATAGCAATTAGACGACAGTCAAAGATAAATTCACCTATCCGATCCTTTAACAAGAAATCGGATAACGGTAAATACAACACTTAACAGTGTTAAACAACAAATCAGTAGATTCAAATTATCAATGAGGATAGATGAAGGGATTATTGATGAAGATAATTTAGAAAACAATCAAAATCTGCCTAAACGGCAATTAACAACAAAATCATCAAATTAAATCAAATCAATTCAAATAATTGAAAAGTTACTTAAAAACATCCAAACCCATTGGCTGCAGTACACGCACGCGTGCACTGCCTCGCCACATATAAACGTTAATTCCGTGTGGCTGCAGTTCACGCTTGCGTGCACTGCCTCGCCACTATAGTGATGATGTACCCAAAAGATCAATTGTAACGACCCAGAATTTTAATTTATTAAAATTTGAATATTTAATTTATTTTAAATATTTATAAGTGAATTTATAAGTCGAATAAATTTTTATTTGAATTATTGGATTTAATTGAATAATTAAATCAATAATTTAATATGTTAAATTATGGAAATAATTGAAAATTGGGTTAAATATGATTGAAAATGATTTGTAAAATTTTATTTTATCATATTGGAGTTAGAACGATATTTTAGAACTTTTAAAATCGAATTAAAAGTTAATTTGTGAAAATTGAATATTTTAATATTTAAATCGACTAGTGAAAATAGTCAATTTTTGAACAGTCTCAGAATTGAACGAAACCAGTTCCATTGGATCCGTAATAGTTAGTTATTACCGGATTTCAATTTTCGTGTCAATCGGAGTTACCGTTTGATCGTGGCAGCTCGAAACGCATCGATTTATTTTTAATTTCAATTTGGCGAGTTAAAATAGCCATTTTTCAAAAAGTCTCGGATTTCGACGAAACCAGTTTCATCGGATCCGTAATGTGATATTATTGTAAGGTTTCAAATTTCGTGTCAATTGGATTTACCGTTTGTCCGGTACGAATTAAAACGCCTAGAAATCGATTTAAATCGGTTTAATTTAAATTGAGCGTTTATAGCCATAACTCGCACAGATGTCCGAATTAGCTTCTGAAACCTGTTCCATTGTGTCCGGAACGCGGGTTAAACCCTAGAAACACTGGTTACGGCGCGTAAATCGGAGTTCGGAATTTCCGGGATGAATAGTGTTTCGTCGGTTCCTTATAAATAGCCCCACCCTTCATAAATTAAAAAAATAAAACACTAAACCCTAATTTTCTAAACCTAGCCGCCATATTATAAACCAAAGGCCAGAATTCAATCTCTTTCTCCCCTCAATCTCTCCCAATCTACAAACAATTAGAAGAAGTGTTCAACATGAAACTTGTAGAGCTCGACGAGAGCTTTAATTTCATACGGAGATGATCGAAAACGGCGCGACGTGGAGGGAGCAAAGTGGGGCCGACCATGGCCAGTTGCGCACGCAACACGAGGAGGAGGGGACAACCGAGTTTCATATGCTTGGGGCCGAACCTAGAGGGAGTTAGGGGCTTCGCAATGCAACTTCCTGATCGCCTTCAAGTGGAGCGAGGTGGTGGATAATTGGAACCCTAGTTGGCTAAGGGATGGGTTTGTGGTTCGGCTGTAAACGTGAAAGAGGAACGAAGAAGAGAGGGGTTGGGGATGGACGGGTTAGATTGCATGATGAAGGATCCAAGGGTGATGAGGGGTAGTGGGTATAAAATTTTATAATTTAGTTGTAAATTATAAGTATATAAACTCGTGTAACTTCAAAAATTGATATCTTTTTCATACGAGGTCGAAAACGCGCGAAACCAGTTGCGTTGGAATCGTATGGACGAGAACTACACGATGGAATTAATTTGGAGTCGTTTGGAGTTAGTGAGAATTTTGGGTAAAATTAAACGTCCGTTTAATTTTATTCGAAATAAATCGTTAAAACGGAATTTAAAATCAAGTTGAGAACTTCTCACTCAATCGAATCAGTTTCGATTTTATTTTAAATAGTTAGATTTAAAATATTTGAATGCATGTTTGAATGATGATTGTTATATATTGATTGTTAAAATAGACATTATACGCCGTTAGTAAGCGGATGTTATTTATTAAAAACATATACCGCGAATATTTCATAAACAGTGAAATTGGTATTATATATAATAGCAATATATATATATTGGCATATGTATATATTGGAGTTATTGATTTCCCGCATTTTTTTTTAGCGGATGAGACCCTATTGCGCCGTCTATTAAGCGGATAATATTTTAAATCCCATATACCGCGATAATTTCATACTGGAGCGAAATTGGTGTTGTGCTAATGTTTGTGATGCAGGAAACAGGTTGGAGGGATCCAACTAGATTCCTCAACAGTATTTATTTGATTTTGAATATTTTGATATTCGTTGACTATCATATCGATATATGATATCGTTGTAGTCGTGATTGACTATTTGGTGTGTAGCATCATTGGACCCAGATTTTGGAATTTTAAAGTGATTTCAAAGTGATTTTTGAAAGTATACGTTTATAAAATATTTTTGGAATTGATTCATTTTAAATAAATAAACGTTATAATTTTTAAAGTTATAAAAATTATGATTTTTGAGAAATATAGTTAAAAACTGATTTTTGAGAATATGATGCTAATGATTTTATAAAATAGTTTAATCGGGATTTTAGAATTTATTGTGAAAAGTTTAAATATAGGATTTATAAAATTTAATTATTTTATGAATCAAAATGGTGAAATAATAAAGGAGAATAGAGACGTTTTAAAGAATAATATAAATTGATTTATATTAAGAGATTTATAAATGTATATTTATAAATTGAAATATTGACATTATAAAACGAGTTTTTATAAGTGTTTGAATGAAGTGAAATGAATTTTGTAAATGAATGGAATTTATAAAATTATAAATGGTGAAGTTATAAATGAAATTTATAAATAGTAAGATTTATAAATTTTGTGAAATTATTAAAGAATATATCTGGATAAATAATTGAATCTTATAAGTTATAAGATTTATGATTATGAAGTTCAAAGGAACGATTTTTGTGAACGAATAAATTATAAGCATTTAACTTATAATGTGAACTTTTGGTTTATAATTGAGTTATAAATCGAATAGGTTAATAAAGGAGATTTATAAAGGAAGTAGTTATAAATAAATAGAAATAGAATTTATAAATGTTGTTTTATAAATTCATAAACGACTTATTTTGATAAGTAAATTGTTATGATTTATTTATGGAGTTATATTCACGTTTTGACTGTGAATAACCCTTTAAAATGAAATGTATAGAAATGATGAAATTGATTAACGTAGTATATTCACGTTTTTGAATAGTGAATAATATGTTAAAGAAATGGTTTTGAATGTGATATTTCAAATAGAATTAAAACGATCTAATGATGTTTTAAGATATGTTGAGATTCGAAACCATAGATTTCAACAGTGATTGTTGAAATAGACGTTTTCGAGAAATAAAAGGAAATAATAGACTATAACACTGTTGTTATAGTAAATGATTTCCGAAAGGAAATGTTTTGTATAGTATTGGGATTTATATATCTATCTTAAAATTCGAATCCCTATACTAGTGATTTTGGGTTGTCGTAACGATGTTTTACGCAACATTCGTTTTGGCCCAAATAAATATGTTTAAGAGAACGATTTCCTTAAAGAATGAAATGTATACTTAATTTCGATTGAAGTATATTGAATATTTTCCAAGTGTTGAAAATAAATAAAATTTGTGAATTACTTATGAATAAATAAGTATGGAAATGTTTTTCCAATGTGAAATGAAACGTTTTGAGAATTTATCTTTTTGAAGATAAATTGAAATGAATTATTGAAATCATATGCATGGATATTTTGAAATGTAAATTCAGTAAGGAATTTATAAAAGAAAGTGGGATTGGTTTAGAAAAAAATAAATATTGATTTATTTTTGAAGTATTGAAAATAATATATCTTGTAAAGATATTTTGGAAAATAAATAATTTGGAAAATTATTTGGAATCTGGTGATGTGTGCATATCCATTGATAGTTCAATAACCGACTATCAATATTTCCCTTTGAATGGGTAATTGATGTGATTTGTTTGAATTTGAATGCCACACTTATTTTTGAATAAACGCTCACTATTCGGGTTAACCGGGAAAGGACCATGGGGTCGTATAACCCATTCCGAATATGTGATACGTCGTTGTGAATTGCATTGAAGATCGGTGTTGAAGACCCGGTATTTGCGAAAGCGATAGGATGACCTGTCGATTGTCTCTGCACTGAGTTGCAACGGTATAGAGACTCCCTAAGTGATGGGAAATCCGATCAGGATTGTGAATATCCGGATTGCAAGGACTTCTTTGTAAGTGCCTTCGGTTTTGTTCGAGCCCGGAACAGACTTGTATGGATAGTATGCCTGACATTACAAGTTGAGATATAAAGCCGATTTCTTTCAAATATATTTCTGTTGGTGGCGGAGAATTTATTCTTTTAGCTTAACACCCTTCTCTGAGACGTACGTGCTCAGAGGTTATATAGTTGAAGTTATCAGCGATATATTCCCAATTTGGTAATGTGACATGCTGAGTGATGCTGAAATGATCATTGTGTTGATTATTTGTGATAGGATCGTTTATTTGATCGTCTATCTTTGTGATCATCTCTATGATCATTTGTGACCCAAAGCATGGCTTTTGTATAAAGTATGTTTTTGTGGACGTGACTTCGTCGAGCCTCACACCCCGTGAATGGTCAAAACAGGAAAGATGCAGCAAGGTTATGAGGGGTAGCGCCCTTTAGGATGTGTGCATTTCCTTCTGGAAAAGGGTGGTATCATGGTATGGAGCCCAGATACTTACTCATGTTGAAAACACTTTGTTATGATTGTGTGAATTGATTACGAGCGCTCGGTGAAAAGGTCCCAAAGGACCGGGGGATGGCATATTCGGTCAGTTGTTACTCAGTTAGGGGTAACCCGGCCTTGTGTTGGTAGAGATCCGGTTTGGTTCTCGGGGATGTCCATCCAGAGGCATTCTCATGTGGCAATGGGTAGTTCCTTGGCCTGATCATTCGTTGGAAATCCAAAGAAACAATACGAGACTTGTACGGTTTTAGTTGTATAACCTGCTATGGAATGTGGCGGTAACCTGCTATTGAACATAGTTAGCTATAGTAGGCATAGTTCGGAATGTCTATGCTGGCTAAGATTTATATTCTACTTTCGAAATGAATTTTTCCTACACTATGCACTAGTAATAATATGAAATGTTCTTTTAAATGCGTATCAAGCATCTTTGACTATCATAAGGAGAAATCTGCTCCGATTCTGCGTTTGCATTGTGTGTGTGTGCGGGAGGCCTTATGGTAGTCTCATTTTTAAAAGCATTGCGAATTGACTTTAAAAATATTCCTCTATTTTGATTTTAAAGATAAATAAACTGTTTTGAGTTCTCACACCAGTCACATGACTGACTTGGAGTTTATTGTTTTCCTTCCTAAACTCTGGGTGCCCACCAATTTTCACACGGGCAGTCAAGAGTTAAGGTTTATTCAGGATATTCAGGAGTTGCTGGAAGCAAGCTGGATGGCATGGCGTATTACTACTATATAGTATTTCTTTTTCCGCTGCACTGTTTGTTGTTGTTGTACACTCTGATGATATGATGTAATGAAATGAAATGTGATGTAATGTAATAACTGATATAGTTCTTTGTTTAAAGATTATTCATTTATTTATTATATGTTGTTCCGCTGCGAATTGTGAGATTCTTTTGTTGTTCTGTTGTTTTCTATTCCGTTCTATTCTCTTTTCCTTCTATTTTAAAATGATCTACTTTATGTTCTCTATTTTCTTTTTCTTCTATTTGAAAAATTTTCTATCTTCTTTTCCCTATCTATTTTCCATTTTCTTATCTCATGTTTTCTCTTTTCTCTTTTCTTTTCTATCTTCTTCTTCTCTCTTTTTCTTTTCTTAAATTATTCTTAAAAAAAACCATAACATTTCGGATTTTTGGCCTTCGATTTCTCGGCAGTCGATAAAGTGAGTATCGATGTTGAATTTTCGAAAGTCGAAAATTTTTCGGGGCGTTACATCAATGAACCGAAATTTATGAAATCAAATGTCGATGCAACGCAAACTGACATAGGCAAAACTGCATATAAAAACGAAACTGCAGTCACAAATGAATACAAGGGCGAATCTGCAATCAAAAATTTGCAGCCACCACAAGATCACAAAGCGCGAAGGCTCGAATGACCCAATGCGCAAAGGCAGAGGTTCAAACTACATGAAGACAGCAAAATGAGGTGAGAGCACCGAAATATGGCACCACAACACCCAACATTATAGGACACAAAGCATCAATACCCAACAAAGGCAACTGGCAACATGTATACGGATACGTGTTATCAGCAATTACAAAATGCAAAGGTCAAGTCACAACTATCATGACTCAACGCAACTGCAAAAATCAAGGGCAAACTGCATACATATGAACTGCAGTTGAAACAATCAAATAGCCAGAAAACTAAACAGTCAAGCAACGACAACGTAAGTGCCGAGCTCGACAGGACAACACAAGCAAAATGCATGAACACAGCATGCTACAGGTCTCACTACATGGATGGACAAGAAAAGTGCATATCAAGTATGCAACTACCAACTGGGTCAAGCAAGTGCAAACAAAATGAAAGATACCAGTGATATATACAGTGAACAACAATGCAAGATCCAACAGCTACATGAATGCACATGAGGACCAGACTACAGAATGAATACCATGCCACAAACGAAAGTATCAGTCTTGAACAAGACAGTGGCAAAATAGAACATATCAGAATGAAAGTAGTGCACAGCATAAATATGAATCAATTTATATATACTGCAAGTAGCATTTAAAAGTATGCAATTTGGAAATATGGATAAAGACTTCAAGTATTCAGTCAATTCAAATGCTCCAAACATGTTCAAGTCTCACGAAAACAAATCAATGCAGACCCATATAAGTGCACATGTGTATATGTTATAAGTGCTAACAAGTAAACAAGAATCAATGAATCAAATATGCATATATAGGCAACTGAAGTGAATGGCATATGTAATAAATGGTCAGTGGACGATGAAACAAAACAGGATGGACAAAAATCAGTGACAACTTCACAACAAAACTAATAAGACTTCAAACTAAGCAGTGAACCAGTAAATGGTGACTTCCACATAACAGAGACTTAAAGTTATGTTTGAATTTGTTTTAGAAAACTCAGGTCAAACCAGGGTTTAAAATTTATTTTAATTGAAATTTTAAAACTAATCTGTAGGTAAACAAATATATTAACCAAGGCTGGAAACTAAAGCACAGAGAAGTCTCAGGTCTTAAACAACATGTTGTTATCCAGACATCTATATACATATACACACAGAGAAGATAAAGCATACTCATACAATCTTGTCAGGATGTAAAAGATTTATATGCTTAATTTTTTTTAAATGTTACTCACTGCAATAAAATGAAGCTGCAAGTACAACTGGAATGAAACTATATCAAACAGTGACAATTTGGATGCAACAGGTATATGCAAACAAATGAATGCAACAGAAGCATACACAGTGACCACTGCTTCAGTGACACAGACCAATGCAACATATTCAAGTTCAATGAACATGTACAAGTGAAGGCAGTGGCAACTGCAATAATATGCAATGAAGTCAAAGAAGTGCAACTGGACAACAAGCAAAGAAATACAACAGCAATAAAAAAACAACACTGATACAGATGATCAGATACCAGACTACAAGCAACTGGAAATGACCGAGGAACTAGCAACATAACTGCAGGCTACAGGTCGGCAGCACCAAGCAGATTCAAAGTATAGATTCAACATCACGAAGTAGATCACTTCGAATGAACGAAGTCATTGAAATGCCAGAAATCAAAACAGTTCAAGTGCCATGATGAAGCAGTGCAACATCAAAGCCCAAATGCAACCGTGAAACACGTACAAAAATTATATGACCGAAGTCAAAGCAAGGTCGAAAATCAACCAAATTAAATTTCCAGAAATTCGAACAAATGAAGCAAGAAAACTTCATCCAGCAACAATTTTTTAACAAATCAAAAGGACCGAAGTCAACAAAGCAAATAAAAACCAAGGTACAATTTTTAACAAAGTGGTGTGGCCGGAGAATGGCAAAGTCGAAAACCCAAAAATCATCAACGTCATCAAAATCGAATAAAGTCAGAAACATCACCAAACACCAAACAAAAAATCAAGTTGCCGAACATAGAATCAAGTTCGAACTAGATGTGAGTAAATTAAATTACTCACCTTGTTTAACGAATCGCAATAAGGAGGAACCGCGAGCTACTGAAGTCGAGGCCGGTGGCTTTGATTTTGAAAAACCCTAGTTTTGAAAAGGGGGACGAACGATCGTGGCCGCCATTAATTTTTTTTCTTTCGTTTGAATGGTTAGGGTTTCGAATGAATGGGGAAAAGGAGGTATCGGCATGCTTTGAAATGAAATAAGCGTGATTTTAAGGCGTAGATTATGGCGTATGTAACGGCGTGGATTTAGGGGAGGAAACATGCTGGTGATGGTGAAAAGATTACGTTATGTACTAAGATGTTTTTTTTTTATTTTTTTTTTCTTATTTTTTTATATTTTAAATCCAATTTGTTTTGTAAATTATTTTCTTTAATAAACATATAGACGTTTTGCAGTTCAACAATCAAACATAAATTTATATTAACGTGTTTTACAATTAGATTTTATACTTGTATTTTATATTGATAAAATTTTATTCCATTTTATTTAAGTTAAGAAAAATGTTATTAAAACTAACCATCAATTTATTAATTTACATAAATAAAAATTCATAAATCCAAACTATTTTTTCTAAGTCATTAGTTCGAATTTCAATTACAAATTAAATACTCAATTTCAACTTCAAAGTTAAATTCAAATTTTTATTCAACTTTGTATAGATTAAATTTTAATATTTAATCGCCAAATTCGCAGTTATATTGGGAATTCAATTTAAATTCTCATTCAAATATTTAAAATTAATTAAATATTTTCATTTTTAAATTGTTCAAAATTCAGGAATGTTACAATCTTCCCTCCTTAAAGAATTTCGTCCCGAAATTATAAGTTAGGAAAAACGATTGCTAAAATCTCACCGATATTTATACCCTACACAATTTTACCAAGTTCCAAACTCATAAATAAATACAGGATTTATTCCATTTATTTTATTTCACTAGCTTTATTCATCGATTTCTACAATCAAGACGCAAAAGTCTTTTACCAAAAATTTTGACTTACAAAAACTCAGATTTTTAAACTTGAAATTCTTCATGCTAGATAATTGCATATTATATCTTTTCCAAAGCTGTGTGCTTTCAAGATATTTTAAAAATCTTCTTCCTTAATTCATTAGGTTAGAATTATGTAATTCTAATTTCAGACTATTGATTTTCTATTCAAAGTTTGAAAATACTTGCTAACTCGAAGTTTAACAAGTCCATCTTCGTTCTCACAGACATTAGGCATACGCTGGCCACGCGCAAGTCTAAAAATCTCCAAGTATTAAATATACTTGTTTCAACTCCCAGTGAAAATACTTTTTTAAAAATTCTTTTAAAAATGGATATGGAAAGCACGTTCCCCCATGGATCACAGTTTACCCGGCGGTTACGCTACTATCCCAGTAGAATCGCTCGTGACCGTAGGCATCTCGCCCCTCAAATTATGCTTCGGCCTCTAGATCGCAATTTAAACGGCGGTTGCGCCACTATCCCAGTGGAATCGCTTGTAACTGTAGGCATCACGCCCCATGAATTACGCCAGCATCAATTCACATAATCCCAACATGATGATCCATCGTGGGGGATTCCAGTCAGTCCCAATGGACATTCCACTAATGGAAATTCTACGTAGCTACGATTTCCAATGGACACTCCACCGAGTTCCAATCACCTTCACAAATAATAAATGGAAGGTACATTTCCATATCCTTAGTTTTTAGAAAACATATGTCATATACATATAGTACTTCATTTCACATTTCGTACATATCATACTTATGTAAACCTACACAGGATTTTCATAATAATGACTTTCCAAACTGATAGTTTTCGATTTATTACATTCACATATATAAGTTACGAAAACTCAATTCACATTCATAACAAATAGAGGATTCCAAAATTTTCCATTTCATTTAAAATTTTCCTCAAAATCGATTTGAAAATTTAAGGTTATCTCAAACCTAATTCACATTCATAATCCAATTCATTATCGACTTCACATTCGATTTGGATTTCACGTTACATCGTCAATTCTCAACACATAATTGGTGTCTATCGATATATAACCTCTAAGCTCGTACGTCTTAGAGAAGGGTGTTAAGCTAAAAGAATAAATTCTGCGCCACCAACAGATATATATTTAATAGAGATCAATTGCTATATCATCAATTCACAATGCTAGACATACAATCCAAATCGACTATCCAAAATTCAAAACTCAACTTATATTGTTTTTGATGTCAAAGTTAAACTCAATTTAACTCAAGATTCAATCTTTTTGGAAAATATTCAAGTTGAACTGATCGTTCAAATTTCCCAAAAATATCTTTACAAGATATATATAATTTTCCAACTTAACCATTTGAAACAAATTTCAAATATTCATTCTTTTCAATTTATCTTTAAAAGATAAAATTTCAAACCTTTCATTTCATATTGGAAAACATTTCCATACTTATTTAATAAGTAATCACAAGTTTATTTATTTTCAACATGGAAAATATTCAATATACTTGAATCAAAATTAAGTATATATTCCATTCTTTAAGGAAGGCGTTCTTTTAAACACATTTATTTGAGTGAAAACGAATGTTGCATAAAACATTGTTACAACAACTCAAAAATCACTAGTATAGGGATTCAAAATTTAAGATAGATATATAAATCCCAATACTATAAACAACATTTCCTTTCGGAAACCATTTACTATAACAACAGTGTTATAGTCCACCATTTCCTTATTTCTCGAAAATGCCTATTTCAACAATGAATGTTGAAATCTATGTATTCGATACTTAATGCATTTTAAAACATCTTTAAAACCATTAACTTTTTCAATTTCAACTTAACTCATAGTTTGAATTCCTCATACTTTTCATAATATTAGTTTTAAACCAATTTCAAACTTTTCAATATTAAGTTTTTCACTTAATTTAATTTTCCGCACGTTTAAATTCAAATTCATCACTGAATTTATTAAACCTATAATGGATTATCATGTTGACAACTTCAAATTTGAAATTTAAATTCTATTTAAACTTTGCATTTGCTTTTCTATTTCAAAAAATAATCAATTAGTTCTTTAGTAAGTCATTCATCAACTTGGTTCCATTAAATTTATATTTCCACATTAACCTCATTTCATAATATCACTTCCCTTAAACATATCCGTTTTATTCATTAATATATTCACTGTCCAAAATCGTGAATATACTTCGTTTATTTAATTCAATGTTTCTACACATTTATTTAAAGGATTATCCACTGTCCAAAATCGTGGATAAAATTCCCAACCAACATTTACTATCACAATATCTAACATAAAGGATAATTCGCTGTCCAAAATCACGAATATATCTCCTTTAATAACTTTTATTTTTCATTTATCAGATTCAATTGGTTTCGAATTTATAAACAATCTTTACAAATTCCATTTCTATTTATAAACTTCGATTTATAAATCTTCTTTATTAATTCAATTCAATATATATAACTCCATTATATACCAAAAGTCCATATTATAAGTTAAGTACTTATAATCCATTTATTTACTAAATCATTCTTCAAAACATTTGAAATCAATTTTCAAAAAAATTCAGAATCAAATTCCCAAGTTATAGTTTAATTATCCTCTTGGTTATACTAAATTGACATATCATTTTATTTCACAATTATTATTTTGGAGATATTCAAAATATTGGATTTAAACCAATTCATTAATTCACTTCACTTATATTTTATTTTTCATAAGTCTCAATAATTCGATAATGGATTTTCGAATGAGAAACTATTGCAAACCTAAATTTAGAGAGGGGAATTTCCGAAAAAATTTGAATTTTCAAAATACCTTTTTTTTTCAAAGAAAACAATTTTATACTTCTTTAGATTTGAAAACATTTTTCTTTAAAGCGATCCTAGTAACTATTCATATTAAACATCATAAACTGAGCTTTGTGTAAACCAAAGCTCTGATACCACTTTTGTAATGACCCGCCGTTCTGACCGCCTCTAGTCGGTAATTAAACCAACTTGAGACGTTCAAAATGACGGATTGTTATTCAGTTTATAGAGTTTAAACAGAAACAACCACAGAATCACAGAATAATCATAATATTTTACATAAATGAATTTTTATACATATATCAGAGTTTGTACAATGCATTAAATTTTATACAGCGGAATATATCTTTTACAAGTACAAAAAAATTCTTCGAAAAGCTAAAGTGAAGCAATTTCCCCCAACTCTCTCTAACTTCGCGGCCTGAAAATCTTCAAGCTGTAAAATTACTCGGTCTGACCCGAGTATTACATTCAAAAGAAAATAATACATAGGTCAGTCTAATTCAAACTCAGTTATTAGTGCATAGAGGCAATAATAATTAAATAGCAATTAGACGACAGTCAAAGATAAATTCACCTATCCGATCCTTTAACAAGAAATCAGATAACGGTAAATATAACACTTAACAGTGTTAAACAACAAATCAGTAGATTCAAATTATCAATGAGGATAGATGAAGGGATTATTGATGAAGATAATTTAGAAAACAATCAAAATCTGCCTAAACGGCAATTAACAACAAAATCATCAAATTAAATCAAATCAATTCAAATAATTGAAAAGTTACTTAAAAACATCCAAACCCATTGGCTGCAGTACACGCACGCATGCACTGCCTCGCCACATATAAACGTTAATTCCGTGTGGCTGCAGTTCACGCTTGCGTGCACCGCCTCGCCACTATAGTGATGATGTACCCAAAAGATCAATGAACCGAAATTTATGAAATCAAATGTCGATGCAACGCAAACTGACATAGGCAAAACTGCATATAAAAACGAAACTGCAGTCACAAATGAATACAAGGGTGATTCTGCAATCAAAAATTTGTAGCCACCACAAGATCACAAAGCGCGAAGGCTCGAATGACCCAATGCGCAAAGGCAGGGGTTCAAACTACATGAAGACAGCAAAATGAGGTGAGAGCACCGAAATATGGCACCACAACACCCAACATTATAGGACACAAAGCATCAATACCCAACAAAGGCAACTGGCAACAGGTATACGGATACGTGTTATCAGCAATTACAAAATGCAAAGGTCAAGTCACAACTATCATGACTCAACGCAACTGCAAAAATCAAGGGCAAACTGCATACATATGAACTGCAGTTGAAACAATCAAATAGTCAGAAAACTAAACAGTCAAGCAACGACAACGTAAGTGCCGAGCTCGACTGGACAACACAAGCAAAATGCATGAACACAGCATGCTACAGGTCTCACTACATGGATGGACAAGAAAAGTGCATATCAAGTATGCAACTACCAACTGGGTCAAGCAAGTGCAAACAAAATGAAAGATACCAGTGATATATACAGTGAACAACAATGCAAGATCCAACAGCTACATGAATGCACATGAGGACCAGACTACAGAATGAATACCATGCCACAAACGAAAGTATCAGTCTTGAACAAGACAATGGCAAAATAGAACATATCAGAATGAAAGTAGTGCACAACATAAATATGAATCAATTTATATATACTGCAAGTAGCATTTAAAAGTATGCAATTTGGAAATATGGATAAAGACTTCAAGTATTCAGTCAATTCAAATGCTCCAAACATGTTCAAGTCTCACGAAAACAAATCAATGCAGACCCATATAAGTGCACATGTGTATATGTTATAAGTGCTAACAAGTAAACAAGAATCAATGAATCAAATATGCATATATAGGCAACTGAAGTGAATGGCATATGTAATAAATGGTCAGTGGACGATGAAACAAAACAGGATGGACAAAAATCAGTGACAACTTCACAACAAAACTAATAAGACTTCAAACTAAGCAGTGAACCAGTAAATGGTGACTTCCACATAACAGAGACTTAAAGTTATGTTTGAATTTGTTTTAGAAAACTCAGGTCAAACCAGGGTTTAAAATTTATTTTAATTGAAATTTTAAAACTAATCTGTAGGTAAACAAATATATTAACCAAGACTGGAAACTAAAGCACAGAGAAGTCTCAGGTCTTAAACAACATGTTGTTATCCAGACATCTATATATATATACACAGAGAGAAGATAAAGCATAATCATACAATCTTGTCAGGATGTAAAAGATTTATATGCTTAATTTTTTTAAAATGTTACTCACTGCAATAAAATGAAGCTGCAAGTACAACTGGAATGCAACTATATCAAACAGTGACAATATGGATGCAACAGGTATATGCAAACAAATGAATGCAACAGAAGTATACACAGTGACAACTACTTCAGTGACACAGACCAATGCAACATATTCAAGTTCAATGAACATGTACAAGTGAAGGCAGTGGCAACTGCAATAAAATGCAATGAAGTCAAAGAAGTGCAACTGGACAACAAGCAAAGAAATACAACAGCAATAAAAAAACAACACTGATACAGATGATCAGATACCAGACTACGAGCAACTGGAAATGACCGAGGAACTAGCAACATAACAGCAGGCTACAGGTCGGCAGCACCATGTAGATTCAAAGTATAGATTCAACATCACGAAGTAGATCACTTCGAATGAACGAAGTCATTGAAATGCCAGAAATCAAAACAGTTCAAGTGCCATGACGAAGCAGTGCAACATCAAAGCCCAAATGCAACCGTGAAACACATACAAAAATTATATGACCGAAGTCAAAGCAAGGTCGAAAATCAACCAAATTAAATTTCCAGAAATTCAAACAAATGAACCAAGAAAACTTCATCACAGCAACAAATTTTTAACAAATCAAAAGGACCGAAGTCAACAAAGCAAATAAAAACCAAGGTACAAGTTTTAACAAAGTGGTGTGGCCGGAGAATGGCAAAGTCGAAAACCCAAAAATCATCAACGTCATCAAAATCGAATAAAGTCAGAAACATCACCAAACACCAAACAAAAAATCAAGTTGCCGAACATAGAATCAAGTTCGAACTAGATGTGAGTAAATTAAATTACTCACCTTGTTTAACGAATCGCAACAAGGAGGAACCGCGAGCTACTGAAGTCGAGGCCGGCGCCTTTGATTTTGAAAAACCCTAGTTTGAACAATCGTGGTCGCCATTAATTTTTTTTCTTCTTTCATTTGAATGGTTAGGGTTTCGAATGAATGGGGAAAAGGAGGTATCGGCATGCTTTGAAATGAAATAAGCGTGATTTTAGGGCGTAGATTATGGCGTATGTAACGGCGTGGATTTAGGGGAGGAAACATGCTGGTGATGGTGAAAAGATTACGTTGTGTACTAAGATGATTTTTTTATTATTATTTTTTTTTCTTATTTTTTTATTATAAATCCAATTTGTTTTGTAAATTATTTTCTTTAATAAACATATAAACGTTTTGCAGTTCAACAATCAAACATAAATTTATATTAATGTGTTTCACAATTAGATTTTATACTTGTATTTTATATTGATAAAATTTTATTCCATTTTATTTAAGTTAAGAAAAATGTTATTAAAACTAACCATCAATTTATTAATTTACATAAATAAAAATTCGTAAATCCAAACTATTTTTTCTAAGTCATTAGTTCGAATTTCAATTACAAATTAAATATTCAATTTCAACTTCAAAGTTAAATTCAAATTTTTATTCAACTTTGTATAGATTAAATTTTAATATTTAATCGCCAAATTCACATTTATATTGGGAATTCAATTTAAATTCTCATTCAAATATTTAAAATTAATTAAATATTTTCATTTTTAAATTGTTCAAAATTCAGGGTTGTTACATATTACCTGGAGAGCGTAATGTAATCAGTAATTTAAAAGAAGAACTTAATTCAATTTTAAAAAAAGAAGAGGTTATGTGGAAACAGTGATCTAGAATCCAATAGATTAATGAAGTTGATAATAATACAATTTTTTTTCATAATATGGCTAACGATAGAAAACGTAGTAACACGATTAATTCTATTTTTGTGAATAATGTAGAATTGGTTGATCAAAGGGAAGGTCTTTACTGATTACTATAGCAATATTTTTGGCAATAAATACAAGCATATAATAAACGTTAGATGGAATGAACTATATACTATTGATTCTAGAATTAATCATAATGACACTGATAATCTTCTGAAGAGGAGATCTTGAAGGTTATTAACAATATGGCTTATGATAAAGCTCTGAGGCCTGATGGTTTTCCTATTTTATTTTACAAACTTTTTTTGAATTTTTTAAAATTTGATTTAATTAACATGTTTAACGAATTTTATGATGGAATAGTACACTCAGGAAGATTTAATTTTGCTAGTGTCATTCTATTACATAAAAAAATCTATGCTAATAATTTAAAAGATTTTAGACCAATTTCATTAATTAATTATTCTGTTAAAATTATTTTAGAAGTTTTAGCAAATAAATTTAGTGCAAGAATGAATCATTTAATGGATTGTTCATAAAACGTTTTCATTAAGGGTAAAAATATCACGGATGGTGTGCCTGTTGTTCAAGAATACGTTAATCATTGTTATAAGAATAACATTACATGTACGCTTCTAAAACTTAACATTGCGAAAGATTTTGACTCGTATGATTTGGATTTTCTAATGGATATATTATTGGCTAGAGGTTTTAGTCGTAAATGGACCGATTGGATTATGACTTTACTTAAAACTGTTAATTTTAGTATAATGGTTAACGGGATTTGAGGAAATAAAATTCATTCAAAACGTAGCTTACGATAGGGTGATCCTTTATCATCTTTTTTGTTTAATTTAGCCACAGATGCTTTCGCTATGATAATTAAAAAGGCTTTTGATATTGGATATTTATGGTGCGTTGGTAGCGAAACTTCACGTAATGGATCATCTGTTCTTCATTTTATGAACGATACCTAAATATTTACTTCTCACGTGCCTAACCACGTCATTACCCTTAAATTCATTTTATACAGCTTTGAACTTCTTTCTGGACTAAAAATTAATTTTGATAAAAGTTCGGTTTTAGTTTTAAAGGGCGTTGATAGGGTTGAGAGCTTATTAGCTAATACGTTAAATTTTAAAAACATGCATTTCCCGATTGATTATCTTGGATTTTTGATTAGAAAAACTAAACTCAAACATGATGACTAACTAATTATAATATACAAAATTAAAAAAAGAATTTTGAATTAGAATGGGAGATTTTTATCGAGTACGGATAAATTAGCTCTTATAAATTTTGTTTTATTTGCACTTTTGATTTAATGGATGTCTATGCATCTTTTTCCAAAATGGGTGATCAATAAAATCGATAAAATAAGAAGGGATTTTTTATGGAGTGGTGATAAGCCTACCAATAGTCTAAAATATTTAGTTAGTTGGAAAACTGTTTGTAAATCGAATAAGGAATGAGAATTAGGTGTTATTAATTTACGTAACATGAATTTATCTTTATTAGGGAAATGGTTATGAAAATTTAAGGATATAAATGATAATTCCGTTTGGAAAAAAATTCTAAGCATTATTATAATGGTAGTAATAATTTATACCAAATTATACCTTCAGTTAATAATAAATTGTCTAAATTTTGGAAGTCAGCGGATTACAGATCTTAAGCTAGAATTAACACTAGAGAGGAAGGGTGAATCGTGTTTAATTAATTTATGAACCGTTTTGAAAAAAATTCAAATTAAATCCAAACAGATGCAATTCACAAACATGGAAAAAATCACAGAATCAGACGCATATGCAAATAGTAAATAAAAGCACTAAAGGAAAGAACACACCAGAATTTTATACTGGTTCGGATTTACCCTACATCTAGTCCTACACAATTTCTTATGCAGATTTCTTTTCAAATATAATATCGATATTACAACCTCGTTTTCAATACCATGAGATACATCCTCCTATCTCTGAGAACAGAACAAACTCTCTTGATTTGACCAGGCTACAAGATCACCTAATTGATTTACGAGCTACAATCACACCCAATTGATTTACGAGCTACAATCACATCATTTCCAATCACACTTTGATAGAGAGAAACTTGATACACTTCTGTGATTACAAATGATCATATAACCCTGCATAGCACTGAGATTGTAACGTCCCGAAAATTTCGATCCCGAAATTTCCAGATAGTTAGTAAAAAGAAGAAAGAGAAAGAAGAAGAAGAATCAGAAACACCAAAACACAGAAAACCTCACGTTCGCAGCGGATAAAAATATAATAATAAATAATATTAGTTTACAAAAGGATATTGTACCTGTCGATTACACTTTAATACAATCGGAGTCACAAATACACAGACATTGAATATACTCAATTATCATGTCACAGATACCCAACAATATTATGTTTTACAGCAGAATATTCTATACGTTCTTGCCATCCAGCACGCCTCCTGAGCTCCAGAACGTACCTACCTGAAAATCTGTAATACTCGCTCTGACCCGAGCATTACATCAAAGTAACACCCGGGTCAGGCTGGAAACCAGCGTGAGTAAACCCATCTAACAAAGAATACAAAAGCATACAACTTATATAACCCGGGTAACTTATATCAATTTACAACTTCACATGCTGTTATAGACATTACTTATTTCACACATCAATTTCTAAGTGCCAAACTTAGGTTTAATGGTCCAATTTATATAAATCATTCCAAACCAGCTTATTTCTAATACCCGACTCCGGTCTCTTCGAATCCCATGTCATCATAACCTAAGCCACTCAAACGAAATACAATTTAAACTTTAAATATAGGATGTCACTGTTTTAACTCGACATACTATATCACAAAGCATCACACATTACATATCAGAGATATCAACTAATCTAGGACATACAATAACATACAATCATTCATAAGCAAGATTAATCAACCACACCATCTTTAATTAATTTTATTAACCACAAATGAATTAGATTTTTTACTTCAATTACTTTTAAATCCTGTTTATCAGTTAATTACAAACCAACTATTTAATCATCCAATAAATATTCATCTAAATTAATCACCCTTGATTAATTATACTTTAATTACATTAAGTAATGTGTCACAAATTAATTATCCTTAACCATTTACGATAATTATCCTTAACTAATTAGTTAAATTAGTTATCTTATAACCAATTACATTGATTAATCCTCCTTTAATTAATCACACTCATTAATTAACTAACCCTTAATTAACTTCCTTAATTAATCAATCCTTTAATTAATTACACAAAGTAATATATCCCTAACTGATTCCATTGAGCAATACCCTTTTTATTACCTCATCAAGTAATTATCCATTGGTTAATTATCCTTTATTAATTAACCTTTGATTATTAATTAAATTAATAAACACATTTATCCTTTAATTACTTACATTAAGAAAACATAATTTAAGTAATTAATCTCTAATTACTTAATGCTTTAATTATAACTTAATTACTTAATTAATCCCTAATCAACAATTCATTGATTTCTAATTACCAATTAATTGATTCCTATTAATTAATTTAAAATTCTAGGTTTTTGATTAATTAATCCTTAATTATTTAACTTTAATAACTTCCTTTAATCTTTAATTAATAATCAATCAATTAAATAATAAATCTTAATTACCAACTCTTAATTAATTACTTTAATACATAAATCCCTTAAGTTTATCACAAAATTAATCATCTTTCCATACATTAAGTAAATAATCCACTATTTAGTTACATCATTAAATTCACCCTTGGAAACATTTAGGAATTTAACTTATTATATAATTTTTTCTAAACCACAATTTTTAAGACAAATTAAACTTGAAAAAAATAAAAAAAATTGTTTAAACTCGCTAATATCTTAATTCAGACCCGACTTATATTCTCCTTGAGAACTTGTTTACTTGATAAACTTTAAACTTGATTACTACTCAAACAATCAAGCATAAAACTTCGGGTGCAGGCCTGAATCCAAGCCTATTGTTTTCGAGGCAAACCCGATCCCACACTCGTGTTCATATCACTTTCCAGTTACCTCTACTTCTTCTCCTCTTCATAATCAAAACACAATACACAGGCCAGAACGCCAAATACACGTGCACGTTTGGTCAGGGTTTCTCCGACCATCGCTCCCCCTCCTCCTAAGTCACCGATGACCCACTCATCAGACCCGACCCCTCAAAGTCTCAAACCACCACTCCAATCAAAAACAAGGTGTTTAACACCTCAGGATCCCAAAAGAAACAGCCACCGAAGCCTTCCACGTCGCCACCACATTCGTTCCTTGCCACCAAAATTTCACCAGGAGGAGCGTCGTCATTCCCTCCACCGATCCCCCTTCGACCACAACCCCAACTCTTCACCACGACGCTGCTAGGACCCAAAATCTGAACGCGGTTACAACTGACTTCCAAACCCTATTCCTTCCTTTGACGATCACTCCGATGATCGGAAAAACCGTCATTGATTTTTCTCAAGTTTCTCAGCAAAGCAACCACCCCTTGACCAAAGGCCGACCCCAAACATCTGTCACCACGCCTGAAATTGACTCAACTTCAATTCCCAATCAACACGCGACTTTCATATTATTAAAAATCAAGATTTTGATATATAAATACATTATTTCTTTATGCGATTTAAATCATATAATCAAAATTAGAATATGTGCACATTTATTTTCTGTTAAAAGGAAGATTCTGTTGTAATATCCAATTTCTCGAATAATTCCTAAAAAATCCTTTTTGACCAAAATTTTAAAAATAATGTTACGCTGTTACAAACATTTTATTTTGAAGATTATAGTTTATAATTGATTGATTGGAAAGATATAAATTTATGAACAATTTTAAATACTGTAAAGTATGAACAGAAACTTGTTCTTTCTTATACACTAATATGCATACTGTCATCTTCATATATATATAGACATATTATCATATTATACAAACATTTCACAACAATCACGAGCATTAAATCACCAGGCACCCAGATATATTGACAAGTTTAAATAGGTTAGCTCACTCACATGCATTTGTTGATGGCAGAGAAAACTGAAAATGTTAAATTTTGCAGCTAACCATGGTTTGAATTGTTACTTGCTGTTTCTCCTTAAAATATTTTT
Organism: Allium cepa; assembly: GCA_030765085.1. Classification (NCBI taxonomy): domain Eukaryota; kingdom Viridiplantae; phylum Streptophyta; class Magnoliopsida; order Asparagales; family Amaryllidaceae; genus Allium; species Allium cepa. The sequence continues at coordinate 778,577,192 of CM060943.1, forward strand.
TTTTATTAAAAAAACAGTGATCAAGTTATTCCAAACATATACGCTTCAAACATCATCACCTATGATGGTTTATATAGAGAGAGATTGAATTTTTAGTGAGCTTATGGTCTGTAAAACTAAAACAGAGGTAATCATACATATATTCAGACATGCACTTGATATATTCCAGATATTTTTTAACATGCAAGACAAATTTCCATTCATGCTAACCATTAACACATCATTACTTCATACTCATGTATCATGCAACAGATTTTAATCAAATATAGGGTTGTTTACTTACCTTTTTATGAATAGAGCATGAGTTTGAAAACTGAAACTGCCAACTTGATTTAGATCTGATCATGCTTTGAGCTTCCAAAATTTTGAATTGTAAAAGTTTATAGAAAGAATTATTGCTCAAGTTTCTATTTTCTTTTCTCTTTTTTTTGTAAAATTTTGTTTGCTTCAAATTCTTTACCTAGTTTTAAATTGTTTTACAGGCTTTTGGATTCTTAGATTTTGAAATTAGAGGATGGAAAAGAAAAATGAGGAGTGGGAAGGACATATACAATTTTGATTTTTAAAAAAAATAAAAGGAAATGAATGTAAAATTATGACACTTGTTATTATTGCATGTAAATATTGTTAACATTTGTTAATCTCATGATGTTTTTCTCTTACATTTGTTTAAATGTATTTTTTTTCTTCTTGTTTACACTTGTAATTTTTTTTGTTCATGCTATAATGTATTTAATTAATTTAAGTATTATATTAACATATGGTTTAAAATTTATAAGTTATGTATTAGGTTAATAAATGCTTATATACATATTTATCTATTATGTTTTTATTAAATGATGTTCTTTAAATATACAACTATTTATTCAGGTAATATTTTCAATGTATTTGTTTGAATTTTAAATCCAAATTCCAAATCACAATTCATTTATAAACCACAGAAATCCTTTTTTTTGAGTTCAATTTAATTTTAAATCAACTTATATGTATATTTAAATGAACACATTTTTAATTTTATTTGAAAATAATAATTTTGCCCATTTTAAATATTTTATATTAGGAGATTATCAAATAAATATTTATCCAGATATAAATAGTATCATATTTATTTGTTCATCTTATAAATCAGTGTTTTCAAATGTTTAAAAAAAATCAGATATTATCCAATTATTAGATACCTAAAATACGGGTTATCACATTCCTTCCCCCTTAGAATCTTTTCGTCCTCGAAAAGGGACGAAACCAGAATTTATTTAATACTTAAAATTAGATAAATTTATTCTTTAATCATTTTAAAATATATTTTTTTTAAATCTATATAATATTACCAAAATAGTTTACTTTTATAACTTGATGTTTCCATAAGTCCGTTTTTGTTCTCATACAAGTTCGGTCGTACGTTGATCAGGCGTAGGACTGAAGATCTATAAGTACTTAGCAGACCCATTTTCAACACCCGGTGAAAATACTTTTAGAAGGTAATTTTATTGAAAACTTAGAAAACATTTTTGAAAATAGAGGAATATCTTTGGTGAGAATGCTCTAGAAATCATCACCCCCATCCATGGTCGCAGTTACATTCCAGGGTTACATTGCCATCGCAGCAAAAGTCCATATAACTGCAGGCTCTCCACGGCCTCTCGATTACGCCATGAATCCCACAACAGATCACAGTTACATCCAGGGTTACGTCGCCATCACAGCAAAAGTCCATGTAACTGCAGGCTCTCAGCGGCCTCTGATTTTCGCTGTCGAGATGAAACCTCTCCACTCCCACATAGGTCGCAGTCTGCCGATATAAAATCAAACGCAGACTGTTGGCTCTCAGCGGCACACACGACTTTAGCTCTGTTATACATAGGTCGCAGTCTACCGATATATAATCAAACGCAGACTGTTGGCTCTCAGCGACACACACGACTATCGCTATGGTATACTATACTCATAATCCCCAGGAACTAGTTTTGTCCAGACTCCTCACTGGATCAACTTTAGAACCCCTCTTGGGGCTCAAGGCAGCACCACCCGGTGGTACTCCTGAGAAGTTCATTTTAAGGGAGCGCCTTTCCCCTCAGAGCCATTATCAAAACATTTTATACTATACATATATAGTATCTTCAAATCATACACCTAGTATGATCTCATACAAAGCTTCTTTACACAAAATCGATTATCTCAAAATCAATAATTCTCAAACTAGGCTTTCCAAATTCAATATTGATTTTACCCAAAAATCAAAAGCCTTTCCAAATCCAATGGTTTCCAAAACCTTTTTCCAAAATCCTCATAAGATCCTTTATATATATATATATATATATATATATATATATATATATATATATATATATACAGATATATATAATTTTTTTAAACTTGGATCATTTCAAACTTGTATAAAACTCCTTTTATACTTCAAAACACCTTCAAAATCCTTTTCTTCTGGTAAAAGATCCAATAAGGGGAGTTTCATTTTATAAAACAAAGATATTTAACTTTGTTTACTCAAAATCAAATATTCAAATTTGATTACTCTTTTTAATATCATTTTCATTCAAATCCGTACGATGTACACATATCATCCGTACGCTATACCAATCTGATCGCTCACTCGACCACACAATTTCACTTCCGAACTAGTATCGTCCACCCGACTTCCTAGTGCAAACACAGATCTGGTTTCTTGATCAAAAACCGACATTCTCCTTGCATACCTAACTATGATAGAGAATATCCAGAACCAATCAACAATCCATATCCAGGTTCGCCGTCGAAAATCGAGTGAAAAATCCCACTCGGATCGATATAACTATCTCGAAATTTTGTGCTCAAATCTGGATCAAATCACTATGCGAATAGAATAACATACGTACACCCTACGTATTTATCTTTATTGGTTGTTAGCCAAATCAATTTCATTTCTATTCACATCCACTTTGATTTTCATTTACTTACTCACATTTGCCTTAATCCACATTTCGATTATTCCTTAAATTCTTATCTCGATTGGGTATTTAACCAATAACAGTTCGAACTCCGACGAGTTTATTAGAAAATAGCTTGAAAATTTTAAAAATAGATAAGTAGTTGGAAAATAGCTACTAGTTTGTAAAATAGGTGTAAAATAGTTAGAAAATAGTTAAAATAATTACAGAAATTTTAAATAATTGCAAAATAATAATAAGCTAGCAATTAGTTTTGTAAAATAGTTGAAATATAGTAACTAGTTTATAAAACAGTTGGAAAATTGTTAAACAGTTTCAAAAATAATTGTAAACAAATATAAGATAGTTCGGCTTTTAAAAGTAAAGTTGTATATATAATAAATAGCTTGGAAAAATAGGTTTATATTAAAAACAATTTACATATAAAAAATAGTCCAGAGTCAAAATTGTTCAATTCTCGATCTCTATTCCCAATCAATTCAATTTAAATTCCACTTTCATTTAAATTGACTTAAATCCAATTTAAATAACTTCAATTTCTATTGAAATTGATTCAACCCCAATTCAAGTTGAATTAATCTTAGTTTCTTTCCAAATTTAACTTTATTCAACCTTGATCCCAAATTCTACTAATTCAAATAAATTTCAATTGAACTAGTTTGTATTTCAATTCATTTTAACTCCAGTTTGAATTAATCCCAATTTTCAAACTCCATTTCCGAATCAAGTTGAATTATTCTTGATTTCCTTCCAAATTCAAGTCAAATTCCATTTGAATTTTGAAACTATTCAACTTTAATTACAAGTCATTTCAAATTAATCCAATTAAAACTTTCCATTTGAATTTTATACTTATACATCTTCAATCACAATTTCAATTAACTCAAATCAAATTAAATTTGAACTAATTCAAATTTCAAATTTAAACCATCTCGAATTATATAAATTCGAGTTAATATTTCAAATGTTGATTTAATTTCTTTAAATCAATTTTCCTTCAATTTTTTTTTTAAACAATTCAATTCTGAGTTCAAATTTCCATTTTAAACTATCTTTACTTAACTCATTATAAGGTTCAAGTAAGAGTTCCAAACAATTTTAATTTACAAATTCATTTCTTAACCTTCAAATCTTAAGTTCAAAGGAATTCCATATCCTTAAATTTAAATTTAAGTTAAATCTTATTTATCTCTACAATGGATATATTACCACAATCCATTTCTTCATTTTATTTAAACAAATCAATTTACATTTCATAAATTATTCCAATCAACCATTTAACTTCCCAAGTTAAATCTTATTTTCATCTTGAATTTCCAAATCAGGTTGACCATCCCAACCTATTTAACTTTTCCCCCAGGTTAAACTCAATTCACTTAATCTAGTCAACCTTACCCAATTTTGAACTTTCATTTCAAATGTTAAACTTCACATTAATAATCTTCCCATTAATTAAGTTCAAAAACTAATCATTATGGGTATCATATCTCATTCCAAATTTAAAACTCAATATTTAGAGTTTATTTCAAATTATCCTTGATATCATGTATATCCACATATATACATATTTATTTCTTTTACATACCAAGTTATACTTTAAAATTTTAAACCACCTTTGGTTTTTAATTCAAAACAATTTTCTTTTAAATTTTCAAACAACTCTTGTTTGAAATAGGACCATTTCATTCAATTGCATTAAATAATATTATTTATTATTTCTTTAAATTAACTACATCATTCATTAATTCCAATTAATCACATTCGGTAATTAACTTATTTCTTAATTACCTTCATTAAGTAATTGTCCCTTAAATTACTTGCCTCTAGTTACTTCATTAAGTAACTCCCTCTTTATTTATCATTTCTAATTGTTATCCATTAATTAATCTCATTAAATAAAGATTAATTAATTGATTATCCTTATCCTGAAACCTTTCCCGAATTCAAGATTTAATTTCAGTTTGGTTGTATTTCTATTACTTCTTAATTTAATTCAATGATTTAACAACCAATTCCCTTACTATTTGTTAGAAAGATATATTGCTTTATATATCAAAATATAATCTTATACAAAACCATTTAAAATCCTTATATAAGAAAATAACAAGTACGCTCTCTTATATATATACACTCAACTCATTCTAGGGTACCACTTACCCTACCCTTAATGAGTAATCCCACCAGAGCCAAGGTTCTCGCTTAACCTTCAGCTCTGATACCAAATGTAACGACCCGAAAATTTCGATCCCGAAATTTTCAGATAGTTAGTAAAAAGAAGAAAGAGAAAGAAGAAGAAGAAGAAGAAGAATCAGAAACACCAAAACACAGAAAACCTCACGTTCGTAGCGGATAAAAATATAATAATAAATAATATTAGTTTACAAAAGGATATTGTATCTGTCGATTACACTTTAATACAATCAGTGTCACAAATGCACAGACATTGAATATACTCAATTATCATGTCACAGATACCCAACAATATTATGTTTTACAGCAGAATATTCTATACGTTCTTGCCATCCAGCACGCCTCCTAAGCTCTAGAATGTACATACCAGAAAATCTGTAATACTCGGTCTGACCCAAACATTACATCAAAGTAACACCCGGGTCAGGCTGGAAACCAACGTGAGTAAACCCATCTAACAAAGATCACAAAAGCATACAACTTATATAACCTGGGTAACTTATATCAATTTACAACTTCACAAGCTATTATAGACATACTTATTTCACACATCAATTTCTAAGCGCCAAACTTAGGTTAAATGGTCCGATTTATTTAAATCATTCCAAACCAGCTTATTTCTAATACCCGACTCCGGTCTCTTCGAATTCCATGTCATCATAACCTAAGCCACTCAAATGAAATACAATTTAAACTTTAAATACAGGATGTCACTGTTTTAACTCGACATACTATATCACAAAGCGTCGCAAATTACATACCAGAGATATCAACTAATCTAGGACATACAATAACATACAATCATTCATAAGCATGATTAATCAACCACACCATCTTTAATTAATTTAATTAACCACAAATGAATTAGATTTATTACTTCAATTACTTTTAAATCCTATTTATTAATTAATTACAAACCAATTATTTAATCATCCAATAAATATTCATCTAAATTAATCACCCTTGATTTAATTATACTTTAATTACATTAAGTAATGTGTCACAAATTAATTATCCTTAACCATTTACAATAATTATTCTTAACTAATTACTTAAATAATTTATCTTATAACCAATTACATTGATTAATCCTCCTTTAATTAATCACACTCATTAATTAACTAAACCTTAATTAACTTCCTTAATTAATCAATCCTTTAATTAATTACACAAAGTAATTAATCCCTATGATTCCATTGAGCAATACCCTTTTTATTACATCATCAAGTAATTATCCCCTTGGTTAATTATCCTTTATTAATTAACTGTTGATTATTAATTAAATTAATAAACACATTAATCCTTTAATTACTTACATTAAGAAAACATGATTTAAGTAATTAATCTCTAATTACTTAATGCTTTAATTATAACTTAATTAATTAATCTTTAATCAACAATTCATCGATTTCTAATTACCAATTAATTGATTCCTATTAATTAATTTAAAATTCTAGGTTTTTGATTAATTAATCCTTAATTATTTAACTTTAATAACTTCCCTTAATCTTTAGTTAATAATCAATCAATTAAATAATAAATCTTAATTACTAACTCTTAATTAATTAATTGCTTTAATACATAAATCCCTTAAGTTTATCACAAAATTAATCATCTTTCCATACATTAAGTAAATAATCCACTATTTAGTTACATCATTAAATTCACCCTTGGAAACATTTAGGAATTTAACTTATCATATAATTTTTTCTAAACAACCATTTTTAATACAAACTAAATTTGAAAAAAATACAAAAAAAATTGTTTAAACTCACTAATATCTTAATTTAGACCTGACTTATATTCTCCTTGAGAACTTGTTTACTTGATAAACTTTAAACTTGATTACTACTCAAACAATCAAGCATGAAACTTCGGGTGCAGGCGTGAATCCAAACCTATTGTTTTCGAGGCAAACCCGATCCCACATTCATGTTCATATCCCTTTCCAGTTACCTCTACTTTTTCCCCTCTTCATAATCAAAACACAATACACGGGTCAGAACGCCAAATACACGTGCATGTGCACGTTTGGTCAAGGTTTCTTCGACCATCACCGCCCCTCCTCCTAAGTCGCCAATGACCCACTCATCAGACCCGACCCCTCAAAATCTCAAACCACCACTCCAATCAAAAACGAGGTGTTTAATACTTCAGGATCCCAAAAGAAACAGCCACCAAAGCCTTTTACGTCACCACCACATTCGTTCCTTGCCACCAGAATTTCACCAGGAGGAGCGTCGTCATTCCCTCCACCGATCCCCCCTGGACCGCAACCCCAACTCTTCACCACGACGCTGCTAGGACCCAAAATCTGAACGCGATTATAACTGACTTCCAAACCCTATTCCTCCCTTTGACGATCACTCCGATGATCGGAAAAATCGTCATTGATTTTTCTCAAGTTTCCCAGCTAAGCAACCACCCCTTGACCAAAGGCCGACCCCAAACATCTGTCGCCACGCCTGGAATTGACTCAACTTCAATTCCTAATCAACACGCAGGATTTCGACTTTCATATTATTAAAAATCAAGATTTTGATGTCTGAATTCATTATTTCTTTATGCGATTTAAATCATATAATCAAAACTAGAATTTGTGCACATTGATTTTCTATTAAAAGGAAGATTCTGCTGTAATATCCAATTTCCCGAATAATTCCTAAATAATCCTTTTTGACCAAAATTTTAAAAATAATGTTACTTTGTTACAAACATTTTACTTTGAAGATTATAGTTTATAATTGATTGATTGGAAAGATATAAATTTATGAACAAGTTTAAATACTGTAAAGTATGAACAGAGATTTGTTCTTCCTTATACACCAATATGCATACTGTCATCTTCATATATATATATATAGACATATTATCATATTATACAAACATTTCACAACAATCACGAGCATTAAATCACCAGGCACCCAGATATATTGACAAGTTTAAATTGGTTAGCTCACTCACATGCATTTTTTGATGGCAGAGAAAACTGAAAATGTTAGATTTTGCAGCTAACCATGGTTTGAATTGTTACTTGCTGTTGCTCCTTAAAATATATATATTTTTTTTCAAAAAAAAAAAGTGATCAAGTTATTCCAAACATATACACTTCAAACATCATCACCTATGATGGTTTATATAGAGAGTGACTGAATTTTTAGTGAGCTTATGGTCTGTAAAACTAAAACAGAGGTAATCATACATATATTTAGACATGCACTTGATATATTCCAGATATTTATTAACGTGCAAGACAAATTTCTATTCATGCTAACCATTAACACATCATTACTTCATACTCCTGTATCATGCAATAGATTTTAATCAAATATAGGGTTGTTTACTCACCTTTTTATGAACAGAGCATCAGTTTGAAAACTGAAACTGCCAACTTGATTTAGATCTGATCTTTCTTTGAGCTTCCAAATTTTCGAATTGTAAAAGTTTATAGAAAGAATTATTGCTCAAGTTTCTATTTTCTTTTCTCTTTTTTTTTGTAAAATTTTGTTTGCTTCAAATTCTTTACCTGGTTTTAAATTGTTTTACAGGCTTTTGGATTCTTAGATTTTGAACTAGAAGATGGAAAAGAAAAATGAGGAGTGGGAAGGTCATATACAATTTTGATTTAAAAAAAAGAAAAGGAAATGAATGTAAAATTGTGACACTTGTTATTATTGCATGTAAATATTGTTAACATTTGTTAATCTCGTGATGTTTTTCTCTTACATTTGTTTAAATGTATTTTTTTTCTTCTTGTTTACACTTGTAATTTTTTTCTTCATGCTATAATGTATTTAATTAATTTAAGTATTATATTAACATATGGTTTAAAATTTATAAGTTATGTATTAGGTTAATAAATGCTTATATACATATATATCTATTATGTTTTTATTAAATGATGTTCTTTAAATATACAACTGTTTATTCAAGTAATATTTTCAATGTATTTATTTGAATTTTAAATCCAAATTCCAAATCACAATTCATTTATAAACCACACAAATCTTATTATTATTTTTCGAGTTTAATTTAATTTTAAATCAACTCATATATATTTTTAAACGAACACATTTTTAGTTTTATTTGAAAATATTAATTTTGCCCATTTTAAATATTTTATATTAGGAGATTATCAAATAAATATTTATCCAGATATAAATATGTAGTATCAGATTTATTTGTTCATCTTATAAATCAGTGTTTTCAAATGTTTAAAAAAGTCAGATAATTATCCAATTATTAGATGCCCAAAATATGAGTTATCATAGAGATTTTTGAGAGAGAGTGGCAGAGAATCAAACTAGAGATGATCGAGTTTGATTCACTTAAAATTTCGACATATGTTTGTTGAAGCATTTGAAATATAAGAAAATATTTGAGTGGAGAAGGAGTAAAGAAATGTAGAAAAACTAACTTAAAATTTGTTTAAAACAATTGGTATTTATAGGAGAACAACAATCACGCCATTCGTGAAAGGTTGTGACGAATAAACAGTTCTTATGAAAATTTGAATTTTAAATGCTACAGCTACCATGTCGACATGGGGGGATGAGGGATGTCAATATGTCTATGTTATTTTTGAAAATAGATTTTGCTTTAAAATGATTGTTATTCTAAAACTTGTCAAAACAATTTCTAAACTTTATAAACTATTTTGAATATAGTTTAAACTTATAAAAGAGTTTTAGAAAGTAATCTTAAAATATATAATCTATAATATAAAAGTAATATTAAAAACCAAATATAGATTTCTTTAAAGCTAAAATATTAAAATCAAGAGATAGTTTAAAAAACCGGAGATGATTTTAAAAAGGGAATTTAGGCTCAAGGAAAAAGTTGTAGAAAAATTTAGTTTTAGGGACAATAAGTTTGCTTTTTAGGATGAAGGACACATTTTAGTGTAAATCACAGAATGATAATTGTAACTATCATTTTCTGTTTACACTAAAAAGAGTCCTTCAGACTAAAAAACAAACTTGCTGTCTCTAAGACTAAATTTTTTCATAACTTCTTTCCTATGCCTATCTTCCTGATTTTAAAATTAATATGATTAAAAATAATTTTTGAATTAAGGCTAAACTATTTAAATTGATAGAGATGACTTTAAAAAGATAGTTTTGAAAAAATAAGTCATTTTGAAAATTTCGTGGATTGCATCCACTAGAGAAGTTTGTGGGTTTCATCACACTAAAGAGGTCGTGAGTTCCATCGCACTATTAAATCGAGAAGGTGGATTCCGTTCCACAATTAAAATTCGAATAAAGACTTTAGTGCTATTATGAAGTTTTAACATAAATTTAGATTCTATTACTTATATTGATATCTTGAACTCTTAAACTCTAGATAGTCTTGATATCTTGAACTCTTGATACTCATGAGTCTTTAGTCTTGATTTCTTCAGTCTTGAATCTTTATACCTAGTCTTGAAACTTTATACTGTACAATCTCCATTCTCAGTGCCTGCATATATATATATATATATATATATATATATATATATATATATATATATATACAAGAATATCAGTATTTATATTTCATAACAAGTCCTAAGGTTATTGTCATCAAAGCCATCATTTCAAGAACTAACAATCTTCTCCTTTTTGATGATGACAACCTATGTTTATAAAATCTACTCCAACAAACTTCGATTCTACTCCGACTTCCCCTTATTCCAACAACTCCCTCTGAATCTATTAACTCCCCCTTAGTCTAAGCCTATCTAACGTATTTTATAATTCTCCCCGTTGTCATCAACAAAAACTAATCCTAAACTACATAACTCCCCCTAAATCTTATACTATAGCATCGTATCTGATAATAACACAGTATAGAAGAAGTAAATGAAACATATTATAATATGAGTAAAATATAGTAAAGTAAATGCGAGAGATATGAAAATTTTAAACATAATCAATCAATATATACATCATGTTCTTATCAAACCACACCATGTTCAATCAAATATTACACACCATATTCAAATCAACCAAAACCATACTAATCTAAATCAAATCAAACCAAACCAAACAATTCCAACCAAATCAAAGTAAATCAAACCACATATGTCAAATTAAAAATTTTCTTGGAACTTGAACTCACCCTTCTTCACTGAAGATAGGATCTGCCTTTATAGCATCCCATTCTCCATTATCTTTGTTCAAAGGTCCTTCTAGATTCGCTTTAAGTTCTTCTTTGTTGAAGGCAGAGATCATCTATAGAATGGCATCAAAGTGCCTTTCTTGTTCCTTTATCATCTGCATTTGGCTTAATTCTAAGTGCCATTGATTGTGAATGATAAAAGTAAGTATGTTCTTGAAGGAATTGAGAGTTTCTTCAAGATTCTCGCTTAGATTATGAATATGAGAGGAAATTTTTTGATAAAATATGAAGAAATTCAATTGAAAATAAAGAGAATTGAAAGTATGCGTTTTTCTAGAAGAAACAAGTATTTAAAGAGTTAGAAAATCGTTTGAAATGAAAAAACACAAGGTAGTTATGTCAATTTCAATTTTAAAACAAAAAACTATTTCTGGCTGTTACATGTCGACATGGGGGGTAGGGGATGTCGACATGCCCCTGTTAATTTTGCAATTTGCTTTGTTGTGTGTATGTGTGTTTGTGTATATTTAAACTTATATAATATAATAACAAGCATTCTAGAGATATTTTAGAGCTAATAAACAAAAATAAAGAATTTTCATTGATAATTTAACATTACATAAACGATACATAACATTAATTAAAGAGAGGTACAAACTAATACAACATGAAATGAAACTAGTATTAGTTAGAGGATGATGAAGATGATGATAATCCAAGCTTGCGACACACTTTCCCAAAGAACTTTTTTATTTTGGTTGAAATCTTATCCAACTTTTTATTAATGGTTCTTTTGTGAATCTATTGGTTTTCCACGATAATCTTTTGGTTGAGAAGCATTTTGTTGGATGGATTGGTAGGAGTGATAGGGTATTCGATGCTTTCCAATGAAATCTCTTCCTCCTCCTCTTCCTCTTCTTCCATCTCCTCCTCTTCTTCCTCATCTTTTTCTTCCCTCTTTTCTTGAACCAATCTCTCATCCTTTTCGACAAGTGCATCATATGGTTGAAACATAAGCGGAATTTTCATGAGAGAGATGTTAGCATGGTTAAACACATTTCTAGAAATGAACTCCTATCTCTTATAATCAACACCAAAGTAGTTGAAAATCTGAGTGAGGTAAATTCCACGGTATAAAGTATTTTCATGTAAAGTAAAAAATTTGGGACAAAATTCATCCAAAATCACTTGCGCCCAATTAATGTCATAGTGCCCAAAAGTAGCAAAAAGTGCCTTAGAAACTTTTTAGATCTGGTGATTGAAATTTTCTGATCTTGGAGTTACGGTATGTTGCAAAAGAAGGTTTATAATTCTAGCTTTAGGACGGAAATTTCGGTTTATAAACTCAAAGTTATCATCCCAACTTTAAAAATGTGATGAAATGTCTCATGATCATGTTCATCAATTTTAAAAACGAAAGATCCATTCCTGTACTCTTACAACCATGAATGTTAGCTAAAAGCTCATTATTTAAAACAATATGTGTTCCTTTAACGCAACTACACACTCCCCCTTCATTTCTTTCATAAATACCACGATTAAAATTTGTGTGAAACATTTTGATAAGATTCGGATAGCAAACAACATCATTTTGAAAATCATCAATTAAGCTAAGAATTTGATTTTCTTCGAACAGAACATTGACCTCATATGAAGGAAAATCACTAAAGATAGCAAATTTTCCTGTATGGATGTAACGACCCATAATTTCTGTACTTCGAAAATGAGAGATTTTGTTTGTTTTAAATTTAAAAAGGTTTAAAACTCAAATAAATAAGTTATATATAATAGATAATAGTTGATAATTTAAAAAGTATAAATTTGGATTTTAGAACAAATTAACAAAAGTTAAGTTTTGTTAAAAATAAATAAATGCTTAAAAAAATAGGTTTAAATATTTATTTAAAAAGATAAATCTTATTAAAACATTTAATAAAGATAATAAAAGTACATTAAAATATTTAAAAGTATGTTAATAATCATTTTACAAAAATAACAAAATTTTGTCGCATTTTGTCAGTTTTACATACATTGTAAAATTAGAGATTTTGATATTATTTAAATATGATTTTGAAGTATAAAGAGACATGTTTTAATTTATTCAAAGGATTAAAATTTTCATTTTTAAATTTGGTTTACATAAATAGATAGTCTGACTAAAACGTCAGAATGTGACCGTAAAACATTTTGTCGAAAATCAATGTTTTTGATTAAAAGTTGCCGCAACGTTGTTGCATCTTTATTTTCTTATATATAAACATATATTCAAATAGTGTGAGTATTAATTAATTCATTAATCAAGTTTACTTTTACTAAACATATTTAGAAGATTCTAGAATATAATTAACAAAAAGTAAGCATAAAAAGACAAACATGTCATTTTAAAACAAAAAATAAACATCAAATCAAACCAAGAATAATCATTATATTTTTTACCTAATACTTAAGTGAAAATGATACAAAGTAATGATTTGAAATATGATGTTAAGTACTGAAGAAATAAAGTTGCTTAAACATAAGTAAAGGGTATTTTAGTCTTTTTACAAAATATTATTTTAATTCAAATTTTTTTCTGTAAATAAGCATCCACTAACTCACATTTCTACACTTCTTCTTCCTTTTTCAAGCTTTTCTTCCACTTCTCTAATGGCTTCTTCTCTTTTCCTTACTAACTTTTTTAAAACCATATCAAACAAAGTCAAAACATAACCAAACTTTGCCAAAGACCTTAGAAAACCATTAAAATATGGTTTAGCATCTAAAAGTGGAAGAAATGATGGAGGAGAGGTTGGAAACATGGAGGCCGAACCTATGTAACAGAAGGAAGAAAGTTGAAAAGCTACAGAGCAAGAAAAAGAGAAGGAAGGGCCGCTGATTTCATTCCAAAGAGCTAGGAGCAAATTCAAGGTGTTAGGAACGCTTTGTCGAATTTTCCAGAGTTGGTTGAAGTTGAAAACAATAGTGAAGTGTTGCGTTAAATGAATGTTGGTAGGAAGTGAACAATTTGGTTAAAGGTGAGTACTCATATTTTAAGTTACTAATTCTTAAAAAATATTTCAAGCTAATTATATGAAAAATTTATTATACGTTGGATGATTTAATGGATGATAACTTGGTTGATATTATGGTTGATTATATGTTTGTGATATGAATGATAACTTGGTTTAATAAATAATTAGAGAAATGGTTAGCAAGTAATGTTAATTCAATGGAAATTAAATGCATATAAATGTGTGTATGGAAATATTTAGCTTCTTAATGATTTCAAAATATCTAAAAAGGTGGAAAATAATATTATAATAATATAATATTATAATATGAAATGAAATGAAAAATGAGTTTGAAATTATGAAAACATTGTTTTAAATGAGTTAAAATAGTTTAAATATGGTTTAAAATAAATTTGAAGTGTTTCGGACAAGTTTCGAAACAATTCACAAAATTAGTCAAAATCGAGTTTGTCGCATAGTGGTAGTTCGTAAATTTCGACCCATAAATTCAAACTAATATAGAGAATGATTTATAAGTCAGATTTCTTGGAAATAAATTTTTTTGGTTCACAATGATAATAGTTTTCAAGGAAAGAAAGAAAAGCAAATTTCATCAAGTAGAGTTTGAAACATGTCCAAAACAATTTTCTAGAAACATAGCGGTTTTGTAGTTCGGAATCCAAAATGGGGACTTCTTTATGAATGATATTTTTAATTGTTTTAAAAATATGAAAAAAATTTGATAAATCTTTTAAAATGGTTTAAAAGAGATTTGGAATGGAAAATATGAATTTTCAAATATTAAAAAGTTGTTTAAATCAAATAAACTTAGATAGCACTTTCTGCAGCAATTTTGTGCTGCGAATTCTATAAACTTTTGAACATGAGTTTACACTTAATGAATTTTCCTTATTAATATTTTAAAAGGAAAATTAAGAGTTTAAATGATAATTTGGAATCTTGTAATCAATTCCAAAATAAAGCTAGTAACTGAGTATGCAGAAATGACTAGTACATTTGTCCCCCATATGAAATCTGGAAAGATAAAACAAGGTGTTTAACTAAGATTAGGGATGAAGCATACCTGGCCTATGTTTTCTCTTTTTAGACGAGGGTGAAAAAGATTGAAAGGAAAGCCCGGATGCTCTAAAAGATCATATTTAGGTTTTTTCTAAGATAATATAAAATAAACAAATTCTTAGAATGTTAATTAACCACTTAACGTCTTTTATTCGGTGATTGGTACGAAGGAACCAGGGACGGATTTGGGTGATTCCTATCTGAAAAACCGGGATCGGATTTGGGTGAATCCTATCCGAAAATCACTTCAAAATAATTTCCGAAACCCCATATGAACTTAACATCTTTTTATCGATGATTAGCACGAAGGAACCAGGATCGGATTTGGCTGATTCCTATCCGAAGAATCGGGATCAGATTTGGGTGATTCCTATCCAAAAACCCCTTCAAACTAATTTTCAAAATAAAACATATTGAAGACAAAGATCATTGAAGACAATGATCTTCATGATGTAGGATTGCTTGCTACTAGTTCCTAGAGGTGAAACTTACCATATCTAAGGTAGCAGTAGTGCACTGTTATGAAAATCTTCGATTTGCCAGAGTATGATTTGAAGTTAAGAAAGAAATCTTTGATTAAGGTTAAATGAATGATTTGGGAATATTTTTCCTAAGTTAAAAGCTATAACTTTGATATAAGAAATCTTTGATTATGATTAAAAGAATCATTTGGAAAAGTTTTCTTAAGTAAAAAAGAAAATGATTTGGAATTATTTTAGAATTTAAAAAAGGTTTTAAATAAACCAAATGATTTGATAAATGAAGCTTAATAATTCCATATACTCTAGAGAGAAAAATGGAATGACTTGAAAAGAATATATCTAAGAAAGATATTCTATAAAAGATGAAGTAATTGATTGATGATTTATATCCACATATGAATTTACATCTTTTAAATCAATAATTGGCTTCGAAGGAACCGAGTCGGATTTGGATGATTCCTATTCGAAAACTACTTCGAACTAATGTATATGTTTGAAAGTGAAGGCATGTTGAAGATGATGATTATTGAAGACGATGGATCTTCATAGCGTAAGGACTGCTTGTTGACATGCTCTAGGTCGCTCCCATTCTAGAGTTATTTATAGCATTGATCTCGTCGTTGTGGAGATTTTTCAGATTCTAAGGACTACTCGCTACTAGTCGTAGTAGGAGTGTGCATTCTGTTTCGTTCAGTCCTAGAACAAACTTGTATGGACGAATGTATGACATTGCATTTCTGAGACACAATGAATTTTACAAATGTACATCTGCTTGGTAGCGGAGAAGACAACTTCTCTTAGCTTAACACCCTTCTCTGAGACATACGAGCTCAGAGGTTGTATGCTTGTGAGAGTCAAATAGTGATCAAAGGAATGATAGTGTGGCATTCAAAGTGGAACATGTTATGATAAAAGCATGATTTTGTATGAAAAGCGTGGCTTTGATGAAATTGAGCGTAGCCTCGCGAGTCTCGTACCCCGATTATGATGGGATTCTATGTGGTCAGATGTTATGCTCGCATTTTGGATAGTAGTGATTTAGATTATCAGATGTTCTGAGCCCTAGGTACCTGATACGTCTGGGCCTCATGGAAGGGATGCGCGAAGTCCGAGTCCTTGGATGTTATTCGCAGATTGTATCCCCTTTTAGCCATTTGTGTTGTTGTATAACATCGTTTGAGTCCTGAACGTAAGCCGTGGATAAAGATTGATCTTTCCATTAGTTCTCTAGCATGTTGGAAATCCAATCCCAATACAATATTTATGGTTTTGATTGTATTCCCAAAATAGCTGTAATGACTTGCAAACATTTCGGCTACCCCTTTTGGTGTCATATATTCCGTTCGTTATATTCCATAGACCTAATCCGGATATGTTACCTTAGACTTAGTCCAAATATTAATAGCTTATTTGAATAAGTTTATTTGAAAAGTGTTTTCAAAGGAAAGTCATTAAAAATAATATCAAGTGTATTTTGGTATAAAGTATTTTGGTTGTCATAAGGTAAAACCTGTGCGGAATTTATATGTGGGCGTGGTCTTATGAGATACCCTTCTTTTCAAAGGTTTTGATAACATTGTCACGATCTATGCATTTAAAATTTCGAGTATCTTATGCATGTTTATCAAGCTAGATCTAGGTATTTTTAATACTCGGGTTAGATCAGAGTAGTTTCAGGTTTAGTTGAAGATTGTTAGAGTTTCCAGAGGAGAGCTAGAGATCTTCATCATCGTATAGACGTATTCTATTATAAGCTCCATCTATTGCATTTGTTTTGTGGTTGTCGGCATTTGTAAGGGCAAGTGTTATAACTATCCGAGCTGAATTTAGGTTAGAATCTGATATATGTATTTAATATTTTCCACTATAAAGATTATTATTGAAATAATATGTGTAATTCCATTCGAGTGAGATTCTGTTTTGTCATTATTTTCTTTCTACCATTAATCATCCGTCTTTTCATGCAATTTGAGTTAGACATGTGTAGTTTATTGTCGATTCAAAAGGTACGGAAAAACGGTTCATTACATTGGACTTTTCCAAAGTTTACATAGCTAATGTAAGCTTTGATAGCTTTTGGATCATTGTAAAGGAACTCTTTGGTGGCATTGGACAGTCTCATAGTCTCATGGTGGATGGAGTGCTTGAGGAAGCCAGTTTTGAAGAAAATATAGAGCTTGAGAGTTTGAAAGAGAGTTTGAATTTTGACATGAAAGTGAAAAAATAGGATGAAGTTAAGGAGATAAATAGATATCTGAGAGTCATGTTCTCTCGTCAAGGGATACCTTTTCAAAGCTTTGAAATTGATGAAAAGGTGGAGAGAAATTCAATGTTTTGAATTCAGATTTGAACTTCAAATTTCTAGCAGGGATGTCGACATGGAGGGTAGGTCATGTCTACATGGGTCCCCTAAATTATGTGACTTATTTTTCCTACTTTATCTAATATCTATATCTATATATCCTATAATCTAGTTTATATTTTATTTGAAATAATATTAAATATAATAACACTTTAATATTAATATTTTAATATTAAAATAATATTATTTAGAAATCAAAATTTTAAATTCAAACAACAAGCAATTTCAAACATGCAAACAACTAAACATTCAAACATGCAATTTTAATCAATATAATTTAAATGCGCACCTATTTTTCGATCCATATTTCCGAGATCATTAGACTCGTGAATAGTTGTAAAGCATATTTGAATTTTCCGTCTCTCGATCATCATCACGAGAAGATGAGTCTGAATCGTCTAGTGTAGCAGTATATGCTTTCTTTCTTTTATTTGATGAATCATTACTTGAAGAAATTTTTTGTTTATACAGTTGCGAATAAGCTCTTTTTAAGTGGCCTGGCACATCTCAATTGTAGCATCTGATGTTATTTTGAGTCTCATTATTATTTTCAGGATTCCTGTGATCATTTCTCTTGTAATTGTTCATCTTTCTGTATTTTAGAAACTTTCTCAAATTCCTGTCATCAAGGCTATTTCTTCATCGTCGTCGCTGTTTGAGGCTGAATCATTTATTATTGCATTGAATGCTATTGACTTCTTTTTTAGGCCTTGCTTTCTCTTCTCCCTTGTATTTTACTTCAAACAACATCAAATTCCTAATCAATTCTTCAATTTTCAGAGTACTAATATCATTAGCCTCTTCAGTTGCTAGTCTTCTGATCCCATTCCGGATTGAGTAAACTTGGGAATTTTCTAACCCGATCTTCTTCGAAATAGTTCTTCACTAATGCAATTAGTGAGTGCACAATGTCTTGGAACCTACTGTACATATCTGATATGGACTCATTCAGATTCTCTTGACTAATTGAAACTAACTAATCAAGATAGATATTTTGACTTGTTTAACTTTGCTTGTTCCTTCATGAGTAACTTGCATAGTTTTCCAGATTTCATATGCAGACTTATAGACAGACAGTCTATCTATCTCATTCCTATCAAGTAAAAAGAATAGAATATTCATGGCTTTGGAATTATTTTGTGCAACAATCTTTTGCTCAGCAGTCCACTGTGCAAAATCAGTTATGGGTTCAATCTACTCGGTTTGTGTGATATTTCAAGTGTCTAATCCTATTGATTGTAAATAGATTTTCATCTTACATGCTCAATATGCATAGTTATTGCCAATTAAAAATGGTGTTCTGGCGATAGATTGACCCTCTACAAATGAACTAGTTATAGTATTGACATTACCACTGTTGACAACCACTTAAAAACTTTTCAAAAATTAGATTATGAAAACTTTGAAAACCAATACTCTGATGTACAAAATGTTGCAAATGCGGATTACAGATCTTAAGGATGAATTAACACTAGAGGGGGTGAATAGTGTTTAATGGATTTTATAGAATTTTTGAAATCTTTCCAATTAAACACAAACAGATGCAATTCACAAACACAGAGACAATCATAGAACCAGACACAGATGCACATAGTAAATAAAAGCAGTAATGGAAAGAACACATTGGAGTTTTATACTGGTTTGGAGTTACCTATATCCGGTCCCACACTTGTGCATATTTCTTTTCAGTATAATGCCATATTACAACCTCGATTTCAAGCCCATAAGATACACCTTCTGTCTCCGAGTCCAAAGAAAACCTCTTGATTTAACCACGCTAAAAGATCACCTAATTGATTTATGGGCTACAATCACACCCAATTAATTTACGGGCCACAATCACACCATTTCCAATCACACTTTGATAGAGAGAGGCTCGATACACTTTGATCTTTCAATCTTTGATTACAAATGATCCTATAACTATGAATAACACTAAGATATTTGAGAGAGAGTGGTAGAGAATCAAACTATAGACGATCTAGTTTGATTCACTTAGGATTTTGGCAAAGTTTTGTTAAAGCTTTTGGAATATAAGAGAATATTTGAGTAGAGAAGGAGTGAAGAAATGAAGAAAAACTAACTTAAAATTCGTTGAAAACGACTGATATATATATATATATAGGAGAACAACAATCATGTCCACTCACGAAAGGTTATGACAAATAGACACTTCTTTTGAAAATTTAAAATTTGAAATCTACGGTTTCCATGTCAACATGGGGGTATACGGATGCCAACGTGCCTATGTTATTTTTGAAAATTGATTTTGCTTTACAATGATTTCTATTCTAAAACTTGTCAAAACAATTTCTAAACTTTGTAAACCACTTTGTATGTAGTTTACGCTTATAAAAGAGTCTTAGAAAGTAATCATAAAATGTATAATCTATAGTATAAAAGTAATATTGAAAACTAAGTATGGACTTCTTTAAAATATATTTTTTAGATTTAAAGATAAAATATTAAAATTAAGAGATAGTTAAAAAACGAGATGATTTTTTAAAAATAGTTTTTGAAAAAATAGTTAAAATAAATTATTTTGAATATTTCATGGATTCCATTCCGCTAGAGAAGGTCGTGGGTTCCATCCCACTAAAGAGTTCATGGGTTCCATCCCATTATTAAAGCGAGAAGGTGGATTCCATTCCACGATTAAAATCCGAATAAAGATTTTAGTGTTATTATGAAGTTTTAACATAAATCTAGACTCTATTACTTATCTTGATATCTTGAACTCATGATATTAGTCTTCCATCTTAATTTCTTCAATCTTGAATTCGTCAGTCTTGAATCTCTATACTGTACAGTCTTCATTCTCGGTACCTGCATACATATACCATGCATATACACGTATATCTAGACAAGAATATTAGTATTTATATTTTATAACAAGTCATAAGGTTGTTGTTATCAAAACCATCATCTCAGGAACTAACAAAGAATGCTTACAGTAAAGCACATTTCCTCCAAGCCTTAATACAAACAACTAATTAAATTTTAACAACCAAGCAAGCAAATAGTTAAAATGTGGACATGATTTTTTGGAGTGTTTTATAAATGTTTTGAAACAAAATCAATAACCATCACTAAACAAACATTACAAACGCTGCATCATATCTATAATGAAAAAATTCTAAATTCATTCATGCTTAAAAAGATGATTGATAAGCAGTAGAAAAATCAATGTCATCCACATTTGTAGTTAACCATTTTGGTGTGTGCAAAACCACAAACCATCCATTATTTTTAAATCTTTTGAGTAGAACACTTGAGTCGCTTTTGATGTAAGAATAAATGGCTCATCATTCACTCTATCTTTAGTCTTTAATTTCTCTAAGTTAACTGTGATCAAGTTTGAAATAGGATCAATCTTGTAACCATTGACCTTGTCTTCGACCTTTACCCAACCACAATAAAAAACTGTTTGTTTGAAGTCAGTGTAATCCAACTCAATTATCTCCTAAACAATTCTGCAATACATTGTGTCTGCTTCCTTATAATTTTTATCCTTCCCACTCACTCTAAATTTTGTAATTGCTATCATACATACACCACTGTCTTGTGTTACCATCCGCTCTTCATAACTTTTTAGAGAAAATGTAAACCTATTCACTTGGTACTTCGTATAACTACGGGCCTTGAACTTTCGCCCATTCACCAGCCAGCCAAGAGTTGAGTCAACATCGTTGGTCTTCACCAACTAAAAAAACAAAATAAGTCAAAAGTGTGGTCATGAAGGTGTATGATCCACTTAAGTACACAAGAAATATTTAATAAGATGTAATATATATCTTGCCACTTAACCATAGAGTAAAACTTTGACAAGCTTCCATGGATGTAACCCCACTTCGAGGTTGAGATTTAGTACTTTTCACATAGATGTTATACCTCCTGTGACATACACATTTCAAAACATATATATGAGTTGATTTACAATAATGTGAATTCAAGATTTTTCGTGAACTTACTTCTCTCATTCATCTAATCTATCGTACTTATTAAGGACCATCTACGAACTTGTTCAAACTGCACTTTGGTTAAGGTTGTACATTTACCATTACCTAAAGGCATCTCACTAGCAAACTCATCATCCTCGTCAAAAAAAGCCTCACAAGTATGTTTATGAGTGCAATCGCGTACTTTTGGCATATACTCCATGCAGTAAAGACTAGCTTCTTGTATGATACATCTTTCTGCAATACATCCTTCAATATATCTTTTTTTTGTGCACATATTCTTTACATGTTTTCACTAACCTATGAAGGTATAACCAGTAGCTATTTAAATCGAATGATGATGAACAAAACTGCAATTACTAATTTACCGTTCAAAAAGATACATCCACCTATATCTAACAGGGCCGCAAATCAATATTTCATCGGCTAAATGAACCATAAGATGGATGCTGATATCAAAAAACGCAGGTGGAAAATGTTTTTCAATCACACACATTGCTTCTACCAAACTAGCCTTTGCTTTTAAACAATGTTCCTTGTTGATCACTTTTGATCATAAAATGTTAAAGAATAGACTTATACGATGTATGACATTACGTAGATCCTTATGTTGTGGATAAGAATGTTAAAGCAATACCGGAAGTAAGTGTTGCATTATGACGTGGTAATCATGCGATTTCATATTTGTTAATTCGGGAGGATTGATGTTCACATTGTTATGAAAGTTGGAAGAGAATTTGCTAGGCACTTTCAGGCTTTTGAAAACAGTGCAAAATCGTAACTTCTTTTCTTTGCTCAAGTTGAAAGTTGCCTCTGGTATGGTTATTTTATTTGTTACAAGATTTTCCATCACCCACAATTTTTGTTTTATACCAATGGTTTTCAAATCTTTGCATGTGTTGATGTCGTCTTTTGACTTGTCTTTATGACACATAATTATGCTAATGAGATGCCCAATGACATTCTTCTCTGTATGCATAACATCAATATTATGTCGGACCAATTTGCTTTCCAATATGGAAAATCAAACAGGATGTACCTCCTATACCATGCCCGAACATTGGCAAGTTCTTCTTCATCATTTTTCTTTTTTCGTTTTTGATCGAGTTTCGGTTTGTTTTTACCAACTTTCATCTTGATATTCGCTACCTTCTCTTCAACTTGATAACTATTTAATGGCCACGGAGGTCAATGATATTCTTGTTTGTTATTAAAGTTTTTTTATCGCGAAACCTATGTTTGGAAGGAAGAAATCTTTGATGTCAAATATAAACATCTTCTTACTTTCAGGAAGATAATAAGCACAAGTGTCTTCCCACATATAGGACATGCAAAATAGCTATGAGTTGTGCACTCCGATAAAGTCCCAAGTGCAGAATGATCATGAATTGCCCACAACACCCTAGCTCTCATTGTGAACTCAGATTTATTAAATGAGTCAAATGCAATGACTACTTTCCATAATTGCTTAAACTTTTTTATCATTGGTTGCAAATAAATATCAATATCCTTCTTTGGATGTTTTAGCCGAGAAATCAGCAGTGTCAACATTGAAAACTCCTTTTTTATGCACATTAATGGAGGAAGATTATATGGTACTACAATTACTGGCCAACAACTATAATGTTTAGCTAGAGATACATGTGGATTGAAACCATCCATTGCTATTCCAAGCGTGACATTTCATGATTCAGCAACAAAAGTTTTGTCAAAAGCATCTACAGCTCACCATTGAGAAGGGTTATATGGGTGACGCATTACAGCTGAATCAGACTTGGCACGACCATGTCAAATCATAGCATCTGCTATCCATGGTATATTATACAATCTCTTCAATCTAGAAATTAAAGGCAAATGCTTCAACGTCTTTTGAGGTACTTTAGTGGCTCTTTTCTCTTCGTTGAATGTTGTCTTATATCTTGGTTCATTGCAAATTGGACAAGAAACTCCGTTTGCATCATCTTTACAATATAAAATGCATTCATTAATGCATGCATTATAAGTTTTGTAACCCATCACAACTTGTTTAATCATCCTTTTTCATGTCGGAGTACATTGTAGGTAGTGAGTTACCTTTAGGGAGTAATTCCTTTATAAATTTGAGGAGTGTGGTCAAACTATTGTCAGAAAAGTCATTCTGAGTTTTCAAGCTATTCAGCTTCACATTGGCATACAATTTTGTCATCCCCTTTGAACATGAAGGATACGATAGCTCTTTTGCACTAACAAAAAGTGATTTCTACTTCCTACTTTGATTGGCCTGCCAATCGACATCAACTGTAGGCGATTCTCCAGTACTATCAAGCAACGAACTTGTAGGTTGAAAATAATGAAATCTATCAGCATCATTGACCAGATATTCCATCCTAGGAAGTTCAACCTCATTGGTACTTATGGTTTGACTAACGGATTGTTTTTGCTTCCCTACCGACTCTTCCCCATGAAAATGCCAAATTGAATATGATTGGACAATTCCCCATATAAGTAGATGATAATGAATATCATTTAATTTAATTTAATTTTCATTTTCATATTTTTGTAATGTGTGTAAGGACAAGAATAGATTTTCTTATTACCACCATTTTCCACAACAAAGTCAATAAACTTCTGCACTCTTTCCACATATCGTGTACTTCTTCGAGCAGATTCTTTCATCCACTGTTTGTCTATACTAGAAAACATACTGACCTATTATATCATATATGATAGGTTGTCAATTATTTTTCTATCATCTCACTATATTATCCTATGACATACACAAACACATAACACAACTCAAACTAGTTTGACGTATAATTCACTTATATAGATTTAGGTGACATAACAGTCATTCACGAATAAGGGTGTGTTTGCGCGTATTAGCGCAACCCTTGTTTTAGAACAAAATTCACGCATGAAAAACAATGATAACATATAATAAATTTTCATACAATAAACATCATAAATAATTAGTTTATTCTCTCAAGACATATAAAATCTGATCCTACTAAGAACACATGCAAACATTTGTTGAAGCTAACACATTCAAAAGCCTAGACTTGTATGCACACATCTATGAAATTTTTGTATCCCTACTTTTAGGGATAGATAGTAGTGAAATTACAATTAATGTAAAATTTTAACTAATTATAATTAATATATGTGACTTTAAATCATGTTTGAGTTGAAATTGTAAAATGGTTTTAAAATAATTATTTATACCAGAAAATAATTTCAAAAATCAAAAATATATTTTATTCCACAAATATAAATTATAAATGACTTTTAAATCCACCAAACACAATTCAAATTCAAAATTTGAATTTCAAATTAATATTTCATATTTTTTCCCAAATACAACCAATAATCAATTTATTAAATTAAATTCAATAAATATTCCCAAAAATAATTTTGTAATCTCGTTTATCAAATACTTCAACATTTATCCATTTAATTTTTTTTCATAATTTAAATCCATTTTAAATCACAATTTCTCTATTTTGTTCACAAAAGTCCACTTCAGTCATAATTTTTTTAATTTAAATCGAAGACTACATTCTTATATTTATTTTATTTAGCTCCTTGTGTTACGTGGTACGTGAAGAGTTTCTAAATTTAAAATGCTGAAGTAAGATTCATGCCCAAAATATTACATACATGACGGGGTACTTATGAAAATCAGGATACATCCACCTATATCTTACAGGGCTGCAAATCAATGCTTCATCGGCTAAATGAACCATAAAATGAACGCTGATATCAAAAAATGCAGGTGGAAAATGCTTTTCAAACACATGCATTGCTTCTACCAAACCAGCCTTTGCTTTTAAAAGATGTTCCTTGTTGATCACCATTGAGCATAAAATGTTAAAGAATAGACTTATACAATGTATGACATTACGTAGATGCTTATGTTATGGATAAGAATGTTGAAGCAATACCGGAAGTAATTGTTGCATTATGATGTGGCAATCATGCGATTTCATATTTTTTTAGTTTGGAAGGATTGATATTCACATTGTTATGAAAGTTGAAAGAGAATTTACTAGGCACTTTTAGGCTTTTCAAAACGGTGCAAAATCATAACTTCTCTTCTTTGCTCAAGGTGAAAGTATCCTCTGGTATGGTTGTTTTATTTGTTTCAAGATCTTCCATCACCCACAATTTTTGTTCTATACGCATGGTTTTCAAATCCTTGCATGTGTTGATGTCGTCTTTTGACTTGTCTTTATGACCCAGAATTGTGCTAACGAGATGCTCAATGACATTCTTCTATGTATGCATAACATCAACATTATGTTGGACCAAATTTGCTTTCCAATATAAAAATTAAAACAGGATGTACCTCCTATACCATGCCTCAACATTGGAAGGTTCTTCTTCATCATTTTTATTTTTTCATTTTCGACCGATTTTCGGTTTACCAACTTTCATCTTGATATTCGCTACCTTCTCTTCAACTTGATAACCATTTAATGGACATAGATGACGACGATATTCTTGTTTGTTATTAAAGTTTGTTTTTTCATCTCGAAACCTATGTTTGGAAGGAAGAAATCTTCGATGTCCCATGTAACACATCTTCTTACTTTCAGGAAGATAATAAGCACAAGTGTCTTCCCCATATATAGGACATGCAAAATAGCCATGAGTTGTGCACTCTGATAAAGTCCCAAGTGCAAGATGCTCATGAATTGCCCACAACACCCTAGCTCTCATTGTGAACTCAGATTTATTAAATGAGTCAAATGCAATGACTTCTTTCCATAACTGCTTAAACTTGTCTATCATTGGTTGCAAATAAACATCAATATCCTTCCCTGGTTGTTTTAGCCGAGAAATCAACAATGTCAACATTGAAAACTCCATTTTCATGCACATTAGTGGAGGAAGATTATAGGTACTACAATTACTGGCCAACAACTGTAATGGTTAGCTAGAGATGCATATGCATTGAAACCATCCATTACTATTCCAAGTGTGACATTTCGTGGTTCAGCAACAAACGTTTTGTCAAAAGAATCTGCAGCTCACCATTGAGAAGTGTCACATGGGTGACACATTACAGCTGAACCAGACTTGGCACGACCATGCTAAATCATAGCATCTTCTATCCATGGTATAGTATACAATCTCCTCAATCTAGAAATTAAAGGTAAATATCTCAACATCTTTTGAGGTACTTTGGTGGTTCTTTTCTCTTCGTTGAATGTTGTCTTATATCTTGGTTCATTGCAAATTGGACAAGAAACTTTGTTTGCATCATCTTTCCAATATAAAATGCAGTCTTTAATGCATGCATTATAAGTTTTGTAATCCATCCCAACTTGTTTAATCATCTTCTTCATGTCGGAGTACTTTGTAGGTAGTGAGTTACCTTCAGGGAGTAACTCCTTTATAAATTCGAGGAGTATAGTCAAACTATTGTCAGAAAAGTCATATCGAGTTTTCAAGTTATTCAGGTTCACCATGGCATACAATTTTGTTATCCCTTTTGAACATGAAGGATACACTGGCTCTTTTGCACTACCAAAAAGTGATTTCTACTTCCTACTTTGATTGGTCTGCCAATCGACATCAACTGTAGGCGATTCTCCAATATTATCAAGCAACGAACTTGTAGGTTGAAAATAATAAAATCTATCAGCATCATTGACCAGATCTTCCATTCTAGGAAGTTCAAACTCGTTAGTACTTATGGCTTGACTAACGAGTTGTTTTTGCTTCCCCGTCGGCTTTTCCCCATGAAAATGCCAAATTGTATATTATTGGACAATTCTCATCTAAGTAGATGATAATGAATGTCATTTAATTTAATATTCACTTTCATATTTTTGCAATATGTGTAAGGACAAGAATAGATTTCCTTATTATCACGATTTTCCACAGCAAAGTCAATAAACTTCTGCACTTCTTCCACATATCGTGTACTTCTTCGAGCGGATTCTTTCATCCACTGTTCGTCTATATTAGTTAGAAGACATACTGACCTGTTATATCATATATGATAGGTTGTAAATTATTTTTCTATTAGCTCACTATATGATCCTATGACATACACAAACACAAAACACAACTCAAATTAGTTTGATGTATAGTTCGCTTATATATGATTTAGGTGACATAATAATCATTCACGAATAAGGGTGTGTTTGCGCATATTAGTGCAACCCTTGTTTTAGAACAAAATTCACGCATGAAAAACAATGATAACATATAATAAATTTTCATACAATAAACATCATAAAGAATTAGTTTATTCTCTTAAGACATATAAAATCCGAACCTTGCAAGAACACATGCAAACACTTGCTGAAGCTAACACATTCAAAAGCCTAGACTTGGATACACACATCTATGAAATTTTTGTATTCCTGCTTTTAGGGATAGATAGTAGCGAAATTACAATTAATGTAAAATTTTAATTAATTACAATTAATATATGTGACTTTAAATCGTGTTTGAGTTGAATTTGTAAAATGGTTTTAAAATAATTATTTATACCTGAAAATAATTTCAAAACTCAAAAATATATTTTATTCCACAAATACAAATTTTGAATGACTTTTAAATCCACCAAACACAATTCAAATTCCAAATTTGAATTTCAAATTAATATTTCACATTTTTCCCAAATAGAAGCAATAATCAATTTATTGAATTAAATTCAATAAATATTCCAAAATAATTTTGTAATCTCGTTTATCAAATATTTCAACTATTTATCCATTTAAATTTTTTCATAATTTAAATCCATTTTAAATCTCAATTTCTCTATTTTGTTCACAAAAGTCCACTTCAGTCATAATTTTTTTAATTTAAATCGAAGACTACATTCGTATATTTATTTTATTTAGCTCCTTGCTAGGATGTTACGTGGTACTTGAAGAGTTACGATATTTAAAATGCTGAAGTAAGATGTTTGTCCAAAAAATTACACATAAAGGGGTACTCATGAAAATAAGGATATATGCAAAGAAATTGGTTGCATTGTTTATACTCGGTCAAAATTCAAATCACCTCGGTCTGGAATAAAATGGGTTAGGGCTTCTTTTAGTAATTTCCTACAAGAGGTTTTGCACCGAAGGTCCCTATTTTGGATTTTGTTGTAAGAAAAGTCCCTATGATAATAAGGATGTAAATTAAGTCCCTGTTTTTTGTAAATCAGAAAGTGCAAACTATCTTGCGCTTTTCTTATAAAAGTGAAAGTTAACTTGTGCTTTTCAAAATTTTAATTTTTTTTGAAAATTTAAAATATTTTAAAAAAAATTCAAAATAAAAATGCGCAAACTAGCTTGCGCATTTCTGATAAAAGTTGCAAGTTAGCTTGCATTTTCTGTCAGAAAAGTACAAAGCACCTTGCGTTTTCTATTTTCCAAAAAATAGGGACTAAATTTACATTTAGAAAATTATTGTCAAGGACAAAATTTCACAGCTTTTTAGCCTCAAGGACAGACCTTCAATATTTTATCATGAAGGACAACTTTCTGTAGGTATCAGTTTTTAGTTATTGGTAGCATGTTTTAGGTATCAGTTTGTAGTTATCGGTAGCAGTTTTTAGGTATCAGTTTTAGCTCGGTAGCAATATTGTTGTCCTTATGAATAATTTTGGAAAATGTTTGTCCTTATAAATAATTTTTAGAAGAATGTTTGTCCTTATGGTAAAAATATCGAGGTTTGGCGAGGCCAGAAACTACACGGTCGAATTTCATCCTTAACAAGTTTATACTCCTCCTATCGGTCTCAGGTCGTAGTTTATGGGATTAAAATGGTCGAAATCTACTCATCTATTCATTCATGATTATATCCACATTCTGGGGATATGGTTCAGTTAATGTATGGTTCCTTGAGGCAAAAAATATACAAATCTTTATCCTTTAAATTAATTTTTTCATTTACATACTTATATACAAAATGGACTTTTCTTATAACAACATCAAAAATAAAAATAGGGGCCTGTAACTCGTTTCTTGTTTCCTACAAACCCTGCCCAGCTAATTTTCCCTCAGGACTTAGAAATGGACACAGCATCCTGGCTCCCCTTTTAACTCTTTTTATGTACAGTTATACTCTATATATGCTATTACAAAATTTCCAATCAACGATCCACTTTTGTTTTTTTTTGAGACAAAAGGATGGGATAAACCCAGCCTATAAATATCATAGCCATCATACTAGTACAGCAGTTGCAAACACAAACAAATACATACAACTACAACACAAAACCCCCAGTTTTACCCATCAAAACTAACCAAAGCAAGCATTACATATTAACAACATACAACACACACACTACATATTAACTGCAGTACATATCACAACCAGACACATATAAAATATACACACACAGACATCAGATAACATCTTCATTTCCTCGCCTTCTCTTCGCCACTCTTTTGCCAATAGTGTCTTGACTTTCCTTGACTCTTCTTTCCAGCTCAGGCAGAATGAGCCTCCATTCCTGACCATATAAACCAATGCTACCTATCGAGAATGCAATATTAGAAATAGTATTTCTGATTAAAATTTAGAAAGATTTAGAAATTTGATTGAAACACCTATTATTCCTTTCAATCCATATAACCCATGATAAGCTTAAATTAAGCAAACCAACAAGGCATCTATCAGCAGGTTCAGATATAGATCTTCTATCTTCCTCCCAATACCAATATTGATCATAGAAGTGAGGAACATCAGCAATTTGAAGATCTTTCAGGCAATTGATCCAGAGAAGATAGGTAAAAGGACATTGAAAGTATATGTGATCAATATCTTCATCTCTATAACAACAGTAAACATATTTAGTATCTAAATTCATTCCTTTATGATTAAGAAGAACTTTGGTATTTAGCTTCTTGTTGATAACCAGCCACATATGCAGTTTTATCTTCGGTGGAGCATGAGCTTTCCACAAAATTTTGTGATACTTGATTTTCAAACCCCCAAAATTTACAAGTCTGTAGATAGACTTTACTTTAAATTTCTTACTGTTATCAAATAACCATTCTGCTTCATCCAGACAGTCTTCTAGAGAGGCTTGATCAAGTAACCTGACAAGCTTAAAATATTGAATAAGACTAACACCTTCAAGCATTCTATTAAAATTCAGATTCCATTTGAATTCACTTTCCTTGAGGATGTACAAATCAGCTACCTTAGCATTTTGATCAGAAGAGATGAAGAACAGATCTGGATAAAGATTTTTCAAAGCAATGTCACTTATCCATTTATTATGCCAAAACAAGATTTTCCTTCCATCACCCACATTCCACTTCAGTCCTACATTAAAGATTTCTTGCTGTTTCATTATAGCTTTCCAAACACTTGAAATTTGGATATGAACAATAACACCCAATGCAAACTGCCCATTATAGTAAACTGATTCAATCCATTGCTTCCATAATGAATCCTTTCCATCAACCATTCTCCAAAGCCACTTACATAATAATGCACAATTTAATTCATCCAGTGAGACAACTCCTAAACCACCTTGGATTTTAGATTTACATACAGTCTCCCATGCCACCAAGTTATTCATGCAACTACCATTTCTGCTACCCTTCCAAAGAAATTTTTTTCTAATACTATCAATTTTCCTTATGACCCATTTAGGCAATTTATACAAAGACATCCAATACAGTGGCAAAGCTGACAAAACAGAATTCAATAGAATTAGTCTACCTGCCTTTGAAAGAGCATGGCTTTTCCATCTAGACAGTCTATTGCTCACCTTATCAATCAATGGAAGCCAGTCATCATGAAGTAAAGCAGTTGGTCTAATTATCATACCCAAATAGGATAAAGGGAAAACACCAACTTGACAATTTAAAGTCGAAGCAACATCTTTGATATTAAAATTTATATCACCTACAGCAATGACTGAGCTCTTCTTGAAGTTAATTTTTAACCCAGATAAATTCTCAAAACCATAAAGAATTAACTTCAAGGCAGCTAGATGATGGGGTAAAGAGGAACTAAAAATAATTGTATCATCAGCATACTGTAATGAAGAGATACCACCTTTAATAACAGAATTACCTACTGCCTCTATCAGATTTTGCTGTATAGCCACATTGATTAGTCTAGCAAAAACATCAACAGCAATATTAAAAAGAAGTGGGGACAGGGGATCACCTTGTCTTAACCCCCTCTTGGATAGAATTTTCCTGCTTTCACAACCATTAACCATGATAGAAGAAACTCCACTATGCAAGATCCCATTAATCCAGTTCCTCCATCTTTCCCCAAAACCTCTAGCTTTCATAATTTCAAGCAAGAAATCCCAATTTACAGAATCAAAGGCTTTTGAAAAATCCAATTTAAGAATAATAGACTGTTTCTTATTTTTAACACAATGATGAATCAATTCATGTACCACAACTCCATTTTCCAAAATACTTCTATCTTTAATAAAGGCTGACTGACTATTAAGAACCAGGGAGTCCATTAGCCCTCTAAGTCTATTAGCAAGCACTTTAGTGATGATCTTGAAAATACAATTAAGAAGACTAATAGGTCTGTAATCTCGAGCATTATCTGCACCATCACACTTAGCAATTAAAACTACTAAAGCATGATTTAAACGACTGAATTCCAAAGTACCATCAAATAAATCAGTAAAAAGAGCTATGATATCAGTTTTAACTAGACTCCAGTATTTTTGAAAGAAAAAGGATGGAAAACCATCAGGTCCAGGAGATTTATCAGCAGGAAGCTCAAATAATGCTGTTTTAATTTCCTGTTCTTCAAAAGACATCTCCAGACTTCTTAAATCCATCTCCCTATTTTCCCCATAGATCAAATCCCAGTCAACAGTTGAAGCACTATAATGTGTAGAACCAAAAAGATCTTTATAATAGTTAAAAAATTCCTGCATAATTGATTCCTGTTTATAATCCTCTATTCCATCAATAACCAGATGATGTATCAGATTCTTTCTCCTTCTACCATTAGCAATTTTATGAAAGTAAGCAGTGTTCGAATCTCCATTATTTAACCAATTCACCCTAGATCTATGTCTCCACATAATTTCCTCTTGATATATTACCAACATTAATTCCTCCTCCTTCTTATTAAGAGTATTTAATTCATCAGCAGTAATGATTCCTGATTCTTCCTTGTTATTAAGACTACAAATATCTTCACAAAGTAGCATTTTCTTCTCCTTAATACTCCCAAAACAATTTTTTTTCCAGTTTTTCAAAAAACTTCTTAAATTTCTCAATTTAAAAATTATATTCTTAGCAGCATTATTCTCACTTTTGAAACTTCTCCACTTCTTCTCAATCAAACTATCAAAACTACTTTCCAAGCACCACATCTTCTCAAACCTGAAGAATCTTTTAATTTTAATGTCATCACCAGTATTCAATATAATTGGATAATGATCTGATATAATTCTAGCATATCCATATTGCGAAGTAAGGGGAAATTTACCGTCCCATTCATTATTAATAAAAAATCTGTCCAGCCTTGCCATAACTGGGGTCTCTTTAACATTACTCCATGTATACTTTCTATTACTTAATGGCAAATCAATTAAACCGCATTCATTAACAAATTCATCAAAATACATCATATCATTGACTTTTCCTTCCTTCCCACTTCTTTCACCAAAAAATCTGGTAACATTAAAGTCACCAACTTCCCCACGAAAGCTGAAGGCCTGGATGCTAACCATGCTGTTTTCCACGACCTAGTGAATAAGCGTTGAATGTTAACACTTTTTATATACCTTCTAACTACCAGGTGGTTTAGTGCTTCCTTTTTATTCTAAGTGCTCTTTACCAATACAGATATAATAGGAAATTGTATATTGACAAAGATGAAAAGTAACATCCTACAAGTTCTGTACAAAATATAATTCATGATCATGAACATGAAACACTTAATATAAATTTCAAGATGTTTACTGTAACAGTACGTGAAACAATTTTAGTATATGATTTATATTATTTTAGCTTAATAAATTTAAAAATAATTAATTCTGCATTTGACTAACTATTAAGGGCTTCATGTGTGTCACATGTCTGAGATGAACAAATGTGCATAATACAGGTCTTAGAAAAATAAAAAATAAAGAAAACAAAAGTTCAAAAAATTGACCCTATTCAAGTCTGCAACGATGACTACATTTAATGTTGTGGCAGAAAGATCCACATCTAGTCTTTATCACCTTTGCCCTATTTCATTAAGGAATATGAACTTAATTTTCAGAAAAATATAATACTCCACAGTTATATCTACCACATAAAATCCCAATATATTTATACTTCCAGGGCCGGCCCAAAGACATTTAATGTCCTAGACGAGCTTTATAATAGGTTTGAATATCGTATGAACGGATTGAATTAATGCCATTATAATAGGTTTATCATAAACATGTAAATGGAAATTGCACACGGTAATGTCATTTGTTTGGGCAATTGATGATGAAGTAGTGGATATAACATTTGAATTCATAACAAAATTTTGATGCTAAATACCAGTATGGCCTAATTTGCGGCATAAGGAAGTCAGTACAGGCAAAAACATGCATAATCGCCACATTAGACAGCACGGAAAGGCTGCCAGCAATTTGTTAGTAAGTCCAAGCGAATAATACAGTAGCGAGTTATTCCACAGACGTAAACTTGCATCAGCCTTTTGTTTTTTTAAAACTTAGCATATTATTTTTGGCTCACCCACTAGTCAAAGTTAAAAAATCAAACAATCGACGTACAGCAGTCAAACACAAATAATTGAACTATGACGCATACGCAGAAGACTAACATATGGGTTATCAAAGTGATGTTAGAACATAACGTTTCTGGTATAGTACCTGTTGTCCACTGCCAGCCTGCCATGAACTTCAGTAATGGACAACAACATTATCTGCTTTTAATAAATTAACATGTATATGTTGAAATTCATATTGAATGAAACATACATATGTCAAAATTGCAAAGCTATTCCAATATATTAATAGCTTTGCAATGAAAGAGTTGATGCTTGGGGCATTTAAATGTATGCTACGTTGTGAGGAGGGAGATCGTGTCCTAGGGGCATTTGTTTGGAATTAGACGCCCTTGACTGAAGCACTGTTTCTGTAATAGTATAATGTTTGATCTATCGCTACATTTATTATTACTATAAACTTGTGAAACGAGTTTATAACTGAATATTATCTTTTGCTATGCTATGCAATTAACATCTTAAGACTTTACTTTTTTTTGTTAAAACAGAGATGACAACAGTCGAATTATCAATAAAGACTACTGCACACAACAGGCCCGATCCTTTTAAACTAGATAGTGATCATTTTCTAACATGGCAAAATCAGATGTTATTTTATCCCACCACACTCGGTCTGCAACGGTATCTCGAGGAAGAGGAACCGATTCCCGCACCAAGCAAGGAATCAGATGTTGATATGTGGAAGTACTCCAATTTTCTATGTAGAAACTATATTCTGAATTGTCTCGAAAAGGTGCTATATAAGTATATCGCATCTTAAGACAGCAAAGGCACTCTGGAATGCACTTGCCACAAAGTATAAGACGCAGAATATCAATCTTAAGAAATTCATTGTAGACAAATTCATGGACTACAAGATGGTTGATTCCAGATTTGCGACTGCTCAACTGCATGAACTGCAAGTCATTATTCATGAACTCGAAGGTCATAAGGTTGGAGAATCATTTTTGGTTGAAGTTATCACGGGAAAACTGCCGCCATCATGGAGAGATCACCGCAATTATCTAAAGCATAAGAAGAAGGAAATCTCTTTATAGGATCTCATAGTCCGACTGAAAATTGTGGCAGATAACCATGGAATTACAAAACCAAACGAGGAGGCATTTGTGGCTGAAGGTTCAAAGGCCAAAAACAAAAAGAAGAATTTTCAGAAGAAAATGAAAGCTCCAGATAACAAACCAAAAGAAAACAAACGAACCAAAAAGTTTAATGATGAGTGTTGGTTTTGTGGAAAAGTTGGACATGCCGCTAGAGATCACCCAATTATCTACTGCTCTATATAATATATTACAGAGTTGACATACTCATTATAATCTCGTGCAGATTACGTCTATTGTATCTTGGGAGACATTAAATAAAGTCTTAAGGAAATTGTTACGGCAAGCCTCAAACGGAATTTCCTCTTCAAACTTGTTAGGTTTATAATTGATTTATATATTTGTTTATATATATATATATATATATATATATATATATCATATTTGTTTCTACGTTGTATTGTTTCTTTAATAGTATAACGTTTGGTCTATCGCTACAGTTATTATTACTATAGTTGTTAGATTATGGTTGAAATTTAATTACAACATATTGCTTAATTTAGCAAATACAGACTTCCGGAGTAGTGGAAATCTGATTGATAAACTTGTGAGACGAGTTTATAATTGATTATTCTCTGTTTTGGTATACTATGCACCTAACAATATATACAAGGTTATGCATAGTGGTAGGTATTAGTAACTAATCTGAAATAGTAAGAAATCTGCAAAAACATATGAACTTCAAACTGGTAATCGTATTCATACATTTTCTACTAATTAACAAAGAGAAATACAGTGATTAGACTGTTTACCAAAGCAAAACAACAGAGAAGATGAAATAGGCCCACCACAAGTTCCAATGGCATCAATCGGAGAACCTTCCGATTTCAGGAAAAGCGAGAAAGCACACATCTCGCAAACCTACACATACTACAATATTAGGGAAAAAAATAACGAACCAAATTAAGATTTAAACATAGCGAACCATTCATAAGGAATAAAAATAAAAATCGATTCGTATTAAATACCTTGACCGGATTGATTGAAAAATGAAACCACCCAATTCTTTTTGAACTGCAAAATAAAATTCGATTCGATTGCAAAATTTGGCAACCTGGAAGATGAAACTAGAGAGAGGAGTTATTGGGGCAAACGCAAAGCTTCTAGAAATGAAAGGGCCATGTATTTTGAGAACGCGGGGGGAGGGGGGGGCGATTACGCAAGTGGTCAATGAATTAAAAAAAAACTTCACAGCGGCTTTGAGCCGTTGCAAAAGTAAAACTGCCTTTAGCCGTTCTTAATGATTTTACAATGGCTCGAAACCATTGCTATTTAGCAATGACTCAGAACCTTTGCGATGCTTCCGCATGGAGTGGTTACGAAACTGCCAATATGGTGTAGTGAAATTGCTGAAAGAAAAGAAATACAGAAGATTTAACGTGGTTCAGAATTGTATCCTACGTCCACGGAGACCCAATAACCCTTTTACTCCCATCACCAAATTCAATGAGATGACAAGCCTAATCAATGATTAGAAAACTACAAGATATAGAGACTCTCTTCAAATAACCACTCAATTGAAGAATTTCAATTTAGAGCACTTAAAATATGAAACCCCCAATTTGATTTAGCTAGGGTTTCTGTTAGTTATAATTATTGAAAATCCAGTATCATCATTAGGAAGATGATTAAGATGCTATTACATAAATGCACTAATCACTCTAGACGATCAGACCACTTCAAAAAAATCTACACCATCAATAGAGGATAAATAAGCATCGAAATGATGAAACAGCCATTCAATATTCGAATCAGCAAAAGCTTGAAAAAATAACGTAGCAACAAACCAAACATCTATCTTGAAGAGGTTAGACGTTTGAATGATGAATCAGACGTCTCTGTCAAACATCTTGAAACTTTCGAGTTTGAAAAAATGCAGTAATTTGGACGCTGGACGTCTAGCTCCCATATCCAGAGGTCTGATCTTCTGAAGGTTTCATTATTGTTGAAGCTCACAGGCATTAAAACGTTTGGCTTGAGTTCTAGTTGCTTGTTACTGGTAATTCCAACTTTATTCCATCTTCTTTGATCTCTTCCTCTAATCGACTTCCCGACTCTTCGAATCCAATGCTATGGACAACATCTTCAGTCTAAAGCAATCAAAGGCACATATTTAAATCGAATAATAACAGCACTCTACCTCAATTCAAATATGTAAGTATCATCAACAATCAACAAAATGATCATAGGGGTTGTTGGGACTTGTGCTCCATGGCTCAAACAACTAAAATCAAACTGATCAAGTTTGAGCAATGCTCAAACTTATCCTTAGGAAGTGACTTTATCATCATATCTGAAGGATTATCTATAGTACCCACTTTCACCATATTGATCTTGCTTCGTTCTTCCTCAAGCATAAGAAAGAATCCTCTAACATCAATGTACTTCGTCCAAGAACTACAAGCTTGATTCTCTGAAAGATGAATCATGCTCCGACTGTTTGAAAATAGTTCTACTGTCCACTGCACCATAGAAAGATCATCCAATAGCTGAAGTAAATACAATCCTTAATTAGTCGCTTTCATAATCTGTATCAACTTGACCTCAGTAGTCGACAAAGCTATTATAGACTGCAACTTTGATCTCCATGAAATCGAGCATATGCCAAATGTAAAAACATAGCCCGACATCGACTTACATCCGTCTCCATTCCCAACATAATTTGAATCATAGTAACTTATAAAAGAGATGTCGCCATCTACTCCACTGTACACAAGCCAACTGAAGAAGTACTACGAAGATATTTGAGTATCCACTACACTTCTTGCTAATCCTTTTTGCCCGGTTAAGACATATATTGACTCACAACACCCATTGTATGGGACAAATCTAGTCTCGTGCACACCATCCATACATGAGACTACCAATCGCACTAGATAGGTATATCAACCATATATCTCTTGTCTTCATCCCATGAAGGAGACAACTCTTTCAACAACTTAAAATGAAAGCCTAATGGAATGCCAATTGTTTAGCTTTCTCCATACCAAATCAAGCGAGGACCTTCTCGATATACTGCACCTGAGTGAGTCTTAACACTCTTCGCTTCGTATCTCTGAAAATCTCCATTCCTAAAATTCTTCTTGCTTTTCCCAAATCCTTTGTATCAAATCCTTGCAGAGCTCTACTTTCAACTCCATAATTCTGACATATTCCGAGATGCAATCAACATATCATCATCATATAATAAAAGATGTCATATCTCCATCACACCTCCTGAAATAAACACATTAGTCTGTGATGCTTTTAGAGTAATCCTATGAAAGCATAATCTTATCAAATATCTTATACCATGGTCTAGGAGACTATTCAGTCCATATGGAGATTTGTTAAGTTTAAAAACATAATATGACCTACTACTAGCAATGAACCCCATCGGCTGCTGCAAATAAATCTCCCCATCTAGATCACATGCAAGAATGCAGTTTTGGCACCTAGTTGTTCAAGTTCCATATCATAATGAGCAATTAATGCCAAAAGAATATTAATGGATGTATGCTTTACAATTGGAGCAAAGATATCATGATACTCTACCCGTTCTTCTGCATATATTCCTTTGATATCAACCTTGCTTTGTATCTGAATTCACCATTACCGTCATCTTTCACTCTATATATCCACTTATGTCCGACGGCTCCCTGGTCGGTGAGAAGAGGCACCAAATCCTTAGTACAATTTTTATGCAAAAATTCAATCTCCTCCATAGCAACTAACCAACTGAAACTTTCAACTGATGCAAATAGCTTCTCTATAATCACTGGGTTCACCATGGATAACATTCAATGCA
Organism: Allium cepa; assembly: GCA_030765085.1. Classification (NCBI taxonomy): domain Eukaryota; kingdom Viridiplantae; phylum Streptophyta; class Magnoliopsida; order Asparagales; family Amaryllidaceae; genus Allium; species Allium cepa. The sequence goes on from CM060943.1 coordinate 778,616,900, forward strand.
TATGTTGCCATGTCATTGAAATCAATGTCTTCGATGCTCAATCCAACAAACTCATCAAGCCACCTAGTCTTCCTTCTTTGTCTAACTCTAATTTCTGAATGAGCTCCACATTGAGTTTGATCCTTTGTACTAACGTCTGTACTATTCTTATCAACCATAGTGTCATTAGAAACACCATTTGAACCTCTATGGAAAGAATCTGAAGATGACTTACCCTGTGTTTGGTATTTTGAATCTGTCCTCACTTTGTCATTGGATGAGGAAAGCTCCACCTTTAATATAGCTTTCTCATCAAAAATCACATGCCCGTCGATAATAATATTCTTGCTAATAGGGTACTACAACCTATATCCCTTCATTCATCTTCTATAACCCAAAAAAATACGCTTGCGAGCTCTAGATTCTAGCTTTCCTTTGTTCTTATTTGCATAAGCTGGACATCCAAACATTTTGAGAAATAAATAGCTAACATGCCCTCCTTTTCATACTTCTTCAGGGATCTTCGTATCTACAGTAGTAGAAGGTATGTCGTTGATGAGAAAAACCATCATAGATAAAGCTTCTGCCAAAAATCTCTTCTTTAACTTAATAGTCAATATGAGGCAATGAATTCTCTTCAACAATGTCTGATTCATCCTTTTAGCAACAACGTTAGACTAAGGACTGCCAAGTGTGATGTAATGCCTCTTAATGCATTCGAACTCACAAAAATCGATGAATTTCTATGATACAAGTTCACTGCTATCATCTGAACATAGAACTTTCAGCTTCTTCCCTGAAGCAGAACCATAGATTTCCACTTTCAAAACCCAGCAATGTTTCCAATCTTAGACATAGGGATAATATCCAGAAATTATGAGATAAATCGTCTATAAATGAGATGAAGTACTCTGCTCCACCCAAGGATGGCAAGGGGCAGACCCCCTTAACATTTGTATAAACATACTCTAGAACATCTTTAATTTTATACTCAACAGTGCCAAAAGAAATCTTTTTCTGCTTACCAAGAAACTCTTCACAAAAGCTAAGCTTTGAATGTTAAACACCTTCAATCAATCCTTCTTTCTTAACTCATCCAAACCGCGTTCGTCGATATGATCCATCCATAGATGACACAATCTGGAAGAATTTGAATCAGCAAAAGTAGCATAAGCTGGTTCACAACTAAAGTAGTATCCTTAGATAAATAAAGATTTCATGCCCTCACACCTTTCATAACAATCATGGAACCTTTCGATTTCTTCATTTTCTCTTGCTCAACTACAATCTTCTCAGCCTACGCAAAGCCTCAATAGAAATCAAGCTTCTTCTCAAATTTGGTACATGTCTAACATCAGTAATAATATGAATAACATCGTCAAACATTCTGACCTTCACGCTACCAACACCAACCATAAGGGAAGAAGCATCATTGTCCATTAGAACTTCTCCTCCATCAATCTCACGGCATATAGAGAAATAATTTCTATCAGGAGTCATATGATAGCATCACCAAAATCAATGGCCATAAGTTTTTCTTTCCAAAAGAGCCAGAAGCTATAAATGCATCGATATTACTCTCTGTATCTAATTTCTTAGATGTTGAAACTTTCTTTAGGTCTTTTATTTGTTTTTCGAGCTTGGGACATTAAAGCTACAAAGTGCCTTGGTTTCTTACAATAATGGAAGGTCAATCGTTTAGGCCCTTTAGACTGAGATCTTGAATTATTTTAATCTTCACCATTCTTTGACTTGCTTAGGCTTTTACCTCTATGAATAGAAAAGCCCTCTGTATCACTGTCTAAACTATTACTCATCAATCTACCTCTCAACACATCATCACGAAGACAAACCTTTACGTCAAAGAAGGTAATCTTACTGCGACCATATATTTTGAAATTAACAAAAGCAGTATACTCCTAAGGCAAAGAACATAATAGGATCACTGCTTGAGTCTCATCAGTAATATCAACATCCCTTGCGTTTAGGTTCATAATCAAAGTTGTCAAACCATCTACATGCTGCATAAAATCGTCTTCAGGCTTCATCTTAAACGAATAGAGTTGTTGTTGAAGAATAATCCGATTCGTAAGAGACATGTCTTGATATGCATCAAATAAATGCATCCATAATTCCTTCATCATCTTCTTCCGAGATAATCCACTATGAATTTCATTTGAGAGACTCAACTAGATTAATGTAAAAGCTTCATCTTACGTCTCTTCCAATACAGTCGCTTCAATGTCCTTCAATTTCTCAAGCATAGAGACAATCTTAAAAATCTTCTCCTTCTTCAACACTGCCTCCGTCTTCATCTTTCAAGTTCCATAATATCTTTTTTCATCAAAACGTGTAACATAATTGACACTAGTTCTACCAACAGACTTTCGAGAAGTAGCCACTAATAGCCAAACGGAATAATAACACTAGCTCTGATACCAAACGATGATGAAAAATGTAAAGAAGGATTTGTACCAATAATAACGAGCTGATGCGATTTAACCAGAATCTAATATAACTATTTGAATACTAAGGCAAACTCAAAATCAACTATGATGTCATAGAAAATCAAATTGCTAAAAGAAAAGAAATACAGAAGATTTAACGTGGTTTGAATTTGTATCCTACATCCATGGAGACCCAACAATCCCATTATTCCAATCACCAAATTCTAAGATATTACAAGCCTAATCAAAGATTAAAGGGTTACAAGACGTGATGACTTTCTCTAATCAAATGCTCAATTGAAGAATTTAAATTTCAATTTAGAATACTCAAAATAGAAAACCCTAATTTGATTTAGTTAGGGTTTCTATCAATTACAAGTATTGGAAATCTGTTCTCATTATAAGGAAGATGATTAAGAGGCAAATATATAGATGCTCTAATCACTCCAACCATTTGATCACTTCAATAAAACTGCACCATCAATAGAGAAGAAATGAGCACCGAAACAACGAAACCGTCCTCCAAAATTTGAATTAGCAAAACCTTGAAAAAAAATCTCGTAGCAGAAACTCAAACATTTGACTTGAAGAGGTTAGACGTCTAAGTGATGAATTAAACTCTCGAGTTTGGACAAGTGTAGCAACCCATATGTCTGGCTTTCACATCCAAACATCTGATCTCCTAAGGTACCACTATTTTGAAACTCATAAGCATTTAGACGTCTGGCTTGGGTTCCCAAACGCCTGGTGGCCCGCTATTGGTAATTCTAGCTTTTCTCTTCCATCTTCTTTTGATCTCTTCCTCCAATTGATTTTTAGACTCTTCCAATCCAAAGGTCTAGATAACATTTACAATTTAAAGCACTCATAGGCATATATTCGAATCACATAATAATACCATATCTCCCTCTCATAACGTATTGATTGTTATGAGATCTATGTTGTTTAGTAGAAGAACCGATCGAATAAGTAACAATGTCCATAAAGGCCACACTGATTCAAAATTTTCTTAATCCATTCATCAGCCATGCACATTTAAATCGTAACAGAAAAGTATGGACGAATTTATCTAAATGTTCATACCTAATTGATGACTAAACACGATGATAAATGCATATATCGATCCGCTGGAAAGCTAGTAGAATCCTTTACAGTAGCATATATATAATATCACCAAATTCAACAGATTGATTAGGAAATTGCATGTACATGCATCACAAACAGTCGCAGATAGAAAATGTTAAAAACTACAAAATCGGAATCACATACAATTTCGATTTTAACTTGAAAAAGAACTAATTTGATTTAAGTCATTCAAGCAGTCAGGCCATTAACCCTACAAAAATACGTAATTTTATTTTTAAAATAAGCAAGTTTCTTCAAATCAACCCATCTTCCACAAAAGTCTGTCGTCGCTTCTGTCTTTAGTGATAAATAATTGAATCTCAAAACCAACCTAGAACTATGCATTTTCCGTTGGATTCAAAAAGATAGAAATTAAAATCGATGATTTTGTAAAAATCAAGCTTTAATTGTGATGCTAGTGGAAAGAGGTTGTTGTTCAACAGCATATATGAAGGAAGAAATCTAAACTGGCCGAAGTTCATCAGAGCTAGCATCACTACCATCAAAGACAAGTTAGGAGAATGTCAGTTAACTGTCAGTAGAAGTAAGAAGTTAGATGTATGCTTTGGCGTAGAGAGTTGTTAGCTTGTGCATGTGTGCATTTTTGCACGTGCACACTTAATGTCACTAGATCTGAAGCATTGAGTAACTGTGTTGTATTTGAATTTCTTTGTATGTGTTGTATATTGATTTGTGGGTTGACTGGGCTATTACTGGATCTGTTGTATAAATCTGGGTCCATTATTGGTGAGACAAAATATATATACAGTATTGCATCTACTATTGTAGGGTGAAGAGAAATTAAAAGCAATAAAATCATTTTCATTTGTTACTGTATTAAGTAGATTACTTTCCTTCATTTTCCAGTTTGTAACACTGCTATTCATTTTTTGATTCCTCAGATTAAACATTTTTTGTGTGAAATTCATTTTCTGTTGTTGTAGTCAATCCCTTTGTTGTTCAATTTTGCTTTATTTTACAAGTTAGATCTTAATTCTTGAATTTCTGTCCAGCATTATTCAATCTTTTGCAAATATGTATATTGTTCTTGAATCTGCCATTTACTTTTTAGTTGAATAAACCTTGCCTGTAGCTTTCTAGCCTTCCTTTCTTGCTAATAAATCTTTAGGTTTAAACTTATATTTTAGATTCTGCAAATATCAATTGTTATTTCTTGTAAAATGATCTGGTTCAACTTCATTTTGAAATAGCAAATTCTCTGTATTTGTTCATTCATGCCCTATTGTACATGCTCATGTTCTGCCACGTACATTCAATTACCATGACTTCCCCTAGAAAAATCTGCATTTCCCCTATTTTTTCTTCGAGATGTGGTTATATTCTGTTAAGTCTTGATTTTTGTTCTTGACTGTCACTTAACCACTTTATAACAAATTTTATGCTATTTTAACTGCACAAATATCATTCTTTGATTCAGCTAATTCTTGATCTTCTTGGAAATTTATCACATGTTCTTCATTTTTTCCTTAATTTATTTCCCTATATTTGAGTAAATCTTCTTGTGTTATCATGCACAACTATATCCGTGAACGTACACAAACCAAAGCCTCTTCCTTAAACACCAAATCCATCTTCTTCTTCCAAATTTCCTACCTTAGTGGCTATGGCCAGGAGCACTGATCAACCAGCGCCTTCCAATTTGGTATCAGAGCCTTCAGTTGAGACGAACCCTAATCCTAATCCTCAGATCGATCCTGATTATCCTGAAAATCTAGGCCAAGAAATCATGCCAGATCAAGAAGCAGATCAACAACGGCAGTTACAACGTGAATTCAACAACAAAACTAATGAAATCTTGAAAAGTCTTCAGCAAAAACTTGAGGGATTTAATAATGTTATGAATGCTTTAGCTCGGCAACAATGAGGAGAGCAGACATCTTCATCAACACCACCACCTCCTCCACCAGTTGCTGCCCCACATCCCATAAATAATACCACGTCATCAATAAATCCCAATTATGTACCACCACGGCAACTAAATGAACCACACCATTGTTATCAATATATGCCCCCCTGCTCCTCCAGTACCATATCCATCTCCAAGAAATATGGCACCTCCAACCAGAAATGATATGCCACCTTCAAGAAACCCCCATCTTCCTCCAAGAAATGTTCAGGTACCTATAAACCCTCCCTTATGACCACAAGAACCACCTCAACAACCAAGAAACTGCTACCCTAACTACCTTGCTCCTGAATACCCCAATTATAACTACCCACTTGCTTACCATCAACCCATTCCCTCCATGAAACTTGACATTCCTATATTCGCTGGAGAAGAAGTTGTTACTGATTGGTTGAGACAAGTGGAGCAGTATTTTCGATTCCACCATACTGATGTGTGTCAGTGGGTAGAAATCACTTCATTTTCATTGAAGAAAGAAGCCCTACAATGGTACCGTTGGTACACCAATATAGTAGAGAGTTACGAGTTGTGGCATGTGTTTAAGGAGGAAATTTCAGTGAGATTTAACTCAAAAGAGATGGAGCGACCTTATGAAAAATTATCCACGCTAAAGCAATATACCACTGTTAGAGCCTATTTGAGTTGATTTGAGCAGTTACAGGCTGTAATAGAAACTTTACCACCTAAATTCTTGCTTGACCACTTTATTGGTGGATTGAAGGAGGAGATTCGATATGATGTGTTAACTTCTAGACCTCATGACTTCAGAGAAGCTGTAACATTAGCCAAAATATTCGAGAGTAAATATGTGCAGTTAAAGAAAGGCCATAAGAACAGTAACCCATCCTTGTCCAAAAACAATCAGATCACTCCTTCTCCACCCATCAAACCTATTCCAAACCACCAAACTACCTCAAATCCTAAAGAAGGTAATAATACCTTAGAGAACTTGGCTTGTAATAAGGGTCTTACTCCTACTGAGATTGTTGAGATGAGAAGGCAAGGCCTATGTTATGGATGAAAACAAAAATGGCATAAGGATCATAAATGTCCCACTTCCTGAGTATGTGTTAGAATGGGTGATGACACTCAAGGATGAGGAAACAAATGATGCTCTTTCTATAACACTTCAAGCTATGTGTGGTATTCCAGCATTATCTACCATTAAAGTAAGGGGAGTTATCAATAATAAACCTGTGCAGATCTTGATTGACTTAGGGTCTACTTATAGCTTTATTAACGAGGAATTGGCAAGGAAGCTAAAGTTAAAAGTTGATAAGTCTAAGGTGTATGAGGTTACAATAGCTAATGGGGAGAAATTGACTGGTTTAGGAATTTGTAGAAGTGTCATGTTGAAGTGTCAAGGATGTAAGATGCCAGTTGATCTACTCTTATTACCTTTAGAGGGCTGTCAAGTGGTGCTCGGTGCTCAATGGATGAGAAGTCTGGGTGAAAATCACTTTGAATCTGAACACTTGCAAGTAAAGTTTTAATATAACAACAAGCTTTATATATGGCAAGGCATTAAGCTAGAGGATGTGAAAATGATTGATAGAAAGATCATGGATAAAGAGAGTGCACTTTGTAAAACTACCATGTTGTTATGCCTTCACATGCTACAAGACCTTGAACTTGACCCCATTATTCCAACCGAAATCATAAAACTATTGAACTAATAAACTGAGATTACCACCGACAATCCTAACTTGCCACCCCAAATAACCCGTGATCATAAAATCCTTCTCTAACCTAACACCAAACCCATTTGTATGAAGCCATACTGACATTCCTACCACCTGAAAAATGAACTAGAGAAAATTATTGATGACATGTTAAAGACTAGACTTATCAGGCCTAGTAGTAGCTCTTATTCTTCCCCAATTGTGATGGTTAAAAAGAAAGATGGCACGTGGAGATTATGTGTTGATTATGGAAGTTTGAATTCTCATACCTTAAAAGATAAATTTCCTATTCCCTTGATTGATGACCTCTTTCATGAACTTCGGGGATCTAAATGGTTTTCTAAGTTATATTTAAGATCGGGCTATCATCAAATTCGAATGTCTGAACCAAATATACACAAGACTGCCTTCAAAACTCATCATGGACATTATGAATTTCTTGTAATGCCTTTTGGTTTAGTTAATGCACCTTCCACATTCCAGTCCTTGATGAATGATATCTTTAAAGCATATTTGAGGAAATTCATATTGGTGTTTTTTGATGATATATTAGTATATAGTAAATCATGGTTTGAGCATCTACAACATCTTAAAAAAGCCTTCCAAGTATTGCAGAAAAATAAACTGTGGTCAAGCTATCAAAATTTAGCTTTGCTAAAGAAACTTTAGGGTGCTTGGGGCATGTGATTTCTTCAAAAGCGCTAGCTGTTGATCCCTCAATAATTCAAGCTATTGTAGACTGGCCTCTGCCTCAAACATTAAAAGAATTGAGAGGATTTTTAGGGCTCACTGGGTATTACATGAAGTTTATAAAGAACTATGGGATAATAGCCAAGCCTATGACAGAGATGTTGAAGAAGGATTCTTTTAAATGGAATGAAGTATTTAAACAGTCTTTTGAACAGTTGAAAAAATGTTTGATTAACCCACCCATTCTAGCTACGCCTGACTTTAACATGCCCTTTGTTCTAGAATGTGATGCTAGTGGACATGGAGTAGGCGCTGTGTTATTTCTGAAGAGTAGACCACTTGCATTTCTGAGTAAAACTTTGCATGGGAAAATTTTAACTTTGCATGGGAAAACATATCACAAAGCCTTAAGTACCTATTAACACAAAAACTTCATACAGGGTTACAACATAAGTGGTTAGCCAAGTTGCATGACTTTGATTACAAAGTTGAATACAGAAGTGGAAAAGAAAATATAATAGCCGATGCTTTATTTAGAAGAGAGGAAATAGAGGAGGAGCATGGTCATAAAACTAATATGGACTTGCATGCTATAACTATAGTACAAACACCTTGGTTCCTGGAGCTTAAAAAACATTGCGCTCTTCAACGTGGTACAAACAACAACTGCTGCGGCTACCAAACCAGACCCCACCTAACAGCAAATATCAAGTAGTGGATGAAGTGATATATCATAAAGGAAAACTGTTGATTGACCATAATATAAAGGAGCTGTTATTACCACTTATAAAAGAACATCATTCAACTCCTCTAGGAGGACATTCAGGCATTAAGGCTACTCTAAAAAAAATTATACATCTTTTCTATGGGAAAAAATGAAAAAAGACGTGGAGATTTTTGTGAAGACTTGTGATGAATGCCAGAAAAATAAAGAGGATAATATATTGGATCCTGGTCTTCTACAGCCTTTGCCTATTCTAGAAAGAATTTGGGTTGATATTTCCATGGACTTTATTACTATCTTACCAAAAAGTCACAAGTATACAATATATTTGTAGTGGTGGATAGAATGAGTAAGTATGCACACTTCTTTCCCCTGAGTCACCCCTTCACAGCAAAGGAAGTAGCTCATATATTTTTTGATGGTGTATTTAAACTGCATGGTCTACTTAAATCCATAGTAAGTGATAGGGATGCTATTTTTACAAGTAAATTTTGGCAAGAGCTGTTTAAATTACAGGGTTGCACTTTGAAGTTGAGCACTGCCTATCATCCACAAAGTGATGGCCAAGCTGAAGTGGTGAATAAAATTCTAGATAGCTACTTGAGATGTTTCATATGTCACAAGCTGCAAAAGTGGATTAAATGGCTTACAGTAGCATAATATTGGTACAATACTACCTGGAAGAATCCTACTAATACCACCCCTTATAAAGCAGTCTATGATGTAGATCCCCCCAACTTATTATCCTATGTTCCTAAAACTGCTAAAGTGGAGCAAGTGGAAGAAGTACTCTACTCTCGATACATTATCATAGAATTCTTAAAGGATGGTTTAAAGCTTGCGCAAAACAAAATGAAAAAAATATGCAGATAAGAGGAGGACAGAGAGAGAGAGAGTTTGACAAATAGGACTGGGTGTATTTAAAACTACAGCCGTATAAACAGCTTACTGCAAGAAACCAGAGGACTCACAAGCTAGCTCCAAAATATTACGGTCCAAATTTGATACTTGAAAAAATTGGAAAAGTTGCTTACAAACTGAAGATGTCAGCAGAAGCTAAAATGCATCTAGTATTTCATGTTTCTAAATTAAAAAAGAGACTTGGAAATGATGTTGTAATACAAAAAGATGCACCTAGCTTTACTGAGGATATTGTGGAACAACCAGAAACTATTCTTGATAGAAGAACAATCCCTAGAAACGACGATGTTGTGGTATAAATCTCGGTGAAGTGGAAGGACAAACCAATAGAAGAAGCAACATGGGAAGATTATTGGCTAACCATTTGAAAATTTCCTACCTTGGACCTTGGGACAAGGCCCATTCTTGAAGGAGAAGGGAGATGTAACAATCAAGCTTTAATTGAGATCCTAGTGGAAAGAGGTTGTTGTTCAACAACAGATATGAAGGTAGAAACCCGAATTGGCCGAAGTTCATCAAAGCTAGCATCACTACCATTGAAGACAAGTCAGGAGAATGTCAGTTAAGTGACAAGAGAATAAGAAGTTGGATGTATACATTAGGGTAAACGGTTGTTGGCTTATGCATGTGTGTGCATGTTTGCAAGTGCACACTTAATGTTACTAGATCTGAAGCATTTAGTAACTGAGGTGTATTTGAATTTCTTTGTATGTGTTGTATATTGATTTGTGGGTTGATTGGGCTATTAGTGGGTTTGTTGTATAAATCTGGGTCCATTATTGGTGAGATTGCATATATAAGTATTGCATCTACTATTATAAGGTGAAGCGAAATTGAAAGCAATAAAATCATTTTCATTTGTTACTGTATTGTGTAGATTACTTTCCTTTATTTTCTGGTTTGTAACACTGCTATTCATTTTTTGGTTCCTCAGGTTAAACATTTTTTTGTGTGAAATCCATTTTCTGTTGTTGTAGTTAATCCCTTTGCTGTTCAATTTTCCTTTCTTTTACAAGTTAGATCTTAATTCTTGATTCTCTGTCCAGCATTATTCAATCTTTTGCAAATATGTATATTGTTCTTGAATCTGCCATTTACTTTTTAGTTGAAAAACCTTGTTCTTTGTTTTCACTGGTTATTTGTAACCTGTAGCTTACTAACCTTCCTTTCTTGCTAATAAATATTTAGGTTTAAACTTCTGCTTTAGATTCTGCAAATATCAATTATTATTTCTTGTAAAATGATCTGGTTCAACTTCATTTTGAAATAGCAAATTTTCTATATTTGTTCATTCATGCCCTGTTGTACATGCTCATGTTCAGCCAAATACATTCAATTGCCATGACTTCCCTGAGAAAAATCTGCATTTCCCCTATTCTTTCTTCGAGACATACTTATATTCTGTTAAGTCTTGATTTTTGTTCTTGACTGTCACTTAACCACTGTATAACAAATTTTCTGCTATTTTAACTGCACAAATATCATTCTTTGATTCAACTAATTATTGATCTTCTTGGAAATTTATCACCTGTTCTTCATTTTTTTCCTTAATTTTTTTCCCTATATTTGAGTAAATCTTCTTGGGTTATCATGCACAACTATATTTGTGCACGTACACAAACCAAATCCTCTTCCTTAAACACCAATTCCATCTTCTTCTTCCAAATTTCCTACCTCAGTAGCCATGGCCAGGAGCACTGATCAACCAGGGCCTTCCAGATTTTAAATATTCTACTGATGGTTTTAAATATCCAATTCGAAGTCGGTGCCAGTTGGAAGGCGGATGTGATTGTGTGATTGGAAGGAAGTAAAGGCAGTAAATAGAGGGAATCATTTCAATTCTTGTTGAAAAACGTAGAGCAGAAAGATGAAATAAATAAATAGCATAAGGATCTTGCCCAATTTTTGGAAACCCACGGTAGATTTAGATTCTGATTTATGCAGAAAACAGTTTTACAGAGAGCAGAAAATCATGTAGTGAAAGGCTTCCAATTTGTAAAAACCAAATGTAGATTTCGATTTATGTAGAAAACAATTTTGCAGAGAGAAGAAAAATCATAGAGTTAAAAGGCTTGCTTTGGGCGGATGAAGAAATCAAGAGAGATAATGGTCAAATGTGGAGGAAATAGAATGCGGGGCAAATGCGGGGGAAACGCAGAGGAAATAGAATGCGGGGATCTCTCGGTCAAGGCAAATCCTATTTTAACCATCGTATTTACTTAGTAGCCCCAAAAATTAAAAAGGTATGTAAACGCAAAAAATAACTTAACAGCCCTCTACCATTTTCAAAACAACCCTTCCTATTTCAAACACAGAAAAGTTCAGACAAAAAAAAATAAACCTCCAAGCAATTATTTGCACGATTAAGTCAAAAACCTAGTATACCCCCGCGTGAATTATCACTAGCCCCGTAATCGATAGCCTACAATTGCATTTGTAAAAAATTAAAAAAAAGTCAATTTTTTTGAATTTCCCGCTGCGAATGCGTTAACAAGTCATTCTCCTCTTCAAAATCCATCAGCTAGTAGTGAAAAATTCAAAAAAATTCTTCACTGATCTAGAAACTAGGGTTTTAAAGAAGCGGTGGTTTAGACAGTAAGAAACTGATGTAAGAAGGTAATGAAATTGAAAAACAGAAACTACGTAGTTTTCTAAAGGTATTTTATTCCTTAAAATTTTATTTATTTTAAGCAGGGCCACTAAGTAATTATCTATGTTGAAATAGAATTTGCCCTCAATCAAAGGTAGTGAAAAAATTAGTCTAGTTCTGTTAAGATCGAGATGTCAAAATTTGTAGCCTCCGGTATCTGCAGAATTGAATCATAGCCACTCTTTATCTTTTGCTTGTTGCCGTCGTCAAAACCAAGGGATTTTATTATATAGATTGCATAACAAAGTTTTAAATTTGACACTAAAATTATATATATTGCATTTTACAATATTACCTTGTGCAACACGCGGGTTACACAATAGTATCTACATATGACCAACTAATTTTGTTAACTTCAGGTGCTATTTTTTCTTCTTAGAAAAACCTTATCGATAATTTGTTCTGGAGCATGTGTCATTCCTTTCTAATTGTGAAAAACCCTTCCTCTCCCTCCAACTCCACGATTTACATTCATAAACAAGTATAACCTCTTACATCCTCTTCTAAGTTTTACTAGCATATGCTAGGACCTCTTAATCCATTATCAGGTAGCCTCTTGTGTTTAACATTTAGAATATTTATATCCCTTGCTGGTATAAATTATAGTAAAAGAGGCAAGGTTATTAACATTTAGAATGTTCATTTAGATGATAACATTTAGAAGATTCATGTTCATTATCAAGCATCTTGTAAACATGATTATTAACTATTTCATAGATTAAAAGCTATATTAATTTATTTAATACTCGTGCCAAGTAATTAATTGTTTAATCCCATATGTTTAATTTTGAGAACCAAAGTTTGCTACAGGATTAGAAATAACCTTTTTAACATTGTTTCTCTTTAAATACCTTTATCAAAAAGCTAGTGACAATTTCAACGCAATAGCTAGTATTGCAGCTAGCACTGTTACAATGTCACTTCATGTTATGGTCAAATTTTCCACAGTTTTAGAACATACTAAAATAGGCAGGTTGGACCTCAGAGCGATGGAAGAATATCTTTAAAGACTTGGAGAACATCAAGAACAATGAAAAAAAGAAGCATGAGAAGATTAGACAAGTTCTGAAAAACCGAATCTTGTCTGTGTCGACATGATCTAGTCACGGCATACATGATATAAGAAGTCATATGGGAAGGCTTGAGGGAAAAAGCTTGAGCTATGAAGACTTGGAAAAAGTGACAAGAACGAATACGTTTATTTTTTAAGTGATTCATATCGTCAAATGTACCCAAATAGATCGGTGCCGACCTGATTAGGTCTGCACTTAATTGTTTTATATATCGAAAAATGTGGAGTTTTACTCGATCTTCGTGCTTGGATGTTTGGACCTTGGAGTTGGTAAGTTCTCAACCCTGGATGGCGAGACTGCTGCAAAGTTTGGGCTATATATAGGAGGCTATCTTCATCTAAAGGGGGTCTTTTGGTCTTTTGGCACTTTGGGCTTTTTCTTTCTTCTTTTCACCGAAACTCTTGTAAATATGAGATTTCCTAGATTATGATTGGATTTGAGTTGTAACCTTTGTATCGAAGAGAACATAAGAATATAAGATTAAAGTGCACGTAGGACGAAGTATTTGCTAAACCACAATAAAAAGTGCTTGTTTGTTCTTATTTTCATTGATATATCTAGATTTACTTGCTTTGGGATGTTGTGTCAAACTTTGGCACAACATTTTTCGGTGCTTTCACCAAGATTGAACTAGGATTTGGCAATTTAAAGCTTGGATTTAGAAGAGATGAAGAGGCCCACTACTAGACCTATTGTAGGGCCAAGTCAACCAGAGCATGGAAATGTGTCCTTAAGTTTAGATCCGTCAGTCTATGTGACTAGAGCGAAAAAGGAAGGGATGATGAAAGCGTTGTAAGATGGAATAATGGCTCGATAGTAAGAAATGCTAGAGAGATTTTTTAGAAGGATGGAGGTAACAAGGAATAGTTGGAGCAGTTGGAACTCAAATCCAGAAGCCAGAAGCCAATGCATGAGCATAAGGAGTTAGAGTATAGCAAACTATAGTAGAACCTTTATGATAAGATCAAATTGGTACCGATCGAAATTAGGTTGGTACCAACATGAATTTACATGGGGCACTGTTGATTTGGGCTTAGGACGAGCTGGGATGCCCGAAGTAGAAAATGCTAAAGCCAAAAATGTAGACCAGAATGCAAATGCATAGCAACAGGAGTTGGAGTTATGGGATGGAGACCTCCGTTAGATGATAATTACCAAATAACTAAGATGATCAGGAGAATAGTGAGAGGTGAACCTCCAGACAAGAGTTTGGAGGATGTGAGCAGAATTCAAATCGCCCCTAACATCCGTTACACAAGGATTCCACTCGATTTCAAGCCGTCGACGTTGGAAATGTGCAATGGAAAGGCAAATACAACCGTTCGTCTGATGAGATATATCCAGCATGTGGAGGCGATGGGTGCATTTGAAGAAGTAATGGGATGGTGCTTTCAATTGTACATAACAGAGTTAGCTGTGAGTAGTTCAGACAATTAGAGAAAGGGTCATAAATACGTGGGTCCAATTGGCAGATAGCTTTATTAGATTGTTCAGAGTTCACTTTTCTCGATCGAAGAATGCGATGATGCTTTCAAGCATAAAGTAGAGGGCCAAAGAGACCCTAAGGAGTTATTTAACTAGATTTAATGCGGAATCCGTTGTATCATAAGCTGGATCCATCGATCATTCCGATGGATGCACTGTTTGGAGTTGCGAATAAGACTGACTTCAAAGTTGCTTTGAGAAGGGATCCATCGATAGATCTTACGGAGTTTTGCCACAAAGCCGAGAGATATCTATGCTAGGAGGATGCTGAGGCTAAAACTGCTGAAGTTAGTGGATAATGGAGTACCATTCGTAGTAGGATATAGTAAAGACAAAGAAAAGTGGAAAGCTGGCAAAGGCTTCGAAGGACCGAAGTGGAAAAGAAAGGAACCAAAATTCGCCTCCTACACAGACTTAAATGAAACTCGGGAGAGGATTTACCTAAATACTTGGGCAAATCCCCTATTAGAGGCCAGCTAAGAGAGAATTCAAAAACTAGGAGAAAAGATCTAAATTTTTTTGCCTTTTTCATGAGATGGATGGGCATGGGATGAATGAGTATAGACACCTTCATGATCTAATAAAAGAGTAGGTTTGAAACAATCTACAATAATACGTAAGGAACCAAACAATAGTGGCATAGTAGGAGTAGCCACCATCTACAGCAAATGCATCAGGATACGACCATGGATCTAAGTTGAGAATGATTATCACTTAATCGAGATGGATAGGGGTCACGTTCGATTCCTTTATTTTTCTTTATATTTCAAATAAACAAAGTGGAATTACGATTAGGCTGCTTGCACATGTACAAGACCTCAATTGTTCTTTGGGCATGCTCTTAGTTGATAATCATCGGTACTAGGAATGTTTAGAATGCCTGTTCGTTGCATTGATTTGGATCTTATAAATGAATAACTGGTTTTGAAAATCATTTGAACATGATGACTGATACTGACTATGAAACACCAATGGAGATTGGCGAACCCCTGGAATCGATATATAAGCTGATTAGATATGGTTCTCCTGGATAGAGAGACGAGATGATGAAACATAAGGTGCAAGTCCCCTCACTGGTGAGCGAGTGCATTAGATTTGTACAAAATAGCTACCCCCCCCCCACTAGAGAGTGAGTGGATGGTCAGCTATTAAAATAAGGCCTCTCGAATGGGCTTGCTGATGAAATTAAGGGTATGTCCAAACAACAATTCTAGAATTTACTGTAAATTGTTAACTCTATAATCGATTCTCGTTCATAATAAATGTGTTTTCTTTTTGTTATATATTTGTTATAATGTCTTATAATGTGTTATAACAAACTAAATTTTTGATTAAAATATATTTAAAAGAAAATACATAAATGGTATGTTTATGATAATAATTACAAATGGTTGTAATCACCATCAGTGCCAAATCTCCTTGCAAGTATTGTATCACAATATAGAAAGCATAAATTTTAAATATTCCCAGTCGAGACTGGATATCATTGCATCCACCGAGGCTAGAGTACGTAATACTCTCCGAATGTTGGGCGGTGTATTACTCATTACTGCTTGGGGCACCAAGGGGTTATATACCGATAGTTATTGAATAACTATGAAATGACTCACTCGATAGTTTTTTGTTGGTTAATATAACTAAGGTCATACAGGAAATATCAATGCGACTAATTTACATGATTAGCTTGACTTGGGAATACTGTCGATCTACAATTTGAAAGCTTTGTTTGATTATAGTCGAATTATGGTATGACGTACATCAAACAACTATTATTGGGTCGTGTGGATGTATCGAAAGTGACGTTATTCAAGAGAGGATTCATTCCTTGGTTATATGGGGTTAGTATTAGTATTATGGCCAACTAAAGTCAACTCAAAGTCAAAATCTCTGAACAGAGTAGTTCGATTAATAATAATTGTTATTATTGAACCAAAGACTTTGTGTTTGGAATATAAAGTTGAATATGGATGATATTATAGTTTTGACCATTACCAAATTCCATAAGTCCAAAATAGTATAGTTTTGATAAAGAGAATTAGTGAAAATAATTGTCACCACCAAGTAACGTTTGATAAAGTAAAATTGGATTTTACCTGAATCAGGTAAGTGGTAAATACGGTCATAATGTCACATCACCCACTAAGTGACGTAAACATTAATATTTGAAGTGTTTCATATTAATTGTTGACCAAATTTACACATAAGAGTCATACAACCGAAATGTTAAATATTTATTTTACCGTTTGATTTAAATATTTATAAACTGTTATAAATTAATTAAATTACTCAATGTTTATGAAATATTAATTATAAAATTTTGTTTGATGTATATTGAACAATATTAAATAGTGTGTTTATAATAGTTATAAATACACTAATCAATATACGATATCGATGTGCGTTTAAATAAGATTTGAAATTGCATTGAATATTGTTCAGACTTGGACTAGATTTGAGGCCCATTCGCACATGATATTTTTGACTGTAAGAGGTATGATTTGGACATCCATATGATGGCAATTGGAAAAGAGTCTAAAAGATAAAAAGAATGGAAATAGTAAGTGTAACGACCTATAATTTTGGTTATTTGAAATTGGAATATCTAATTTGTGATATCCCGGAAGTTTGGGCAATATAAATTTAATAATCTGTTGTAACGACCCAAAATTTTTAGAAATTAAAATTTGAATATTTAATTTATTTGAAATATTAATAAGTGAATTTATAAGTCAAATAAATTTTTATTTGAATTATTGGATTTAATTGGATTTTTAAATCGATAATTTAATACGTTAAATTTTGGAAATAATTGAAAATTGAGTTAAATATGATTGAAAATGATTTGTAAAATTTTATTTTATCATATGGGAGTTAGAACGACATTTTAGAACTTTTAAAATCGAATTAAAAGTTAATTTGTGAAAATTGAATATTTTAATATTTAATCGACTAGTAAAAATAGTCAATTTTTGAACAGTCTCAGAATGGAACGAAACCAGTTCCATTGGATCCGTAATAGTTAGTTATTATCGGATTTCAAATTTCGTGTCAATCGGAGTTATCGTTTGATCATAGCAGCTCGAAACGCATCGATTTATTTTTAATTTAAATTTGACGAGTGAAAATAGCCATTTTTCAAAAAGTCTCGGATTTCGACGAAACAAGTTTCATCGGATCCATAATGTGATATTATTGTAAGGTTTCAAATTTCAAGTCAATTGGATTTACCGTTTGTCCGGTACAAATTAAAACGCCTAGAAAATCGCTTAAATCGGTTTAATTTAAATTGAGCGTTTACAGCCATAACTCGCACATACTTCCGAATTAGCTTCCGAAACCTGTTCCATTGTGTCCGGAACGCGGGATAAACCCTAGGTACGTCAGTTTCGGCGCGTAAATCGGAGTTCGGAATTTCCGGGTGAATAGTGTCGATCGGTTCTCTATAAATAGACCACCGCCATCACAAAATAAAAAAAAAAACAAACAAAACCCTAAGTGTAAACTGCAGCCGCCACCCTAGGTATGCACGGCCAGAAATGCACGAAACTTTTTGTAACGACCCTGAATTTTTAATAATTTAAATTTGAATATTTAATTAATTTTAAATATTTATAAGTGAATTTTTAAGTCAAATAAATTTTTATTTGAATTTTTGGATTTAATTGGATAATTAAATCGATAATTTAATATGTTAAATTATGGAAATAATTGAAAATAGAGTTAAATATGATTAAAGATGATTTGTAAAATTTTATTTTATCATATGGGAGTTAGAACGATATTTTAGAACTTTTAAAATCGAATTAAAAGTTAATTTGTGAAAATTGAATATTTTAATATTTAATAATCGACTGTAAAATGGCCAATTTTTGAACAGTCTCAGAATTGAACGAAACCAGTTCCATTGGATCCGTAATAGTTATTTATTACCGGATTTCAATTTTCGTGTCAATCGGAGCTATCGTTTGATCGTGGCAGCTCGAAACGCATCGAATTGTTTTTAATTTAAATTTGGCGAGTCAAAATAGCCATTTTTCAAAAAGTCTCGGATTTCGACGAAACCAGTTTCATCGGATCCGTAATGTGATATTATTGTAAGGTTTCAAATTTCAAGTCGATTGGATTTACCGTTTGTCCGGTACAAATTAAAACGCCTAGAAATCGACTTAAATCGGTTTAATTCAAATTGAGCGTTTTCAGCCATAACTCGCACATACTTCCGAATTAGCTTCCGAAACCTGTTCCATTGTGTCCGGAACGCGGGATAAACCCTAGGTACGCTGGTTACGGCGTCTAAATCGGAGTTCGGAATTTCCGGGTGAATAGTGTCGTTCAAAACTCTATAAATACACCCCTTCTCTTCATAAATTAAAAAAAAAAAAGTTAAACCCTAATTTTAAAAACCCTAGCCGCCTATGTTAAAACCAATGGCCAGTATTTCTTCTCCTTCCCCCCTCGATTTCTTCCAATCCACTAGCAATTAGAAGAAACTCTCAACATGAAAGATGTAGAGGGCAACAAGAGCTTGGAGATCAACGGTTGTGATGCGATTTGGAGTGGCGTGGTGGCGTCTAGGGGGCCGCGTGTGGGGGCTGTGCACTTGCGTGCGCGAGTAGCAGGGGATGGCCGAACTTCCAATGGTGGCTGGTGGTGGTAGCTCGCGTCGTGTGCTTCGCATTGGTGGTGTTGTGATCGAATTTCGTTGATTATGGAAGGAGAATAATCAAACCCTAGCTAACTAGGATGGGTTCGGCCTCATGTTTCATTGCCTGGAGATGGTTACGTGATTGGGGGAGATGTACGTGAGGCGTTGGATGTTAATCTTGTGGCTGAGATTGGCTAAGGTTGAAATTTATTAAGTTAGTTATAAATTTATGAATATAAATTGTGTACAAACTTGTAAATTGCATAACTTTTTCATACGAGGTCGAAAAAATGCAAACTCAGTTGCGTTGGAATCGTATGGACGAGCACTACGCGATGGAGTTGGTTTGGAGTCGTTTGGAGTTAGTGAGAATTTCGGGTAAAATTAAACGCGCGTTTAATTTTATTCGAAATAAAAAGCTAAAACGGAATTTAAAACCAAGGTGAGAATTTCTCACTCAATCGAGTAGATTTCGATTTTATTTTAAATAGTTAGATTTAAAATATTTGAATGCATGTTCGAATGATGACTGTAAATTATTGATTGTTAAAATAGACATTATGCGCCGTTAGTAAGCGGATGTTATTTAATATAAACATGTACCGCGAATATTTCATAAACAGTGAAATTGGTATTATATATAATATCAATATATATATATTGGCATATGTATATATTGCAGTTGTTGATTTCCCGCATTTTTGTTTAGCGGATGAGACCCTATTACGCCGTTATTAAGCGGATAATATTTATTAAGAACATATACCGCGATAATTTCGTACGGGAGCGAAATTGGTATTGTGCTAATGTTTTTGGATGCAGGAAAACAGGTTGGAGGGATCCAACTGGATTCCTCAACAGTTTTTATTTGATTTTCAGATATTTTGATATTTGACGGATTTTCATATTGATATATGATATCGTTGTAGTCGTGATTGACTATTTGGTGTGTAGCATCATTGGACCCAGATTTTGGGATTTTAAAATGGTTTTAAAGTTATTTTTGAAAATATACTATATTTTTGGAATTGATCCATTATAAATAAATAAACGTTATAATTTTTAAAGTTATAAAAATTATGGTTTTTGTGAAATATAGTTAAAAAGCTGATTTTTAGAAATACGATTAAAAGTCGATTTTTGAGAAATATGAACTAATGATTTTATAAAATAATTTAGATTGGATTTTTGAATATATGATAAAAGTTTAAATATAGGATTTATAAAATTTGATTATTTTATAAATCGAAATGATGAAATTATAAAGGAAATTAAAAGATGTTTTAAAGAATAATATTAATTGATTTATATTAAGAGATTTATAAACGGATATTTATAAATCGAAATATTGACATTATAAAACGAGTTTTTATAAGTGTTTGAATGTAGTGAAAATGAATTTCCTAAATGAATGAAATTTATAGAATTATATAACGGTGAAGTTATAAATGGAATTTTATAAACAATAGGTTTATAAAATTTGTAAAGTTCAAAGGAACGATTTTTGCAAATAAATAAATTATAAGTGTTTGACTTAAAATTTGGACTTTTGGTTTATAATTAAGATTATAAATCGAATAGGTTAATAAAGAAGATTTATAAAGGAAGTTGTTATGAAATAAATGGAAATGGAATTTATAAACGTTGTTTTATAAATTCGCAAACGACTTATTTTGATAAGTTAATTGTTATAACTTATAAATGGAGTTATATTCACGTTTTTAGACAGTGAATAATCCTTTAAAATAAAATGAATAGAAAGGATGAAATTTGTTAATGAAGCATATTCACGTTTTTGAATAGTGAATAATACGTTAAAGAAAATGTATTGAATGTGAATGTTTTAAATAGAATTAAAATGATTTAACGATGTTTTAATTGTGTTGAGATTCGAAATCATAGATTTCAACATTTATTGTTGAAATAGACGTTTTCGAGAAATAAAAAGGAAATGGTGGACTATAACACTGTTGTTATAGTAAATGATTTCCGAAAGGAAATGTTTTGAATAGTATTGGGATTTATATATCTATTTTAATTTCGAATCCCTATACTAGTGATTTTGGGTTGTCGTAACGATGTTTTACGCAACATTCGTTTTGACCCAAATAAATATGTTTAAGAGAATGATTTCCTTAAAGAATGAATTATATACTTAATTCGATTTAAGTATATTGAATATTTTCAAAGGTTGAAAATAAAAAGATTTGTGAATTACTTATGAATAAATAAGTATGGAAATGTTTTCCAATAAGAAGTGAATATTAGAATTTATCTTTTTGAAGATAAATCGAAATGAATTATTGAAATCGTATATGCATAGATATTTTGGAAAATAAATAGTTTGGGAAAATTATTTGGAATCTGGTGATGTGTGCATATCCAGTGATAGTTCAATAACTGACTATCAGTATTTCCCTTTGAATGGGTATTTGATGTGAATTGATTGAATTTGAATGCACACTTATTTTTGAATAAGCGCTCACTATTCGGGTTAACCGGGAAAGGACCATGGGGTCGTATAACCCATTCCGAATATGTGATACGTCGTTGTGAATTGCATTGAAGATCGGTGTTGAAGACCGGTATTTGCAAAAGCGATAGGATGACCTGTCGATTGTCTCTGCACTGAGTTGCAACGGTATTGAGACTCCCTAAGTGATGGGAAATCCGATCAGGATTGTGAATATCCGGGTTGCAAGGACTTCTTGTAAGTGCCTTCGGTTCTGTTCGAGCCCGGAACAGACTTGTATGGATTGTATGCCTGACATTACAAGTTGAGATATAAAGCCGATTTCTTTCAAATATATTTCTGTTGGTGGCGGAGAATTTATTCTTTGCTTAACACCCTTCTTTGAGACGTATGTGCTCAAAGGTTATATAGTTGAAGTTATCAGCGATATATTCCCAGTTTGGTAATGTGACATGCTGAGTGATGCTGAAATGATCATTGTGTTGATTATTGTGATAGGATCATTTATTTGATCGTCTATCTTAGTGATCATTGTGTTGATCATTTGTTGACCCAAAGCACGGCTTTTTGTACAAAGTGTGTTTTTGTGGACGTGAATTCGTCGAGCCTCACATCCCGGAAATGGTCAAAACAGGAAAGATGCAGCAAGGTTATTAGGGGTTGCTGTAGCTCCCCTTAGGGTATGTACATTTCCTTCTGGATAGAGGTGATATCATGGTATGGAGCCCAGATATTTAACCTATGTGGTTACTACGAGTTATTACTTTGTGGTTGTTGGTTATCGGGATCCCGTGAAAAAGGTCGTTTACGATCGGGGAATGGCGTGCTCGTGTCAGTAGTTACCCAGTTAGGGGTAACCCGGCCTTGTGTTGGCAGAGTTCCGGTTTGGTTCTCGGGGGTGTCTTTCTAGAGGCATTCTCAGTGGCAATGGGAAGTTCCTTGGCCTGACCATTTGTTGGAAATCCAATTCCCAATACGAAACTTGTACGGTATTAGTTGTAGAACCTGCCATTCACTTATGGTGGTCACCACTGTTTGGATGGTAGCTATAGTAGGCATAGTTCGAAATGTCTATGCTGGCTAAGATTTATATTCTACTTTCGAAATCGTTTTATACACTATGCACTAATAATAATATCAAAATTGATTTGATTTTAATGCGTATCAAGCATCTTTGACTAACATAAGAAGAAATCTTCCCCAAGTCTGCGTTTGCATTGTGTGTGTGGTGGGAGGTCTTATGGTAGTTACATTTTCAAAAGCATTGCGAATTGAATTTAAAAGTATCCCTCTATTTTTGGATTTTAAAGTTAAATAAACTGTTTTGAGTTCTCGCACCAGTCACATGACTGACTTGGAGTTTAATGTTTTCCTTCCTAAACTCTGGGTGCCCACCAATTTCCACACGGGCAGTCAAGAGTTAAGGTTTATCAGGATATTCTGGATATTCAGGAGTTGCTGGAGGCAAGCTGGATGGCATGGCGTATTACTAGTTTATATAGTATTTCTTTTTCCGCTGCACTGTTTATTGTTGTATGTTGTTGTACACTCTGATGATATGATGTGATGTAATGAAATGAAATGTAATAACTGATATAGTTCTTTGTTTAAAGATTATTCATTTATTATTATATGTTGTTCCGCTGCGAATTGTGAGATTCTGTTGTTGTTCTGTTTTGTTTCCTTTCTGTCCGTTCTATTTTTAAATGTTCTATCTTCTATTTCTATTTTAAAATAAAAAAAAAATTGTCTATCTTCTTTCCTCTCTATTTTCTATCTTTTCTCTCTTTTTCTTTTCTTTTTCTTTTTAAAACCCATAACATCTCGGTTTTCGGCCTTCGAATTCTCGGCAGTCGATAAAGTGAGTATCGATGTCGAATTTTCGGAGAACGAAAATCCGTGGCGTTACATTTGGTATCAGAGCTGATGGTTAAGCGAGAACCATGGTTCTGTTGGGTATAATTCATTAGAGATAGAGTCAGCAGTACTCTAGAATGAGTTTGAGTGTAATAATAGATATGAGTGCGTATTTGTTAGTGAATATGAAATTGTTTTATATTGTGATGATTGGTTTATTGAGTGGCATATGAACCTTCCTCAGCACGGTATGTACAACTTTGCCGAAGGGGTTTCTAAACACTTGAATAGAACAACTCGACACAATATTGATTTTAAATTGGGTAAATGGAATAATTTTACCTTGATTATATTTTTATATATAAAGGAATAATTTTTCAGAATTATTAAAGTGTATATATAAGTTGATTGTTAGGTTGTTTGAATAATCTAAATAAAAGAATAATTGTATAAGCAAATGAATTATAAGAATTGAATTATAATTAAAGTGTTTACAATTGTGAAATAAACTTATATATATAAGAAGTGATTTAAAGTTAAATGGAATATAACTTAAGAGATATTGAATTAAGTTGATTTTGGTATCGAAGTAAATAATCAAGTGGATTAAATGAATATGAACTTGAGTTATGTAATAGAATTCAACTTTGTAAATGAATTGAATGAATGAATTGAATGTTAATCAATTGAATGTGAATAATTGATATGAAATAATGAATATAAGTGTAAATTCATTAAATCTAATATTATTGGAAGTTGAAAAAAAGTTAATTAAATAAATTGAATGGAAATCAATTTAATTTAAGGAGTTGAACCAAGAATGAATATAAGCAAAGGAATTTGATTGTATTATATAAACGTTGGTTGTTATATGATTGTTGATTGATTATATGTAATTCATTAAGTGTTAAGGAAATTGAAAGCTATGTAATTGAATTCAAATTAGAAGTAAATAAATTTGAATAGAATTGAAAGTGAATTGGATTTAATTAGTGAATGCAAACTAATTAGAATTGAGAATGAATGTTGATAAAATCCAATGTAAATAAATCAAATGTGATTTAAAGTGAAAACCAATTCATTAAATATTAATGAGAATATAAATGAATATTGTTGGTTATGGAATGTAGTTGGTTGATGGTTGAATATATATAGCATTTGCTATATTATGTAGTTGTTATGTTGCTATATGTTGTATATTGAGATTATTTTCATATATGCATGTTCTCATGTTGTTTGTTGAGTGTTTAGTAGGTGCGGATCGCGTTTGCTTCGCATTTGGAGCTCGCTTTTGCGTTATATTAGCCGTATATGCTTGCTAATAAAATATAAGGTACATATCTCGGATTAAATACAGTACTTTTATACTTTTTTCCCTTCGGGATGCCTCATTACTTGATGAGATGTATGTTTGTGATATATATACTGTCATTTTTTTTTCGGATCGAGCCGCGCAAAGGAAACTATGGCGAATTTTTCCGAAAATTTAAGGCGTTAGAAAAATTTTGAGAAAATGGGAAAATTTTGAAAACTTTAACTTTGTTTTAGAGTTGAAAGTTAAACAATAGTAGTTGTTTTTGAAAACATAACTAAGTATGATTTGAAAACTTAGTAAAAGTTATCATAAGAAGTTTAATTATGAATTTTGAAAAATTAATAGATTTTGTAACCTTTCTTACTTGCAATTTCGAGGACGAAATTCTTTTAAGAGGGAAAGATTGTAACGACCCTGAATTTTTAATAATTTAAATTTGAATATTTAATTAATTTTAAATATTTATAAGTGAATTTTTAAGTCAAATAAATTTTTATTTGAATTTTTGGATTTAATTGGATAATTAAATCGATAATTTAATATGTTAAATTATGGAAATAATTGAAAATAGAGTTAAATATGATTAAAGATGATTTGTAAAATTTTATTTTATCATATGGGAGTTAGAACGATATTTTAGAACTTTTAAAATCGAATTAAAAGTTAATTTGTGAAAATTGAATATTTTAATATTTAATAATCGACTGTAAAATAGCCAATTTTTGAACAGTCTCAGAATTGAACGAAACCAGTTCCATTGGATCCGTAATAGTTAGTTATTACCGGATTTCAATTTTCATGTCAATCGGAGCTATCGTTTGATCGTGGCAGCTCGAAACGCATCGAATTGTTTTTAATTTAAATTTGGCGAGTCAAAATAGCCATTTTTCAAAAAGTCTCGGATTTCGACGAAACTAGTTTCATCGGATCCGTAATGTGATATTATTGTAAGGTTTCAAATTTCAAGTCGATTGGATTTACCGTTTGTCCGGTACAAATTAAAACGCCTAGAAATCGACTTAAATCGGTTTAATTCA
Organism: Allium cepa; assembly: GCA_030765085.1. Lineage (NCBI taxonomy): Eukaryota > Viridiplantae > Streptophyta > Magnoliopsida > Asparagales > Amaryllidaceae > Allium > Allium cepa. The sequence goes on from CM060943.1 coordinate 778,642,930, forward strand.
AATTGAGCGTTTTCAGCCATAACTCGCACATACTTCCGAATTAGCTTCCGAAACCTATTCCATTGTGTCCGGAACGCGGGATAAACCCTAGGTACGCTGGTTACGGCGTCTAAATCGGAGTTCGGAATTTCCGGGTGAATAGTGTCGTTCAAAACTCTATAAATACACCCCTTCTCTTCATAAATTAAAAAAAAAAAGTTAAACCCTAATTTTAAAAACCCTAGCCGCCTATGTTAAAACCAATGGCCAGTATTTCTTCTCCTTCCCCCCTCGATTTCTTCCAATCCACTAGCAATTAGACGAAACTCTCAACATGAAAGATGTAGAGGGCAACAAGAGCTTGGAGATCAACGGTTGTGATGCGATTTGGAGTGGCGTGGTGGCGTCTAGGGGGCCGCGTGTGGGGGCTGTGCACTTGCGTGCGCGAGTAGCAGGGGATGGCCGAACTTCCAATGGTGGCTGGTGGTGGTAGCTCGCGTCGTGTGCTTCGCATTGGTGGTGTTGTGATCGAATTTCGTTGATTATGGAAGGAGAATAATCAAACCCTAGCTAACTAGGATGGGTTCGGCCTCATGTTTCATTGCCTGGAGATGGTTACGTGATTGGGGGAGATGTACGTGAGGCGTTGGATGTTAATCTTGTGGCTGAGATTGGCTAAGGTTGAAATTTATTAAGTTAGTTATAAATTTATGAATATAAATTGTGTACAAACTTGTAAATTGCATAACTTTTTCATACGAGGTCGAAAAAATGCAAACTCAGTTGCGTTGGAATCGTATGGACGAGCACTACGCGATGGAGTTGGTTTGGAGTCGTTTGGAGTTAGTGAGAATTTCGGGTAAAATTAAACGCGCGTTTAATTTTATTCGAAATAAAAAGCTAAAACGGAATTTAAAACCAAGGTGAGAATTTCTCACTCAATCGAGTAGATTTCGATTTTATTTTAAATAGTTAGATTTAAAATATTTGAATGCATGTTCGAATGATGACTGTAAATTATTGATTGTTAAAATAGACATTATGCGCCGTTAGTAAGCGGATGTTATTTAATATAAACATGTACCGCGAATATTTCATAAACAGTGAAATTGGTATTATATATAATATCAATATATATATATTGGCATATGTATATATTGCAGTTGTTGATTTCCCGCATTTTTGTTTAGCGGATGAGACCTTATTACGCCGTTATTAAGCGGATAATATTTATTAAGAACATATACCGCGATAATTTCGTACGGGAGCGAAATTGGTATTGTGCTAATGTTTTTGGATGCAGGAAAACAGGTTGGAGGGATCCAACTGGATTCCTCAACAGTTTTTATTTGATTTTCAGATATTTTGATATTTGACGGATTTTCATATTGATATATGATATCGTTGTAGTCGTGATTGACTATTTGGTGTGTAGCATCATTGGACCCAGATTTTGGGATTTTAAAATGGTTTTAAAGTGATTTTTGAAAATATACTATATTTTTGGAATTGATCCATTATAAATAAATAAACGTTATAATTTTTAAAGTTATAAAAATTATGGTTTTTGTGAAATATAGTTAAAAAGCTGATTTTTAGAAATACGATTAAAAGTCGATTTTTGAGAAATATGAACTAATGATTTTATAAAATAATTTAGATTGGATTTTTGAATATATGATAAAAGTTTAAATATAGGATTTATAAAATTTGATTATTTTATAAATCGAAATGATGAAATTATAAAGGAAATTAAAAGATGTTTTAAAGAATAATATTAATTGATTTATATTAAGAGATTTATAAACGGATATTTATAAATCGAAATATTGACATTATAAAACGAGTTTTTATAAGTGTTTGAATGTAGTGAAAATGAATTTCCTAAATGAATGAAATTTATAGAATTATATAACGGTGAAGTTATAAATGGAATTTTATAAACAATAGGTTTATAAAATTTGTAAAGTTCAAAGGAACGATTTTTGCAAATAAATAAATTATAAGTGTTTGACTTAAAATTTGGACTTTTGGTTTATAATTAAGATTATAAATCGAATAGGTTAATAAAGAAGATTTATAAAGGAAGTTGTTATGAAATAAATGGAAATGGAATTTATAAACGTTGTTTTATAAATTCGCAAACGACTTATTTTGATAAGTTAATTGTTATAACTTATAAATGGAGTTATATTCACGTTTTTAGACAGTGAATAATCCTTTAAAATAAAATGAATAGAAAGGATGAAATTTGTTAATGAAGCATATTCACGTTTTTGAATAGTGAATAATACGTTAAAGAAAATGTATTGAATGTGAATGTTTTAAATAGAATTAAAACGATTTAACGATGTTTTAATTGTGTTGAGATTCGAAATCATAGATTTCAACATTTATTGTTGAAATAGACGTTTTCGAGAAATAAAAAGGAAATGGTGGACTATAACACTGTTGTTATAGTAAATGATTTCCGAAAGGAAATGTTTTGAATAGTATTGGGATTTATATATCTATTTTAATTTCGAATCCCTATACTAGTGATTTTGGGTTGTCGTAACGATGTTTTACGCAACATTCGTTTTGACCCAAATAAATATGTTTAAGAGAATGATTTCCTTAAAGAATGAATTATATACTTAATTCGATTTAAGTATATTGAATATTTTCAAAGGTTGAAAATAAAAAGATTTGTGAATTACTTATGAATAAATAAGTATGGAAATGTTTTCCAATAAGAAGTGAATATTAGAATTTATCTTTTTGAAGATAAATCGAAATGAATTATTGAAATCGTATATGCATAGATATTTTGGAAAATAAATAGTTTGGGAAAATTATTTGGAATCTGGTGATGTGTGCATATCCAGTGATAGTTCAATAACTGACTATCAGTATTTCCCTTTGAATGGGTATTTGATGTGAATTGATTGAATTTGAATGCACACTTATTTTTGAATAAGCGCTCACTATTCGGGTTAACCGGGAAAGGACCATGGGGTCGTATAACCCATTCCGAATATGTGATACGTCGTTGTGAATTGCATTGAAGATCGGTGTTGAAGACCGGTATTTGCAAAAGCGATAGGATGACCTGTCGATTGTCTCTGCACTGAGTTGCAACGGTATTGAGACTCCCTAAGTGATGGGAAATCCGATCAGGATTGTGAATATCCGGGTTGCAAGGACTTCTTGTAAGTGCCTTCGGTTCTGTTCGAGCCCGGAACAGACTTGTATGGATTGTATGCCTGACATTACAAGTTGAGATATAAAGCCGATTTCTTTCAAATATATTTCTGTTGGTGGCGGAGAATTTATTCTTTGCTTAACACCCTTCTTTGAGACGTATGTGCTCAAAGGTTATATAGTTGAAGTTATCAGCGATATATTCCCAGTTTGGTAATGTGACATGCTGAGTGATGCTGAAATGATCATTGTGTTGATTATTGTGATAGGATCATTTATTTGATCGTCTATCTTAGTGATCATTGTGTTGATCATTTGTTGACCCAAAGCACGGCTTTTTGTACAAAGTGTGTTTTTGTGGACGTGAATTCGTCGAGCCTCACATCCCGGAAATGGTCAAAACAGGAAAGATGCAGCAAGGTTATTAGGGGTTGCTGTAGCTCCCCTTAGGGTATGTACATTTCCTTCTGGATAGAGGTGATATCATGGTATGGAGCCCAGATATTTAACCTATGTGGTTACTACGAGTTATTACTTTGTGGTTGTTGGTTATCGGGATCCCGTGAAAAAGGTCGTTTACGATCGGGGAATGGCGTGCTCGTGTCAGTAGTTACCCAGTTAGGGGTAACCCGGCCTTGTGTTGGCAGAGTTCCGGTTTGGTTCTCGGGGGTGTCTTTCCAGAGGCATTCTCAGTGGCAATGGGAAGTTCCTTGGCCTGACCATTTGATGGAAATCCAATTCCCAATACGAAACTTGTACGGTATTAGTTGTAGAACCTGCCATTCACTTATGGTGGTCACCACTGTTTGGATGGTAGCTATAGTAGGCATAGTTCGAAATGTCTATGCTGGCTAAGATTTATATTCTACTTTCGAAATCGTTTTATACACTATGAACTAATAATAATATCAAAATTGATTTGATTTTAATGCGTATCAAGCATCTTTGACTAACATAAGAAGAAATCTTCCCCAAGTCTGCGTTTGCATTGTGTGTGTGGTGGGAGGTCTTATGGTAGTTACATTTTCAAAAGCATTGCGAATTGAATTTAAAAGTATCCCTCTATTTTTGGATTTTAAAGTTAATTAAACTGTTTTGAGTTCTCGCACCAGTCACATGACTGACTTGGAGTTTATTGTTTTCCTTCCTAAACTCTGGGTGCCCACCAATTTCCACACGGGCAGTCAAGAGTTAAGGTTTATCAGGATATTCTGGATATTCAGGAGTTGCTGGAGGCAAGCTGGATGGCATGGCGTATTACTAGTTTATATAGTATTTCTTTTTCCACTGCACTGTTTATTGTTGTATGTTGTTGTACACTCTGATGATATGATGTGATGTAATGAAATGAAATGTAATAACTGATATAGTTCTTTGTTTAAAGATTACTCATTTATTATTATATGTTGTTCCGCTGCGAATTGTGAGATTCTGTTGTTGTTCTGTTTTGTTTCCTTTCTGTCCGTTCTATTTTTAAATGTTCTATCTTCTGTTTCTATTTTAAAATAAAAAAAAAAATTGTCTATCTTCTTTCCTCTCTATTTTCTATCTTTTCTCTCCTTTTCTTTTCTTTTTCTTTTTAAAACCCATAACATCTCGGTTTTTGGCCTTCGAATTCTCGGCAGTCGATAAAGTGAGTATCGATGTCGAATTTTCGGAGAACGAAAATCCGTGGCGTTACACTTTTCCCCTTTGATCTCTCAATCCATCAAGTTTTGGCTAAAACTTTCAACATGAAAGATGTAGAGCACATCGAGATCTTGAAATTCAACGGGTATGATCGCAAATAGCTTCACGAATCAACGGGAATTCATGTTCAAAGGTAAGCCGTTCGGCCTTGAAATGCGAGCCAAGATGAAGGCCGAGCTCTGCAAAATTATGGCCGAGTGTAGCTAGTGGTATGGCCTTCGACATGGTGGTGATGTGATCGAGTATAGGCGAGTGATTGAGGCGTAAATTTAAACCCTAATTCTATGTGTATGGGTTCGGTTTTAATGTACGTGACCTGGAGATAGAACGAGAGAGAGGGAAGAAAGGGGGGACGGTGGAGATGCAGGGGGATGTGATCTAAGGGCTGTGAATGGTTGAGGTTTAAAATTAATTAGATTATGTTGTAATAGTTATATATAAATCATGTACAAACTTATAAAAATCATAACTTTTTCATACGAGGTCGAAAACGCGCGAAACCAGTTGCGTTGGAATCGTATGGACGAGCACTACGCGATGGAGTTGGTTTGGAGTCGTTTGGAGTTAGTGAGAATTTTGGGTAAAATTAAACGTCCGTTTAATTTTATTCAAAATAAATCGCTAAAACGGAAATAAAATCAAGGTGAGAACTTCTCACTCAATCGAATCAGTTTCGATTTTATTTCAAATAGTTAGATTTAAAATATTTGAATGCATGTTTGAATGTTGATTGTTATCTATTGATTGTTAAAATAGACATTATACGCCGTTAGTAAGCGGATGTTATTTAATAAAAACATATACCGCGAATATTTCATAAACAGTGAAATTGGTATTATAAATAATATCAATATATATATATTGGCATATGTATATATTGCAGTTGTTGATTCCCCGCAATTTTTAGCGGATGAGACCCTATTACGCCGTTATTAAGCGGATAATATTTAATAAGAACATATACCGCGATAATTTCGTACTGGAGCGAAATTGGTATTGTGCTAATGTTTTTGGATGCAGGAAAACAGGTTGGAGGGATCCAACTGGATTCCTCAACAGTATTTATTTAATTTTAGATATTTTGATATTTGATTGATTATCATATCGATATATGATATCGTTGTTGTCGTGATTGACTATTTGGTATGTAGCATCATTGGACCAAATTTGGAACTTTAAAAATGATTTTTAAAGTGATTTTTGAAAATGTACTGTATGTTTGGGGAATTGATCCATTATAAATAAATAAACGTTATAATTTTTAAAGTTATAAAAATTATGATTTTTGAGAAATATAGTAAAAAAATTGATTTTTGAGGATATGATGCTATTGAGTTTATAAAATAGTTAAATCGAGATATTTTAGAATTATTGTGAAAAGTTTAAATATAGGATTTATGAAATTTAATTATTTTATGAATCAAAATGGTGAAATAATAAAGGAGATTAAAGAAGTTTTAAAAGAATAATATAAATTGAATTATATTAAGAGATTTATAAATGGATATTTATAAATTGAAATATGGACATTATAAAACGAGTTTTATAAGTGTTTGAATGAAGTGAAAATGAATTTCATAATTGAATGGAATTTATAGAATTTTAAACAGTGAAGTTATAAATGGAATTTTATAAACAGTAGGTTTATAAAATTTATTAAGTTATTAAAATAATGATTTTGGATAAATAAATGGATCTTATAAGTTATAAGATTTATAAATTGGAAAGTCTTTAAAAAGAACGATTTTGTAAAATAATCGTTTTATAAGTAATTAACTTATAATATGAACGTTTAGTTTATAATTTAGTTATAAACTGGAATAGGTTAATATGGAAATTATAAAAAGAAGTTTTTATAAGATAAATAGAAAAGGGATTTATAAACGTTGTTTTATAAATTCGCAAACGACTTATTTTGATAAGTAAATTGTTGAAACCTATTAATGGAGTTATATTCACGTTTTTGAATAGTGAATAATCCTTTGAATTAAAATGTATAAAAGGATGAAATGTGTTAACGTAGTATATTCACGTTTTTGAACTGTGAATAATATGTTAAAGGAAATGTTTTGAATGAGATGTTTAAATTGAATTAAAACAATCTAACAATGTTTTAAAATGTGTTGAGATTCGAAACCATAGATTTCAACATTTATTGTTGAAATAGACGTTTTCGAGAAATAAAAGGAGATGATGGACTATAACACTGTTGTTATAGTAAATGATTTTCGAAAGGAAATGTTTTGTATAGTATTGGGATTTATATATCTATTTTAATTTCGAATCCCTATACTAGTGATTTTGGGTTGTCGTAACGATGTTTTACGTAACATTCGTTTTGGCCCAAATAAATATGTTTAAGAGAATGATTTCCTTAAAGAATGAAATATATACTTAATTTCAATTTAAGTATATTGAATATTTTCTAAGTATTGAAAATAAATAAAATTTGTGAACTACTTATGAATGTATAAGTATGGAAATGTTTTCCAATATAAAGTGAATATTTTGAGAATTTATCTTTTTGAAGATAAATTGAAAAGGAATATTGAAATGAATAATTGAAATCGAATATTCATAGATATTTTGGATTGTAAATTCACTATTGAATTTATAAAAGAAAGTGGAATTGGTTTAAAAATAAATATTGATTTATTTTTGAAGTATTGAAATTATATATCTTGTAAAGATACTTTGTGAAATAAATAATTTGGAAAATTATTTGGAAACTGGTGATGTGTGCATATCCAGTGATAGTTCAATAACCGACTATCAATATTTCCCTTTGAATGGGTAATTGATGTGATTTGTTTGAATGTGAATGCTACACTTATTTTTGAATAAGCGCTCACTATTCGGGTTAACCGGGAAAGGACCATGGGGTCGTATAACCCATTCCGAATATGTGATACGTCGTTATAATTGCATTGAAGATCGGTGTTGAAGACCCGGTATTTGCGAGAGCGATAGGATGACCTGTCGATTTACTCTGCACCGAGTTGCTCCGGTATAGAGTTCTCCATATGTGATGGTGAATCCGATCAGGATTGTGAATATCCGGATTGCAAGGACTTCTTTGTAAGTGCCTTCGGTTTTGTTCGAGCCCGGAACAGACTTGTATGGATTGTATGTCTGACATTACAAGTTGAGATATAAAGCCGATTTCTTTCAAATATATTTCTGTTGGTGGCGAAGAATTTATTCTTCTAGCTTAACACCCTTCTCTGAGACGTACGAGCTCAGAGGTTATATAGTTGAAGTTATCAGCGATATATTCCCAATTTGGTAATGTGATATGCTGAGTGATGCTGTAAATGATCATTGTGTTGATTATTGTGATAGGATCGTTTATTTGATCGTCTATCTTAGTGATCATTGTGTTGATCATTTGTTGACCCAAAGCATGGCTTTTGTATAAAGTATGTTTTTGTGGACGTGAGTTCGTCAAACCTCACACCCCGGAAATGGTCAAAACAGGAAAGATGCGGCAAGGTTATGAGGGGTAGCACCCTTTAGGGTATGTACATTTCCTTCTGGATAGAGGTGGTATCATGGTATGGAGCCCAGATATTTAACCTATGTGGTTACTGCGAATTTATTACTTTGTGGTTGTTGGTTTTCGGGATCCCGTGAGAAAGTCCGTTTACGATCGGGGAATGGCGTGCTCGTGTCAGTAGTTACCCAGTTAGGGGTAACCCGGCCTTGTGTTGGCAGAGTTCCGGTTTGGTTCTCGGGGATGTCTTTCCAGAGGCATTCTCATGTGGCAATGGGAAGTTCCTTGGCCTGACCATTTGTTGGAAATCCAATTCCCAATACGAAACTTGTACGGTTTTAGTTGTATAACCTGCTATGGAATGTGGCGGTAACCTGCTATTGAACATAGTTAGCTATAGTAGGCATAGTTCGAAATGTCTATGTTGGCTAAGATTTATATTCTACTTTCAAAATGAATTTTTCCCCTACACTATGCACTAGTAATAATATCAAATGTTATTTTAAATGCGTATCAAGCATCTTTGACTATCATAAGGAGAAATCTCCTCCGATTCTGCGTTTGCATGTGTGTGTGTGCGGGAGGCCTTATGGTAGTCTCATTTTTAAAAGCATTGCGAATTGATTAAAAATATTCCTCTATTTTGATTTTAAAGATAAATAAACTGTTTTGAGTTGTCACACCAGTCTTGTTAAGCTTTGGGCTATGTGATGGGGGGTTCTCGCTTCGTGGTTAGGTGGCGAACGGGAGACTCTTACTCCCACACATCCTCTTTTAGGGGGTTGGTTAGGTGTAACCTGAGACAGTCGAGAGGCTGGCCGTAAAAGCAAGTTTGGGATACCAGTTGTTGCCACGGTGGGGCTGGGATGGTTGAAAAGCCTACCGGTTGTGACTGCTGTCGAGGGTTGAAAAGCCTAGATCTGACAATGTGGTATCAGAGCATATGGTTAAGCGACAACCATGGTTCTGTTGGGTATTATTCATTAGAGATAGAGTCAGCAGTACTCTAGAATGAATTTGAGTGTAATAATAGCTATGAGAGCATATTTGTTAGTGAATATAAAATTGTTTTATATTGTGATGATTGGTTTATTGAGTGGCATATGAACTTTCGTCAGCGTGGTCCGCAAGACTATGCCGAAGAGGTTTCTAAACACTTGAATAGAACAATTCGACACAATATTGTTTTAAATTGGGTAAACGAAATAATTTTACCTTGATTATATATTTTATATATAAAGAAATAATTTTTCAGAATTATTAAAGTATATAAGTTGATTGTTAGGTTGTTTGAATAATCTAAATAAAAGAATAATTGTATAAGCAAAAGAATTATAAGAACTAAATTATAATTAAAGTGATTTACAATTGTGAATAAACTTATATATAAGAAGTGAAACTATATGAATATATTTATGAATATGAGTTATAAATAAAAATGAATTTAAAGTTAAAGAGAAGTATAACTTAAGAGATGTTGAATGAAGTTGATGTTAGTATCAAAGTAAATTAATAAAGTTAAGTGGTGGATGTGAACTTGAGTTATATAAATGAAATTCAATTTAGTAATTGAATTGAATGAATGGATTGAATATTAATCAATTAAATGTGAATTAAATTGATATGAAATAATGAATATAAGTGTTAATTCATTAAAATCTAATGTTATTTGAAAGTTGAATAATAGAATGAAAATCAATTTAATTTAAACCAATTGATAAGCAAAGGAATTTGGTTGTATTTAATATATATTGATTGTCATATGATTGTTAGTTGATTGTATATAATTCATTAAATGTTAATGAAAGTGAATTAGCGAAATTGAAAGCTATGAAATTTAATTCAAATTAGAAGTAAGTAAATTTGAATAGAATTGAATTTGATTTGGTAGTGAGCCAACTTGAGTATAAATTAGTGAATATAAGCAAATTGAAGATGAATGTTAATAAGAACATCCACTGTAAATGAATCAAATGTGATTTAAATTGAAAACCAATTCGTTGAATATTAATGAGAATATGAATGAATATATATTGGTTATGAATTTGTTGGATGATAGTTGGTTGATGTTTGCATTTGTTGCTTTAGTTGCATTTGCTATATTATATAGTTATTATGTTGCTATATGTTGTATATCGATACTATTGTCTATATGCATGTTTCTCATGTTGTTTGTTGAGTGATTAGTAGGTGCGGATCGCGTTTGCTTCGCATTTGGAGCTCGCTTTTGCGCTATATTAGCCGTATATGCTTGCTAATAAAAATATAAGGTACATATCTCGGATTAAATATCGTACTTTTACACTTTTTTCCCTTCGGGATGCCTCATTACTTGATGAGATGTATATTTGTGATATATATACTGTCATTTTTTTTTCGGATCGAGCCGCGCAAAGGAGACTATGGCGAATTTTTCCGAAAATTTAAGGCGTTAGAAAAAATTTGAGAAAATTGGAAAATTTTGAAAACTTAAACTTTGATTTTGGAAATGAAAGTTAAACAATAGTAATTGTTTTTGAAAAGATAACTAAGTATGATTTGAAAACTTAGTAAGTTATTGTAAGAAGTTTAACTATGAATTTTGGGAAAATTAATAAATTCTGTAACTTTCTTACTTGTTAATTTCGAGGACGAAATTCTTTTAAGGGGGGAAGATTGTAACGACCCAGAATTTTTAGAAATTAAAATTTGAATATTTAATTTATTTTAAATATTAATAAGTGAATTTATAAGTCAAATAAATTTTTATTTGAATTATTGGATTTAATTGGATTTTTAAATCGATAATTTAATACGTTAAATTTTGGAAATAATTGAAAATTGAGTTAAATATGATTGAAAATGATTTGTAAAATTTTATTTTATCATATGGGAGTTAGAACGATATTTTAGAACTTTTAAAATCGAATTAAAAGTTAATTTGTGAAAATTGAATATTTTAATATTTAATCGACTAGTAAAAATAGTCAATTTTTGAACAGTCTCAGAATGGAACGAAACCAGTTCCATTGGATCCGTAATAGTTAGTTATTACCGGATTTCAAATTTCGTGTCAATCGGAGTTATCGTTTGATCATAGCAGCTCGAAACGCATCGATTTATTTTTAATTTAAATTTGACGAGTGAAAATAGCCATTTTTCAAAAAGTCTCGGATTTCGACGAAACAAGTTTCATCGGATCCGTAATGTGATATTATTGTAAGGTTTCAAATTTCAAGTCAATTGGATTTACCGTTTGTCCGGTACAAATTAAAACGCCTAGAAAATCGCTTAAATCGGTTTAATTTAAATTGAGCGTTTACAGCCATAACTCGCACATACTTCCAAATTAGCTTCCGAAACCTGTTCCATTGTGTCCGGAACGCGGGATAAACCCTAGGTACGTCAGTTTCGGCGCGTAAATCGGAGTTCGGAATTTCCGGGTGAATAGTGTCGATCGGTTCTCTATAAATAGACCACCACCATCACAAAATAAAAAAAAACAAACAAACAAAACCCTAAGTGTAAACTGCAGCCGCCACCCTAGGTATGCACAGCCAGAAATGCACGAAACTTTTCCCCTTTGATCTCTCAATCCATCAAGTTTTGGCTAAAACTTTCAACATGAAAGATGTAGAGCACATCGAGATCTTGAAATTCAACGGGTATGATCGCAAATAGCTTCACGAATCAACGGGAATTCATGTTCAAAGGTAGGCCGTTCGGCCTTGAAATGCGAGCCAAGATGAAGGCCGAGCTCTGCAAAATTATGGCCGAGTGTAGCTAGTGGTATGGCCTTCGACATGGTGGTGATGTGATCGAGTATAGGCGAGTGATTGAGGCGTAAATTTAAACCCTAATTCTATGTGTATGGGTTCGGTTTTAATGTACGTGACCTGGAGATAGAACGAGAGAGAGGGAAGAAAGGGGGGACGGTGGAGATGCAGGGGGATGTGATCTAAGGGCTGTGAATGGTTGAGGTTTAAAATTAATTAGATTATGTTGTAATAGTTATATATAAATCATGTACAAACTTATAAAAATCATAACTTTTTCATACGAGGTCAAAAACGCGCGAAACCAGTTGCGTTGGAATCGTATGGACGAGCACTACGCGATGGAGTTGGTTTGGAGTCGTTTGGAGTTAGTGAGAATTTTGGGTAAAATTAAACGTCCGTTTAATTTTATTCGAAATAAATCGCTAAAACGGAAATAAAATCAAGGTGAGAACTTCTCACTCAATCGAATCAGTTTCGATTTTATTTCAAATAGTTAGATTTAAAATATTTGAATGCATGTTTGAATGTTGATTGTTATCTATTGATTGTTAAAATAGACATTATACGCCGTTAGTAAGCGGATGTTATTTAATAAAAACATATACCGCGAATATTTCATAAACAGTGAAATTGGTATTATAAATAATATCAATATATATATATTGGCATATGTATATATTGCAGTTGTTGATTCCCCGCAATTTTTAGCGGATGAGACCCTATTACGCCGTTATTAAGCGGATAATATTTAATAAGAACATATACCGCGATAATTTCGTACTGGAGCGAAATTGGTATTGTGCTAATGTTTTTGGATGCAGGAAAACAGGTTGGAGGGATCCAACTGGATTCCTCAACAGTATTTATTTAATTTCAGATATTTTGATATTTGATTGATTATCATATCGATATATGATATCGTTGTTGTCGTGATTGACTATTTGGTATGTAGCATCATTGGACCAAATTTGGAACTTTAAAAATGATTTTTAAAGTGATTTTTGAAAATGTACTGTATGTTTGGGGAATTGATCCATTATAAATAAATAAACGTTATAATTTTTAAAGTTATAAAAATTATGATTTTTGAGAAATATAGTAAAAAAATTGATTTTTGAGGATATGATGCTATTGAGTTTATAAAATAGTTAAATCGAGATATTTTAGAATTATTGTGAAAAGTTTAAATATAGGATTTATGAAATTTAATTATTTTATGAATCAAAATGGTGAAATAATAAAGGAGATTAAAGAAGTTTTAAAAGAATAATATAAATTGAATTATATTAAGAGATTTATAAATCGATATTTATAAATTGAAATATGGACATTATAAAACGAGTTTTATAAGTGTTTGAATGAAGTGAAAATGAATTTCATAATTGAATGGAATTTATAGAATTTTAAACAGTGAAGTTATAAATGGAATTTTATAAACAGTAGGTTTATAAAATTTATTAAGTTATTAAAATAATGATTTTGGATAAATAAATGGATCTTATAAGTTATAAGATTTATAAATTGGAAAGTCTTTAAAAAGAACGATTTTGTAAAATAATCGTTTTATAAGTAATTAACTTATAATATGAATGTTTAGTTTATAATTTAGTTATAAACTGGAATAGGTTAATATGGAAATTATAAAAAGAAGTTTTTATAAGATAAATAGAAAAGGGATTTATAAACGTTGTTTTATAAATTCGCAAACGACTTATTTTGATAAGTAAATTGTTGAAACCTATTAATGGAGTTATATTCACGTTTTTGAATAGTGAATAATCCTTTGAATTAAAATGTATAAAAGGATGAAATGTGTTAACGTAGTATATTCACGTTTTTGAACTGTGAATAATATGTAAAGGAAATGTTTTGAATGAGATGTTTAAATTGAATTAAAACGATCTAACAATGTTTTAAAATGTGTTGAGATTCGAAACCATAGATTTCAACATTTATTGTTGAAATAGACATTTTCGAGAAATAAAAGGAGATGATGGACTATAACACTGTTGTTATAGTAAATGATTTTCGAAAGGAAATGTTTTGTATAGTATTGGGATTTATATATCTATTTTAATTTCGAATCCCTATACTAGTGATTTTGGGTTGTCGTAATGATGTTTTACGTAACATTCGTTTTGGCCCAAATAAATATGTTTAAGAGAATGATTTCCATAAAGAATGAAATATATACTTAATTTCGATTTAAGTATATTGAATATTTTCTAAGTATTGAAAATAAATAAAATTTGTGAACTACTTATGAATGTATAAGTATGGAAATGTTTTCCAATATAAAGTGAATATTTTGAGAATTTATCTTTTTGAAGATAAATTGAAAAGGAATATTGAAATGAATAATTGAAATCGAATATTCATAGATATTTTGGATTGTAAATTCACTATTGAATTTATAAAAGAAAGTGGAATTGGTTTAAAAATAAATATTGATTTATTTTTGAAGTATTGAAATTATATATCTTGTAAAGATACTTTGTGAAATAAATAATTTGGAAAATTATTTGGAAACTGGTGATGTGTGCATATCCAGTGATAGTTCAATAACCGACTATCAATATTTCCCTTTGAATGGGTAATTGATGTGATTTGTTTGAATGTGAATGCTACACTTATTTTTGAATAAGCGCACACTATTCGGGTTAACCGGGAAAGGACCATGGGGTCGTATAACCCATTCCGAATATGTGATACGTCGTTATAATTGCATTGAAGATCGGTGTTGAAGACCCGGTATTTGCGAGAGCGATAGGATGACCTGTCGATTTACTCTGCACCGAGTTGCTCCGGTATAGAGTTCTCCATATGTGATGGTGAATCCGATCAGGATTTTGAATATCCGGATTGCAAGGACTTCTTTGTAAGTGCCTTCGGTTTTGTTCGAGCCCGGAACAGACTTATATGGATTGTATGTCTGAAATTACAAGTTGAGATATAAAGCCGATTTCTTTCAAATATATTTCTGTTGGTGGCGAAGAATTTATTCTTCTAGCTTAACACCCTTCTCTGAGACGTACGAGCTCAGAGGTTATATAGTTGAAGTTATCAGCGATATATTCCCAATTTGGTAATGTGATATGCTGAGTGATGCTGTAAATGATCATTGTGTTGATTATTGTGATAGGATCGTTTATTTGATCGTCTATCTTAGTGATCATTGTGTTGATCATTTGTTGACCCAAAGCATGGCTTTTGTATAAAGTATGTTTTTGTGGACGTGACTTCGTCGAACCTCACACCCCGGAAATGGTCAAAACAGGAAAGATGCGGCAAGGTTATGAGGGGTAGCACCCTTTAGGGTATGTACATTTCCTTCTGGATAGAGGTGGTATCATGGTATGGAGCCCAGATATTTAACCTATGTGGTTACTGCAAATTTATTACTTTGTGGTTGTTGGTTTTCGGGATCCCGTGAGAAAGGTCGTTTACGATCGGGGAATGGCGTGCTCGTGTCAGTAGTTACCCAGTTAGGGGTAACCCGGCCTTGTGTTGGCAGAGTTCCGGTTTGGTTCTCGGGGATGTCTTTCCAGAGGCATTATCATGTGGCAATGGGAAGTTCCTTGGCCTGACCATTTATTGGAAATCCAATTCCCAATACGAAACTTGTACGGTTTTAGTTGTATAATCTGCTATGGAATATGGCGGTAACCTGCTATTGAACATAGTTAGCTATAGTAGGCATAGTTCGAAATGTCTATGTTGGCTAAGATTTATATTCTACTTTCAAAATGAATTTTTCCCCTACACTATGCACTAGTAATAATATCAAATGTTATTTTAAATGCGTATCAAGCATCTTTGACTATCATAAGGAGAAATCTCCTCCGATTCTGCGTTTGCATGTGTGTGTGTGCGGGAGGCCTTATGGTAGTCTCATTTTTAAAAGCATTGCGAATTGATTAAAAATATTCCTCTATTTTGATTTTAAAGATAAATAAACTGTTTTGAGTTCTCACACCAGTCACATGACTGACTTGGAGTTTATTGTTTTCCTTCCTAAACTCTGGGTGCCCACCAATTTCACACGGGCAGTCAAGAGTAAGGTTTATCAGGATATTCTGGATATTCTGGAGTTGCTGGAGGCAAGCTGGATGGCATGGCATATTACTAGTTTATATAGTATTTCTTTTTCCACTGCACTGTTTGTTGTTGTTGTTGTACACTCTGATGATATGATGTAATGAAATGTAATGTATAAAATGTAATAACTGATATAGTTCTTGTTTAAAGATTATTCATTTATTATTATATGTTGTTCCGCTGCGAATTGTGAGATTCTGATGTGATTCCGTTGTTTTCTCTATGTTTTCTGTTCCGTCCTATTTTCTCTATTTTCTTTTTGTTCTATTCTCTTTTTCTTCTATTTTAAAATTTTCTATCTTCTTTTCCCTCTATCTTCTACCTTTTTCTCTCTTTTTCCTTTTCTTTTCTTTTTCTTAAAACCCTCAGTGTTCGGTTTTCCGTCGTTCGATTTCTCGGCAGTCGATAAAGTGAGTATCGATGTTGAATTTTCGGAAGACGAAGAATCGGGTCCTGACATCTGTGTTATAAATTTAATTTGATTTGATAATTTTAATAATAGATTTGGAATTTGATTTAATAATCATGTTTTAGTAAATATTTAAGTTCAAAGATTTTATCTTTTTGAATAAATAAATTGTTTTCTATTTATAATATATAATTTTATATATTGTAAATTGATAAACTTTGATTTTGAATTTAGTAAATGAGTTAATTTTCTAACTCTAATTTATATTTGATAAATTGGAAATTTGATTTAAATTTGACATTTAACTTTTCAACACAATCCAATAAATAATGTAATAGTTTATACTATGATAAATCTTATTTGTCTTAAAATTTTATTTAGCTTATAAATATATGAATTTTAAATAGGTAAATATAAAAGCTAAGTTTTATTTTATATTACTTGGAATTTATATATAAGAGTTTACAATGTAATTACAAATGTTCTTAATTGGTTTATAATCTCTTTTGTAAATTATTTAATATTGTTTAATTTGTTATTTTTTTTTTAAAAATAAAAATTATAATACTTAAATTCTTTTGAACATAAATAGATTTGTAGTAATAGGATTTGTTGTTTTAAATTTTAATAGAGTTATATATGCATTTATATATGTAACTTGATTATTAACATCTGATTTGATAAATTAATTTTAAATTCGAATTTGATGTTTGAAATTAATAGCATAAATACTTCAATATTTTTTTGATAAGCTATATTTTTAATTTATTTGTTTTCATTTCTTTTCAATTTAAAAAGAGACAAATTCATTTATATTACTTAAGGAATAAAATAAGATTTAAAGGCTTAAAGATTTATAAACAATTTAGAATTAAAATTTAAATACTTAAATTACATATGTAAGTTTATTAACACCCAAATTGACAAGTGTTAAACATAGACTATACTAGGAAGACAAGTGTTAAATTTAAACCAAGTGTTTATTTTATTTTAATTTTTCAAAAATATTTCTTATATAAACCACATCTCCTCATCTTATTCTTCTTTTCTTCAAACTTAAGAGAAATTTTCAGATTCTAAGATCTGAATTCTTCTACATTCAAACAAACTCTGTTCTAATCTAAATCTGCAAATCTCCTCAAAATCCATCTGCAAACTCTTCTTCATACAAATCTGTAATCTTCCCTCAAAAATTCAAATCAAAAACTATTTATATCTTCTTCAAAACATCAAACTGGATTGCATGAAAACCATCTGAAACTATCTTCAAAATTTTTAATGCATGTGAATCTGAAATGAAAAACCATTCTCAAACTGTAGTCTTCAATTCTGATACGTGAGATTCATTTGCAATCCAATTCTACAAATGCATAAAACCTGCAGTTCCATTTCTGTTTTGAAACTTCACAAACCTGCAGTCTTCCCTCTTCTCTGTTTGAAGCATTATCAAGATCTGCATGCAACAACAGATCACTTCAGGCTTGCATTCTCTTATCTGGTAGCATTTAGTAATTCAGAAGCATTACAGCAAATACAAGATGAGACTTTAATAAGCTACTGCAGTATAAAATAAAAGAGGAAACATGCATCTGTAAATCTGCAGCTTATGTGCTCTGCCCCTAAAACCCAGGTGAGTAACAATTTTTATTTAATAAACATAAGTATAAATAGTTGTTTGTTTACTTTGAAATAAGTGTATGACTGAATATGGTGAAAGCTTGGAATGTATGTATGTTTTTATGAATGCATGCTTGCTGTGACTTAGGTGTTTGGACCTGATCCTAGAATGTAAGTTTAAAATCCTGATCAAGTTCAAGATCTCATGTTTAAACATTTCTATAGTTTAAGATTTAGTCAGATATGTAACAAGCTAAAGTTTAATTTAAAAAAAATGAGAATGATGATAAAGCTGTGATGACACAGGATTAAAAAAAATGAAACAGAGTAAAATTTCAGAAATCAATATGTAAATGTTCCAGATTTATTTATTTAAGCTTATAAACAAATTACTTCATTTTTAACTTGATTTTTAAAACTATAATCTAAATTTTTAGTTTGCATTCAATGAAGTATTTCTGGTTTAACCAGGAAATACAATTTGGTTTAGTTCTGTCAATCTAGGGGTATGGAGCTGCCTGTGTTTCTTTTGTTAATGGAGTGATGTGTGTAGTTTATGGGAAAAATAATTATTGATGGATCTAAACATCGAGGCAAACATGATTTGGGTTTGAATTTTATAACCCTAGTTTTTCTTTGTTTAAGAGATTTGATCACTGTGATCAAATTAAGTGATCGAGTTCTCTCTGGTTCGAGCTGAAGATAGATGGGGTATGGAGGAGGTTGTGGCCGGAGGTGATGTTTCTCAGATGGCCGAAGTTTGGGGGTTGAGGTGTTTGCAGTCAACCCATTTTGTTCCTGTTCGAGTTCGAGTGCTTGATTTCGCTTTAGGGCTTTTGTAGTTGAATTGAGGGTTGATTTGGTGTTTGGAGAGGGCCGTTGACTTGCGAAGAGGGTTGCGAGAGGCCGGAGGTGATGGACGTGGGTGTGCAGGTGTACGGTGGTTATTGACGTGTCAGTTGATTTTTAGGGGAGAAGGGGGTTTGTGTTTACTTGGGTTGTATTATGTTTTGCTCGAAGCAATTGGTTTGGGGGCTCGAAGAATATTGATGAGGTCTCGGGTGTTTATTTTGTACAGGATAGGTAAACCTGTTAGCACAGGTTTTGTATAACCTGTTTTTATTTGGGAATTTAATTGATTTTAAGATGAATTTAAAAGAAAATTATTGCTCGAGTTGCTTGAGTCAGCTCGAACTAGTTATTGAAGTTTAGAAATTGTCTTGTTTCAAATTTTAAATTGGAATTTGAAATATAAAGCAAAAATTTAAATTAAGTTTTAAATCTAATTTAAATTATGGATTCAAGTTGAATTGAATCTTAAAGTAGGAAATGATGAAGTATTTAAATTCAAAATTTTCTTTAAAATAACTTTGAAAGAGTTTATTGTTTAAAATATTTTTAAAGAATTTGAATTTAAATTTGAAATTGAAAATATGAAGTAATGTTTGATCAAAATGTAAAATTTGATTCAAATTTGGATTTGAATCTTTGTTTCAAATCAAATTTTAGTTTTATAAATTTAAGTGCTTAAAAAAAATTTGAATAATAATGTAAAATCTAAATGGTTTTAATTTAAGAAGAAATTTGTTTTAACTTTTGTAAAATTTCTTTTATAATAAAACTATTATTTAGCAATTAAAGGTTTTAAATTGAATTTAAACTTGTAAGGTTAAATAACAATTTAATGTTTGTATTTCATTTAATTATTAGGGTAATTCAATGAATAATTAATTTATTTAATAAATTAATGAAATAAATAATTACTTAAAGTAATTAAGGGTTTAGGATTAATTATTCATTGAATAATTAACTTGTAACTAAGAATAATTAATTAAATAAAATTAGTTTTTAATTAATGATTAATAATTAATTTATCAAGTAATAATGGATTTAATTAAGTTTTAATTAGCACTTAATTATTTAATTAATTAGGGGTTAATTAATGGGTTATTAATGGTTAATTAAATAGTAATTAATAATGATTTAAAATAAGTTAATTATTTTGGAAAATAATTAATGAATTGTTAATAGTTAATGTAGGTCATTAACTAAGGATTATTTAATAATTAATTAATGTGATTAATTTTTATTATTAATTAGATTAATTAATTTAAAGATAATCAAATTGTGTAAATTATTTAGTATAATTACTTATGTAAGTAATTAAGGAATTTATTACTTATTAATTGAGTTTAATTTGATTAGATTAAGTTAATTAATTCGGTTTAATTAATTTAAATTAATCATTTGATGGTTTGTGAAGTATAATTACTTAATGTAATTGAATAAAGAGAAATTACTTAGGAAAGTAATTTATGGATAATTACTATACGTAATTAATTTAAGGTAATTTGTTGATAAAAGTAATTTGAGTATAATTACTTGTAAATTAATCAAGGAATTAATTAGAGATAATTAATTAATGAGTAATTAATTTATTTAGTAAAGTAATTAAGGGTAGTTGATTACTGAATGGGGATAATCAAGGGTGATTAACAATTATGTTTTAAATTAAGATTTATTCCTTAATGTAATTAATTTAAATAAGGTAATTAATTAAAATGTAATTAGAAGATCATTAATTATTATAATTAATGATGTAATTAAGATTGATTAATTAAGATTAATTAATCAATAATAAGTGATTAAAGGTAATTAATTTTAGTTAATTAATTAATGAAGTAATTAAAGGTTAATTACTGTATTTGGTTAAATATAATTAATTTGAGAAATTAATTAGTGTATAATTACTTGAATGTAATAAATGGTTAATTAATCAAGGATGATTAATTAAAATGAATAATTGGATGATGATTAATTAATTGATTGATAAATTATCAATAGTGATATGAGAAAGTTGATATTGGTAAAGTAATTAATTTAATTTACTTTAAATTAATTTGAATGATATAATTAATTTAATTCATTTTTAAATTAATTATTTTGGTGTGATCATAAATCATGGCTTATATGGTTGGATAGTGTTGTTTGCTTTGGATGGTTAGAATCTCAGATATGAGATAGATAATGTTGAGTGATTTGGATGCATTGGTTGCATTGTGATCTTGATATAGAATATCTTTTTGAATAATGGTAATATGGTTTATCTGATATGATGATAATATTGATTATCTGTTGTGAATCTGTGATTTATCTATCTATGTATATAGATAATTGAATTGTTTTAAACCTTTAAAATAACTTGGCCTTAAAAAACACGCTTTGGATTTCGATGAGACCTGGATCGGGTTTCCATATTTGGATATTCGAAAACCACATCGATCCAAATTAACGATAGGTCGTGAATCTTTTGTAAAGAGTGAAGACTCGAGGTGTAAGGGCTATACGTCAGTATAACTCTGTGTGTGATTCCGTAATGAGTTTGAAGGAATAGTACTTATAGATTCGAGATGGTGATTTAGAGTGCAAGGGTTATCGTCGTTAACTCTGTGGGTGATTCCAAAATGAGTGTAACGAGATAATGCCTTCGGTTTCGTTCGAACCCAGAACGAACTTGTATGGATTGAATGCTTTCAGAACATCGTCAGGCGGGCGATGAGCATTCTAAGAGATGTGTCCTCTAAAGGTAATCGTAGCCTCAAGCCTCATCAACCGGGAATGGCTAAAACAGGGGAGGTGCAGCAAGGCTTCGTGGGTAGCACCCACTGGAGAGCAATATTGATCCCTGTCTAGAGGTCCCTTTTTATTCGGCTTAGTGGGCAGTTGTTAGTGTACACCAACTGCTGGGTTGTCTTGTTCGGAACTGTTCATTAAGGAATGGGTCCGGCTTTGTGTTGCAGGGGAGCGGGCGTACTCCTTGGTACGGTGATCTAGGCCACGTACTGTGACGGGCGGTACCCCAGTAGCCTGCCATTGTATAGAATCCACAATCCAATAAGTGCCAACGGTTTTGATTGTATTACCCACTTTTGTGGCTAGTAGCTGGAATTTAATAAATGTAACAATTTCGGCTATTTCTTATTTACTTGAAAACCCTAGACACTATTATAATATCACTGGATTTCCTATCAAATGTTTTGGATAGTGTAAGGTAAAAACTTTTCCATGTTTATGTGTGGGAAGTCTTACGTGATACCTTTCTTTTAAAAGGATTTTCAAAATTAAGCAACTTTAACCTGTTACTCACACCAGACCCATGTCTGAGCCAGAGTTTATCTTTTGTTTTCTTAAACTCTTGGGTGCTCAAATTTTTACGAGTAGCCAAGGGATTCAGGTTAGCTTTGACGAATATTGGAGGAGTAATGGAGAAGGAGGCTTCCGCGTTAGATATATAGTATTCCGCTGTGTGATCTGTGTTTGTTTCTGAGTTGTATTATGTTGTAAATACTAGACAGGTGTTTATAACTGTCTAGTATGTGTTGTATATCTGTGTACTCTGATAGTGGTTGTAAACAATGTAATATTTTATGTCATTAATATAATTTATTCGTTCCGCTGTTGAGATTCTGATGTTGTGTTCTTCTTTCTTCTCTTCCTTTTCTCTTTTCTATCCCTTTCTTTCTTCATGATGATACAACTTTTCTAGAGAGAAAAGCCGGGTCGTCTCAGGTGGTATCAGAGCATTAGGTTGAGTGAATACCTAGGCTCTGGAGTGGTGTCTATCTTGAGAGAGCGTATTTGTAGTTTTATTATATATATATAATTATATAATTACTTCTACCTATTTGTTGGGTTACCTGTCAGGTTTTCCAATATAAGTTATAAAGGTAGATAAGGTAGTGGGGTGTGTAACACGACTACTACCCTTGGTTGAAGTTTAGTGATGAGGTTGGAAGTGATTCTATCGAGACTGTAGATCGAATACCGTCTCAAGTGAGTTTTCTTGGAGTAAGGATTTCATAGATCTCTGAAGGTAACCTGTTAAGGTCCGGAGTCTATCTTTGAGTTGGATGAGTAGAGTTCGGATCTGTCGATTGGGCAGAAGGAAATAATGGTATCTTGATATCTCAGGTAGTAGTAGCTGTGTGATGAGACGCGGTGACTATGGATGTTCTCGAAGATGTTTTCTTTGGAACAAGTTAAGGAGGTGAGTCTGCTTCGATGTTGTGGCTGGATTCAGCAGGATGTTTCTGTCCGGTTTGAAGCCCGAGTTTCTCGAAGAGATTTGGATTAGGAAGTCTTTGGCGTCGGTGTCAGCAGTGCAGTTCGGAGTGTTCTGTGTGCCAGCAAGAAGATTTTCTAGTTAGCAGTTTTCTGAAGATAGAATTCAGGAGCAGCAGAGTGGATTCCATTTCTATGATGGATTGGCTATTTAAGCGTAGACTGTTCTGATTGGTAAAGAGAGAACAGTTTTCTTGGATATTGGACTGATTGATCGCAAAAGTGACTTGCGATAGTTTGAGCGTTCTCTTGAGCTATGAGAAGTTTGTCCATATTTGGAGGTTGAGTTTTCTTATCAACTGGATTCTAGGAGTGATACCGGAGGTTTAGTGAAGCAGCTTTGGATCAGATGGGGCATCTGAGTTTTCTTCTATGGGTCTGTTGAACCATATTTCTGTAATGTGTTATCCAGTTTGTGCTCGAGTTTTTCTTCTGCTTCAGATCAGAGTTGTGCAGCGGAAGCACACTGGAAGTGCTTTTGTTTTATATTTTTTGAATAAGAAATGTAAGTTAGTCTTCTGATATTTGTGGAGTAGAGTTGGTGTTCTTGGTTTGGTATTGATCTTGAGGAGATCATTTTGTTCAATGGTTTTTGGTTCTGTGTGTTTCTAGAGACATCAGCGAAGGTTGAGCTGATAGGAGAGTTGATGCAGCCCAGGATCGTCAGAAGTATTTTGTGGATAAGAGACGAAGGAATTTGGATTCCGTAGTCGGAGATTTGATCTTGAATAAGTTTTCTCCGATCTAAAGAGTTATAAGATTGAGTAAGACTGGTAAGTCAGCTCCGAGATGTTTTGGATCTTTTCTGTGTTTTGTGAGGATTGGTGTTTGATTTTCAAAGTTGAATTGTCAGTTTGGATAACTGAGATTCGATGTGTGTCACGTATCTCTGAGGGAGAACGTGTATGCTTTATTTTTGGTTGTGGAACCAGCAGTTCTGGAGGATGTGGTTGTTGATTCAGACTCGTCTATAGTCTGACATATTGTTTTGTTGGTAGATATAGTTGGATAGGAGCTCTATAGCTTAATAGTATTGATTGTTTAGATTCTATAGAGCGAGTATCCCGATATTTATACCGGGGAAACTCGTGAAAATTTTATCCAGGTTTTTCTGGATAATTAGATTTGTTTTGGTTGAATTGGTTGCTATGGTTGTTAGCATATGTTTGATAATATATGCTTGTGTTTTAAATTTAAACCTTAAGATAGATTATTAAATTACCTTTGCTTTTAAATTTCAGGGACGAAATTCTTTTAAGGGGGAAGGAATGTGCTATCCCGGAAATTTGGGCAATATAACTTTAATAATTTGTGTTATAAATTTAATTTGATTTGATAATTTTAATAACAGATTTGGAATTTGATTTAATAATCATGTTTTAATAAATATTTAAGTTGAAAGATTTTATCTTTTTGAATAAATAAATTGTTTTCTGTTTATAATATATAATTTTATATATTGTAAATTGATAAACTTTGATTTTGAATTTAGTAAATGAATTAATTTTCTAACTCTAATTTATATTTGATAAATTGGAAATATTTGATAAATTGGAAATTTGATTTAAATTTGACATTTAACTTTTCAACACAATCCAATAAATAATATTATAGTTTATGTTATGATAAATCTTATTTGTCTTAAAATTTTATTTAGCTTATAAATATATGAATTTTAAATAGGTAAATATAAAAGATAAGTTTTATTTTATATTACTTGGAATTTATATATAAGAGTTTACAATGTAAATTACAAATGATCTTAATTGGTTTATAATCTCTTTTGTAAATTATTTAATATTGTTTAATTTGTTATTATTTTTTTAAAAATAAAAATTATAATACTTAAATTCTTTTGAACATAAATAGATTTGTAGTAATAGGATTTGTTGTTTTTAATTTTAATAGAGTTATATATGCATTTATATATGTAACTTGATTATTAAAATTTGATTTGATAAATTAATTTTAAATTTGAATTTGATGTTTGAAATTAATAGCATAAATACTTCAATATATTTTTGATAAGCTATATTTTAAATTTGTTTGTTTTCATTTCTTTTCAGTTTAAAAAGAGACAAATTCATTTATATTACTTAAGGAATAAAATAAAATTTAAAGGCTTAAAGATTTATAAACAATATAGAATTAAAATTTAAATACTTAAATTACATATATAAGTTTATTAACACCCAAATTGGCAAGTGTTAAACATAGAGTATACTAGGAAGACAAGTGTTAAATTTAAACCAAGTGTTTATTTTATTTTTATTTTTCAAAAATATTTCATATATAAAACACATCTCCTCATCTTATTCTTCTTTTCTTCAAACTTAAGAAAAAATTTCAGATTCTAAGATCTGAATTCTTCTACATTCAAACAAATATTGTTCTAATCCAAATCTGCAAATCTCCTCAAATTCCATCTGCAAACTCTTCTTCATACAAATCTGTATTCTTCCCTCAAAATTCAAATAAAAAACTATTTATATCTTCTTCAAAACATCAAACTGGATTGCATGAAAACCATCTGAAACTATCTTCAAAATTTTTAATGCATGTGAATCTGAAATGAAAAACCATTCTCAAACTGTAGTCTTCAATTCTGATACCTGAGATTCATTTGCAATCCAATTCTACAAATGCATAAAACCTGCAGTTCCATTTCTGTTTCGAAACTTCACAAACCTGCAGTCTTCCCTCTTCTCTGTTTGAAGCATTATCAAGATCTGCATGCAACAGCAGATCACTCTAGGCTTGCATTCTCTTATTTGGTAGCATTTAGTAATTCAGAAGCATTACAACAAATACACGATGAGACTTTAATAAGCTATTGCAGTATAAAATAAAAGAGGAAACATGCATCTGTAAATCTGAAGCTTATGTGCTCTGCCCCTAAAACCCAGGTGAGTAACAATTTTTATTTAATAAACATAAGTATAAATAGTTGTTTGTTTACTCTGAAATAAGTGTATGACTGAATATGGTGAAAGCTTGGAAAGTATGTATGTTTTTATGAATGCATGCTTGCTGTGACTTAGGTGTTTGGACCTGATCCTAGAATGTAAGTTTAAAATCCTGATCAAGTTCAAGATCTCATGTTTAAAAATTTCTATAGTTTAAGTTTTAGTTAGATATGTAACAAGCTAAAGTTTAATTTTAAAAAAATGAGAATGATGATAAAGCTATGATGACACAGGATAAAAAAATGAAACAGAGTAAAATTTCTGAAATCAATATGTAAATGTTCCAGATTTATTTATTTAAGCTTATAAATAAATTACTTGATTTTTAACTTGATTTTTAAAACTATAATCTAAATTTTTAGTTTGCATTCAACGAAGTATTTCTGGTTTAACCAGGAAATACAATTTGGTTTAGTTCTGTCAATCTAGGGGTATGGAGCTGCCTGTGTTTCTTTTGTTGATGGAGTGATGTGTGTAGTTTATGGGAAAAATAATTGTTGATGGATCTGAGCATCGAGGAAAGCATGATTTAGGTTTGAATTTTATAACCCTAGTTTTTCTGTGTTTAAGAGATTTGATCACTGTGATCAAATTAAGTGATCGAGTTCTCTCTAGTTCGAGCTGAAGATAGAGGGGGTATGGAGGAGGTTGTGGCCGGAGGTGATGTTTCTCAGATGGCTGGAGTTTGGGGGTTGAGGTGTTTGTAGTCAACCCATTTTGTTCCTATTCGAGTTAGAGTGCTTGATTTTGATTTAGGGCTTTTGTAGTTGATTGAGGGTTGATTTGGTGTTTGGAGAGGGCCGTTGACTTGCGAAGAGGGTTGCGAGAGGCCGGAGGTGATGGACGTGGGTGTGCAGGTATACGGTGGTTATTGACGTGTCAGTTGATTTTTAGGGGAGAAGGGAGTTTGTGTTTACTCGGGTTGTATTATGTTTTGCTCGAAGCAATTGGTTTGGGGACTCGAAGAATATTGATGAGGTCTCGGGTGTTTATTTTGTTACAGGGTGGGTAAACCTGTTAGCACAGGTTTTGTATAACCTGTTTTTATTTGGGATTTTAATTGATTTTAAGATGAATTTAAAAGAAAATTATTACTCGAGTTGCTTGAGTCAGCTCGAACTAGTTATTGAAGTTTAGAAATTGTCTTGTTTCAAATTTTAAATTGGAATTTGAAATATAAAGCAAATATTTAAATTATGTTTTAAATCTAATTTAAATTATGGATTCAAGTTGAATTGAATCTTAAAGTAGGAAATGATGAAGTATTTAAATTCAAAATTTTCTGTCAAATAACTTTGAAAGAGTTTATTGTTTAAAATGTTTTTAAAGAATTTGAATTTGAAATTGAAATTGAAAATATGAAGTAATGTTTAATCAAAATGTAAAATTTGATTCAAATTTGGATTTGAATCTTTGTTTCAAATCAAATTTTAGTTTTATAAATTTAAGTGCTTAAAACAAATTTGAATAATAATGTAAAATCTAAATGGTTTTAATTTAAGGAGAAATTTGTTTTAACTTATATAAAATTTCTTTTATAATAAAAGTATTATTTAGCAATTAAAGGTTTTAAATTGAATTTAAACTTGTAAAGTTAAATAACAATTTAATGTTTGTATTTCATTTAATTATTAGGGTAATTAAATGAATAATTAATTTATTTAATAAATTAATGAAATAAATAATTACTTCAAGTAATTAAGGGTTTAGGATTAATTGTTCATTGAATAATTAACTTGTAATTAAGAATAATTAATTAAATAAAATTAGTTTTTAATTAATGATTAATAATTAATTTATCAAGTAATAATGGATTTAATTAAGTTTTAAATAACACTTAATTATTTAATTAATTAGGGGTTAATTAATGGGTTATTAATGATTAATTAAATTGTAATTAATAATGATTTAAAATAAGTTAATTATTTTAGAAAATAATTAATGAATTTTTAATAGTTAATGTAGGTCATTAACTAAGGATTATTTAATAATTAATTAATGTGATTAATTTTAATTATTAATTAGATTAATTAATTTAAAGATAATCAAATTGTGTAAATTATTTAGTATAATTACTTATCTAAGTAATTAAGGAATTTATTACTTATTAATTGAGTTTAATTTGATTAGATTAAGTTAATTAATTCAGTTTAATTAATTTAAATTAATCATTTGATGGTTTGTGAAGTATAATTACTTAATGTAATTGAATAAAGAGAAATTACTTAGGAAAGTAATTTATGGCTATATGTAATTAATTTAAGGTAATTTGTTGATAAAAGTAATTTGAGTATAATTACTTGTAAATTAATCAAGGAATTAATTAGAGATAATTAATTAATGAGTAATTAATTTATTTAGTGAAGTAATTAAGGGTAGTTGATTACTGAATGGGGTTAATCAAGGGTGATTAACAATTATGTTTTAATTTAATATTTATTCCTTAATGTAATTAATTTAAATAAGGTAATTAATTAAAATGTAATTAGAAGATCATTAATTATTATAATTAATGATGTAATTTAGATTGATTAATTAAGATTAATTAATCAATAATAAGTGATTAAATGTAATTAATTTTAGTTAATTAATTAATGAAGTAATTAAAGGTTAATTACTGTATTTGGTTAAATATAATTAATTAGAGAAATTAATTAGTGTATAATTACTTGAATGTAATTAAGGGTTAATTAATCAGGGATGATTAATTAAAATGAATCATTGGATGATGATTAATTGATTGATTGATAAATTATCAATAGTGATATGAGCAAGTTGATATTGGTGAAGTAATTAATTTAATTTACTTTAAATTAATTTGAATGATATAATTAATTTAATTCATTTTTAAATTAATTATTTTGGTGTGATTATGAATCATGGCTTATATGGTTGGATAGTGTTGTTTGCTTTGGATGGGTAGAATCTCAGATATGAGATAGATAATGTTGAGTGATTTGGATGCATTGGTTGCATTGTGATGTTGATATAGAATATTTTTTTGAATAATGATAATATGGTTTATCGGATATGATGATAATATTGATTATCTGTTGTGAATCTGTGATTTATCTATCTATGTATATAGATAATTGAGTTGTTTTAAACCTTTAAAACAACTTGGCCTTAAAAAACACGCTTTGGATTTCGATGAGACCGGGATCGGGTTTCCATATTTGGATATCCGAAAACCACATCGATCCAAATTAACGATAGGTCGTGAATCTTTTGTGAAGAGTGAAGACACGAGGTGTAAGGGCTATACGTCAGTATAACTCTGTGTGTGATTCCGTAATGAGTTTGACGGAATAGTACTTATAGATTCGAGATGGTGATTTAGAGTGCAAGGGTTATCGTCGTTAACTCTGTGGGTGATTCCAAAATGAGTGTAACGAGATAATGCCTTCGGTTTCGTTCGAACCGGAACGAACTTGTATGGATTGAATTCTTTCAGAACATCGTCAAGCGGGCGATGAGCATTCTAAGAGATGTGTCCTCTAAAGGTAATCGTAGCCTCAAGCCTCATCAACCGGGAATGGCTAAAACAGGGGAGGTGCAGCAAGGCTTCGTGGTTAGCACCCACTGGAGAGCAAGATTGATCCCTGTCAAGAGGTCCCTTTTTATTCGGCTTAGTGGGCAGTTGTTAGTGTACACCAATTGCGGGGTTGTCTTGTTCGGAACTGTTCAGTAAGGAATGGGTCCGGCTTTGTGTTGCAGGGGAGCGGGCGTACTCCTCGGTACGGTGATCTAGGCCACGTACTGTGACGGGCGGTACCCCAGTAGCCTTGCCATTGTATGGAATCCACAATCCAATATGTGCCAACGGTTTTGATTGTATTACCCACTTTTGTGGCTAGTAGCTGGAATTTAATAAATGTAACAATTTCGGCTATTTCTTATTTACTTGAAAACCCTAGACACTATTATAATATCACTGGATTTCCTATCAAATGTTTTGGATAGCGTAAGGTAAAAACTTTTCCATGTTTATGTGTGGAAAGTCTTACGTGATACCTTTCTTCTAAAAGGATTTTCAAAATTAAGCAACTTTAACCTGTTACTCACACCAGACCCATGTCTGACCCAGAGTTTATCTTTTGTTTATTAAACTCTTGGGTACTCAAATTTTTACGAGTAGCCAAGGGATTCAGGTTAGCTTTGACGAATATTGGAGGAGTAATGGAGCAGGAGGCTTCTGCGTTAGATATATAGTATTCCGCCGTGTGATCTGTGTTTGTTTCTGAGTTGTATTATGTTGTAAATACTGGACATGTGTTTATAACTGTCTAGTATGTGTTGTATATCTGTGTACTCTATAATGGTTGTAAACTATGTAATATGTTATGTCATTAATATAATTTATTCGTTCCGCTGTTGAGATTCTGATGTTGTGTTCTTCTTTCTTCTCTTTCTTTTCTCTTTTCTATCCCTTTCTTTCTTCACGATGATACGACTTTTCTGGAGAGAAAAGCCGGGTCGTCTCATAATTGATTTTCAAATATTCAAATGTAAATTTTTAACTTGAATTTCAAATATAACTATTTATTTGATAATTTAGTTATTGAATTTAATAATTGAAAATTAGCTAAAATAACAAATTTAGAGTTTTAAGCTTGATAAAAATAATTAAAGTCTTATAAAATTTATATTTATAATAATGAAGATAATAAAACTTTTAGAATTGAATTTAAAAGTGATTTGTTTACTTTTAAAAATATATCGTTAAATTGACGAATAAAAATAGCCTTTCGGGACACAGTCTTAGATTCAACGAAACCAGTTCCATTGGATCCATGATAGTGTATTATTGTCGAATTTCAAATTTCATAACGTTTGGAGTTACCGTTTGGTCGTACGGAATATAAACAACTGAAATTTATATCGAAAATTCAATATAATAATTAGGTCTAAAATGCCATCTTCTCCATACGATTGAATTAGAAGTCGAAACCTTTTCCATTGCATTCAGAATAGAGGTATAACATTATAAACGCCTAGCGGAACGCCTCGATAGGAGATCGAGATTTTAAGCTACGAATTGGAGGCGATTTAAATTTAAAGAATAAATGGATTTGACAGAATCTTCACATCGACAGTTTTCACCTCTTTTCAAAACACTGTACACTAACCTTTTCAAATGCACAATAGTTCACATCTCCCTCCCATCTTCTTTTTAAACTCACGCAACATTCAACAGTAAAAGAAGAAAAAAAGGGTCCATAGCTTCAAAAAAAATTTCTCACAAAATACTTCATATTTGAAATCGATTTTAAAATCTCATATCGACCTTATCTTCGATCTGGCATAAGAATTGTGGAGTACGGCTTCGAGTTGGATGATCAACAGTGATAGTCGTGAGTGGAAAATAAACTAGGGTTGAGTAATACGTGAGATTTTGGAGGCAATAGTTTCATTCGAAGGCGTTTTTGGTTGTGGCGTGTCGAACGACACTGGTTTGGTGATTTTCGAGTGGCGCGGTGGAGTTTTGAGAATTGCGTTTTTGGGTTAGTGTGGCTATGGGTGCTGTCGGGTTTTGATTTGGGCGACGTTCGGTGAATCGAAGGCTTGGGGCGTGGTCGTGGGAGGCTGGCAAATGGGTTGGCGGTAGAGGTCTGACCGTAAGCGAGGGGAGTGGGTGTGTCACTAACATGAGATAGAGGCATGCACGTTTTGGAGCTATAGGCGAAAAAAAGAAAATAAGGAAGGGAGGAAGAAGAAAGAAAGGGGGAAGGAGATTTTGGGCTGGGTTCTCACGTTGGCGGGCTGGGTTTTAAAAAATGTAAGATTAATTAGTTAAGTTGAAAGTAATTTATTAACGAATTTATAGTAACCATTATTTTCTAAATATCTTATTTCTTTCATATGTTTTCAGGATTAAACGAAACGAATTCCATGACGTTCGTATCTGTAAGACCTAGAATACGGAACTAGATTCAGTCAAGATCCGCGCTATGGGAGTTTCACGCTGAAATCAAACACTCATTCGATTTTAGACATGCACTGTGACAGGTAGTACCCCAGTGCCTTGTCATTCGTATGGAACCCATTCTCTAATAGTGCCTTTACGGTTTTGATTGTAGAGCCTAGTATGCTGAAATTTAATTAATGTAACAATTTCAACTATTTGAATAAGTATTTGTACTTGGACACTATTATAATAGCAAAAGATTTGATATGAAATGTTTTGGTTATCGAAGGTAAAAACCTACCGTGTTAAAATGTGGCATGGTCTTACGAGATGCCTTTGATTTTCAAAGGATTTTGATAACTTTAATAATTCAATTTGAGTATGTTTTCTCATGTTGGTTTTCTAGACTGACTCGGGTGTTATTTTATTATAATGCTCGGGGTCAGACTGAATATTACAGATACAAGATAGGATGCTATGGAGCTCAAGAGACGAGCTAGATGACAAGACGTATCACACATACTTTTTTTTTATTCTGCTGTGTATTGTAGGCTGTATATTAAAATTTTGTGAGGATGAGCTATTATAACTGTCCAGTGTTGTGTTATTGATGTATTGTACCATGATGATATAATGTGTTAATAACAGTTATAGTTCTTTTTGTATATAGACATGTTATATCAATTATATATTTTTCCGCTGCGATTGCAAGATTCTGTGTTTTTGTTTCTATTTTCCTCTTCTACCACTTTCTTCTTTTCCCTAACGATCTGGTATTTCCAACATTCGATTGTTTAGCATGTAATATAGTGGACGTATTGATGTCGATTTTCGAAGGTCGAAAATCTCAGTCGTGACACTTGGTATCAGAGTACAAAAGCCAACTTTTATAAAATACCACTCAGTAATTCCAATTAACATTAAAATATCATTCACAAATAATAATCGTCTTCTAAACAATTTTGGTTCAAAAGTAAACTTTCAAGTTGGAAAAGTAGGCCCAATAATTCCAATGGTACTTAATTAGAGTACAAAAATACTTAGAATGCTCTTCGTCCTCTAATAATGATGTTCTGATAGCATTCGTCCAACAAGTTGCCTTAGGTCTGGATAAACCGAATCACCGTCTTCATCATCTTCAAGGTATTCATTTGTTATGTTCAAACCGGATCGAATTCGGATAATCAAATACGATCCTAGTCTCTTCGAAATGATTAACGAAATTGGCCAATATTAATAGTCGGTTATTTAACAATCAATAAAACATCCGTAAGCAGACATTATGCTTTATTATAACTTTTTCCCAAAAATTTAGTCCAAAATATCTTTACTAAGATATATATTCAAATCCCCTTCCATATTCCAATATTTGAAAACAATCTCAATACTTAAATAAATAACAGTATATTTCCAAACCCTCTCAACACTTAGAAATATTTCCATGTTCAAACTTTTATAAAAGAGTATTTTACCGAATTGGAAAATTAATTTTGAACTTTATAGGTATTATTTTTAAAATTATTAAATAAAGTTTTTGGACAGTAATGGTATACTTTCATAGCGTAATCGGAGGCAACGAGTGCCTGCAGTTAAACTTTTGATTTCTCTGGGATGGAGACACTACCATTAAGCTAAGAATCCATGGTTGATACCGTAATGGTGCTTTCCAGATTTATTTTAAAGGGTTTCAAATATTTTGAAATGAATGGGTTGTGAATATATTTATCTAGTGAGATAAGCATATGCTGTTTTGATTAACTAATTTTAATTTATTGAAATTTAAATTAAATAAGGCTTAATGTTTTCAATAGGAAATGAAACCTTTGTTTGGATGATTGCATATTTGATAGTTAAGTAACCGACTATCAAATCTGGACCCAAAAACATAACTTTGGAAATATCTAGAAGAAAAAAGGGAATTATGTGGTACAGTTACCGTTCGAGGTGCTATACTGTACGTATAAACTCGTTTCGTTCTTCTAGGACGTTTATAAGGAAATTTGTCCACTAATGGTTAGGAGGTGATCTCTGATCTTATTTTCATTGATGTATTTCCTAACGGACCGGATTGAGTTTGTCGGATATATCAAACGTTGTTCCGAAGAGATCGGGATCAGATAAGTTATCTGAAAACCACATCGATCCAATGAGTGCATTTTCAAAAGGAAAACAAGAGCATGAATTCGAAGATGGAGCAGTGAAGTGCAAGGGCTAATCGCTACTAATCCTGAGGATGATTCCAAAATGGATGTAGTAGGAATAGTACCTACGATTCCGTTCGGACCCAGAACGAACTTGTATGGGTGAATGCAATCAGTACATTGTCAATCTCATCATCCAGGAATGACTGAAAATCAGAGGAGATGCAGCAAGGCTAAGTGGGTCGCATCCAATTAAGGTATGTTTATCACCTTCCTAGATACCCTCGGACATTACTACAATACATGGAAGGAGCTCAGAAAGGGTGGGAACACCCGGGGTGATAGCATATTCGGTCAATCCAGGTTAGGGGTAGTCCGGTGTATTGTAGGAGATCCCGGTATGGTCCTTGGTATAATGTTCCTAGACATGTACTACGATAGGTGGTACCCCAGTGCCTAGACATTCATATGGAATCAATTCTCCAATACGTGCCTTTACGGTTTTGATTGTAGAGACTAGTATACTGGAATTTATTTAATGTAAAAATTTCAGCTATTTGAATAAATATTTGTACCTAGACACTATTATAATATCAATGGGTTCTCTATAGAAGTGTTTTGGTTACCGTAAGGGAAAATCCGTTGTGTTTATGTGTGGCATGGTCTTACGGGATTCCCTTGATTCTAAAAGGATTTTGAAAGTTATAACGAATTAAATCCTTGTGATTTAAATTCTCACGCTGGTTTTACCAAAC
The DNA here is from genome assembly GCA_030765085.1 of Allium cepa. Lineage (NCBI taxonomy): Eukaryota > Viridiplantae > Streptophyta > Magnoliopsida > Asparagales > Amaryllidaceae > Allium > Allium cepa. The sequence goes on from CM060943.1 coordinate 778,678,047, forward strand.
TGACCCGTGCGTGGTTTTCTCTAAATGCTCGGGTCAGGCCGAGCATATTTTCAGGTTTAGCTGGAAGGAATGAGGAGCTGGAGAGCTGGAGTCGTACTCATGCTGATGATTATATTCCGTTGCATTTAGTTGTATATCAGCAATTATAAGGGTAGGTTGTTATAACTGTTCGTGCTGAATAGGTTGTAACTCTGATTGATGTCCGTATATGTTAAGTTACAGTTTTCGTTTTATGTAAAGACCTGTTCCATATTATAGATTATTCGTTTCCGCTATGAGCTTTTGTGTTGTTCTAATTTCTTTATATCTTTTTTCTAATTTCCTTTTCTTACTATCCGCCTTTCTGTTCAATTTGGACGGGACAAGCATGGTAAATGGCCATTCAAACTGTACGGAAAAGAGGGTTGTGTCATCGTGGTACCAAAGCGATCGTGGTATCCGAGGGTAACATATACAGACATTAATTTGAATTAGTAAGTTAAACGGATTTGAAATTGAAATTGATTGGAATGAATTAGTGGACGGGACTAATTACAATAAGTAGTGAATCAATATGGGCTGAGATATGGTCGATAAAATTCAATATTGAAGATTTGGAAGATAAATTTAGTTCAAATGGAATAGAAAATTTAATTTGAATAAAAAGGGATCTAAACTTTAGTGGTGAAATGAAAATAAATGTAAGAAGTTGTATAAAAGGTTTATAATAGACTTAATAAATTGAAGGAGAAGTTCTTAAGTAAAACTGGTTTTGGGAAATATACTGAGTAAGTATTTGAATGATGATTAAATAAAAGTTGTGTAAAAAGATAATGGTGAATAAGTGAATGGAAATTAAAATAAATGTGAATAGAAAGAATTGGATATAGCTAATAATCAATTGGAAATAAAGAAACGTAAGTTGTACATATATTATCTTATTCGCATAACGATTTGATCCAAATTCGAGCATAAAATTTCGACTTGATTTGTATCGATCCGAGTTAGGATTTTTCAATCGATTTTCAACGGCGAACACTGGATATATATTTTTGATAGATACGACTATGCAAGGAGAATGACAATTTATAATCAAGAAACCAGAGCTGAGTCCGCACTAGAGAGTCGTGTAAACGATTCTAGTTCGAAAGTGTGAAATTTTATGATTGAGTGAGTGATCAGATTTAATATTACATACGGATGATATATGTACATCCTACGGGCTTAAGTAAAGCAAATGTTAAAAGTTTTGAAAAAGAATAAATAAAAATGATTTTGAATAGTATGATTGGATATTATTGGTAAATAAGGTGCAGGTAATTAAAAGCAAAAGCTAAATTGATGTCTTAGATTTTAGAAATAAAATTTGATTGCCCGACAAAAAGGTATGTGTTTAAATTGTTGTATGAAATTGATGATTTTCTAATTGACCCACTTGGCTTTTGTTTTCTTTTGATGAGTTGGGGCTGTAGAGGCAGTTTTGTAGTTGTTCCGATCTAGGCACGCAAAGGAGAAGCTGGCGAAATTTTTCGAAAATTTAAGGTATTAGGAAATTATGTAGAAAATTTTGATAATTTAAAATTTGGTTTTGAATTATAACTTGGGTAGTTAAGTAAATAATATTATTTGGAACCTATGGAGGAGTTTCGAAATTAGTAAAAGTGATAAGAGTGTTTTTAATTAAAAAAATTCGGGAAGTTGTTTGAAACCGTGTGGTGTTGGGAAAAAATTAACGGGTTTTGGACTATTCTTCTTACCCAACAATTTTGAGGACGAAACTCTTATAAGAGAGAAAGAATGTAACGACTCGGAATTTTGGTAATTTGAAATTGGAATATATAATTGATTTTTAAATATTCAGATGTAAATTTTTAACTTGAATTTCAAATACAACGATTATTTGATAATTTAATTATTGAATTTAATAATTGAAAATTGTATAAAATATTAAATCTAGAATTTTAAGCTTGATAAAAATAATTTAAAGGATTATAAAATTTATATTTATAATAATGAAGATGATTAAACTTTTGGAATTGAATTAAAAGTGATTTGGTCAGTTTTAAAAATACATCGTTTAAATTGACGATTAAAAATAACCTTCCAAGATATAGTTCAGATTTTGATGAAACCAGTTCTATTAGATCCGTGATAGTGTGTTATTACCGAATTTCGAATTTTGTAACATTTAGAGTTATCGTTTGGTCGCACGGAATATAAACGCGCTGAAATTTTTATCGAAAATTCAATATAATAATTAGGTCGAAAATTCTACCTTCTCCATACGATCGAATTAGGACTCGAAACCTTTTCTATTACGTTCGGAATAAGGGTATAACATTACAAACGCCTAGCGGCATGCCTAGATAGAAGGTTGAGATTTTAAGCTACGAATTCAAGACGATTTAAATTTAAATAATAAATGGATTTGACAGAATTTTCACATCGGCACTTTTTCACCTCTTTTCAAAACACTGTACACTATCCTTTTCAAACACACAACAGTTCATATCTCCTTCCCATCTTCTTTTTAAACTCACGCAACATTCAACAGTAAAAGGAAAAAAGGGCCGATAGCTACAAAATTACTATCCCACAAAATACTTCATATAAATTTTTTTAATCATTTTTAAAAATCTCGTATTAACCTTAGCTTCGACCTGGCATAAGAATTGTGGGGTGCGGCTTCGAGTGGGATGATCAACGGTGATAGTCATGAGTGGAAAATAAACTAGGGTTGGGTAATACACGAGATTTTGGAGGCGATTGTTTGATTCGAAGGCGTTTTTGGTTGCGGCGTGTCGAACGGCATTGGGTTGGGGATTTCGAGTGGTGCGGTGGAGTTTTGAGAATCGTTTTTTTGGTTGTCGTGGCTATGAGAGCTGTCGTGTTTTGATTTAGGCGTCGACAAATCGAAGGCTTGGGGCATGGTCATGGGAGGATGGCAAATGGATTGGCGGTGGAGGTTTAGCCATAGGCAAGGAGAGTGGGTGTGTCACTGACACGAGATAGAGGCATGCACATTTTGGAGCTACAGGCAAAAAAAGAAGATATGGAAGGGAAGAAGAAGAAAGAAAGGGGAAGGAGATTTTGGGCTGGATTCTCACGTTGGGGGCCGGCTTTTAGAACATAGTAAGATTAATTAGTTAAGTTGAAATTAATTTATTAACTAATTTATATTAACCATTTTTTTTGAAATAACGTGTTTCTTTCATACTTTGTCAGAATTAAACGAAACGAATTGGATGGCGTTCGTATCTATAAGATTTAGATTATGGAACTGGATTTGGTCAAGATCTACGCTATGGGAGTTTCGTGCTGAAATCAAACGCCCGTTTTATTTTAGACGAACTAGAGCATAGAAAATCAATGTGAGTTAATTTCACTCAATTTTGGATTACCATAATTAATTTTAAATAGTTAAAATTTATTATTGATTGATTGATAGAATTGATAAATTATTATCAGTTGGTTGTGACATATACATACACACACACACACACACACACACACACACACACACACACACACACATATAACGGATGAGACCCTATACATCCTGTATAATAGCGGATGACCCTATATACCGCGATATCCCCCTCGAAGTGGGATTGTTATTTTTGTATTGTGCTAACATCTGTGGATGCAGAGAAACAGGTTGGAGGGATCAAACTGGATTCATCAAAAATATTGAATTTAATTTCATACATATTGATATATGATATGTTAAAATAATTTATGATTATAGTGGAATTTGAATTTATTGAATGCTATGGTATTATCGGATAGATTTGGCATTTTAAAATACCATAAATACGAATATCGATTTTTTTAGAAGGAAAAAAGGGAAATTTGAAGTAAAAATATTTAGAGTGAAAATTTAGATTAAATTTAAAGAAATAAATTTGGGAAAAATAAATAGTTTGATTTTAAAATTCTATTTAATAATTCCGGAATATGGAAAAATATAGATTTTTGAATAAATGTGAATAAAATGGTTTTTAGATAATAGAATTTAAGCGATATTGTTTAAGTATAAAAGGATTTTTTTAAAATCAAGATTTAAATAATTGGAAGACTAAAAAGGGAATTTTTAAAGTAAAATATAGGGTTGTTGTACTAGATTTTAAATAAGATTTTAAATTATGGAAAGGAAGCGGAATCTTAATTTAGTTGGGTTTTGGAATATATTTGGGATATTTAAGAATTTAATTTAAAAATGGAGTTTAAATTGGAAAATGATTTAAAATCGATTAAGTGTTGGAAAAACCGTTTTAAAACGGGAAATGAGACTATAGAAATTATAAATAAATTTTATAAATAAAGTGAAGTAATTATTAGTGGATAAATTAGAAATATAAATTTACGGCGAGGATTTATAAGCAGATGGGTAAATCGATTTAAAAAAAATTGTAGGTTTATTTTTGGAAATGTGAAAAGGAAATTTACGGAATTTGGAAGAAATCAAATTGGAAATAAATCGAGAATGTTTTATTAATATTAGACTGGCTATATGGGAGTTGAAAAATATATATATTTTTCTGAGAAGTTAAGTTTATTTTAAAAAGAATGGATTGTTTAGTATTAATTAGAAAATTTAAAAGTGTTTAAAAATATTTTAGAAAAATTAATTATTTAGTTGTTCAAAAACTATTTAAAGTATGTTTTAAATATTAATTAAGTTAGTTATATTATGTTAACTATTATTTAAGAATTAATCAGTATTATTATTTTAAGAGATAGATTATTCTATATTAATATTGTCTTATAATAACTTTTATTTTAAAAGAGTAACTGCCTAAAATTTACTTGGAAAATTATTATGGTAATTTCATAAGTATTATTTTGAAATTTTTAAATAAAGTTCTCGGGAAGTAATGGTGTACCCGCATGGCGAAATTGGAGGCGGTGAATGCGTGCAGTTAAGTCTTGGATTTCTCAAGGATAGATACGTAACCATTGAGCTGTAAATCCATGGTTTAATACCGCAGTGGTACTTTCCATATTATTTTGGAAAGAGTTTTCAATATTTTTGAGAAAAAAAGATAGTTTGCGAATATACTAAATTTAGTAAGATAAGTATATATTTTGATAAGAGACATAATTTATCAAAATTAAATTAAAAAGAGATTTGGTGTTTTTTCAGTGGAAATGAAATATTTGATTGAATGATTGTTTATTTGATATTTAACTAACCGACTATCAAATCTGGACCTAAAATATAACTTTGGGAATATCCAAGATAAATACGGGAATTATATGGTATAGTTATCGTTCGAGGTGCTATATTGTACGTATAAACTCGTTTCGTTCTTCTAAGACGTTGATATGGAAATCCGTCCACTAACGGTTAGGGGGTGATCTCCGATCTTATTTTCGTCTGTTTATTTCCTAAAGAACCGAGTTTGAGTTTAGCGGGAAATATCGAACGTTGTTTCAGAGAGACCAGTATTAGATTTGTTATACGAAAACAACTTCGATCCAACGAGTACATTTTCAAAAAGAAAAACAAGAGCATGGATTCGCAGATGGAGCAGTGAAGTGCAAGGCCTAATCACTATGAATCCTGAGGATTTTTCCAAATGGATATAGTAGGAATAGTGCCTTCGGTTCCATTCGAACCCAGAACGGACTTGTATGGATGAATGCTATCAGTACATTGTCATTGGAGGACAATGAGCATTCTAAGTGTAAATTCCTTAAAAGGTAATCGTAGCCTCTAACCTCATCAACCGGGAATGACTGGAAATTAGGGGAGATGCTGCAAGGCTAAGTGGGTCACACCCAATTAGGATATGTATATCACCTTTCTAGATACCCTCGGATATTATTTTATTACTATGATGTATGGAAGGAGCTCGGAAGAGGGTGGGAAAATCTGGGTGATAGCATATTCGGTCTATCCAGGTTAGGGATAGTTCAGTCTTATTTTGGAAGGAGCTCGAAAGAGGGTGGGAATATCCGAGATGATAGCATATTCGGTCTATCCAGGTTAGGGATAGTCCGGTCTTGTGTGTAGAGGATCCCGGCATAGTCCTCGGTACGCTATTTCTAGATGTGTACAATGACAGGTGGTACCTCAGTATCTAGTCATTCGTATAGAATCCATTCTCCAACACGTGCCTTTACGGTTTTTATCGTAGAGCTTAGTATGCTGAAATTTAAATAATGTAATAATTTCAACTATTTGAATAAGTATTTGTACTTAGACACTATTATAATATTAAAGGATTTGATATGAATTTTTTTGGTTATCGTAGGGTAAAAACTCATCATGTTTAATTGTGGCGTGGTCTTACGAGATACCTTTGAATTTCAAGGGATTTTGATAACTTGAATAATTCAATTTGAGTGTGTTTTCTCATGCTGATTTTCCGAACTAAATCGAATGTTATTTTATTATAATGCTCGAGTCAGACCAAGTATTATAAATACATGATGGGATGCGATGGAGCTCAGGAGATGAGCTGGATGGCGAGATGTACCACACGTACTTTGTTTTTATTCCGCTGTGTATTGTAGGCTGTATATTCAGCTTTTGTGAGGACGAGTTATTATAATTGTCCAGTATTATGTTATTGATGTATTATACCCTGATGATGTAATGTATAAATAACAGTTATTGTTCTTTTTGTATATAGACATGTTATATCTATTATATATTGTTCCGTGACAATTATGAGATTCTGTGTTGTTGTATCTATTTTCTTCTTCTATCTCTTTCTTCTTTTCCCTAACGATCTGGTATTTTTGGCATTCGATTGTTGGGCATGTAATACAGTGGACGTATTGATGTTGATTTTCGAAGGTCAAAAATCTCGGTTGTGGCAGTAAGAGAGCGATATGAGGACGAGATCCACTTTTCACTCTTTTAACTTCCTATTGATATGCCAATTCTTTACATAATTTCTTTTGCACTTTGCCTCTCCTTCCTTTTGAAATTTTCGACCAGCAACCTTCTTTTCTAAGTGCAAAAATCCAAGTACAAAATTACATCAAAACACTTTGATTTAATCGTTGGTGGTATGGCATTTTAGGAGCTAGCAACTTCGGATTGTGAACGGATCTATGGGGATCATTCAATGTTTCAACGTGTACGCAAGGGCTATGCTGAAATGTAATTCTATTTTATCTTTGTTATTATTATATTTATATAAATTATTTATATAATAGGATGTTAGATTATATTATGAATCTTGTATATCGAAATGCAGCCGCATATAAGTTGATGTGTATATTATTGCATTCATATATAAAATAAAAATTAATTTTTTATGCTTGATTATAAATCTGACAACCTGCTAATTTTTTTTTAAAAAAGTTATATATACATATATAAATAATAGGGGGAATTAATTTAAAGGACAAAGATTTGTATATTTTTTGCCTCAAGGACATGACCTTAATATTATTACCACAAGGACAAACATCTTCTAAAAATTATGCATAAGGACAAACATTTTACCAAATTATTCATAAGGAAAATAAAACTGCCACCGAGCCAAAACTGATACCTAAAAACTGCTACCGATAACTACAAACTGATACCTAAAAACTGCTATCAATAACTAAAAACTGATACCTATGGAAAGTTGTCCTTTAGGATAAAATATTGGAGGTCTGTCCTTGAGGCTAAAAAGCTGTGAAATTTTGTCCTTGCCAATAATTTCCTGTAAATAATATTATTAAATTATTTAATTAATTAAAATCCATATTTAAATGATTGCTACCATATATCATACGTTTTGAATTTTGAAATTTTTTATTCATGCATAAAATGCATCCAGAGGTAAATTAAAAAAAATTCAAATAAACATGCTAAATTGTTTATTTAACCTGAAATTGTTTATGTAATTTAATATATATATATATATATTAAAAGTAATAAAATTTCGTAGTCAAATATTACAAAACATGCATTGTATATAATACTTTCAAAAATAATGGCTTTATATATTTTTTGTTTTAACTTAGATTTTAACATTTTAAAAATGATTTAAAAATGAAAAACCAAAAAAACGTTAATTTCAAAATAAATTTATACATATATTTCCAAGAGCAAAATTTGTAGTAACATAATTAAAAAAAAATCAATTTTGCCATTTTTATTAATATATGTTTATATGTCTAATAATATATATTTATATGTATGGCATAAGTTAATTAAAATAAAATAAAATAATTTTTTAATAATTTATTCTTGGCATTTATATTATATATATATGTATGTATGTATGTATATGCTGATATTAGTTTATAAACTAGAATTTATTAATTTAGTGATTTAGTTATTATATATGTATATATTTACATACATATATATAAATAAAGTTTATAAATGTTTTGTATATAAATTATTTATAACAAATATTTCATATACGTGTGTGTATATGATATATATTTACTAATATATATAATCAAATACAAAAGGGGTTGTCATGTCCGTTGCGGTGTAAATCACAATATTTATACACAGACATGTCAAACCTTGTACACATTATTCTATTGCACGTTCACTTACACATATATGTGTGTCTGATACAAATATATATATGTGACAGATAAACTATCTGTTAACTTTATTATAAGTTTTTTCTGAAGATCCGCTTTGAAGCATAGATTGTCGGACCCTTTCCTATTAAAGGCTCTAAGCATCTCATAGGCTAGTAGAGAGCTTTCGTCGATGTTCCTCCGAGGAATGAAAGCATTTTAATTACAGGAGACAAGTTCATCCATGTAACCCTTAATTTTGTTGTTTATTCTGTTTGATATGATTTTATATAGGACATTACATACCGAAATGGGTCTACAGTTTGATATGTGGAAATAGAGTTATCTTTCTTGAGTATGAGCAAATTTTTTATATTTAATGATGTAACCATAACTGGTTATCAAAGTTTTCGAGCACTACTCAGATTATGCATAAAGGCGACAATGCTATTTGACATCTGATATGTCTTGATGGGAGGTTTCCAAATATTTATTTATCGCGTAATAGTTTCACATTTTTAGACTTCTTTGTAATACCCTCCTCACTATTTGTTATCTATGTATGACATAGCCTGTTGTGAGTCATGCTCTCCCCCTCTTTCCTTCTCACACACACATGCTCACACACTCGGGCTTGGTTTCATCATCTCCAATGCTTTAAAACTATTGATTCTCACTTTGACTCTATAATAATATGGCCATCCAATATTTTTTTGGATATTTTTATACTTGTATCTCACAGTAAACCATTCTTGACATTTATTTCTACTACCGAATTGAATTATAGTTTTGACATTATATAAAATCTTATGGAGATGGATATCAAGTGAAAAGATTATAACTATAAATATATCTCATATCAGAACTTGTAAGCGGTATTAAAAGAGGATATATGAGAGTGTTACGAGGGAAGGATTCGTATCTCTCTTTATATACAAAGGTTCAATAGCATAACCAAATTTGATCTAGCATCATATTTATTTTTAATTTTAGTCTACTAAACTAATTTGATCGGTGATCATTTATGAAGTTGTTGATATCAAATTCTCATTGTGGAATATTTTTATGTCGTTATCATTAGTCACCACCGATTATACACTACCGGTACACTAGTGTTTAACCCATGCTTTACACACAACAGTGTTGGTAAAAAATAATGTTTCTATTTTAATTATTGCTAAAAATATATTTTATTATGTAATATATGTAATTTTATTGTGATACATTAATTATAAACTAAAATGACTTAGGACAGTCAAATACAAGGTTGAGGATTCAATACTCGCTAACCATATATCTGTTTTTTAATGTCCTAACTCAAAAAAATTAAAATTATTAATGATGTACATGTAAACAATTTATGTAATGTGGTATATATTTTCTATATATACATGAGTGAATAAGCAACTTCACCATTTTGTTAATATGATTAATATATATATATATATATATATATTGAATTTTCATTTTTTTAAAGGATTTATAAATTGATTAATGAACATTAAATAATTGAATTTATTTAAATAATTTGAATTAGTGTTCAACATAACTAATTAAATATAAGAAGATAAATTTAAAAATGTTGAAGAAGATTGAGAAGAGCTTTGTACAAGTTTGTAATTGGGAAAGTGCATAGATCTTATAATTTGTTTATCTACATGTGAACTTTTTTTTTTTGAATCAGACATGTGAAATTTTATTCATTATTAAGTTTTCATTTTTAAACAAATTTATCCTTGTAGTTGGTCGTGGATTCCATGTTTTTGTAGGAGGGTCAAGCTTACAACTTTTATAATTGCAAAATAATGTCATGTAGTGTTATCCCACCTTTTAGCAAGGTGGTTATACCAAAAGATTAATGGGAAACCAAAGACAATTCACCACGAAGACAAGTTGTACGCAGGCTCACTATGGGTATCGATGAATTTTGTCCAAGTCCGGATCAAGCTACGATCGGTGTGACACGGTAAGCAAAGCTATAAAAGCCAACGTTTCAAATTTCAGGTCAATCGAAGTTCATATGCACGAAATATGATCGATGCAATCCTAGTGGTCACTTTATTCGTATCCATCAAAGGGTCGTGTTCGAATCGATCAGATTCGAACCCATCCGAGGCTACACTGCTCGAATCGATCTACATGCACCCTGTTCGTATCGGTCAAGCTTTGCATCCATCACTACGCATGGTTTCGAATCGATGAGTTCGTATCCATTCAATGCTCTTATTCGTATCCATAAAACCCACATTCGAATCGATACATTCGAAACAATCACATAGCCGTTGTTTGTATCGATCATGGAGCCACTATTCGTATCCATCGAGCAAGCCTCATTTCGTATCGGTCCAAGATCCTTCTATTTTGCATTGTTCGTCACCGGCTAGTGTGTATCCGTGGGTAATGGTCACTTCGTATCGACCCTCTTACTTGCATGTTTTGTATCGATCGGCCATCGGATAGATACGAAGAGCGCATGCTGGATCAATGCGAATTACGTCCCACTTCCATCGATACGAATAATCCCCCAAATAACCTCATGCATCGATACGAAATAGAGGCAAAGGCTTCGAAGCGAGATGAACTCACCCGGTCGATACGAACAGAACGCATGGAAGTATAAGACTCGGTCAACTCGGCATAAAAGGTGGATCGATCCGAAGAGTGAGCACCACATCAATTCGAAGGCACATGCCTGGACCGATTCGAACAAATCGATACGAAGTGATCAATCCGAACGTGACACCCTTCATGAAATTGCAAGTTTGCATCGATCATAACCCGAGATCCACAAGTCCAAATGCTATGAAATTTTCACAGGAGCTTACCTAAAACTTAAGGAAGGTTCATGCCAAGTTTCGACTCGATCGGATCAAATCTTGATAGATACGAAATTCGTTCATATTGATCACGGATCGAGCCGAAACTTTGTGGGATCGATCGCGTGGGGCCACCCACGTGCCAGCAAAAGTCTCTTGAGATCTGAGCGAGATATCAGCCTCCTATGCCTATGAATAGAGCCCCAGGGCCAACAGAAGAAGGATCTTTTTGGCTCCTCAATGTCCAGACTCTACCGAATCCAACTTTGCACTCCATAGCTGTTGTTGTACTTGAATTTCAGAGCTATAATTTGTTGTAATTCACTGTAATCGATTGTAATCGTCAAGAGATTACCAATAAAGACGTCAAACTTTAAAGTGGACATAGGCCGGATTACCGAACCACTATAAATTCTGTGTTCTTGATTGCTTTCATCAAAATTTACTGTGTGTTCTTCATCTTTTATTTTCTACATACTTGTTATCTGTAATTTTTGATTGCGAGTTGGTGCTTTCTTCGACAATTAGGTGTTTGTGACCAATTTTGGTGTAAACATTTTGATGCTTTCACCGAGAGGGCTAATTCAGCGATTCTATCATTTGGAAGTTAAATTTGTAGGCTTAGGGATTCAGATCTGAAAAGCCATGACAAGGCAAACAAGTAGAAGACAAAGAGCAGGGAGAAGTCAACATGAAGGGAGTCAAGAGGCTTCCTCAGGAGCGAATTAGACATCTATGTTCATCACCAGGGACGAGATGGAACAATGTTCAAGAGACAAGAAGAGATGATGCAGAAACTGCTTTAAAAGTTGGACAAGTTGCAATGCAAAATCAACGAAACGCAACTACAAGAAATGCTGGAGATAGAAATCAAGAATACCAAGCAACCAGAGTTCAGAATGGAGCAGGAACATTTGGCGCAGCACCAGAACTAGGAGGCACTCACCTAGAGCATGTTGACCCAATCCCAAGCAGGATACCAGGTGGAAATGCGCAACACGGGGTAGGTAGAGAAATTAATGGTCATTCAAGAGGGCATATTCCAGAAATCCCTCGTGAACTCGGGAGGAAAAGTAGAAGCAACAGACAAGGGGCACAACTTGACAACAGTGACAGAGTGGCAGAGATTGTCAGACGAGCCATGAGAGGCGGACTAGTGAATAGAGATCTGGAAGATGTGAATAGGAGTCCCTTTACTCCTACGATCAGGCAAGCCAGGAATCCACCAGAATTCAAGTTACCAACATTGGAAATGTATAATGGAAGGACGGATCCTGCGGTTCATTTGACGAAGTATATAAGGCATATGGAAGTGATAGGGACATCAGAGGAAGTCATGGCCCGGTGCTTCCCACTTTACCTAGCAGACATTGCGGCACTATGGTTTAGGCAACTTGAGAGTGGCTCTATTGGAACATGGACCGATTTGACTAAAAGGTTTATGAGGCAATTCAGAGTTCACATTTGGAGAACCAAGAATGTGATGAGTTTGCCAGCACTAAAGCAAAGAATGAGGAGTCTTTGAGGAGCTTTTTGAAATGATTTAATGCAGCGGCAGCATCGGTGGATCGACCAGAGCCATCCATGGTTTTGATGGCAGCTGTATCTGGCATAGCTGACGGTACGAAATTCAAGAATTTGTTGATAAGAGATCCCCTTATTGATCTAGAAGAATTTTATCATGAGGTTGAAGGATTTTTACGATTAGAGGATGCAAATGCTGAAAGAGAAGAGGGAGAAGGAATCAATGTTTATGCAATCAAGGGCGGAAATCCTCTTGAAAAAGGTGTAGGAACTGGTAAAGGGAAACGAAAGGCTGAGGATAACGGTGATGGATCAACACGACCATGAAAGGAACCAAGATTCATCTCGTATACAGAGCTGAACGAGACTTTGAAACGAATCTACTAGGACACCAAGGGACATGTTCCCTATCAAAAGCCGATGAGGAGAGATCCGACCAACAATGAAAGAAGGTCAGACAAGTATTGCTTATTCCACGAGCTGAATGATCAAAGCACAAATGACTATAGACACTTGAAGGATGAATATGAGGGGCATATCCTGAATGGTTTGCTATCGCATTATGTGAGGAGAAGGGACACGACGATGGAACAAGAATGACCACCGCCCTGCACCAGCTGGAGACGGCTTAGGATCGAGGCGTCAGCTTGTCATCGATTGATGGGAATAATGACGAATAAGTGGCAAACTCCACACCAACGCGATGCAGTCATTTACACATGTACAGAACCGTAGATGATCCTCAAGCATGCTCTGATACGACTATAAATCGCATTAATGTATGTGTTTACACTTTGACATCCCTGTTTTGCTTTGCTTTCTGTTTCTCGTGTTGGGACTTGATTGTTTGACATTTCTGTTGAAAGACTTGTTTTGAATAAAAGTATGCCATTTGTGATTCCATAACAGCTAAGCCACTTACACATGTATGGGGTCGCAAACTGTCCTTAGGCATGCCCTGAGATGGCGATAAACTGCCCTAACAAACAATCCAAAAACTCACTCGAACGTGAAATCTGGTATTGATGATACTAAGTCCCCCCGGGCACACAACAACTCGCCTCGAACGGCATCCGACCACGAACGGTCATAATTCGCCGCGAACGGCTTCCGATCGCAAATGATCACAATTCGCCTCGAACGGCATCTGACCGTGAGCGGTCACAATTAGCCACGAACTGCACCCGATCGAGAACGATCATAAATAGCCTCGAACGGCATCCCAACCGCGAACGGTCACCATTCGCCGCAAACGGCATCCGACCGCGAACGGTCACATATGACCTCAAGTGACATATGATTCCGAACGATCATCATTTGTGGTCGGAAAAGACTGTCAATTCCTCTGCAGGTCATCAACATGATATGAACGTCCAGCTTATGGCATTACAAAACACACATTCCTACCGCAAGATATGTTTTGGGGGGCAAGTGTTATCTCATCTTTTAGCAAGGCCGTGATAGCAAAAGATTAATGGAAAACCAAGGACAATTCTTCATGAAGACAGGTTGTACGCAGGCTCGCTATGGGTATTGAGGAATTTTGTCCAAGTCCGGATCAAGCTACGATCGGTGTGACACGGCGAGCAAAGCTATAAAAGCCAACGTTTCAAATTTCAGGTTAATCGGAGTTCATATGCATGAAATATGATCGATGCAATCCTAGTGGTCACTCTATTCGTGTCCATCAAAGGGTCGTTTTCGAATCGATTAGATTTGAACCCATCCGAGGCTACACTGTTCGAATCAATCTACAGGGACCTTGTTCGTATCGGTCAAGTTTTGCATCCATCACTACACGTGGTTTCGAATCGATGATTTCATATCCATTCAATGCTCATCTATTCGTATCCATAAAACCCACGTTCGATTCGACACATTCGAATCCATCACATAGCCGTTGTTCGTATCGATCATGGGGCCACTATTCGTGTCCAGTGAGCATGCATCGTTTCGTATCAGTCCAAGCTCCTTCTATTTCGCATCGTTCGTCACCAGCTAGTTCATATCCATGGGTAATCGTCACTTCGTATCGATCCGCTTACTTGCATGTTTCGTATCGATCGGCCATCGAATAGATACGAAGAGCGCATGCTGGATCGATATGAATATCGTCTCACTTCCATCGATACGAATAAGCTCCCAAATAACCTCATGCATCGATGCAAAATAGAGGCGAAGGCATCGTTGTGAGATAAACCCACCAGGTCGATATGAACAGAGAGCATGGAAGTATAAGACTCAGTCAACTCAGCATAAAAGGTGGATCGATCCGAAGAGTGAGCGCCACGTCAATTCGAAGGCACGTGCCTGGATCGATTCGAACAAATTGATACGAAGTGATCTATTCGAACGTGATAGCCTTCATGAAATTGCAAGTTTGCATCGATCATAACTCGAGATCCACAAGTTCAAATGCTATGAAATTTTCATAGGAGCTTACCTACAACTTAAGGAAAATTCATGCCAAGTTTCGACTCGATTGGATCAAATCTTGATCGATACGAAATTCCTTCGTATCTATCACGCGTCGGGCCGAAACTTTATGGGAACGATCGCGTTGGGCCACCCACGCGCTAGAAGAAGTCTTCCAAGATCTGAGCGAGATATCAGCCTCCTACGCTTATAAATAAAGCCCCAGGGCCAACAGAAGAAGGATCTTTTTGGCTTCTCAACGTCCAGACTCTACCGAATCCAACTTTGCACTCCATGGCTGTTGTTGTACTCAAATTTCAGAGCTATAATTCGTCATAATTCACCGTAATCGATTGTAATCGTCAAGAGATTATCAATAAAGTCATCAAACTTCAAAGTGGACATAGGCCAGATTGCCGAACCACTATAAATTCTGTGTTCTTGATTGCTTTCATCAAAACTTACTAAGCGTTCTTCATCTTTTATTTTCTAAATACTTGTTATCTGTAATTTATGATTGTGAGTTGTGCTTTCTTCGACAATTGGGTGTTTGTGACCAATTTTGGTGCAAACATGTAGCATTTAGTTGAGTTATGATTTAGGTATGGTTTGATAACACGTTGAAAATGGAAATGATTATGTAATCTAATTTTCATCGGTGTAATATGTGCATTCACATCCCAATGTTGTAAAATAAAATTTTATCTTTTAAAGGTTGTTAAAAATAAAACTTTGTAATGCAAGTTAATTTTTTGAGATATATGAATTATTAATAAAAAAGAATTATTAATATTATGTATACATTTTATGTTATATGATTTTAATATCTTTACATATGTGAATAAAGAAAAAAGTAATTTTGGAATTCCAAACAATAGTAATAACTTTATCATTTTTTACATGAGTATTGTATATATCGAATTCTGATTATTTTTAGGATTTATTAGAAGATGATTGAGAAGGATTTCTAAGTAATTGTTAAAATTTTAGGTATTTTATGTTAATAGAGTTTTATTGTGCAATGTATGGTAAATTCATTTGGTACATACATTATAAAATAAATTTGCTACTGTCATTAATGTATATAATTTATGTTATATGATTTATATATATTTGGATCTAAATGAATTTTTTTTATCAATTTGTTGATGTACCTTTAGTACACATGTAGAAAATTTCATCTTTTAGGATTTATTAATAATATCAGTCGACAAGGTTTATCAATCAGTTAAATTTGAATTATGTAATTAATTTAAATTTGTGGGCGATAATGTAAAATTTGAAAAGACAACCGTGAAAGATTTGTAAATATTATAGATTCTTTTAAAACTAGGTATTTGAATGTAAATAGTGTCAAAATTTTAGTAGAATAATCGTAAGATCTGTCTCTTCCTTTTCCTCTATTCCCGCTCCTGTCCAATCTGCCTCTTCTCCCCTCATGTCTGATAACCCACTGCCCTCCTTCCTCCATCTGCTTTCGTACCTAATTTCATTCCCTTTGAACCTCCTCTTGTTGTCCCGCCTGATGTTTCTCCCTCTTCTTCTACCCTTCCTATTACATCTATCCTTGTTCCATCATCTAAATCTCCTTCCTATTCCTCTTTGGATCCCTCTTCTCTACCTGAACAAGCTTGGACTCCCCTCTTTAAACATTTGCCTAGAAACGCAGGAGAGTAGAAACCTGTTCAGATTCCTATCTCTTTTCAGGATAAAGCTTTAATTCCCCCTCCTTAGGTCATTCAAGCTGGTTCTAATATTTGGAATGAATATGATATTGGTTTCTTTCTAGACCGGCCTCTTTCATATACTGCTGTTGTGGAACACTTAAACAAAATATCGAAACTTCGTGGTAACGTAGAGGTAAAATTTGATGGAAATGTTTTTTGTTTTTATTCTTTAATGAGAAAGATAGGCAAAGAGCTATTCAAGGTGATCCTATAGTGATTAGGAATAAGCTGTTCATAACAAAGCAATGGGACCCCACGGTTAGTAATGTTTGTGGATCGATTAAGGAAGTCCCTATATAGGTGCACTTAAGTAATATACCTATTTTCACATGGTCTCAGTTAGGTATAAATTGGCTTGCAAATCATTTGGGATGGCTTGTTTGGGATGGCTTGTTTGCTTAGATGAATCTACTAAAAAAAGGGAACATATTCAATATGCGAAATGCTTAATTGAAGTTCACCCTTATCAGGAGCTTGTGGACCACTTTGTAGTAAAAAACCCCGAATGGTTCAAACTGGATAATTAATGTAAGATATCAATGGAAGCTTGAAATTTGCACCCTGTGTAGTGTTTGGTCATTCTTCCCAGAGTTGTCAGATGAGTAAAATGTTGAAGCAAAGTGAATTTGGTGAAGGGAAAATTAATTTGAATGAAACAACAGAGGTCAAAAATGGCAAATATGGAAAAGGAGAAGTATCAGAGAAAGAAGAAATAGGCAAACAAACAAATAGAGACTTCCTCATTGGAAGGATGATAAAAAGAGCAAGATAGTTTGGAAGAAAGTGGATAAATCTAAGAAAAAAATGAACTCTGGTAAGATGGTCACTTCTGAACAAATGGAAATTGAAGTGTCGAGTAGAACAACTGAGGAAAATAAGCAAGATGGGACGTCTGGATTTCAAAAAAATGGAAACGAGAAGGTATCAAAGGCTGATGATAATAAAGCAGTACCTGTTTATAATAGATTTGAAATACTCGAAGACAAGGAAGAAGGAGAGATGTATGACGGACATTTGGTGATAGAAGGAAGTGAAACTGATAAATATAGAAACATGCATATGAATGATAGTTCTGAATCTTCCAGATGTGGTGCCACTTTTGGTGCAAACTTGAAATCTAATTCTATGGATGGTGGGAAAATCATAGTGAATATCCAATCTTTAACCAACCCTAATATGATGGTCCAGTCCTCCGATATTGATCCTGCCTCTTTCCTTGCTAATCCTGAGAATGATCCTCAGTTGCCACCCCTCCTGTGCATGGTGCATATGATAAAATGCACAGTGAATCCTCCCTGCTCTATCAATCTCATGCTACTGTTCAACCTCCTGCCCTATCTATGTTCACCATTGGTGATAAAACCATTTTTGACAATCAAAATACATTAGACTCTCCAACTGTATCATCCCAATCCCATCCTTTAAAAATTCCTTCCCAATCAAATAAATGTATTCATGCTTCTGTTCCTTCAACCAAAAATGCATCCTCTAATAGAAAATAAAACGATAGGTGCTTTAAATCCGTAAACCTTGCTGTTAATACTTTTTCCCTTCTCTCCAAGAAAAAGAAAAAATCATCCCTCTCCCAAAACTCATCTTGTTTCAACTCTGATATTTATTCTTGTGATGATATCAGTGTCTATCCTGAAAATACTCCTCCATCTTCTCATAGAAGAACTAGAAGCTTTCTTAAACCCCTAAAAATAGTTTTCCAATGATGAAAAATATTGTGGCATGGAACATTAGAGGGCTCACAAAGAATGTAAATTAATTCAAGCCAAAAATTTGATCAAAGAACATAACCTGTCTCTAATATCCCTCTCTGAAACAAAATTGAATCCCGAACTTTCAAATAGAGCTGCTAGATTCATCTGACTCTACATGGTCCAATCTTACTAACCATTCTACAGCTTCATATGGTCAAATTTTGACAATATATGACCCACTTATTTTCATGCAAAATTTGATTCTAGAAGATAAGCAATTTATTCATTCTCATTCTATACACATCCCTTCATCACTTCTATGTACTTTACATTTGTTTATATACACTGAAAATTTAGTAGCTAAAAGGAAACCTCTTCATGATTATCTTCCTCATCTGTCTCCAAATTCTCACCCTTGGATCATCATTGGAGGCATCAACTGCTCCCATCTCTCTTCTTATAAATCAGTTGGCATTCCTCTATGCTTGTCCGACCTAGCCCCGCTAAGTAACACAATGGTCAATGCATCTCTGATTGACATTCCATCTAATGGCTTAGATTTTACATAGAATAATAAAAGCAAGCAAGGCATTCACACTCTTACCAAAATTGACCATGGATTCTCTAACTTCATATCCTTTTCTTATTGACCAGCTATCCAGTCATGCATATACTATCTGATCATTGCCCTCTTATTCTATATTTTGGAAAGGCTGCCATTGACAAAAGGGTAAATTTTAAAAAAACTTCATTCTTGGATTCATCAAAATGATTTTTTGCAGGTAGTGTCTGATGCTTGGGCCCTTCCTTTGGCAATCCTGTGCCCAAGCTTCAAATGAAACAAAAAAAAAAAAAAAAAAAAAATCCAAAATATGTTTGAGAAGTTGGGCAAAAGAGAAATTTGGAAATGGTCAAAATTTATCCTTTTCCATTCGGAATGAACTGGAAATAGTCCAATAGAAATTTTAAGTGCAAGCCCTGATCCATCTTTATCTGCCTTGGAAGCTACATTATCTCAAAGATTGGAAGAAGCTTTAAACTCCGAGTTAAGCATGGTCAAGCAGAAAAATATACAATCATGGGATTTTTATGGGGTCTGTAATTCAAAATTTTATAATGCCTCTTTAAGGATTAAACAAACAAAAGCCTTCATTCACCAAATTACCAACCTTCAAGGTATTTGTCACTCCACTCCTATCTCTTGTGATAATGCTTTTTTAGATTATTACTCTACCTTGCTTGGGTCTGGCAATGTAGAACTATTTGATTCTTCCTTTTCATCTATCTTACCTCTGTTTGTGCTCCCTAATGATCAACAGGCCTTGTTGACTGCCCCAATTTCTGATGATGAGATCAAACACTCTATATTTACTATGAAAAAGTCTACATGTGCTGACCTGATGGATTCAATGCAGTGTTCTTTATTCACTGCTGGCAAATCATAGCTGGGGATGTCCTCAAAGCTGCCCATAATTTTTTCATTATTTCCAAAATGCTGAGCTCGGTTAATTCCACTAATTTGGCCTCCCTAAGATAGATAGCCCTAGTGAGGTCTCTCAATTCAGACTTGTGGCTTGCTATAACATTATCTTTAAATGCATTTTCAGAATCTTGGCCTCTAGAATGAAAACTGTCATGTATTCCATAATATCTCAAAACCAGGCTGCTTTCAACCCTTGTAGAAACTTCCTCGACAATGTGATGCTAATCCATGCGCTATTGAATGGATACTCAAACGCAAACATATCTTCTAGAGGTATGATGAAAATTGATATTAAAAAGACTTTTGACTCGGTGAGATGGGATGCTCTGATGTTTATTTTGAACAAAATGGGATTTCACTCATCAAGAAATTCATCAAAGTGGTATTGCTATGAATGGTTTAGCTTCTTCTTACATTAGAAATAGAAAAAAAATTACTCTTCCAAGATCAACTACCTATAGAATTGGTATGATGTGGAGTAAATTTAATAACTCAGTTTATACGTTCAGTGATGTTGAAGTTATACATTGGGGAAGGGGGGGGGGGGGGGGGGCGCGGCGGCATGAAGTGGCATTCGGTCTAAGTCATATACAATACCATATCGGGTGCTTCAAAATTTCCAAGGTTTACATGGTCCAAATGGGTATGGAATGGTTCTACATGATAAAAACTAAATTTCTGCTATGGAAGATTCTTAGAATGCGATAAATACGCTAAGCAATATGGCATACAGGGTATTAATATTAACACATTATGTGTATTTTGCAAATGCCGAGATGAGCATAATCTACACTTGTTTTCAATTGCTCCTCCTCTTTTATAACGTGCAAAAGAATCAAAGCAAGGGGAGGATATAGTAACCCGGTTTGGAATAGCAAGGCTGAATGGGTGAACATTTTCAAAGCAACAAAATGGAAAAAATTCTTAGTCGTTTCAATTGCTAACCATGCTTAAAGTATTTGTATTGCTCCTATGGAAAGAAAGGAATGTAAGAATCTTTAAGAACAATCTAAAGCTAAGGATGGAAATATACAAGGAAATATGCCCTGACATTTTATAGGGCCACGAAAAGCTATCTGTATATATATGAACCCAACATTTTGGAGGTATGGAGAGGCTAAGGGGGTATGCTAATAGCAGAGCTGCTCTTTTGTGTCTTTTCTTCTTTTTGTTTACTTTTCATTTTTGCTACCTTTGTAACCTCTGTGATTCCATCTATTCCTATAAATGCCTTTACTTGCTTGTTATAAACAGGGGACTATTCCAACCCTCTGGCTTTGCTTAAAAAAATGAAAAATTATAGGATTTTGAAAATAAAATATCCACTTCGAGTGAAGTAAGGAGAATAGAGATAATTTATAAAATTAATGAATGAGCTTCAAATTATTCCGCTTTACTATTATTTAATAGATTCAATGGTTTCTTGAGCTGCGCCTAGATAATACCAAAGCTAGATGATAGGTCCTTGATTTATTAGAAATAATTCCAAAACAATTTTTTCAACTAACATATTCAAAATGATTGCAATATCATTTCACAAATGAACAAATTTTCTGACAATTAAGCAACCAATCAAAACGGACCTTCTGGTTGATGGAAACACGTTAAAAATAAAGTTTCAAACCCGTAGTTGAAAACTAAAATAATCGAATTCGGCATTATGTTATAACCAGAGCATTATTTCAGCAAATTACATATTTTCTTCTTCATATGATCCAATGCATGAAATTTGAATTGGCATGCCATGAAATTTTCTATTTTGTGTAGATTAAGAAATGCATGTAGGACATTATTACAAAACATATCATTCCATATATGAAGCAAAAAAATTCTCGTTCTTAGACAGCAGGCGTTACTTTGTCTATTTTTGTTTGTTAACCTTACACAAACACTAGGTTTGTTGAACTTGGATTTGTTTTAGGTTTCAACCACTGGGAAGCGGTTTAAAAACCAAATTAAAATTTTGAGGTGGAAGGGAAAAGAAGATACACTAGAAATCCCTATCGGTCCACCGTAATATTTTTCTATGCAAATACATATACATATATAAGCACATTCATACATCCACCCATCTACATATGTGTGTGTGTGTTTGTGTGTGGAAACGAACAGCTACATCTCGGTTTTGCTACACCTCTACTCCCTCTGAATTTTTGCCACTAGTTTCCGTGTAGATAATATTATTTCTCTCTTTCCACTACACTATATCATTTGATTCATTTAGGGAGAGAAAGTAATATTTTTAAATGGGCACCTGTGGCTGAAATTTAGGGGATAGAGGTGTAGTAAACTGAGCTGTAGCCGATCCATTCTTATATACACATAAGCTAAGATCAATAGATCCCTTTATTTAGCACCATTTGTAGCCTTATAACATTAACCACACGTTTATGTTTAAATATTTTTCCATGCGATAGGAAAGAGAGAAAGAACAGATATTTAAATAGAAACTAGTGGCTGATATCAATGGGCTACATAATGGTGCTAAATAAAGAGAGCTATTGATCCTAACTCTATACACTCACAGACACACATATAAAAAAGGATCAACTGCCCCAACCTAGCCGCCTAATTTCGATTTAAATAAATGTATGGTGCAATAAGAGGGAGAAGGTATTATTATTTAAATTGGAATGAGCGGCTGAAATTAGGAAGCTGCATTCGAGGCTGAATAGAGGGGGTGCAGATTCTTCCATGTACACACACACATATATAGCGTGTGTCAGTGTGCATAAATACACACACAGGCATGCACATACATACATACTGTGAGTCGACGGAATATAAATCTTAAGGCTAAATTAACACTAGAGCAGGGATGAATAGTGTTTAATGGATTATATGAGTATTATTTAAATTCCTTAAGATTTTACTTGGAATAATGGAATTAACAATCACAGAATCAAAGTACAGATAAAAGTAAATGCAGTAAAAGTAAAAAAGAAAGAACACACCAGGATTTCATACTAGTTCAGAGTTGCTACATCCAGTCCCGCACAATTCCTTGTACGAATTTCCTTTCAACTTGTAAATGCAAATACAATCTCGATTTCAATGCTACGAGACACATCCTTTAGTATCTCGGCCACTTGGTAGATCACTTGGTTTCTGGGCCATAAGCACACCCATTAGTTTTACGGGATACTAAGCATACCCAATTGATTTAAACAGGCTACGATCGCACCTACTTAGATTCCAGGGATACCAAGCACACCATAGTGTATAAGAGTTCGATTTGACAGAGTGTACAAACTCAGATCTTTGATCTTGATTACATTTGATCATATAACTCTTGAATAACACGTGATCTTGAGAGATGAGAGAATCAAAAGTATAAGAAAGAGAATCAAACTTGTAATGATTGAATTTGATTTTGGTTGAATTTCGATAAAGTTCCGATAGAAATTGATTTAGAAATTAAGAGATCAAAAAGAGGAGAGAAAAATAAGAAAGTAGTTGATAAAAATTCGTTTGGAAGTCTAGTGTATATTGAAAAACAATGGTCATGCCCATTTGCGAAGAGATATGACGAAAATGCACTTCCATTCAAATTTGAATTTTGAAAAGTATGGCTAGTATGTTGACATACTTGTAGAGGATATATCGACATATCCCTTTGTATTTTGAAAAATCATTTAATAAAAATTGTTTTGAAAATATTTTGTAAAATTTTTTGAAACTTTGCACAAACATTTAGTCATAGTTTATACATATTTTAATCATATTAAAACTTAGTAAAATAATTTGAAATATTTAATAAGGGTATTCAATATAATGTATAAAATCAATATAGTTATAAATTATTAAAGTATAAAAAAATTCAGTATGTATCTAAACTTTAAAATATTAAAATAATATTTTTATAAGTATAACAGATTGAAAATCATTTTGAAAAATATTTTGAAAAGATTATTTAAAACAAGAATATTTGAAAAATAATTAAAAACAAATTAGAGAAGACGAGAGAGATCAGAAAAGTGCTATCAAGGTTTTAACATAAATTCTATGACTCTATAACCTATCTGGAATATGTTGAAAACTTGAACTCTTCAATATTCATGTATCTTCATCCTTGAACTCTTGAAACTTTATATCAACATCTTGAATCCACTCTTGATATTATACTCTCGATACTGTACAATCTTCTTAATCAATACCTGTCTAATATCCTGCACTCTATACTATATATCTTGATAAAACATTAGCATCTATATTTTATATAATGTCATACAGTTGTTATCACCAAAAACAATACCTAAGTACTAAGAATCTCCCCCTTTTTGATGATGACCAATATGTCTATAAAATATATCCCCCTGAGTTACAAAACTCCTTAATCTATGCACAGATTTTATACATTTCTCCTCCTAAAATTATAATTCTAACATTAACTTTTACTATAATCCTAACTCTAACTTTCCTAAATAAAACACTAATCAATATGTATAAGAATTATATTTAATGATGATGAGAAATATTATATTAAAACAATATGTGATATGTAAAATTAGATAATTATGAAATAACCAATCCAAATATTCATCCAATCAAACAAAGTTTATGTGACACAACATTCAAACAAATCCACATAAATCAAAATCAATCAAATCCAAACCAAACCAAGTATTATTATTTATATACAATCCAACCTATTTAAACTAGACACTTTGAGGAACCTCAACCCATCCATCAGCGCCAAAGATTGAATCTCCTTTGATAGCATCTCAATCTTCATCATCTTTATTGATGGTACAATCTATATTGGTGGTTAGTTCTTCTTTGTTCAAAGCAGAAATCATCCATCGAATTGCATCGAAATACTTTTTTACTCCTAGATCATCCGCACTTGACTCAATTTTAAGTGCCTCTGGTTTCTCATGATGAAAGTAATAGTGTTCTTGAATGATTCAAGAGTTTGTTCAAGATTTTCAGTTAGTTTTTGGATAAGAGAAGCCATTATTTTGGTTTTAGAGTTTAGAAATGCAAAGGAAGAAGAAAGATGGTAGAAAATAATGATTCCATAGTCTCAAGAGATATTTAAAGGGGTGGAAATTTGTGGGAAATGAATAGACATTTGCTGTCTATTCAATTTTCAAAATCAATTTTTTTTGAAAAGT
This sequence comes from Allium cepa, assembly GCA_030765085.1. Taxonomy (NCBI): domain Eukaryota; kingdom Viridiplantae; phylum Streptophyta; class Magnoliopsida; order Asparagales; family Amaryllidaceae; genus Allium; species Allium cepa. Next base: position 778,703,304 of record CM060943.1, read on the forward strand.
TACCATTGTATGTCGACATACATACCTAGGGTATGTCGACATATATGCAGAATTTTCCAAAATAACCTTGTTTTGGTAATCTAATGTATTTATCTTAACTATTATACTATTATGTATTTTAGAGATGATAAACAATGTATAACAGCAAGGAAATAGATTTTTCATTAATACTTAGATAAAGATTACATAGAACACAAAGAAATGAAAAGATACACAAAATTCAACATAAACTAAAACTAGAAAATCTAAATACAAGGATTGTTTAAACAAACAACTAGAAAGACATGGATGAAGAAGAACAATCAAACTTATGGATAATCTTTTCAAAGAATTTACCTACTTTGTTGAAAATGGAAGCAAATCTCTTTGAAAATGATTTTTTAAGCTTCCTTTGGTTATGGATGATCTGCTGTTGATTTTTGAGAAGATCTTTATTGGACAGATTTTGTGGCATATTGATATTTTCCAAAGAAGTATCACCTTATGTTGGAATCTTGATTTTGATTGTGACAACCTACATAAAATGTTATGTATACTAACCAACTTTGCAGGAGATTTCAAGCAGATCCCAAAAAATTACATTTACGAGCAGTGAAACGCATACTATGGTATCTTAATAAAACCAAGGACTTTGGACTATTCTATCCAAAGGAATGTCCTTTCGAATTAGTGTCATATAGTGACACTGATTGTAACGACCCGCAAATCCGTACCCCTAGAGTCAACTCTATTCTCCCTACGCGCCTGTACGGTTTTGATTGTGCGCAACTATTGCTGAAACGTGAGATGCAAGCATTTCAGCTAGATTCTATTTTACTTTCTATAAACACTATTATAATATCAGACGGATTTAATAAAAAGTGTTTTGGCTATCATAAGTTAAAAACCCGACATGTTTATTTGTGGCATGGTCTTGCGAGATGCTTTTGATTTCAAAAGTTTTTTGAAAACTTTAATAATCAATTTGAGTGTGGTTTCTCATGATGGTATTCCAGACTGACTCGGGTGTTGTTAACTTTAATGCTCGGGTCAGACCGAGTATTGTAGATTACAGGAATGGATGCTGTGGAGCTGCATGGCGATACGTACTTCCATACTTGTATGAAATATTCCGCTGTGTATTCGGTTTTTGGAAGGACGAGATATTATAACCGTCCTGAGTTGTGTTGTTGTTTGTATTGAACTCCGATGCTGTACTTTGATGACGTAATGTATAAATAGATGCATTTGTTTTTGTGTAAAGATCATTTATTATATATTATATTTTATTCCACTGCGATGGTTAGATTCTGATGTTGTTTTCTATTTTCTTCTTCTACCTCTTCTTCTTTAACCCAAATGGTTCGTATTTCCGTACTTCTTGAGTTGATTAAGGAAGAATAGAGTCGACTCTAGGGGTACGGATTTGCGGGTCGTTACATTTGGTATCAAAGCGAGGTTGGCAACAACATTGGCTCTGGTGGGGATTACTCATTGAAAATAGAGTCTGTAATACTCTAGAATGAGTTTGAGCATATTAATAGACGTGAGCGTGTATTTATTAGTGAATATAAATTGTTTTAATATTGTGTTGACTTATTGGTTGAGTGGAATATGAATTCTGATCGAGTAAGTTGGCCGCTATTCGAGAAGAGTTTATAAACACCTGACACGATAAATTGGCACAGTATTGTTTTAAAGGTGGGTGAATGTACCCAAAATATATTTTGATATAAAAGAAATATTTCTTTAAATTGTTATATAACTTGGATGCTTGGATGATAATATTTTAAACAAATAAGATTATAAAAATTGGAATGACTTGGATAATCAAATGGGAATTTGTATGAGCATAAATTATACAAATGAATTAGAGTTAAAATTTGATTTAAGTCAAAATTTGAAAATTTAAAACCTCGGAAATTTTGGAAGTGTTTTTCGAGGTATTTTGAAGACAAATAATAGCATTATTGTTTTAGAAGTATTTCTAAAAGGAAATTGTTTCAAATAAATTTTGAGAAGAGATATATCAAGTGGCAACTGAAGTGAGCTCAATGCTATATCCCTTCTCAAAACTTATTTGAAACAATTTCCTTTCAGAAATACTTCTAAAACAATAATGCTATTATTTGTCTTCAAAACACCTCAAAAAAACTTCCAAAATCTCTGGGGTTTTAAATTTTCAAATTTTTACTTATATCAAATTTTAACTATAATTCATTTGTATAATTTATGCTCATACAAATTCCCATTTGATTATCCAAGTCATTCCAATTTTTATAATCTTATTTGTTTAAAATATTATCATCCAAACATCCAAGTTATATAACAATTTAAGGAAATGTTTCTTTTATATCAAAATACATTTTGGGTAAAATTATTTCATTCACCCACCTTTAAAACAATACCGTGTCAATTTATCGTGTCAGGTGTTTATAAACTCTTCTCGAATATCGGCCAACTTACTCGATCAGAATTCATATTCCACTCAACCAATAAGTCAACACAATATTAAAATTATTTATATTCACTAACAAATACACGCTCATATCTATTAATATGCTCAAACTCATTCTAGAGTACTATGGACTCTATTTTCAATGAGTAATCCCCACCAGAGCCAAGGTTATCACCAACCGCGCTCTGATACCAAATGTAACGACCCGTAAATCCGTACCCCTAGAGTCGACTCTATTCTTCCTCAATCAACTCGAGAAGTACGGAAATATGAACCATTTGGGCTAAAGAAGAAGAGGTAGAAGAAGAAAATAGAAAACAACATCAGAATCTAACCATCGCAGCGGAATAAAATATAATAGATAATAAATGATCTTTACACAAACAAATGCATCTATTTATACATTACATCATCAGAGTATGGCATCAGAGTTCAATACAAACAACAACACAACTCAGGACGGTTATAATATCTCATCCTTCCAAAAACCGAATACACAGCGGAATATTTCATACAAGTACGGAAGTACGTATCGCCATGCAGCTCCACAGCATCCTTTCCTGTAATCTACAATACTCGGTCTGACCCGAGCATTAAAATTAATAACACCCGAGTCAGTCTGGAATACCAGCATGAGAAACCACACTCAAATTGATTATTAAAGTTCAAAAGCATCTCGCAAGACCACGCCACAAATAAACATGTCGGGTTTTTAACTTACGATAGCGAAAACATTTTTTATTAAATCCGTCTGATATTATAATAATGTCTATAGAAAGTAAAATAGAATCTAGCTGAAATGCTTGCATCTCACGTTTTAGCAATAGTTGGGCACAATCAAAACCGTATAGGCGCGTAGGGAGAAATGATTTCCAAATAATGACTACGCACCGGGGTACCACCTATCACAGTACCTAGTCTAGATCAGCATACTGAGGATCCACCCTAAATTTCCTGCAACACAAGACCGAGACTACCCTTTACTGGATAATCTCGAGTAAAATCGCCACGCGGTTGGGATCAGCAACCGCCCACAAAGCCGAAATAAAAAGGGACATCTAGGCAGGGATGACATCACCCTAATGGGTGCTACCCACTTAGCTTAGCTGCATATCCCCTGATTTTCAGTCATTCCCGGTTGATGAGGCCCAAGGCTAAGCGTTACCTTTTAGAACGTTTCATTTAGAATGTCCATCATCCACCCGACGATGTTCCGAAAGCATTCATCAATACAAGTCTATCCCGGGTTTGAACGGAACCGAAGGCACTACTTCTACTACATCCATTTTGGAATCATCCTCAGAATTAGTAGCGACTAGCCCTTGCACTTCACTGCTCCATCTTGGACTCCGAACTCGTTTTCCATGAAAACGTACAAACCAGATCGAAGTGGTTTTCGAGAATCTATCCCGATCCCTGTCTCTTCGAAACGATCAGCGCATTGTCCAATATTGATTGTCGGTTATTTAACTATCAATTAACATTCACAAACATCCATCAAACATAAATAATTTCTCATGAATTATTTATTAACTTCAAAATATCTTCGCAAGATATATTTCCATTTTCAACCCTTTTGAAAACAGTTTTCAAACCACACTTTTCTCATGAAATAAATTTCCAAATATTTATTTCCACTGAAAACACCAAGCACAAAAACTTTAGATTTTTAAAATAATTTAAAACACTTTATTATAAAATATCCTTTAAAACAATTTAATTAAAAATTACTTTAATACTTATTCAAAATATATACTTTAAGAATATTTAAAATAAAACTACTTTGTACGACATAAAACTGAATTTCTAACTTTTAAAACATAATACCAACCCACCTTTAAATAATTACTGCTATAATAGATTAAAATAAAATACTTACTTTAGAATTTAAACATTTAGAAATAATAAGTTCTCTAAACATACTGTTTAAACAACTTAAAACTTTTTACTTATACTTAAAATTTGTTTGAAACGTACTTGGCTATTCAGGGAAATACGCTTCCCTTCCACATCTTTTAAAAATAAATCACTATATATTTTTAAACAAATTTACCCATTCCTTTAATAAATTCCCACCGTGAATTTATTCTTTCAAATATCACTGATATATTACTTCACTTTTATAAACCCAGTTTATAAATTTCATAGTCACATTCTCCTTTAAATTTCCAATTTCAAACACTTAAATCAATTTCCAAATTGATTTCCACTTTACCCCATTTTGAAATAAATTCCATTACTTACTCATTTATTTCAAAACCCATTGACTTCGGATTTTTATTCCGTAATTATGATTTAAAATCTTTTAACTGAAAACGCCAATTTCAGATTTTCCCAAATTCCTTCTTTATCCTTTTAAATAAATTCAAACCTTGAATTTTAAAATAAATTCTTTATTTCTTGATATAACATCACTTAAGTTTAAAATTTATTATTTCTCTGTTTATTCAAAATCCCTTTTGCATACCCGGAATTTATTAGGATTTAAAAATCACTTTTATTCCTTTCTAATTCATTCTTATTTTTGTTCAAATTCACTATAATGATTTTTACTTAAAAATTCTCTCTTATATTTCTTTCCAAAAGTCCAATCATATATATTCTGATAACCCAAAGTACCGAAATATATTCAATCGAACCATAGTATCCAATAATCCAATTATCAATGTAATTCACCACAGAATATCATATAATCATAATACATAATATTAAACAATCTAGATAATTTTGGAGAATCCAGTTGGATCCCTCCAACATGCTTCCCTGCATCCATAGATGTTAGCACAATACCAATTCTACTTCGAGGAGGAATATCGCGGTATATGGATTTATAAAATATCATCCGCTATTATTCGGCGCATCAGGTCTCATCCGCTATATAATGCGGGAAATAAATCACTCCAATATATATTATATATACTACTATATATAATATAGCATATCCAATCAATTCAATCATTCAACCAATTATTTAAATTTAACCATTTGAATTTAAATACCAATCTAGAAGAGTGAGAATAACTCACCTTTATTTTATTTGCATCACATTCCCAATCCAACTTGTTTTTTTTATTTCCACTTGAATAAATAATTATATGATTTATTAATACTTTGGCTAATTGAACAATCTATTATCATCTAATAATATAATTTAAAAAATTAATTACTCTAATACATTGTTAAAAATAAATTTGAAAATCAAAAATGTATATATGTACTTATATTTTCCGTCTTGAGCTACATATACACTAAAACTAGATAGACTTCAAAAATCTAATTCTATAAAATTTTCAGCATTTTGAATCTCTTACTTCTCTGTTCAAACTTTATATATAAATATAAATTTCCAAAAGTCTAATTTTTAAATAAATTTTCCAACCAATACATTTAAAAAAAAATTTGTGCTGTTAACTCTGAAAAGTGAAATAATAGCCAACAGTTTATTTACAAGTTTGAATCTTAAGTAAATCAATTAAAATGTTTGAAATATGATACCTCAATGTGTTGAGACCAGGAAAAGAAGATCAACGCGCTCTGTATCTAAGCCCTACGAAACTTCCCGACCCCTATGCCCTAGATTCAAGCTTGAACAATCCTCTACCCTCTCCACGACCTGCTGCTCAACCTGCTTCTCGACCAACACGACACTCGCCTCGCGTCGCCCCCCCGCAACCCTACGAACTCCGATGTTTGGCCCTATGAGACCTCCCCTATCATACACGACCACTGCCGTTCCTCTACCTCAATTGATCGCCAGGCCTCGATGCCCCCCCGTCCTTGCTCCCTAATCCTAAGGACACATCGCAGCTCCACAACCTTGCCGACATCGTGCTCGAACTCACCTCGTCCTCCCTACCGCTAATTGATTCCTCAGCCCACGCGTGAGCTCCCATCAAGCCTTGAAACACGATTTAAATCGCGTGCTATCCCTTATTTTAGCATCGAGGCAGATTGATTCAGAGGTTGGGTTTGATTAAATTTGAAAATATGAGAAAAGGAAGGACGGTATGTTGATTCACCAGTTTGATTCCATCTTCCTTCTCTTTGTTTTTTTTTGAGTTGAAGAGGGGAACGGGGAAAAGAAAGAAAGAAGATAGCTTGACATTTTTTTTAGTATCGTCTAGATTTTTTTTAACCGAGGAAAAAAGAGGCTACGTGATATAAAGTTGAGGGAGGCGTGTTGGAGAAGGGAAGCTACAGTGCTTCTGAAATGAGATGAAAAAGTTTTGATGTGAAAGAAAGTAGGATGATGTTGAGATGAATTTGACCACTCAAAATATATTATATTTAAATTTGAATTTAAATTTAAATTGTCTTGAATTCGCATCTTAAAATCTTGACATCGTATCGAGACGTGCCGCTAGGCATTTATAATGTTATACCCCTATTTCAAATGCAAGGGAAAATGTTTCGATTCCTAATTCGATCGTATGGAAAATATAACTTTTTTGGAACTAGTTATTATATTAAATTTTCGATTTAAATTTCAGCGTGTTTATATGTCGTACGCTCACACAACACTCCAAACACTACAAAAATTGAAATCCGATAATAATATAATATTACGGATCAAATGGAACTGGTTTCGTCGAAATTCGGGACTGTGCCTCGGAAGGCTATTTTTAAAGGCCAATTTAAACGATATATTTTCAAAACTTAACAAAACATTCCCAAATTCAATTTCAACACTTTCACTATCTTCAGTACTATTGATATAAATTTTATAAACCCTTAAATTATTTTTAACAGGCTTAAAACTCCAAATTCAACATTTGACCCAATTTCCAGTAATGAAATCCAATAATTAAATTTCCAAATAATGGTGATATTTTAAATTTAAGTTACAAACTAACTTTTAAATATTAAAATCAATTAAATATTCCAATTTAAATTGTCCAAAATTCTGGGTCGTCACATTCCTCCCCTCTTAAAAGAATTTCGTCCCCGAAATTACTAAGGCAGACGAATGTCTCAAACTCACTAACTTACTAAAACACACTTAGTTAAAATCCCATATTCACTTTCCTAATCCTTTAGTTCCAACTAAACAATTAGTTTCAATTTCCATTTCCAAAATCCCTTATTTCAATTCCAATTTGAAATCGTTTTGTTGCTAATGAAAACTTTTCCAAAAAAATTCAAAAATTTTCTAACTCCCAAAATTTTTGAATTTTTTTGGTAGAGTCTCCTTTGTACGGAGGAGCTTTTGCAATTTAACAAGAGATATAAATATATATACATCGACCCACACGGTCGGAAAAGCAAAAACAGTTCATATTTTCTATTTTTATTGCATAGGCGTGCCTTTATTTAACATTTTTAAGCAAGCTACTTATTATTTTAGCAATTAGCACGTCCAAATCCAGCCAAACGGCTTCCCCGTACCTGTACCTACTCAATCCAAACATGTAAGTACTAAATATACTAAATTTATTAACATTTCACTTACTTTCAATAGCTAAACACATGCATTTCATAAGAAACATGCACCAAACACTTTCCATGAGCAATTTATATGATTTCAAAACTAATTCAATTGCTTTCTACCAATTCATGTGCCATTCCATTCAATTTTAATGGTTTACAACTTAATTTCTTACATTCGATTCATTTTTTATCCCAGCGACTCACATTTATTTCAATTGATTCCAAACATCAGTTTTATTTACTTCTACCAATCCATAGAATTTTTATTCACTTCCGTTTATGTCGGACGACTAATTTATTCTATGCAATTCGACGATATTCACTTAATAGAATATCCATTTTACTTTTTTATCCACATCCAGTTGATTCCAACTCATTTTATTTTAAATTCCATCCCATTTCTAGTTTATTTACCAACCATACATTTGCATTTCATCTCATCTCTGCATTTGCTTCATTTTAAAACCATTTCGTTGAGCTTGACAACATTCAATGCTTATATCAATAACCATTTTCCAAATTAATTTAACCCAAACTTTTATTTACTGAACTTTCACCCTTCCTCGAAGCCAAGCTTCTATAAATTTTTAACTTAAGTTAATTTACTTTAATTTATTCCAATTCAAACTTAAGTTCACTTCTATTTGATTCTCATCTAATCAAATTCCATTTAATTTAGTTAGCCCATCCATTTTATTTTAATTCACCTTCTCAATTTATCAAAATAATATCCAAGCACATACTCAACTCATTTATACTCGAATTGGATTTTATTTGTAACTCAGATCATTTATATTATAATCCAATTCCATTTTATTTTTACAACATCTCCAATTATTATAATTCTTATCAATCCAAGTCGAATTCTATTTATAATTCGAGTTTATTTCCAATCTTCATTATTAACTTACAATCCATTTTATTTAACCGAGTTAAATTTTATTAACATACTCTATCAAATAATTTATTTAGTTAATTAGCTTACATCCAACTTTTAAATCAATACTCGATTTTATTACAAAAATCACTTCATTAAATTTTCCTTAGTTCAATTTTTTTTAATTCCAGTTTGGATTTTCTTTAATTTTCCAAAATTCCAACAGTTTTATTTCGGCTTATTTATTCCCTCTTTACATTTTTATAAGCTACTAACTTATTAATATTCATACTTCTCCATCCATTTATAGTTAATCACATTTTCACTTTACTTTTAACTAGGGATTATATTTTTATTTCAATGCTTTTCAATTCTTTTATAAGCTTCCAAGGCTTATTTATCCCAATTCAATACTTACTTAGTTTGCGCTTATTTATTTAAGTAAGAATTTTAGTCCATTCAATATTATCTATAACTCAACTGAATTTATTTAAATTCAATTTTATTCCAACCTAACTCCAGTTAAATCTAGCTACATACCATTCTTTTGAATTTTGCTAAGCAAGGACTTAATTTCATTTAATACCATCCCACACAATTCACCTTAATTTCATTCCAATTCCTTTCAACTTACTTCAAATCCAATTCATTATTATTAGCGCCAAAATTGGTCACTAACACCCAAATCCAAATGAAAGCACCAACTAACAGTCACTGATAACAGATAGAGTGTGTGTAGAGAGTAATAATATGAAGAACAGTTAAAATTAAAATGAAAGCAGTAAAGAACAACAGGTTTTATAGTGGTTCGGCTAACTCCGGCCTACGTCCAATCTAGAAGTTTTCTTTTTATTGATGTAAGAATCAGTTACCGTTACAAAGTGGTTGGCTAGCGTTAATAAAAACGTCAGAGAGCAGAAGAGAAGAAGAAGAAGAAGAAGAAGAAGAAGATGAAGGTCCCCATCTGGGGATCCACATGCTGTATTTATAGGCAAAACCAGGTTGTTGGGCCTCTTGAGTAGTTTGGATCCATCAAGGGTACCGAGGTATCGAGGTGTCAAGGTACGGAGCTACCGAGGTATCGAGGTATGGAGCTACTGAGGTATGGAGGTATGAATGTACGAGGTATGGAGGTATGGATCTACCGAGGTATGGAGGTATGGATCTACCGACGTATGGATCTACCGAGGTATGGAGGTGTGGATCTACCGAGGTATGGAGGTATGGATCTACCGAGGTATGGAGGTGAGAGGTGCAATGCCGAGCGAGGTGAGGTATGCCGAACCTCCACCATGTCGAACCATGTTTAATGCCGAACCATGTTTAATGTCGAACCATGTTTCCTAGACCCAAATTATAGTTGATTCATCTTTATCCAATCATATTTCCATCTCCCAAGCACATTGTGTCATTCATCCATCCAGTCGACTGAATCCATCGTACACCAGCCTCGACGAACGTGCAGTCGATTAAGTTAAACCCGCCTGTCTACGGCCTGGTAAAAAGGCGGGTTAACATTTGCCCCCCAAAACATGCCTTACAATTGGAAGGTGTGTTTTGAATAGCCTCGAATCCGATATCCAAAGTCCATGTTTCATCCATATCCAATAACCAATAACCGACTTTAGGACCTCTCCGGGTCAATATCCAAATCCTCTGCCGTTCATGGCCAATATTCATATCCCGGGTTCTTGTCAAGCATAATCCACACCTGACGACCATTCTCCCATGTTCCTGAACGTTGAGTAATGCATGGCTTAAGTCCTAAGCCGAATCCTGGCTGCTTTGGACCCTCGCCAAGCATTGTCCATACTCGACGACCTGAAATAGTAACGATAATATGGGGCCTAAGTCCTAGGCCGAATCCTGGTCTCTCCGGACCCTTGCCGAGCATAGTCCATACTCGACGACCTGAAATAGTAACCGTTAATATGGGGCCTAAGTCCTAGGTTGAATCTTGGTCTCTCCGGACCTTTGCCGAGCATAGTCCATACTCGACGACCTGAATAAGTCGATTTGCCATGCTTGGACAAAGCGACCTACCCCTTGCCAGGTATAATCCATACCCGACGACCATTTATCAAAAACCAGATAAAAAATCCAATCGAAAGCCAATCCAAAATCCAGATCAAATCAGAAAACAAAAAATCCATATCGAAAATCCAAACCAATACCCAAACCAGAAAACAATCATCCAAATATAAGTCCAAACCAAGAAACAAAAAAAATCGGAAGTTCAAACCAAATTAGAAAAAAGCAAATGTCCAAGCCAAAAAAGAGAAAGCAGATTTCACAGATTAGAGCGTCGCGATTTATCATCATCTCAGAGCATGCCTAAGGGCTATCTCCGTCCCCATACATGAGTAAGTGACTTGGCCATTTGCCTGTATTTTGCTGCTTATTTCATAATATCCCAATCAATTGATGACCAATCGACCATCATTCCTGTGCCTTGTACCATCACCATGTGAGGCAGACGGTGGTTGCCCCTGCCCTACCGCCGCATTCTGAGCTTCGACGTATTGTTGCAACTGTCCATTCCTTACATGCTCCTCAATTATGTCCTTTAAGTGCCTGCAGCTGTTGGTATCGTGCCCGTCCAAATCGTGAAAGAGGCAGTGTTTTCCTGATGCCCTCTCATGTTCGGAGAGTTCTCTTCTAGCCGGCCTTCGGTAGGGAAGGCGACTCCGAGTCTCCAAATAAATCTGTTCCAGCATCTCGTTCAATCTTGTGTAGGTGGAGAATTTTTGCTCTCTCCCCCGCTTCCTAGCCTTTCCTAACTCGTCATCCAGCTTCCTCTTTTCTTTTTCCAAGCCCCCGCTGGATGGCCCTCCATCCTCAGCCGCGTTCACCTCCTTTAACTTCATATCTGAGCATGCATCTTCCTGCCGAAGGAATTTCTCAGCTTCGTGCAAGAATTCCTCGAGATCCATCGGAGGGTCCCATATCAGTGACACTTCGAAATCTGAATTTTCTCTAACTCCTGACACTGCCGCCATTAAAACTATCGATGGATCCTGCCGATCCACCGAAGCAACCTCCGCATTGAAACGAGTTAAGAAATCTCTGAGTGATTCGTCTGTCCTCTGTTTTACCGATGTCAGCGTCATTACATTCTTTGGCCTTTTGATATGTACCCGAAATTGCTTCAGAGACCTGTCCACCAGCTCTGTCCATGTTCCGATTGATCCTTCTCCTAACTGCTTGAACCACATAGCGGCTATGTCCATTAAGAATAAAGGGAAACATCGAGCCATAACTTCTTACGATGCCCCAGCACCTCCATGTGTCTTGTATATCTCATCAAGTGATCTGTTGGATCGGCCTTACCATTGTACATTTCCACGTTAGGTAGCTTGAAATCTAGCGGATTCCGAGCTATCCTGATTTCACGAGTGAACAGACTCTTATTTACTCCTTCCAGATCCCTATTGGTCAAACCCCCGCACATGGTTCGCCTGATAATCTCAGCTAATCCAGCATTGTCCGTCAAGAGATGCCCCCCGAGTTCTCGAGGGAATTTTGATACATACTCTTCATCTCTTGCTCTTACATTCCTGCCAGCATCTTGTTGCATGGTGTTAGCTGGAACCCCTCCATGAACTGGTTCAGCATTGTTATCGCACCTTTTGGTCAAGGCTGGAATATCAACAAATCGGCAAAGAATGATGGATATTGGGATTGGAGACCGATTGGAATCAAGGCTGCAATCGATGACATCAAAATTTGGTTGAGCTCCGATCGGGATGAAATTGATTGGAGATGATGATAAGGACTAGGAGAGGCTATGTTTCAAATTTCAGGATAATCGGAGTTCGTATGAAGGAGATATGATCAATGCAAGGAAGGAAGAACATGCTGTTCGTATCCATCGGTGTGCAGGAAATGGTTCGTATCGATGCATTTCATATCGATCAGGGATTGTGTTCATATCGATCAGCATGGGTTCGGCTCAGTGAAGTTCGCATTGATTAGGTTGTGGTTCGATCAATGACTTCGTATCGATTGGATAGGAAGGCTAGATGGATTTCAACTCAATGGCAACACACACAGATTGGTAGGCAAGCATGCAGAGCTCTGTTCGAATCGATACATCTCGTATCGATCAGGATGGGGACAGGTGGTACATTTCGAGTCCATGATCTCGTATCGATCACTGGAGCTCAGTTCGACTCCATCAGGTAAAATCTCACTCGTATCCATCAGGTAAGGCTTTATTCGTATCCATCATTGAGTTTGATTTCATACCCATCTATTGGCCATTCATTCGTATCGATCAAATTCAACATTTCGTATCGATCGGATCGATACGAAACACTCTCCTGCGATCGATATAAGAGAAAATGCGATGCAAACAGTTGAGTACATGGACAAATGATGGACGCGTGCAAGCGTGGATACGTGCATGTCTCCAGGAAAGAAGCGTTCAACTCCGCACACTAAGTGGATCAACCCAGTCAACACGCCGCAAAAGTCGAATCGATCCAGGAGATTAGCGCCACGTCATTGCGCACGTGCGCTTCTGATCGAGTTGAATAGGATGGATTCGAACCAGTGGATACGAACGCTACATCACTCACGCAAATGCAATTCGCCTCGATCATATCTCCCAAACCGCCGATCCAAATGCAACGAAATTTTCAAAGCAACTTGCATACAAGGTAAAGAATGTTCCTGCCAAGTTTCATCCCGATTGGATCAATTCTCGATGGATACCAAATCAATTTGTATCGATCACAGATCGAGTCAAAACTTGGTGGGGTCGGTCACGTGGGCCCACTCACGTGCCAGAAGAAGTCTCTCGAAGTTTGAGCACGATCTCAGCCTCCTACGCCTATAAATAGCCTCTTGAAGCCAATAGAAAAGGGACCTTTTGGCAATTGGACGTCCACACCCTGCCGAATTCGTTTCTACACTTCAATATAACTATTGTACTCGAAATTCTTCATTGCTACCACTGTAATCATCTGTAACCAGCAAGGATAATCAATAGAAGGATCAAACTTTGAAGTGGACGTAGGTCGGAGATAGCCGAACCACTATAAATATCGTGTATCTATTCATTATTTCTGGATTATTACTTGCTGTTTGCTGTGATTTGTGATTTGTGTTTGGGATATTGCTGATTTATATTCATACTTTGGTGCTTTCATAACATTTGCGGTTTGTGACCAATTTTAGCTCAAACACTTTGGTGCTTTCACTGAGAAGGACTAGCACCCGCTACGTCGGATTGAAGTTAGGATTTGAAAAGCTTGAAGATTTCAGACTTAGAGAAAATGACTAGACAAAAAAGTAGAAGGCAGAGGGCTGAGAGAAGCCAACATGAAGGAAGTCAAAAAGCATCCTCCGGAGCTGGGGAAGGACATGCTTCAATCTACATAACCAGGGATGAAATGGAGGCTATGGCAAATTCTTTGCAAGAGAGATTGTTGAAAAGTCAACAGGAAATGATGCAGACTTTCTTTGAGGGGATGAGAGCTGCAAGGACACAGAACATGGGAACAGCTACAGCAGCTGTGGATATGGAACAAGGAGCTAAGGTTTTAGAACCTAATGGAGAACGGAATACAGAGCCAGAAGGCAATCAACAAGGGCTTGAGGGCAGGCCTATAAGATCCAACACAAGAGGACCTTTGGAAGGAGTTCAACAGGCTAGGGCCAATGTTGCTGCTAATGAGCCACATGAAGAATATGTGCTGGAGTTCCCTCGGGGGCATGGGGGGCAACCCCTGACAGAAAATGCTAGATTGGTAGAGATTATCAGGAAAACCATGTGTGGAGGCTTGACCAATAGAGACTTTGAAGGAGTGAATAGGAGTCCATTCGCTTGGGAAAAAAGGATAGCTCAGAATCCACATAAGTTCAAGCTACCTAGCGTGGAAGTATATGATGGCAAGGCTGATCCGACTGGTCACTTGATGAGGTATACTAGACACATGGAAGTGCTGGGGGCATCAGAGGAAGTGATGGCTTGATGCTTCCCTTTGTATTTGACGGACTTAGCTGCGATGTGGTTTAGGCAGTTGGAGGAAGGATCTATTAGGACTTGGAGGGAATTGGTGGATAGGTTTTTGGGGCAGTTTCGGGTTTATATCAATAGGCCAAAGAACGTAATGACGCTAACGTTGGTGAAGCAAAGGACGGATGAATCACTTAGAGCTTTCCTAACTCGATTCAATGCGGCAGTTTCTTCGGTGGATCGGTCGGATCCATCAATGGTTTTAATGGCGGCAGTGTCAGGAGTCAGGGAGGATTCAGATTTCAAGGTATCTTTGATACCAGACCCACCACTGGAGGTGAATGCAGCTGAGAGGTTCCTCCAACAAGAGGATGTGTGCGTAGATTTAAAATTGAAGGAGGTGAATGCAAGTGAGGGTGGAGGACCATCCAACAAAGGTTCGGATAAAGATAAAGGAAAAAGGAAGTTGGACGATGATTATAGAAAAGCTAGGAAGAGATGGAAGGATCCAAAGTTTTCTACATACACAGGATTGAATGAGACGCTGGAGCGGATATACATGGAAACCAGAAATCGCCTCCCTTACCGGAGACTGGCCAGGAGAGAACCATCCGAACGGGAGAGGGCATCAAGTAGGCACTGTCTCTTCCACGACTTAGACGGACATGACACTAACAGCTGCAGACATTTAAAGGACATAATCGAGGAGCATGTGAGGAACGGACAACTGAGGCAATATGTTGGGGCACGGAATGCAACGGTGGAGCAGGAGCAACCACCGACTACCTCACACCGTGATGATGTGAGGCCCAGGAATGACGGTCGATTGGTTATCAATTGACCAGGATAATATGAAATAAGTAACAAGCTACTGACAAACGGCAAAGTCATTTACACATGTATGGGGACGGAGATAGCCCCTAGGCATGCTTTGAATGATGATAAACCGCGATGCTATAGTTTGTAAAATTTGTCTTTTGCTTTCGGATTGGACACTGATTTTTCTGGTTTGGTTTTGGAGTTTGGATTGAACTTCTACTTTTGCTTGCTTTTTGATTTGGAATTTTCTTTGGATGATTGTTTCTGTTTTGGATGATTTGGATTTCTAATTTTCTAGTTTTGATTTGGATTTTGGATTGGATTTTGATTGGATTTTTATCTGGTTTTTGATAAAAGGTCGTCGGGTAGGGATTATGCCTGGCAAGGGGTGAGTCACATTGCCCGAAAGTGGTAAATTGACTCATTCAGGTCGTGGAGTATGGACTATGCTCAATAAGGGTCCGGAGAGACCAAGATTCGGCCTAGGACTTAGGATTCGTATTATCAATTGTTATTTTCAGGTCGTTGAGTATGGATTATGCTCAGCAAGGGTCCGGAGAGACTAGGATTCGGCTTTGGACTTAAGCCACGACATTTCTTGCGTCCAGAGACACTGGACCACGGTCGTCAAGTGTGGATTGCGCTCGGTAAGAACCCAGAGAGGTTAGCTCAACGTCCAGGGACACTGGACCACGGTCGTCAAGTGTGGATTGCGTTCGGAAAGAACCCAGAGAGGTTAGCTCAACATCCAGGGACATTGGACCACGGTCGTTAAGTGTGGATTGCGCTCGGAAAGAGCCCAGAGATGTTAGCTCAACGTCCGGGGACACTGGACCACGGTCATCAGGTGTGGATTGCGCTTGGCAAGAGCCCGGAGAGGTTATGGATTTGGATATCGACCCGGAGAGGTCCTGGATTCGGTTATCGGCTATTGGATAAGGACGGATTAGGACTCGGTTGTCGAGTTCAGATGGATATGGAATTGGCTAAGGCTTCGTTTATTGGATTTGGAATTGGGCATCGATTCTGAACGGTCAAGGATGATATACTCAAACGATATGGCTATGGCTTTGGATATCGGATTCAGAACTATTCAAAACACGCCTTCTTATCACAAGGCATGTTTAGGGGGGCAAATGTTATCCCACCTTTTGGTCAAGGTTGGAATATCAACAAATCGGCAAGGAATGATGGATATTGGGATTGGAGACCGATTGGAATCAAGGCTGCAATCGATGACGTCAAAATTTGGTTGAGCTCCAATCAGGACGAAATTGATTGGAGATGATGATAAGGACTAGGAGAGGCTATGTTTCAAATTTCAGGATAATCGAAGTTCGTATGAAGGAGATATGATCGATGCAAGGTAGGAAGAACATGCTGTTCGTATCCATCGGTGTGCAGGAAATGGTTCGTATCGATGCATTTCGTATCGATCAGGGATTGTGTTCGTATCGATCAGGGATTTTGTTCGTATCGATACCGTTCGTATCGATACCGTTCGTATCGATCGGCATGGGTTCGGCTCAGTGAAGTTCGCATTGATTAGGTTCTGGTTCGACTCAATGACTTCGTATCGATCGGATAGGAAGGCTAGATGGATTTCGACTCGATGGCAACACGCCCTGATTGGTAGGCAAGCATGCGGAGGTCTGTTCGAATCGATACATCTCGTATCGATCAGGATGGGGACAGGTGGTACATTTCGAGTCCATGATCTCATATCGATCATTAGAGCTCAGTTCGACTCCATCAGGTAAAATCTCGCTCGTATCCATCAAGTAAGGCTTCGTTCGTATCCATCATTGAGTTTGGTTTCGTACCCATCTGTTGGCCTTTCATTCGTATCGATCAAATTCAACATTTCGTATCGATTGGATCGATACGAAACACTCTCCTGTGATCGATACGAGAGAACATGCGATGCAAACAGTTGAGTACATGGACAAATGATGGACGCGTGCAAGCGTGAAGCATGGATACGTGCACATCTCCAGGAAAGAAGCGTTCAACTCGGTGTACCAAGTGGAATAACCCAGTCAACACGCCGCAAAAGTCGAATCGATCCAGGAGATTAGCGCCACGTCATTGCGCACGTGCGCTTCTGATCGAGTCGAATAGGTTGGATTCGAACCAGTGGATACGAATGCAACATCACTCACGCAAATGCAATTCGTATTGGTCATATCTCCCAAACCGCTGACCAAAATGCAACGAAATTTTCAGAGCAACTTGCATACAAGGTAAAGAATGTTCCTGCCAAGTTTCATCCCGATTGGATCAATTCTTGATGGATACCAAATCAATTCGTATCGATCACAGATCGAGTCGAAACTTGGTGGGGTCGGTCGCGTGGGCCCACTCACGTGCCAGAAGAAGTCTCCCGAAGTTTGAGAGCGATCTCAGCCTCCTACGCCTATAAATAGCCTCCTGAAGCCTACATAAAAGGGACCTTTTGGCAATTGGACGTCCAGACCCTGACGGATTCGTTTCTACACTTCAATATAACTATTGTACTCGAAATTCTTCATTGCTACTGCTATAATCATCTGTAACCAGCAAGGATAATCAATAGAAGGATAAAACTTTGAAGTGGACGTAGGTCGGAGATAGCCGAACCACTATAAATATCGTGTCTCTATTCATTATTTCTGGATTATTACTTGCCGTTTGCTGCGATTTGTGATTTGCGTTTGGGATATTTCTCATTTACATTCATAGTTTGGTGTTTTCACAATATTTGGGGTTTGTGACCAATTTTGGCGCAAACACTTTGGTGCTTTCACTGAGAAGGACTAGCACCCGCTACATCGGATTGAAGTTAGGATTTGAAAAGCTTGAAGATTTTAGACTTAGAGAAAATGACTAGACAAAATAGTAGAAGGCAGAGGGCTGAGAGAAGCCAACATGAAGGAAGTCAAAAAGCATCCTCCGGGGCTGGGGAGGACAGGCTTCAATCTACATAACCAGGGATGAAATGGAGGCTATGGCAAATTCTTTGCAAGAGAGATTGTTGAAAAGTCAACAGGAAATGATGCAGACTTTCTTTGAGCGGATGAGAGCTGCAGGGACACAGAACATGGGAATAGCTACAGCAGCTGTGGATATGGAACAAAGAGCTAGGGTTTTGGAACCTAATGTAGAACAGAATACAGAGCCAGAAGGCAATCAACAAGGGCTTGAGGGCAGGCCCACAGGATCCAACACAGGAGGACCTTTGGAAGGAGTTCAACAAGCTAGGGCCAATATTGCTGCTAATGAGCCACATGAAGAATATGTGCCGGAGTTCCTTCGGGGGCATGGGGGGGCAACCCCTGACAGACAATGCTGGATTGGTAGAGATAATCAGGAAAACCATGCGTGGAGGCTTGACCAATAGAGACTTGGAAGGAGTGAACAGGAGTACATTCGCTTGCGAAATCAGGATAGCTCAGAATCCACCTAAGTTCAAGCTACCTAGCGTGGAAGTATATGATAGCAAGGCTGATCCGACTGATCACTTGATGAGGTATACTAGACACATGGAAGTGCTGGGGGCATCGGAGGAAGTGATGGCTCGATGCTTCCCTTTGTATTTGACGGACTTAGCTGCGATGTGGTTTAGGCAGTTGGAGGAAGGATCTATTAGGACTTGGAGGGAATTGGTGGATAGGTTTTTAGGGCAGTTTTGGGTTCATATCAAGAGGCCAAAGAACGTAATGACGCTAACATTGGTGAAGCAAAGGACGGATGAATCACTTAGAGCTTTTGTAACTCGATTCAATGCGGTAGTTGCTTCGGTGGATCGGTCGGATCCATCAATGATTTTAATGGCGGCAGTGTCAGGAGTCGAGGAGGATTCGGATTTCAAGGTATCTTTGATACGAGGCCCACCACTGGATCTTGGGGAATTCTTTCACGAAGCTAAGAGGTTCCTCCAACAAGAGGATGCGTGCGCAGATTTAAAATTGAAGGAGGTGAATGCAACTGTGGGTGGAGGACCATCCAACAAAGGTTCGGATAAAGATAAAGGAAAAAGGAAGTTGGACGATGGTTTTGGAAAAGATAGGAAGAGATGGAAGGATCCAAAGTTTTCTACATACACAGGATTGAATGAGACGCTGGAGGGGATATACATGGAAACCAGAAATCGCCTCCCTTACCGGAGACCGGCAGGAGAGAACCATCTGAACGGGAAAGGGCATCAAGAAGGCATTGTCTCTTCCACGAATTAGACGGACATGACACTAACAGCTGCAGGCATTTAAAGGACATAATTGAGGAGAATGTGAGGAATGGACAACTGAGGCAGTATGTTGGGGAATAGAATGCAGCGGTGAAGCAGGAGCAACCACCGACTACCTCACACCGTGATGATGTGAGGCCCAGGAATGACGGTCGATTGGTTATCAATTGACCAGGATAATATGAAATAAGTAACAAGCTACTGACAAACGGCAAAGTCATTTACGCATGTATGGGGACGGAGATAGCCCCTAGGCATGCTCTGAATGATGATAAAACGCGATGCTATGGTTTATGAAATTTGTCTTTTGCTTTCGGATTGGACACTGATTTTTCTGGTTTGGTTTTGGAGTTTGGATTGAACTCCTGCTTTTTCTTGCTTTTTGATTTGGATTTTTCTTTGGATGATTGTTTCTGTTTTGGATGATTTGGATTTCTATTTTTTTTGGTTTTGATTTGGATTTTGGATTGGATTTTGGTTGGATTTTTATCTAGTTTTTGATAAAAGGTCGTCGGGTATGGATTATGCCTGGCAAGGGGTGAGTCACATTGCCCGAACGTGGTAAATTGACTAATTCAGGTCGTTGAGTATGGACTATGCTCAACAAGGGTCCAGAGAGACCATGATTTGGCCTAGGACTTAGGCTATGTATTATCAATTGTTATTTTCAGGTCGTTGAGTATGGATTATGCTCAGCAAGGGTCCGGAGAGACTAGGATTCGGCTTAGGACTTAAGACACGGCATTTCTTGCGTCCAGGGACACTGGACCACGGTCGTCAAGTGTGGATTGCGCTCGGCAAGAACCCAGAAGGTTAGCTCAACGTCCAGGGACGCTGGACCAGGGTCGTCAAGTGTGGATTGCGCTTGGCGAGAACCCCGAGAGGTTAGCTCAACGTCCAGGGACACTGGACCACGGTCATCAGGTGTGGATTGCGCTTGGCAAGAACCCGGAGAGGTTATGGATTTGGATATCGACCCGGATAGGTCCTGGATTCGGTTATCGGCTATTGGATAAGGATGGATTAGGAATCGGTTGTCGAGTTCGAATGGATATGGAATTGGCTAAGGCTTCGGTTATTGGATTTGGAATTGGGCATCGATTCTGAACGGTCAAGGATGATATACTCAAACGATATGGCTATGCACTTTGGATATCAGATTCGGAACTATTCAAAACACGCCTTCTTATCACAAGGCAAGTTTTGGGGGGCAAATGTTATCCCACCTTTTGGTGAAGGCTGGAATATCAACAAATCGGAAAGGAATGATGGATATTGGGATTGGAGACCGATTGGAATCAAGGTTGCAATCGATGACGTCAAAATTTGGTTGAGCTCCGATCGGGATGAAATTGATTGGAGATGATGATAAGGACTAGGAGAGGCTATGTTTCAAATTTCAGGATTATCGAAGTTCGTATGAAGGAGATATGATCGATGCAAGGTAGGAAGAACATGCTGTTCCTGTCATCGGTGTGCAGGAAATGGTTCATATCGATGCATTTCGTATTGATCAGGGATTGTGTTCGTATCGATACCGTTCGTATCGATACCGTTCGTATCGATACCGTTCGTATCGATCGGCATAGGTTCGGCTCAGTGAAGTTCGCATTGATTAGGTTCTGGTTCGACTCAATGACTTCGTATGGATCAGATAGGAAGGCTAGATGTATTTCGACTCGATGGCAACACACCCAGATTGGTAGGCGAGCATGCGGAGGTCTGTTCGAATCGATACATCTCGTATCGATCAGGATGGGGACAGGTGGTACATTTCGAGTCCATGATCTCGTATCGATCACTGGAGCTCAATTCGACTCCATGAGGTAAAATCTCACTCATATCCATCAAGTAAGGCTTCGTTCGTATCCATCATTGAGTTTGGTTTCTTACCCATCTGTTGGCCTTTCATTCGTATCGATCAAATTCAACAATTCGTATCGATCGGATCGATACAAAACACTCTCCTGCGATCGATACAAGAGAACATGCGATGCAAACAGTTGAGTACATGGACAAATGATGGACGCGTGCAAGCGTGAAGCGTGGATATGTGCACGTCTCCAGGAAAGAAGCGTTCAACTCGGCGCACCAAGTGGATCAACCCAGTCAACACGCCGCAAAAGTCGAATCGATCCAGGAGCTTAGCGCCACGTCATTGCGCGTGTGCGCTTCTGATCGAGTCGAATAAGATGGATTCGAACCAGTGGATACTAACGCAACATCACTCACGCAAATGCAATTCGTATCGATCATCTCTCCCAAACCACTGATCCAAATGCAACAAAATTTTCAGAGCAACTTGCATACAAGGTAAAAAATGTTCCTGCCAAGTTTTATCCCGATTGGATCAATTCTTGATGGATACCAAATCAATTCATATCGATCACAGATTGAGTCGAAACTTGGTGGGGTCGGTCGCATGGGCCCACTCACGTGCCAGAAGAAGTCTCCTGAAGTTTAAGCGCGATCTCAGCCTCCTACGCCTATAAATAGCCTCCTGAAGCCTACTGAAAAGGGACCTTTTGGCAATTGGACGTCCAGACCCTGCCGAATTCATTTCTACACTTCAATATAACTATTGTACTTGAAATTCTTCATTGCTACTGCTGTAATCATCTGTAACCAGCAAGGATAATCAATAGAAGGATAAAACTTTGAAGTGGACGTAGGTCGGAGATAGCCGAATAACTATAAATTTCGTGTCTCTATTCATTATTTCTGGATTACTACTTGCTGTTTGCTGTGATTTGTGATTTGTGTTTGGGATATTGCTGATTTATATTCATACTTTGGTGCTTTCGCAACATTTGGGGTTTGTGACCAATTTTGGCGCAAACACTTTGGTGCTTTCACTGAGAAGGACTAGCACCCGCTACGTCGAATTGAAGTTAGGATTTGAAAAGCTTGAAGATTTTAGACTTAGAGAAAATGACTAGACAAAACAGTAGAAGGCAGAGGGCTAAGAGAAGCCAACATGAAGGAAGTCAAAAAGCATCCTCCGGAGCTGGGGAAGGACAGGCTTCAATCTACATAACCAGGGATGAAATGGAGGCTATGGCAAATTCTTTGCAAGAGAGATTGTTGAAAAGTCAACAGGAAATGATGCAGACTTTCTTCGAGGGGATGAGAGCTGCAGGGACACAGAACATGGGAACAGCTGCAGCAGTTGTGGATATGGAACAAGGAGCTAGGGTTTTGAAACCTAATGGAGAACGGAATACAGAGCCAGAAGGCAATCAACAAGGGCTTGAGGGAAGGCCCACAGGATCCAACACAGGAGGACCTTTGGAAGGAGTTCAACAGGCTAGGGCCAATGTTGCTGCTAATGAGCCACATGAAGAATATGTGCTGGAGTTCCCTCGGGGGCATGGGGGATAACCCCTGACAGACAATGCTGGATTGGTAGAGATAATCAGGAAAACCATGCGTGGAGGCTTGACCAATAGAGACTTGGAAGGAGTGAACAAGAGTCCATTCGCTTGGGAAATCAGGATAGCTCAGAATCCACCTAAGTTCAAGCTACCTAGCATGGAAGTATATGATGGCAAGGCTGATCCGACTGGTCACTTGATGAGGTATACTAGACACATGGAAGTGCTGGGGGCATCGGAGGAAGTGATGGCTCGATGCTTCCCTTTGTATTTGATGGACTTAGCTGCGATGTGGTTTAGGCAGTTGGAGGAAGGATCTATTAGGACTTGGAGGGAATTGGTGGATTGATTTTTGGGGCAGTTTCGGGTTCATATCAAGAGGCCAAAGAACGTAATGACGCTAACGTTGGTGAAGCAAAGGACGGATGAATCACTTAGAGCTTTTCTAACTCGATTCAATGCGGCAGTTGCTTCGGTAGATCGGTCGGATCCATCAATGGTTTTAATGGCGGCAGTGTTAGGAGTCAGGGAGATTTGGATTTCAAGGTATCTTTGATACGAGACCCACCACTGGATCTCGGTGAATTCTTTCACGAAGCTGGGAGGTTCCTCTGACAAGAGGATGCGTGCGCAGATTTAAAATTGAAGGAGGTGAATGCAAGTGAGGGTGGAGGACCATCCAACAAAGGTTCGGATAAAGATAAAGGAAAAAGGAAGTTGGACGAGGATTCTGGAAAAGCTAGGAAGAGATGGAAGGATCCAAAGTTTTCTACATACACAGGATTGAATGAGACGCTGGAGCGGATATACATGGAAACCAGAAATCGCCTCCCTTACCGGAGACCGGCCAGGAAAGAACCATCCGAACGGGAGAGGGCATCAAGAACGCATTGTCTCTTCCACGACTTAGACGGACATGACACTAACAGCTGTAGGCATTTAAAGGACATAATTGAGGAGCATGTGAGGAATGGACAACTGAGGCAGTATGTTGGGGCACAGAATGCAGCGGTGGAGCAGGAGCAACCACCGACTACCTCACACCGTGATGATGTGAGGCCCAAGAATGACGGTCGATTGGTTATCAATTGACCAGGATAATATGAAATAAGTAACAAGCTACTAACAAATAGCAAAGTCATTTACACTTGTATGGGGACGGAGATAGCCCCTAGGCATGCTCTGAATGATGATAAACCGCGATGCTATGGTTTGTGAAACTTGTCTTTTGCTTTCGGATTGGTCACTGATTTTTATGGTTTGGTTTTGGAGTTTGGATTGAACTCCTGCTTTTGCTTGCTTTTTGATTTGGAATTTTCTTTGGATGATTGTTTCTGTTTTGGATGATTTGGATTTCTAATTTTCTGGTTTTGATTTGGATTTTGGATTGGATTTTGATTGGATTTTTATCTGGTTTTTGATAAAAGGCCGTCGAGTATGGATTATGCCTGGCAAGGGGTGAGTCACATTGCCCGAACGTGGTAAATTGACTCATTCAGGTCGTTGAGTATGGACTATGCTCAACAGGGGTCCGGAGAGACCAGGATTCGGCCTAGAACTCAGGCTCCGTATTATCAATTGTTATTTTCAGGTCGTTGAGTATGGATTATGCTTAGCAAGGGTTCGGAGAGACTAGGATTCGGCTTAGGACTTAAGCCACGGCATTTCTTTCGTCCACGGACACTGGACCACGGTCGTCAAGTTTGGATTGCGCTCTGCAAGAACCCAGAGAGGTTAGTTCAACGTCTAGGGACACTGGACCACGGTCGTCAAGTGTGGATTGCACTCGGCAAGAACCCAGAGAGGTTAGCCCAACGTCCAGGGACGCTGGACCACGGTCGTCAAGTGTGGATTGCGCTCGGCAAGAACCCAGAGAGGTTATCTCAACGTCCAGGGACAGTGGACCACGGTCATCAGGTGTGGATTGCGCTTGGCAAGAGCCCGGAGAGGTTATGGATTTGGATATCGACCCGGAGAGGTCCCGGATTCCGTTATCGGCTATTGGATAAGGATGGATTAGGACTCAGTTATCGAGTTTGGATGGATATGGAATTGGCTAAGGCTTCAGTTATTGGATTTGGAATTGGGCATCGATTCTGAACGGTCAAGGATGATATACTCAAACGATATGGCTTTGCACTTTGGATATCGGATTCAGAACTATTCAAAACACGCCTTCGTATCACAAGGCAAGTTTTTGGGGGCAAATGTTATCCCACCTTTTGGTGAAGGCTGGAATATCAACAAATCGGCAAGGAATGATGGATATTGGGATTGGAAACCGATTGGAATCAAGGTTGCAATCGATGACGTCAAAATTTGGTTGAGCTCCGATCGGGATGAAATTGATTGGAGATGATGATAAGGACTAGGAGAGGCTATGTTTCAAATTTCAGGATTATCGAAGTTAGTATGAAGGAGATATGATCGATGCAAGGTAGGAAGAACATGCTGTTCGTATCCATCGGTGTGCAGGAAATGGTTCGTATCAATGCATTTCGTATCGATCAGGGATTGTGTTCGTATCGATACCATTCGTATCGATACCGTTCGTATCGGTACCATTCGTATCGATCGGCATGGGTTCGGCTCAGTGAAGTTCGCATTGATTAGGTTTTGGTTCGACTCAATGACTTCGTATCAAACAGATAGGAAGGCTTGATGGATTTCGACTCGATGGCAACACACCCAGATTGGTAGGCAGGCATGCGGAGGTCTGTTCGAATCGATACATATTGTATCGATCTGGATGGGGACAGGTGGTACATTTCGAGTCCATGATCTCATATCGATCACTGGAGCTCAGTTCGACTCCATCAGGTAAAATCTCGCTCGTATCCATCAAGTAAGGCTTCATTCGTATCTATCATTGAGTTTGGTTTCGTACCCATCTGTTGTTCTTTCATTCGTATCGATCAAATTCAACATTTCGTATCGATCGGATCGATACGAAACACTCTCCTGTGCTCGATACGAGAGAACATGCAATGCAAACAGTTGAGTACATGGACAAATGATGGACGCATACAAGCGTGAAGCGTGGATACGTGCACATCTTCAGGATAGAAGCATTCAACTCGGCGCACAAGTGGATCAACCTAGTCAACACGCCGCAAAAGTCGAATCGATCCAGGAAATTAGCGCCACATCATTGCGCGCGTGCTCTTCTGATCGAGTCGAATAGTATGGACTCGAACCAGAGGATACGAATGCAACATCACTCGCGCAAATGCAATTCGTATCGATCATATCTCCCAAACCGCTGATCCAAATGCAACGAAATTTTCAGAGCAACTTGCATACAAGTAAAGAATGTTCCTTCCAAGTTTCATCTCGATTGGATCAATTGTTGATGGATACCAAATCAATTCGTATCGATCACAGATCGAGTCGAAACTTGGTGGGGGCGGTCGCGTGGGCCCACTCACGTGCCAGAAGAAGTCTCTCGAAGTTTGAGCGCGATCTTAGCCTCCTACGCCTATAAATAGCCTCCTGAAGCCTACATAAAAGGGACCTTTTGGCAATTGGACGTCCAGACCCTGCCGCATTCGTTTCTACACTTTAATATAACTATTGTGCTCGAAATTCTTCATTGCTACTGCTGTAATCATCTGTAACCAGCAAGGATAATCAATAGAAGGAAAAAACTTTGAAGTGGACGTAGGCCGGAGATAGCCGAACCACTATAAATCTCGTGTCTCTATTCATTATTTCTGGATTATTACTTGCTGCTTGCTGTGATTTATGATTTGTGTTTGGGATATTGCTGATTTATATTCATACTTTGGTGATTTCACAACAGTTGGGGTTTGTGACCAATTTTGGCGCAAGCAAGCATTATCTAATGGTGCGCCCACAAGTACAGGTCCATCCGGATTGTTAGTTGTCTGTTGATTGGGGGTTGCCCCCTGCTGAACCATTCACTCTGCTTGCTGGTTGAGCGCTTTTGATTTGGCTCCATGGATCTGATCCCCCACATTTCCTGATTGCGTAAATTGTCTGAGAAGAGCCTACATCATCTCCTCTTGTCTTTTCATCACGACTTCCATTTCCTCTCTAGTGATGTAGATGGATACTTGACCTGCTCCAGCTCCAAAGGAAGCCTCTTGACTTCCCTTCTGATTGCTCCTTTTTGTCACTTGCTTTCTTGTTGATGGCCTAGCCATTGCTTTCTAGAGTCCAAGTTCCTAGCTCCAAAATCCCTGAGTGCTTGCCTTCTCAGCGAAAGCACCAAAATGTTAGCGCCAAAATTGGTCACTAACACCTAAATCCAGATGAAAGCACCAACTAACAGTCACCGATAACAGATAGAGTGTGTGTACAGAGTAATAATATGAAGAACAATTAAAATTAAAATGAAAACAGTAAAGAACAACAGGTTTTATAGTGGTTAGGCTAACTCCGGCCTACGTCCACTCCAGAAGTTTTCTTTTTATCGATGTAAGAATCAGGTACTGTTACAAAGTGGTAGGCTAGCCTTAATAAAAATTTTAGAGGGCAGAAGAGAAGAAGAAGAAGATGAAGATGAAGATCCCTCATCTGGAGACCCACATGCTGTATTTATAGGCAAAACCAGGTTGTTGGGCCTCCTGAGTTGTTTGGGTCCATCAAGGGTACCGAGGTATCGAGGTGTTGAGGTATGGAGCTACCGAGGTATGGAGGGATGGATCTACCGAGGTATGGAGGTATGGATCTATCGAGGTATGGAGGTACAGATCTACCGAGGTACGGATCTACCGAGGTATGGAGGTATGGATCTACCGAGGCATGGATCTACCGAGGTATGGAGGTATGGATCTACCGAGGTATGGAAGTATGGATCTACCGAGGCATGGATCTATCGAGGTATGGATCTACCGAGGTATGGAGGTATGGATCTGCCGAGGTATGGAGGTATGGATCTGCCGAGGTACGAATTTACCGAGGTATGGATCTACTGAGGTATGAAGGTATGGATCTACCGAGGTATGGAGGTATGGATCTACCGAGGTGTGGATCTACCGACGTATGGATCTACAGAGGTATGGAGGTGTAGATCTACCGAGGTATGGAGGTATGGATCTACCGAGGTATGGAGGTGCGAGGTGCAATGCCGAGCGAGGTGAGGTATGCCGAACCTCCGCCATGTCGAACCATGTTTAAAGCCGAATCATGTTTAATGCAGAACCATGTTAAATGCCGAACCATGTTTCCTAGACCCAAATTATAGGTTATTCGTCTTTATCCAATCATATTTCCATCTCCCAAACGCATTGCGTCATC
Source organism: Allium cepa (assembly GCA_030765085.1). NCBI lineage: Eukaryota > Viridiplantae > Streptophyta > Magnoliopsida > Asparagales > Amaryllidaceae > Allium > Allium cepa. The sequence goes on from CM060943.1 coordinate 778,731,687, forward strand.
CATCCATCCAGTCGACTTAATCCATCGTACACCAGCCTCGACGAACGTGCAGTCGATTAAGTTAAACCCGCCTGTCCACGGCCCGGTAAAAAGGCGGGTTAACAATTATTATTAACTTTGCTTAAGTTAATTTAATTCTAATTAATTTTATTTCTCATTCCAAATTTAATTTTTATTTTTCCATTCCAATCACATTCAAGATTTACTAATTATTTCTTCCAATCATCCATTAAATTTTCCACAATTTAATTTTTCCAAATTTAATTTGTTTAACCTTTTCACTTTAAACTTTAATTCCAACATTCAAAGCTCATATTTTCCTTCCTTATTTAAAAATCATCTCAACTTTACAAGTTTATAACTTAGCTCATTAGGATTTTCTATTCAAATAAGGATTCAGGATTTCAAACACCCGGCTTTTGGTTCAAATCATTTTAAAACCACCATTATCCCAAAATCACATTTCTCAAAATTTTTAAACCCATCCTTTTCTTTATCCCCAACAAATTTCCTTTGAAATTTCAAAAACAAACTAGTTCTTCTGAACAAATAAATTTGGCAGCAATCCGTCACTTAGAAACTCGAAAATAAGCATCGACAGTCATCACCGAAGTTATTTTCCAGCGACTGAAGTGAGCTCAATGCTATATTCCTTCTCAAAATTTATTTGAAACAATTTCCTTTCAGAAATACTTCTAAAACAATAATGCTACCATTTGTCTTCAAAACACCTCGAAAAACACTTCCAAAATCTCCGAGGTTTTAAATTTTCAAATTTTGACTTAAATCAAATTTTAACTATAATTCATTTGTATAATTTATGCTCATACAATTTCCCATTTGTTTATCCAAGTCATTCCAATTTTTATAATCTTATTTGTTTAAAATATTATCATCCAAACATCCAATTTATATAACAATTTAAGGAAATATTTCTTTTATATCAAAATATATTTTGGGTAAAATTATTTCATTCACCCACCTTTAAAACAATATCGTGTCAATTTATCATGTCAGGTGTTTATAAACTCTTCTCGAATAGCAACCAACTTACTCAATCAGAATTCGTATTCCACTCAACCAATAAGTCAACACAATATTAAAACAATTTACATTCACTAAAGAATATGCGCTCATATCTATTAATATGTTCAAACTCATTCTAGAGTACCATGGACTCTATTTTTAATGAGTAATCCCCACCAGAGCCAAGGTTATCACCAACCTCACTCTGATACCAAATGCAACGACCCGCAAATCTGCACCCCTAGAGTCGACTTTATTCTCCCTCAATCAACTCGAGAAGTACAGAAATACGAACCATTTGGGTTAAAGAAGAATAGGTAGAAGAAGAAAATAGAAAACAACATCAGAATCTAACCATCGCAGCGGAATAAAATATAATAGATAATAAATGATCTTTACACAAAAAATACATCTGTTTATACATTACATCATCAGAGTACAACATCAGAGTTCAATACAAACAACAACACAACTCAGGACGGTTATAATATCTTGTCCTTCCAAAAACCGAATACACAGCGGAATATTTCATGCAAGTATGGAAGTACGTCTCGCCATCCAGCTCCATGGCATCCTTTCCTATAATCTATAGTACTCGGTCCGACCCGAGCATTATAGTTAAATAACACCCGAGTCAGTCTGGAATACCAACGTGAGAAACCACACTCAAATTGATTAATAAAGTTTTCAAAAATCCTTTGAAATCAAAAGCATCTCATAAGACCACACCACAAATAAACATGTCGGGGTTTTACCCTACGATAGCCAAAACTCTTTTTATTAAATCCATCTGATATTATAATAGTGTCTATAGAAAGAAAAATAGAATCTAGCTGAAATGCTGTGCTCGAATTCCAAATCCCAAATCAGATTGGTATAACTACCTTGAAATCCTGTGCTCGAATTCTGGATCGAATCGTTGTGCTAATAAAATAATATACGTACATCCTTCGTATTTAGCCCCAATTGATTATTAGCCGTAACAATTTTCTTTTTATTCAAAATCACTTTGATTCCATCAATTATTCACAATTTATTATTCCACATGCCTCTATTAAATTTTCATTTCAGATTTTAACCTAGCATATTTCCCATACCAAATTTTATTTGAGAATTTCATTATCCATTTCATAAATATTTTATATGCTTCTTATATTTATTCTCCACTTCACCACTGAAGTTTATCATTATTATTTTAAATTAGTTCCATCTACTAATTTATTTCAAATTTCAATTCACTTTATCTCAAACCGTTTTTATTTAACCATTTCTTTAATTAGTTCCACTTACAGATTAATTTTACAACTTCACTTTACTCAATTCAATTTTAAATTTTAATATTCAGTTTTCAATTTCATTCGGTTACAACCAAATAAGTTAAAAAAATTCAATATTTTTATTCAAATTTTCATTTTCAAAATCCACTTGAATTAAATTTTCCTTCCCTCCCAACATTTATTCTCAATCAAATTTAATACTTCATTATTTTCAACATGAATCAAATCAAATCTCATTCCAATTCATTTTCTTACCCACTTAAATAAATTTGTTTATTTACAAATTTTATTTAGTCCAACCTGACTAATTCTCCATTTTACACAATTTAAATATTCAGTTTCAATCCTATTTACTTACAAATGAAAATTCATTTGTCTATCCACACTTTTATTTCCAACTTATAACTTTTATTTTAGTAACCATTCCACTTAGTCTTCCTAGACTTTTCTTTAAATTCACTTTTACTTAATTATATTTAATTACACTCCGATTCAATTTGAATTTTAAAATTCTATAAGTTTTCCAAATTTAATTACATTAGCTAACTCGTTTTTAATTCACTTCAATTAATTAGCTTACCTTCTAACTTATTTGGGTTTCACACATACTTTTACTCCTCTTTAAGTTAAATATTATTCTAACATATTCAAAATTTTACAAACTATCAACCCATTTATATTCTATAAACAATTTCAAATCAGCTCCAGAGTATTTTAAACAATTGCTCATATTTCAAAAGCATTTTTAAATCAATTATTCATAATTCATTTGCAAATCAAATCATCCTTTGAATTTCAAAACGAAACCCAACTTTGTAAACAATTCCAATTTAAAACAAATTTTGGTAGCAATTCCTCTCTTGGAAACTCAAAAATGAACATCGATGATGCTGCAGTCATCACCGAAGTTATTTTCTAGTGACCGAAGAGAGTTTATGCTTTTACTTCCTTCAAAAACATTTCCAAACCTTTTGATTCTAAATCCCTCCAAATTTTATCCTCAATTCAAAAATATTTCGCAAATAATATCACTATTATTTCTTCAAAACCTTTGAAAATCATTTTTAAACTCAAAAGGAATTAAATTTTCAAATTCTAAATCCTTTCAACTCATATTCAACTTTACTCTGGAATTTTATCTCATTTTAATTGTAAATCACATTATAATTCACATTTATAAATTTCATTTGTTAAATGAATTTATCTCTAAATCTTTGGTTATACCATTATTTCCTTATTTCAATTACCATAACAACAATGATAATAATTTAATATTATCACTTCTTATTAACCAAGCAACCATATACTACAATGATTTACGGAAAATTATTTCTTTTATATACAAAAATAATTTGAGTAAAATTATTTCATTTACTTTATTTTAATACAATACTCCGTCGGTTTATCTTGTTTAAGAGTCTAGAAACCCCTATTGATGACATAGGATCCTACATATCGACCAGTATCCATAAACACTCAACCGATAAATCAACACAATATAAAATAATTTTTATATTCACTAACAAATACGCGCTCATATCTATTAATACACTCAAAATCATTCTAAATTACCACAGACTCTATTTTTAATGAGTAATCCCACCAGAGCCAAGGTTCTCGCTTAACCTTTAGCTCCGATACCAATCTATAACGACCCGATTTTTCGACGCTCGAAAAATTGACATCAATACGTCTGCTGTATCATATGCCGAACAATCGAATGCCGAAAAACTGAACCGTTAGGGTTAAGAAGAAGGAGGTAGAAGAAGAAATAGAAACAATATCAGAATCTCATAATCGCAGCGGAACAATATATAATAGATAAATAACTAAATCTTTATACAAAAGAACTGTATTTGTTATATACATTACGTCATCAGAGTACAATAAAATCAGCAACATAATTCAAGATTGTTAAAATATCTCGTCCTTCCAAAGCTAAATATATAGCTTACACTGCACAACTAGAATATAAATCTATAGAAATACGACTTGATATCCAGCTTGTCTCCTAAGCTCCACAGTAGTCCATGCAGAATCTGTACTCTATAATACTCGGTCTAACCCGAGCATTATAGTTAACTAACACCTGAGTCAGTCTAGAAAACCAGAGTGAGAAAAGCACACTCAATAGGATTATTAAAGTTTCAAAAATCCTTTAAAAATCAAAGGTATCTCGTAAGACCACGCCACAAACAAACATGCCGGGCTTTTACCTTACGATAACCAAAACATTTCTTATAAAATCCTCTGATATTATAATAGTGCATATATACAAATACTTATTCAAATAGTCGAAATTGTTACATTCATTAAATTCCAACAATACTAACACAAAGTGGGTTCTACAAACAAAACCGTAAAGGTACGTAGGGAGAATGGATTTCCATCAATGGGAGGGCTACTAGGGTACCGCCCGTCACAGTACGTGGTCTAGACCACCGTACCGAGGATCCACCCTGATCCCCTGCATCACAAGACCGAAGCTACCCCTTACTGGATAGTCCGAATAAGTTCACCGTGCGGTTGGGATCGGCAACCCCCCACAGGGCCAAAATAAAGGTACATCAAGACAAGTGACCTTACCCTAATTGGTTGCTAGCCACTTAGCCTTATGTGTACCTCCCATGTTTTAGCCATTCCTAGTTGATGAGGCTCGAGGCTATGCGTTACCTTTTTAGCACACATTCACTTAGAATGCTCATCATCCTTTTGACGATGTTCTGAAAGCATTTGTCCATACAAGTTTGTTCCAAGTTCGAACGGGACTAAAGGCACTACTCCTACTACATCCATTTTGGAATCACCCTTAGGATTAATAGCGATTGGCCCTTGCACTTCATTGCTCCATCTTCGACTCCAAGATCTTGTCTTCCTCACGAAAACGTTCAAATCGAATCTAAGTGGTTTTCAGAAAATTAATCCCGATCCTGGTCTCTTTGAAACGAGCAACGCTTTGGCTAAATATTGATAGTGGTTATTTAACTATCATATAACATCCACATACAACCATCAGTCTTAATAATTTTCCAAAATTATTTATTATTCAAAATATCTTCGCAAGATATCCTTCTACATTTCAATCTTTTGAAAACAGATTCCAAATCACTTTCTCTTGTTGAAAAAATTCTAAATATTGTTTATTTCCACTGAAAAATCACCAAGTCGAAATACTTTAGATTTTAAAATAATTTAAATCACTTTATTCTAAAAATATATTATAAAACATTTAAACTAAAACTACTTAAACACTTTATTCAAAAATATATACTTTAAAAATATTTAAAATAAAACTACTTAAAACACTTTATTTAAAAATATATACTTTAAAAATATTTAAAATAAAACTACTTAAAACACTTTATTTAAAATACTAGTTATGAAATTTATAATAATTTCTTAGGTAAAACTTAAGCCAAAACAAATTTTAAAATAAAAGTTATTTTATAAGGTATAAATATTTAATAATTAACCTTTATATCATAATACTAGTTAAAATTTTGAAATAATTACTACTATAATTAATTTAAATAAATATTTACCTAAAAATTCTAAAATAATTTAAAATAATTTAAAATAATAAAATTTCTCTAAAACATTCTCTTAAAAAACACTTTAAAACCTTTAACTTATTCTTAAAAATTTTACTTTAAAAATGTACTTGTCCTTTTAGGAAATACACTTCCCTTTCCATATCTTTAAAAATAAAATCGCTATTTGTTTTTAAACAAATCACCCTTCCCTTGTAAATTCCTATCCTGAATTTATACTTCCAGATTATCCTCTTGTATCTTATATCACTTATAAACCCAGTTTATAAATTCCATAGTCTCGTCTTTCTTTAAAACACAGTTTCGAACTCTAAATAAATTTCCAAATCGATTTCCTAAATTTACTCCATTTAAAAAATAAATTCCTTCACTTACTAAATTTTATTTCAAAATCCATTAATTTCAGATTTAACTTCTTTATTAAGATTTAAAATCTTATTTTAATTGAAAATACCAATTTCATATTTATTTCAAAATTCTTCTTTTATTTCTTCCTAAACCATTTAAATTCTGAATTTTTAAAAAGAATGAATCCTTTATTCCTTTAAATAATATCACTTAAATTTAAAAATTCATTTATTCACGTTTATTCAAAAATCTCCTTTCTCATACTCGGAATTATTTATTTGAATTTAAAATCAACTTTTATCCTTTTCCCAATTCATTCTTTAATTATCCAAATTCTCTAAAATTATTTTACTTCTTATTTCTCTTCAAATTAAACCTTTACATTTTTGATAACTCAATATACCAAATTATATTCAATCAAACCATAATATCCAATATTTTTAATTACCAATATAATTTATCATAGATTATCAAATAAAGCATATCACAGAATAATAAACAATCTAAATAATTTTGAGGAATCCAGTTGGATCCCTCTAACCCGTTTCTCTGCATCCACAGATGTTAGAACAATATAAAAATGCCAATCCCACTTCGAGTTGGGATATCATGATATATGAGGTCATCCGCCATTATGCGGGGCGCATAGGGTCTCATACGCGATATAATGCGAGGAAACAATCACTCCAATGTATACTATATATACTACTATATATACTATCACATCCAGACTGATAATAATTATCAATGCAATCAAATAACCAATAATTTAAATTTAACTCTTAAATTTAAATGATTATCCAAATGAGTGAGATTAACACACTTTTGATTTTATTTTTGTAATCTGACTCAACCTGGCTATTTCCTTCATGATTTTGGACCTTGTAAAAACATTATACATCTTATTAACATTTTAAATAATCAATTATTCCTTTTAATTAATTTTAATTATCTAATAATTTAATTTTAATTTAATTCCTACATGATAAATAGTTTTTAGTAACTAACGTAATTAAATAAGTTAATAAAATAGGTTAATCGCCCTAATTCCTATTTTTGAACATAAATAGTAAACGAAAAATATGTGTATATATTTATTTTATAATGTACATATTTATATCTATATACTTTCTTTCCTTTTTTGTAAATAACCAAAAGTAATAATTTCTTTATTGCTAAAATTTTCCTAATCTGTATATATATAATAACCCAGTTAGCATCTAATAAACTGAATATAAAATCAAACTGTTTTACAGCAACTGTAAATTTTAAAACAACAGTTTTTTTACCAGATAAACTTGAGAACATTTAAATTAAATGCTTAAAATTTTAAACTACCTCAAATGAACGGAGACCAAAATCAACGAGCTTCTGCTCGATCCAAATCACGTCACAAGCCACGACCACCATTACTACCAACGACGCCACGGCTTGGAGAGTTGAAGCCCTCCATGGAACTGTCCCACTCGCGAGCACCACAGGCGAAGAACTACCTCTATCATCACCTCGACCTACAGCCATGCGAGCATCGTGTGAAAGCCATGCGAGCACCCATTGACTTCCCATAGCTCGAAATCAAGCTATCTCTAGCCTTGGCCCAATCGATTCTGAGAATCGACTTAAGGAAAACGCGATTTGGGTTCGTCGCCAATTTGTTTCGTTCGGCAATTATTTTTATTTTATTTCTTAAATCAGCAGAGGATCGACCTCATGATATCTCTTAGCATCGACCATTCATTTCGATTTGAATGAAGATAGTTTTCGTTGACAAAGGGCATTCGATTCTTTTTTTTTAATTTTTGATTTTTGGTTTTTAAAAAAAATACACGGTTGCTAATAAAAAAAGAAGAAGACATCAGTACGCAATTTGGAAAGGAAGGGGAAACGTGTTGTTAATAGGACACATGTTAAATTTGTCTATTGTATGTGAATATATATATGTATTCAATTTAAATTCAAATTCAAATCGTCTCGAAAAATGCAACTCAAAATCTCGATCTTCGATCGAGGCGTGCCGCTAGGTGTTTATAATGTTATACGCCTATTCCAAACACAATGGAAAAGGTTTCAAGTACTAATTCGATTGTATGGAGAAGATAGCTTTTTGGACCAATTATTCATTAAATTTTAGATATAGATTTCAGCCTGTTTACCTATCGTTCGATCGCATGACAACTCCGAATGTTACGAAAATTGAAATCCGATAATAACATACTATTACGGATCCAATGGAACTGGTTTCGTCGAATTCTAAGACTGTGCCCTTGGAAGGCTATTTTAAAATATCAATTTAAACGATATATATTTAAAACTGAACAAAACATTTTTAAACTTGATTTAAAAACTTCTATTATCATCAGTATTAAAAATATAAATTTTCTAAGTCTTTCAAATATTTTTAACCAGCTTAAAAATCAAGAGTCAATATTTTACCCATTTTCCATTTATTAAATTCAATAATTTAATTACCCAAATAAACAGTGATATTTGAAATTCAAGTTAAACAAACTTTCAAATATTTAAAATTAATTAAATATCTTGATTTCAAATATCTAGAATTTTTGGGTCGTCGCTACTAGATTTACGGGCTACTAAGAATACCCAATTATTTAAGCACGCTACAATCACACATACTTGGATTTCAGGGATACCTAGCATACCACATTGTATAAGATTGTGATTTGATAAAGTTTACAGACTCAGATTTTCGATCTTGATTACAATTGAGCATATAATTCTTGAATAGCACTTGATCTTGAGAGAGATAAGAGAAATCGAAAAGTATATGAAAGAGAATCAAACTAGCAATGATGGAAATTTAATTCTGGTTGAATTTCGGTTGAGGTTGATAGAAATTTATTAAGAAATCAAAAGAGTGAAAAGAGGAGAGAAAAATAAGAAAGTAGTTAATAAAAATTCATTTGGAAGTTTGGTGTATATTGGAAAACAACGTTCATGTCCATTCGCAAAGAGATACGACGAAAAGACACTTCCATTCAAATTTGAATTTTGAAAAGTGCGTTGAGTATGTCGACATACTTGTAGACAATATGTTACCAACAAGTATATCGACATATCCCTTTGTATTTTGAAAAATCATTTAATAAAAATTGTTTTGAAAATAATATGTTTCGTAAAATATTTGAAACTTTATACAAACATTTAAGCACAGTTTATACATATTTTAATCATATTAAAACTTAATAAAATAATTTTGAAATATTTAATCAGAATATTCGATATAATGTATAAAATCAACATAATGATAAATTATTAAATTATAAACAAATATTCAATATATGTGTAAACTTAAAAGTATTAAATAGTATCTTTATAAGTATAAGAGATTGAAAATCGTTTTGAGAAATATTTTGAAAAGATTATTTAAAACTGGAATATTTGAAAAATAATTTTAAAAAAATTAGAGAAGACGAGAGAGATCTGGAAAATACTATCAAGGTTTTAACATAAATTCTATGACTCTATAACTTATTTGAAATATCTCAAAATTTGTACTCTTCAGTACTCATGAATTTTCATTCTTGAACTCTTGAAACTTTATACCAGCATCTCGAATCTACTCTTGATACCATCATCTTGATACTTTATAGTTTTCTTAATCACTACATGTCTAACATCCTGCAGTTTACACTATATATATCTTGATAAAACATTAGTATCTATATTTTTGTAATATTTTATAATTGTTATCACCAAAACCATTACTTTAGGTACTAACACATACATACATATGTATATATGCATATAATATGTGTAAGTATAAGCAAACATCTTCCATTTATCATACATCTTTAATTTCTTACCCACGTTCACATTTTTTACAGCAGGTACACATGTAAACTTGACAAGACTTGGAAGCGCTATATGGGCATGCAGGTACCTGTGAACTTACCTTTATGTTATGTAGCTATGAGCATGTCTTGTCAAATTATCGATTACTATCTCCTGATTATGAACTCGACAAGTCTTGGAAGCAATATAGGTAATACATATAGCTTTATTTCTATAGACTTCATTGACATTTGTATATGGTACCCATATCTAATAATATATGTTTTCATCTATAATGAAACTGCACTATCCCAACTTTGCACTGGGATAATGCAAAACTACACTATCTGTGCAAAACTGTGACAGTCCAAGTTGAATGCAATGTCCTAGTTGGGATAGTGTAATTGCACTGTCCCAGGCAAACTATGACAGTTTTCGTAGTTTACCGTCTCGGTTTTCCCTAGGATGCAACCACCTTAGAGCAGACCAGGGCACTGATGTTTGAGTTATAGTGTATATTCCTTGAGTTGATGTGTGAGAATATGGCCGTTGTTTAGATTTACAAGGTAATGTTTGAATGTCATTTGGTTATTTATATATGGATGTATGTGCTTATAAATGTTGGACTTTTGAATACAAAAAAGACTGGTATGTTAGAAAAGAGGTTGGCTTATGTATGGAGTATATATGGTAGAATTTATTGACAGTGTGTTATGTTAGGATTGTATTTGCATTTGGAAATGCAAATCCAATTATTTTTAAAATTTATATTCTAATTACTTTTTTCAAACTATTTTGATTGATTTTTTTGTTCTTGTTGGATTCCTGAAAGTTAGCTTAGATTCTCCATGGTTCATGTTTTGCCCTTTTTGTAAAAATTTATGTTTCTACAGTTATGCTTGATACATTATCAATGAAATGTATATGAATTTTAATTATTTGTTACATGAAATTATAATAACTTTGATTACGTTTAATACATAACATGTTTAAGTTCTTAGATTATATTTATCAATTTTGTAAATTAAGCAATATGGTTTTAAATATAAAAATTATGGTTACAAAAAATGCTTTATTGGTTAAAAATATATAGAGAGTAAATAGTGTTTTGTCGATGTTGCAAAATACTAACATACATTGATGAAATGCTGCCATAACCATTTAATATTTTAGTAATAGGTGTACAAGCGTATTACAAATGACATTAAAACCATACATAAGAGATAGCAAATTGTATAATAAAACATAAAAATAAAAACTATAAAAAATGCTTATATACCTAGAATGATGTAGTAATAGGTAGGATATTTTACCCAATCCATCAGTGTTATTATGATTGTACCTAGAACCCTCATTCTACACTTATAGAAGTTTATTCTCTTTCTCTAAAAAAATAAGTTATGTCTTAATGGTGGACTTTGTAACTCCACCATTGAGTGAGAAAATTATTCTCTCATAGGTGATATTGACTAGTAAATGTGTATTCGACCGGCCAGCTAGATAATAAATGAAAAATTCAAATTATTTATGAGCAATACCAATTATAAAATTATTTAAATATTTTTTTCTTATTATTAAATATAAAAACAATTTTATATACTATGCAATGAACAGGCTTGCATACATCATGTGCACAACTTCGTGATCACAATCAGGAAATCAATCATTGGAGAGCAGTTCATCTCGTAGCGACAACGATTTTCCTCGGCATTAGATGGAGAATCAACTCAAAGCAAACATGGTCGGTACTGACAAAAAAACAATGGCAAGGCGGGGCCAACTCTGGCGATGGAAATTAAGGTTTGTTATAGAGAACATTGGAGTTGCTCTCAATGGCACCCCGACTCGCCTGCACATAAGAAACTCAATGGTGGTAGTTCGAGCACCTCTAATGGTCCATGGCATATGAAAAAAACTATTAACATTAAGGGATCTGGCGGGACAAGGGTTGTAAGTGGAATAATAGTATTTCTTCATGAAGTCCCTGAGTTACAAATTATTACATATAAGCATCTTCTGTTTCAAACATGAACAACTCTTCTGTACAAACTTAGTTTTACACACAACTTACGTTAGGTTCATAATCAAAATTTGAATACCTTGATGTTATTCGACAGTAAATTTTGTTCTATTATATTAATACTATCATTAAATATTTATATATCAACATCACTAATCAAAATTAATATATTAAGACATTATTCATTTGGTTTGAATATTTGATATTCGAATTGAAATGGATGATAATCATTACATGGACGATATCAATCTGTGGAACATTGAACATGCTCTATTTGGTATACAATGAGGTATAATTGCTCTATTAAAGGTAAAAGTGTCATATTATTACAAAAACAAAACTTGACCCAAATAAATTTTAATTGACCTACCGTTACTAAAATCATGAAATACCACAGACAAGATAAATGTTCCAAAAAAAATTAGGACTGTAATATGTTTGAGATTTCATACTTTGTATAACATCTAGTTAATGTAATGTCTTAAATGAGATCAAAGGCGAGAAATTTGAAATTTAATTATATTATTTTGTTTGTTTCTTATAAAAACTTAATTTTAAATATGCTAATATAAAATTTGAGTTCATGGTCCAAAAAATTTAATTCAAACAATAATTTTAAACATAAATAAGATCTTGATTATTGGGAACCCCATTGCATATATGTTGTAGTTAGTTTACTCTAATATTTCAATGAAAACAAATTAATGTTTACCATCGACAAAATCTAGTAGTTAGCAGAAACTATTTCCTTCTTTAATCTTCTTTACTATTAATATACAAGCTTTAAAAGTATTATGAAAGGCATAAAAGCATGAAAAAATATTTCGTCATAAACAATCATTCATTTCTTGTGTGCTTTCAATGCAAACTAAATTTGGCTACTATTAATTGGTGCTAAACCTATTCATTTTATATTATTAATAAAAATATTTATGTTTTTACACCATGGACAAAAGTATAGCATTGACAGTTGGTGCCTAGTGTGAGTCACATAATATAAACAAAAAAATGTTAAAATTATACTTAATAACCAACATATATGTTAGGTAACTATAATGCATAAGAATTTATTTACATGGATAGGGATAAAATAATAGAGAGGTAGCAGATGTTGGGAAGTACAAGTTAGATTGATAACAAACTATCTACAACGATTGTAGTTCTCATAAAGGCAGTACTCATAACCTTATGCATAGCACATGACTGATATCTTGAGTTTTTTATTTTCAAATATTAACCAGTTATGTTAGCCATCCAAATTATCCTAAGGTGCAAGCTAACTTGTAAATAATCTATGTAAACATTTATGCATTGATTTGTGTACTTAACTTAGAGAACATAATGTGGTCAGGAAGAAGTGTAACGACCCACAATTTACCACTTTGAAATGGAATATTTAATTTATTTAAATATTCAAATCTAGAATTTTCAAACTTAAAAAATCAATTTTTATATGATATATAAGAATGGTAAACTTATTTTTGATATTGAATAAAGATTTTGAATTTCCACTTTGAAATTGACAAAAGTATGATTCCAATAAAGAAGATAGATATTCATGAAATTTATTTAAAGGATAAATAATTCCTTTTAAATATATATATATATATATATATATATATAATTGATATTAAACTCATTTGATAATTATAGTAATTTAATTTATAATGGTTCGATAAATATATAAAACTTGTTTTATAAAATTGACAAATTTCGTCGCGTATTGATAAATCGATGTCGTATTTTTACAAATAGATTTGGATATTATTTTATAAATCAAATATATTTGTTTTAATTATTTAAATATAATAACAAATAAATTTTGAATTTTGGTTTACATCGACAAATTGTTTAACAAAAATGTCAAAATGTGACCATACAACGTTTTATCGAAAATCAACGTTTTGTTCAAAATAATTTGCCACAACATTATCGCACCTTTTTTAACATGTTTTAACATTTATACTACATATTTTAATAATCAAATATGTTTATTTCGCTAAATAGGATTAGAAAACTTCTAGAAGTCATTAGTAAAAGTAAGTAAGAATTAACAAAAGTAAGAAAAAGTAAACATCAAATCACATCAAATCAAATCAAATCCAATATAATTATGATATTCTTTACTTAATATTGGTCATATTCTTTACTTAATCTTTAAATGACTAAGACATAAAGTAAGAATGTGAAAGATGATGTTAAGTATTGAAAAAGTGAAGATTTCTTTAGGTTGAAGTAAGGTTAGTTTGGTAATTTGGTAAGAGGTTATTTTGGTAAATTTACCACTTCTTTCTTTTCCTATAAATATCCACATCTTTCTCACTTTCATTCACATTTCTTCTTCTTCTTCTTTTCTCAAGCTTCTTCACCTTCTTCCTCTTCTCTTTAATGGCTTTCGAGCCATAAGAAAAAATTAGAAAGAAATTATGTCAAAATATTTATAAAATATTCAAAAGAAATCAATCTTCGTCCTCTTCAAATCAAACTCATTGTTTCTCCATATTTTACCTCTTGTTCTCTCGGACATAACTTCTTCAAAACAGAACCAAAATAAAAAATTCTTTTTTTTCAAATCATGTACTTTATAGTGGCTACAAATTTCATGTTGACCACTTTGTCTAATTCTAAAGCTAACTATGTCAAAAATATACTTCTTTTCAGTGCATTTTCTGGCCCAGTCTTTAAGCCAGAGAATATGCCATTTTGTTTTGATAATAACTTGATCATAACAGATCCAAATTAAGAAATTATTTTTTGTTAAACCATATGAAATTCCAGTAGCTAAAACTTTTATTTTGATCACTTTTTTCGGTTTTGAGGTTTGCTATACCTGAAACTCAATTTCTTGAAGTGCATTTTCGGGCTTCATTTTGTCAATCCGACAATACTTCTTCTTCATTCTACTATATCTTCCTTAAAACTAATCAAAATTAAGTGATTCTTTTTTATAAATTTAAGATAAAAGAATTTTCAACAACTTTTCAGTTAACAAGTTTTTCAAATTTTGAGAGTAAGAAGTCAAAAACAAGTGAGAAGATGACCTATTTTTCGGATCCAATTTTGTGAATCCAAGGTCAAAGCTCTACCACTTCTTCTCTATACGTTTGGCCCACCTCCATCTCAAGCCTTGACCAAGCACTTTGAAGGAAGGGAAAGTTGTTTGCTGGTGTTTAAATAGAGTATGGATTAATTAATGAAGTGTTGGTTGATTAGAATGTTGGTAGGAAGTTTATCGCTTTGGTTTATGGTGAGAAACTCTATTTAGCATCTATACACACACACACACACACACACACACACACACATGTTTGATGTTGTGTTATGGTTGCTATGGATGCTTATATATGCTTTAATCATAAAGTATTGATTGTTAACTTTTTTTACCAAGTCTCGTTAATACACTTCGATAAGCACAAGGGAAACCACTTTCCTTTTGAAGATGAAATGGCGTATGTGGAATGCTTAAACCTTTTGAAAATAGTTTCAAAATGAGTTAGAAATGTTTTATAAACATTTGAATATGTTTAAAGAACTAAATAAAGAAAATCAAGGTTTCATCTTGTATATTTTAAAATATGTCCAAAACAACTTTCGAGAAAAATCGCGCTTTTGCAGTAAAGTGACGAAAATTTAAAATTATATTTTTAAATGATTAAAATATGAAATAAATTTGATAAAAATATTAAAATGGTTTAAAAGTGATTTGAAATAAAAATATGAATTTTCAAATATTTAAAAAATTTGATTAAATCAAATAATCTTATATAGCATTTTCAGCAGCACTTTTATGCTGCGAATTGTATAACTTTTTGAATATGAGTTTAAACGTAACGATATTTCCCAGAATCAATTGTGAACGCTTTTAAAAGGATATTTAAGCGTTTAAAAGATAATTTTGAATTGTTAAAATCAATTCCAAAATAAAGTTGATAACTGGGTATGTGGAAACGATAAGTAAATTTGTCCTACATGTGAGGTCTAGAAAGATAAAACAAGCTGTTTAACTAAGGTTAGGGATGGAGCAACCAGTGCCTTGAACTTACCTGGCCTCTGTTTTCTTTTCTTAGATGAGGGGTGGAATAGATCGAAAGAAAAGCCCAGATGCTCCACAATAAAAAGATTGTATTAAGTTTTCGAAACAGAAGAAGATTAGTATTATCCAAAATTTAAGCAATCTCTAAAATGAACAAACTATGACTTGGATTGCATAGAGATAATCTTCTTATACTTGGTATTAAAATGCGATGAGGGAACTCGTCCTATTCATGGAACTTAAAAGGTGATTTCATCGTTATTCCGCCCATAGC
This sequence comes from Allium cepa, assembly GCA_030765085.1. NCBI lineage: Eukaryota > Viridiplantae > Streptophyta > Magnoliopsida > Asparagales > Amaryllidaceae > Allium > Allium cepa. The sequence continues at coordinate 778,748,008 of CM060943.1, forward strand.
ACTTGTAGAATATGGAAATTGATGTTGAGTAAAATTTGAACGATTTCTATGATCCTATTTACTCAAAAATGTTTTGTAAAAAATTGATTTTGGGTTTATCGTAAACGATGTCTTAAATAACTATTAGCACCAAAATTGGTTACTAACACCCCTAAATAGATTTGTGTAGAGAGACTAATGAGGAAGGTAAATTAAAATAGAGAAATAACGCAATTGGATTCAAAAACAACAACAGAAACGAGAATACCAGATTTATAGTGGTTCGACATAATTGCCTATGTCCACTTTGAATAGAATTTTTTATTACTTTTCCAATCACTCGAATATAGATACAACCCTAAACAAACGGTTTGAATACAACTTTGAGTAAGAAGAGGTTGAGTGGTAGAGTCTCCTAGAGTTCTCCCAAAAAAGGGCTCTCTCAACTGGACCCCTGTCCCTCTATTTATAGACAATAGGCTGGATTCTCCGTGCAGGCCCATGACCAAAGTAGCTTGGCCCATGACCAAAATAGCTTGGCCCATAGCTGGTAGGTTAGGTAGACCGAACCAGGTTTCTCGACCCACTACCACCGATCCACCTGATGCCGATCCAGGGTCTCCTTGTGGATGACTCGAAGCAAACCCCAAACAACTTGGAGCAATTATGGGTGTGACAAGATGTGAAACTGTACTGAACGTATCACTCTGTGGTAGCCTTACTGATTCTCGTGCTGTTTTTCCGGACCACTGCAACCGAGCCTAAATTGCCGACCTAGATGCACCGGTCCACACGCGTCGAACAACCAAGGCCAAACCACAATGGTCGAACCACCTTGACCGACCCACCTCGAGCTTCCTTCCTTGACCGAGCCACCCATGCCGACCCTTACATGTCGAAACATATACATAGGGCCGAACCGCACATGAATGCTGATCCATATATACTAATCCTCCTAAGGCCGATCCACATCAACACCGAGCCACCTAGGCCGAACCACTACGTGCTGACCCACATTAGCTTGTCTCCCTAGGCCGAACAACACATGCCGACCAACCAAGGCCGACCTATCCATGACCTTCCATAAGAACTATCCTACTCCAACAAAACCACCATTATACATTGATCTACATAAACATGCCGAACCACATAGGTTGCATCAGTCCCTTATATCTCCAATCTCCTCTTGGTTTGTGTCCTATCTAGTTTAAACCATATCTTCTGCTACTATCGCTTTGTAGCTAGGTCAAGTAGCCGGGTAACATTTGCCCCCAAAGTACGCCTTCTTGCATACATGATGTGCTTTGAATCGAAGTAAGTTAGAGTCTTTAGAAAGAAATCCATCATGTTACCCGAATATTCATTACTTTTATCCTCCTAAAATGTCGTATCTTTCTTTGGTCATCATGACACTTTGTTGATTCCTAATAGTATAAATTCAGGATTGTAGTTCATCAAGGTTCATTTGTGTCCGGTTCTACAAGGCTAGTAAGCTTCGGCTATCTGATCCTGTCTTTTCTTAATAACCTGAAGTGAAAATTCAATTTCTGTTAATTTCAAGAAGTCGATTTTTTTTGAATATACACGTGCATATTCGGGTACACATTCTTGCCATTGGCTCTCGGATGCGTTTTAAATGCTCATAAGTCATCACCAATTCCATTTAATTTAATTGCAATTCGATTACAGTTCCTTGTTTAAATTTTTAGTGAAATAAGGGTTGTAATATGACACTCGATGAGAGAGGACTTCAAGTTCTACATAGATGACGACCTCGGAGCGGTAAGCAAGGGTGAATGCAGTACAGCCAATCTTGCACTCATGGGTAGTTCTATAAGCCAATAATGTTGTTGGGAGTTTATCCACCCATTTAGCTATAGACTTTTCCAAAAATCTCTTCAGAATAGACTTTATGATTTTGTTCACAGCTTCAACCTATCCATTTGCTTGACGGCACACAAATGTAATAAATCTATTTTCAATATGATGTTGACGGTAGAAGTCATTTAAATTTAGCGCTGTCGAATTGGGGTTCATTACTAGTTATAATGGATCATGGAAGGTCATAAGGACAGATGACGCTACAGACAATGAGATGATTATTTTCTTTATCTTGGTCATGGTTAAAAGTTCTTCATCTGTCTATTTGGTGAAGTAATCAACCCCTACGATGGCGTATTTCACACTACCTTTAGGATCGGCAAGAAGACGATGATGTCAATGCCCCCAAGTGGCAAACGGCTATGGACTAGCCATTGAGTAATTTCCATCGGCGAGGCCCCGGGTTTTTTGCAAACATATTGCACTCGTCGCATTATCTAGCATGATCAACGCATCTTGATTGATTGTTGGCCAGTGATACCCGTAAAAGAGTATTTTCTTCATTAGGGTTTTCCCTCTGATGAAATCGTCATATTCTTCTTCATAGACTTCGCTCGAGAATCATTTGATATCATCATGGGTGATACACCGAAGCATGGGAATGGATAAACTCCTTTCTACACATGACTTCTTCTTGGATGATTTGGCAAAAGGCTTTGAAGAGGATCTGTCGTTTTTCATTCCTCCATTCAGTAAGGATTCCTCATTTGTAGATAGTCTTTGATAGGAGTCAACCATGACCTCCTTTTCGGCTCTGTCTCCAAGATCTAGCTGATCTCCATCCGTATATGCTTGGAATATTATGTATTTCAATAGGAACAAAGTATGTCTATTGTGCGTCCCTGAAACTGGCCAGCTTGGCCAATGACTTGACTCTTTTCATTTCATGCACTGAGGATGTGTGTTACATTGTAATACTTGAAATCGACTAATAGCTCTTGGACCTGGCCGAGATAAGGAACAAGACAATGCCCTCTGGCAATATTAACTTCCTAACTTTGCATACTACTAATCAGGAATCATAAAAGATATGTAAAGTTTCCACTCAAAGTTTTCTAGCAAGTTTGAGGCTGGCGGTCGAGGCTTCATACTGAGCATCGTTGTTTCTTGCAAAGAAATCAAGTTTTAGGACATAGCAGATAAATTGCTCCTAAAGAGTCATTAATACGACTCCTGCCCCATAACACTGATCATTGGATGCTCCATCCGCGTACATTTTCCATCTATTGGTAGGTTCTCCACTACAATTTGAGTAGTTGTATGTGCGATGAATTCAGATATGAGGTCTGCTAATTTCCATCCTTGCATAGCTCTTCGAGGGAAATAAGTGATATCAAATTGGATTAGTTCGATGTTCTATTTAAGTAGTCTTTCAGACGTCTCAGGCCATTGTCTGAAGCTAGCTTTTGTAGCTTCAGGTTAATATCCAATGCATGGCTCACGATAGTTGGTGAAATCACACACGCATGTCAGAATGGGTCTAAGGGAACATATCATAATTTATTCAGAAAAATCCAACTAATTCTTTTATCATCATTGCATTAAGCCGTGGTCCGGTATTCAATACCCTTGCAGGGTCGCCATGGCTGGGTGTAATATCGACTGTCAGCTTAGCGAGTGCAATCTTGGATTAGTTGAGTTAAGATGTAACTATTTTGCGTAACATTCAATGTGAAATATGGTGGGGATGGTCAGTGTTGATGGTTGCTCTGGTCCAATCCTAGAGTCTTGTCATGAGTTATTAAGTGTGATAGTGAAAGGCTCTGAATTCTCTGATCAATTATCTGCAAATGGCCAAAGATCAGTCTTAGAAGCATGTTGAAGAAAATGTCGAGTAGGGGACAACCTCGAGTTGTATGAAGCTGTATAGGTGGATCTTGCTTTGAGTTTCAATTTGCTTGTATATTCGAGTAACGCGCTTTCCATTCAACACATTCATGATCCTTTACCCGTTCTTCGAGTTAGAATGATAGTCAGTTGCCCATGAGCTTAGGCATCGATTTAATGATTCTATCTCTAGGCATTCTTTTGGTCGTAGCCTCGAGTAGTTGTAAACACTATATATAAGTTTCAATATTGAGCTATCGTAGCCAGTCTTTGGATGGTCACGCTTCTGCTCCCAGTCTTGGGTTGATAAATGTACTATGTGGACGGTTGAGTCTTGTCCGAGCTTTGTTTATACTCCCACCTAAACTCCGAAAACATATAGCCGATCGGTGAATAGTTAGTTCATATTCATCCTACTCCTCGCTCATGCCCCCAAGTCTAGGACAAAAACAGACAAGTAGGAAGGCTAACCATGCCCACTTTATCTTTACTCTCTTTCCTACTGAATCGTGGGATCAAGTCAGTTGATAGGAGGCCGAGTCTCGCTTATCCTGGATTGTATTTTATTTTTCATTCTAAGGGGAATACTCCGATGCCTCATTAGTTTATAGGCGTAAGCTGGGTACTGGACGATTAGCTACGTCCACTTTGGTTCATGTTCTGTAATCAGATCTCAAGGTAAAGTTTGCTCAAGGGCAGTCGGTCACGCTCATCCAGTTTCTTACTCCTCCTGATGGATCGAGGGAGGGTGCTGGAGAATTAATGACCAAGTCTTCGTTGTTTACTCTCCTTTCCATAATCTAGTGGCCATAATTTTTCAAGGGACATTCAGGTCGCACTCGTATGTGCTTGGTGCGGATCGATATTGACCTTCAATCTGAGGTAGATATAGTCGGTTGCCCATAGCTTTGGATGTCTTTTCGATTGGTTCTGTATTGAGGCCTCATTGTAGTCGTTGCCTTAAGTTGTAAAGAACGCCAAGCTAGAGCTATAATGATCTGTCATATTTAGCTTTTAGTGATTTGTACTCTTGCTCCCAGCATTGAATTGGCCAGGCCATAAGTCGGATGGTAGAACTCCATCCTCAACGAGTCAATACTCCTCCTATTGACTTTAGGTTGAAATTGGCAGAATAGAGAATGGTCGGAATCCACTCATCTATTTATCATTGTTTATATGCCACTCTATATTCAAGTGACTTAGAGTTATTCTTCCCCCGGTCGACTCGCGGCCAATTTGTGTTCATGCTTTGGTCCACACTTAGGGGAGTTAGATATTTGTCGAACGGCTTATGCTCTAGTCCACAATTTGGGACGTAGAGATTTTCATCAAGTCATTTATAATCTAGTCCGCACTCTGGGGACCCAGAGTACTTTAGTCCGCTTCAGGGACTTAGAGATTTTTCTCAAGCCATTTATACTCTAGTCTGCACTCTAGGGACTCAAAGTACTCTAATCCGCTGTAGAGACTTAGAGATTTTCATCAAGTCGTATATACTGTAGTTCGCGCTCTGGGTACTCAGAATACTCTAGCCTACTTTAGGGACTCAGAGATTTTCGTTAATTCATTTATACTCTAGTCCACGCTCTAGGGACTCAAAGTACTCATGTCCACTTCAGCGACTTAGTGATTATTCTCAAGTCATTTATACTCTAGTCCGTACTCTGGGGACTCAGAGTACTCTAGTCCACTTCAGGGACTTAGAGATTTTCCTCACGTCATTTATACTCTATTCTGCGCTTTGGGGACTTAGAGTACTCTAGTCCTCTCTAAGGATTTAGAGAATTTTCTCAAGTCTTTTATACTCTAGTCCGCGCTCTGGGGACTTAGAGTACTCTATTTTGCTGCAGGGACTTAGAGATTATCCTCAAGTCATTTATAATCTAGTCTGCGCTCTGGGGACTCAGAGTACTCTAGCCCGCTTCAGGTACTTAGAGATTTTCCTCATGTCGTTTGTACTCTAGTCCGTTCTCTGGGGACTCAGAGTACTCTAGTCCTCTTCAAAGATTCAGAGATTTTTCTCAAGTCATTTATACTTTAGTCCGCGCTCTGGGGACTCAGAGTACTCTACTCAGCTTCAGGGACTTAATAATTTTTCTCAAGTCATTTATACTCTAGTCCTTGCCCTGGGACTCAGAGTACTCTAGTCTGCTTTAGGGACTTAGAGATTTTCTCAAGTCGTTTATACTCTAGTCCGCGCTCTGGGGACTTATAGTACTCCAATCCGCTTCAGGGACTTAGAGATTTTTCTCAAGTCGTTTATACTCTAGTCCGCGCTCTGGGAACTCAGAGTATTCTAGTCCGCTTAAGGGATTTAGAGATTTTTCTCAAGTCGTTTATACTCTAGTCCACGCTCTGGGGACTTAGAGTACTCTAATCTACTTCAGGGACTTAGAGATTTTTCTCAAGTCATTTATACTCTAGTCCATGGTCTGGGGACTCAGAGTACTCTAGTCCACTTCACGAACATAGAGATTTTTCTCAAGTCGTTTATAATCTAGTCCACGCTTTGGGGACTCAGAGTACTCTAATCCGCTTCAGAGACTTAGAGATTTTTCTTAAGTGTTTATACTCTAGTTCACACTCTGGGGACTTAAAGTACTCTAGTCCAATTCAGGGACTAAGAGATTTTTCTCAAGTCATTTATACTCTAGTCCACGCTCTGGGGTGTCAGAGTACTATAATCTGCTTCAGGGTCTTAGAGATTTTTCTCAAGTCATTTATACTAGTCTGTGCTCTGGGGACTCAAAGTACTCAGTCCACTTCAGGGACATAGAGATTTTTCCCAAGTCGTTTATACTCTAGGCCATGCTCTAGGGACTTGGAGTACTCTAGTCCGCTTCAGTGACTTAGAGATTTTTCTCAAGTCGTTTATACTCTAGTCCGCCCTCAAGGGACTCAGAGTACTCTAGTCCGCTTCAGGGACTTAGTGATTTTCCCCAAGTCATTTGTACTCTAATCCACGCTCTAGGGAGTTAGAGTACTCTAGTTTGCTTTAGAGACTTAGAGATTTTTGTTGGAAGCAGTCATATTTCCACCGTTTGATTTGCATTTAATTTACTATATCGAGGCTAATGTTGTCGAATGAATGGTCGAACCGTGTTTGCTCTTGGAATGGGACTCTGCCCCTAGCATCAAGGATGAAACTAGAAAAATGGACGGCCGATTCTCGTCCGCTTGATGATTGTAGCTCTTCCAATCAAGTCAGGGAAGGAGGTATACGATAGATGGTTGGATCACATCCATGCTGGGGTTGGACAATCAAGCCTCGCACAATTTGCTTCGTATCTCTTTCTAGAAGACATGGATAATGGATTATTGAGTAGAAAAAGTAAGTTGTATATGTTTCAAGGTACAGTCTTTCCATGTATTGAGAGCTATGGTTAATGGGTAGGTAGTCCATCACAACTACTTCAAGTCGGGTTTTTGAACTACCTTCTATGTTCAAGGTAGGTTTGATGTGTAGATAATCAAATAACGTATACTCTAGATAGATCCCGACGTCATTGAGCTTCAAGAGAGGCATTTGTATTTTGTCCAACTTTGTTTTATAACTTGACCAAAGTGGACGATCGGGCCATATTTATTCCAAGCCTTGCTTAGGTCTCCAAGTCAAATGTGGAGGTCGATAAATGGACGGTTGGTCATGTTCTCTTTGTATTGGGCTCTAACCGTGACGAGCTTTTCAATCTCTAGTCCTTAGCCCTAAATCAAAGGCACATGGTTGATGATGAGCGAATGAATCATGCCCATCTTGATGAAACTCCACTAGTCCAATCAAGGTCTGCGTGGATTAGTTGTGGCCATCTTTGAGTACTTGGTCACCTGCATCGTTTTGGAAGAAGTTTAGTTCAAGTCGGTCGTAATTCAAAGCACAATTGAAATTGAAATAATCCAAAGAATATTGGTATAATTCTCATTGATAAGTGGAGTTGTATCGTGTGCTCGCTATTTGACTCTGCCCCTAGTCCCTTCTAGCAGGATGTCGACTGCCAATGGTCCAATTGATAATTAGAGTTCTTTATTGACGGGCATGTGAAGTTTCTGGCTCGCCCTTCTACAAGCTTGCATGTACTATTGAAGCTTTCCTTTCCGAAAAAAGCTTTTCAATCACACCTCAGAGTTGTTTGAAATCACCAGTGTTAGGATAAGTGTGCATCTTGGAATATACAACATTCCCCGTATTTTATCTGGACTTCGTTGGACTCTCTCGAGGTTGGTTTTCAATACCACTCTGATTCTCGAGTTTCTAAGTAGAGGCTATTGATTGGATCTTTCAAAGAGCATATGAGTCAAATTTTGAGATCTTGTTTTGTCTACCAGAATCAGAGTCCTTAGCTAACAGGCCTGCATTGTTATTTTTCCTAGTCTTCTTCACTCCTCCTCACTTGTTCTGATTCATTTTTAATAGACACGATTCATGGTCAAAGGAGGTTCTCCAGATAACTAGCTGCCAAAATATATCTTGAGGTTGACTCCCCTCAAACGTGATCAGTACGATATTCTTATTAGCATTGGGAACAAATTGCTTAGAGTCGAACGTTGGTTTGCTTGGAGTCACTAATTTCGAAGTGTTGGGTCAGTGAAGAATGTTGCTTGGAGTCATCTTAGCGTTTGCCCAGAGTCACATCATCTATGTTCTCCAATCTTTGGGAGTATCGTTAGAATAGCAATCGCTTGTCTGTTCCCTTGTTGCTATTCAGAAGCTGCCGCTTGATCCTCTATGTCCTGGTCAGCTATAGGATATAAGGGAAGTGGATAGAATATTCCTTCATTAAGTTGAGTTTTGAATTCACTATGCGAAGTCACTACGCTGTGGCTAAGTTTCGGTTGGGTTTCTACTTGAAGTTTTTTAGATCCTTTTTCCTAAATTTGGGTCATACTCGAAAAAGTTTGGTTTTTGAAAATAAGGGTCGTACCCGATCCATATCTTTTTTGAGTATATGGACTGATCAGATGATTTTTTGAGAGAGGGATTGGTATACAATAGAGGGATCGGTATGCATACAATTGGTAACACCGGGTCGGTATACACTAGGTCGGTAAACTGGGTCGATATACACTAGGTTGGTAACACTGGGTCGGTATACTCTGGGTCGGTATATAGAAGGGAGGGGTTGGCGTATATCTTTTCTTGAGCGATCAGCATATACCATTTCTGTAACGTTCAGCGTATACCTTTTCTTGAGCGGTCAGCATATACCTTTTCTGGAGCGATCGGCATATACCATTTTTTGGAGCGATCGACATATACCTTTTCTGGAGTAGTCGACAAATAACTTTTCTTGGGCCATCGGCATATACCATATCTGTAGCATCCGCATATACCTTTTCTGAAGCGGTAAACATATACCTTTTTAGGGCGATCGGTATATAACTTTTATAGAGAGGTCGGCATATACCTTTCCTGGAGTGGTCGACACATACCTTTTCTGGGACCATCAGCATATACCTTTTCTGGAGTGGTCGGCATATATCTTTTCTGGGGTGTCGGCATATACCTTTCCTGGAGCGATCTGCATATACCTTTTTTGAAGCGGTCGGCATATACCTTTTGTGGAGAGGTCGGCATATACCTTTTCTAAAGTGGTCGGCATATACCTTTTCAGGGGCGATTGGCATATACGCTTTCTGGAGTAATCAAATCGGTATACATACATTTATGAGGGATCAGTATATGCACATTTGCCTTGGTAAGGGTTTGGTCATACGAGAGATCAAATAAATTGCCTTCAAAGAGGTGTTAGCCTTCGTTTAACTTGAGTGCAAACTTCAACATCCAATCCCAAGATCTTTCATACATTAGTGAATCCAATCCCTTCCAAATCAACATGAATACATGGTCAACTCTAACCAGGAACATTAGCATAATCAAATCCTCCAAAAAAGGGAAGACGTAGTTCCTTAGACTATGGCTACCAGCTTTCTTTAGATTTCTTTCACTTAAGTAGAATAGGAATTTTGCTAGTAAACAACTAGATCTATCTCACGAATATGGAAATCCACTAGTAGACGATGAGACCCAATCAATATGAGAATTCAATTCTCAGTGAAAGCAACAAAATGTTAGCTGCAAAATTGGTCACTAACACCCTTTAATAGAATTATGTAGAGAGATTAATGAAGAAAGTTAATTAAAATAGAGAAATAACACAATTAAGTGCAAAAATAAATAACAGAAACGAGAACAACATATTTATAGCGGTTCGGCGTAATCGCCTACGTCCACTTTGAAAAGAATTTTTTATTACTTTTTCAATCACTCAAATACAGATACAATCTATAAATAAACGAATTGAATATAAGTTTGAGTAAGGAGAGGTTGAGTGCAAAAAATGGCAGAGTCTCTCTGGTATTCTCCCAAAAAAGGGCCCTCTCAACTGGACCCCTGCCCCTCTATTTATAGATGAGGATAGGCTGGAACCCCGTGCAGGCCCATGACAAAGATAGCTTGGTCCATAACTGGTAGGTTAGGCAGACCAAACCAGTCATGTCGACCCACTACCATCGATCCACCTGATGTCGGTCCAGGGTCTCCTTGTGGATGAGTCGAAGAAAACCCCCAAGCAACTCGGAGCAATTATGGGTGCGACGAAAAGTGAAACAGTACCGAACTTATCGCCATGTGTTAGCCTTGCTAATTCCCTTGCTGTTTTGCCGGACCACTGCAACTGAGCCCAAGTTGCCAACCCACACGCACCGGTCCATACGCGTCGAATAATAAAGGCCGAACCACAATGGGCGAACCACCTTAACCGACCCACCTCGAGCTTCCTTCGTTGACCGAGCCACCCATGTTGACCCATACATGCCGAATCGTATACATAGTCCGAACCACACATGAATGCCGATCCACTTATACTAATCCTCCTGAGGCCGATCCACATCTGTACCGAGCCACCTAGGCCAAACCACTATGTGCCGACCCATATTAGCTTGTCTCCTCAGACCGAACAACACGTGCCGACCCACCAAGACCGACCTATCCATGATCTTCCATAAGAACTATCCTACTCCAACCAAACCACCATCAAACACCAATCCACACAGACATGCCAAACCACATAGGTGGCATCAATCCCTTATATCTTCAATCTCCTCTTGGTTCGAGTCCTGTCTAGTTTCAACCACATCTTCTGCAGCTATCGCTTTGTAGCCGGGCCAAGTAGCCGGGTAACAATAAATTTTTTTTGACCGCCTAAAAGTTAATGAATTTGGATCAAGAGTTAAGTAAGGAAAATTGAAATATTATCCAAAGAAAAAGAATGAATTGCTTAGAATTACTCTAAGACAAAATAAAGAGATTTCGAAATCATCCTAAAACCCCTTTAAACTAATTTTCGAAAATAAAACATATTGAAGACAAAGATCATTGAAGACAAATATCATCGAAGACAAAGATATTCATGGTGTAGAATTACTTGCCATCAGTCCCTGGAGGTGAAATTTACCATTTCTAAATGGCAGTAGTACTCTGCTATGAAAATCTTCGATTTGCAAGAATATGATTTGAAATTAAGAAATAGAGAGTTGATTAAGATTTAATAAATGATTTGGGAATATTTTCCCTAAGTTAAAAGTTATAGCTGGAATATAAGAAATCTTTGATTAAGATTTAATGAATGTTGGAAAAGTTTTCCTAAGTAAAAGAGAAAATGATTTGGAATTATTCTAGGATTTAAGAAAGGTTTAAATAAACCAAATGATTTGATAAATGAGGCTTAATGATTCCATACACTCTTGAAAAGAAAATGGAATATATTGAAAAGAATATAATTAAGAAAGATATTTTATAAAAGTTGAAGTACTTGATTGATGATTGATATCCACATATGAACTTAACATCTTTTAAATCGATAATTGGTTTGACGGAACCGAGGTCGGATTTGGGTGATTCCTATCCGAAAACTACTTCGAACCAATGTATACGTTCGAATGTGAAGACATGTTAAAGATGATGATTATGAAGATCGTGGATCTTCATGGCATGAGGACTACCTGTTGACATACTTCGGGTGTCTTTCATTATAGAGTTATTTATAGCAGTGATCTCCTCATTGTGGTGATTTTTTGAATCGCAAGGACTGCTCGCTGCTAGTGGTAGTAGGAGAGTGCCTTCGGTTTGTCCTGTTCCTGGACAGCTTATATGAAAGTTTGTCTGACATTGCATTTCTAAAGATTACGTACATTGGTTTTTACAAACGTACATCAGTGGTGGCAGAGAAGGCAACTTATCTTAGCTTATAACATCCTAGATTGAGTTGAGGTTATTATATATGAGCGTATATTTGATAATGTTATATATAAAGGTTTTGTTATGAAAAATTGGTAAATGAAACAATTTTACGTTGGATTATGTATTGATTACAAAGTATATATTTTGAAAAGCTATATAGTTAGAAATCAAGATTTGTGAAATTTAAATATGAAGATCTTGTGATTAAAATTTCACCGTTTGACTATAAGTTGTTTCATAAAGATAATTAATAAGTAAGAAATCTGATAAAGGTAATTAAAATATTTAATACTTATTCCAAAATAGTAAATTAAGAAATGATAATGTTAAGTTACTATCATAAATTGATTAATTGTTTAATTCAAAAGTTAAAGTACAAATATCTTGTGAATTAAGCTTCACGATTTGACTATAGGGTGTTTGATAATAAGATTGGTTTAAAGAATGAACATATAAGATAAAAATGATATAATATAAATAATTATGTAAAAGGAAAATATAAAAGGAATGAAAGTTTAAAATTTGAGTGATTTAAAAAAATTGTGGTAATTTAAATGAAGTTAATTAATATAAGATGAATTTACAAAATGAATTTATAAAATAGGTTTTTATAAACAAAAGTAATCTCTAAAGGATTTAGAAAACAGTATTATTTCAAATAAAAAGAGATATTTTATGATAACTAGTTCGAATAGCTTGAAAATAAACTAAAAATGGGCAGGAGATGTGTTTGGATGGTAAATATTTCTCTTAAGTATTACTCTTCTTGTCAAGAGAAAATATAATACTACTGATAGTACCCAGATCCTTGGTATTATTTTGGAGTTACTCGATGTATATAATTTTCTTAAGTTAAGAGATAATGCGAATCATTAATTGATAAATTGATTAGTAATATTCATAAAAGTGTTTAAACCAAAGATAAATTTGGAATCACTAATTGATAAGATAAAATAGGATTCTTGATGATTTTGCACAGTCGGAAATTTCATATTCACACCACTCAAAGCGAAGGAATTTATGGAATATTCTAGTAAAAAATGTACCATTACAAAATGTTTTAAGTAAATGAAATTGGATAAGTAAAATTTGTAAATGAGATTATGAATAAAAAGGATTAAAAAGTGAGAAATTTATAATAGCATTAAATCATAAATAAATTTTGCAATTATGAATTTGAAATGATAGCAACCTACTACAAACTGTAATTCAATCAGATATAAAACCGGTCGGGAATATGGGATACACACACACACCCCGTTAGGATGTAAAAAGGTATTATACAAAAATAGATTTAAGTCATGAACTATTTATACACTTAAGTAAAATCATGACTCTTTAAATTGTAATTGTTACATGGAAAAAGTTTTATTAATGAATTCAACCATTAATTAAGGATTTGGACTTAAGTTTTTAAAAGTGATGGATTTACATAGTTATGTTCATAAGATATAATAAACGTAAGTAATAATTTTACGAAATGATTCATAAACAATATTAGTGTTAAAGAAAATATACTAAAGATGAATGAAGAATAAAGGATGTGAATTAAGAGAATTTGGTATAACTGAGAAAAATCAATAGGAATAAATATGTATTTATACGTAAATCATATCATCGCACAACTTTTGATCTAGTATCTAAAGTACGGAACTTTAAGGTGTTTACACTGATCCGAAAAAGAATTTATCACTCGATTTCTTGACAGCGAGCATTGATGATGTTTTGTTGTTAGTTACTCGAGTTTTCTATCATAGCTAAGAGCAATGCAAGGAAAGCAAGTGTATCTGATCTGGAAGCTTGATTAGAGTCCGCACTAGAGGATCGAGAGATTGATACTAGTTTGGAAATTAAGTTGTGGATTTGAATGGAAGATCAAATTAGATATTATACACGGATGATTTGGTTACATCTTATGGGTTTAAGTTTGCGAAATAATGATTTATGGTAAAAAAAATTGTGGGTTTAGATTCAGGGTAATTTCGGGGACGAAATTCTTTTAAGTAGGGGAGAATGTAATAACCCGTTAATTTACCACTTTGAAATGGAATATTTAATTTATTTAAATATTCAAATATAGAATTTAGAACTTAAACAATAATGTTTCATATGATAAATAAGAAAGGTAACTTATTTTTGATACTGAATAAAGATTTTGGATTTCCATTGTAAAATTGACAAAAGTTGGATTCCGATAAAGAAGATAAATATTCATGAAGTTTGTTTAGCGGATAAATAATTCCTTTTAAGTATATATAACCGATACCAAAATAATTTGATAATAATAGTAATTTAATTTATAATGATTCGATAAATATATAAAACTAGTTTTATAAAATCGACAAATTTCATCGCATATTGATAAATCGATATCATATTTTTACAAATAGATTTGGATATTATCTTATGTTATTTTGTAAGTCAAGTATATTTGTTTTAATTATTTAAATATAATAAAAAAATCAATTTTGAAGTTTGGTTTACATAGATAAATAGTTTAACAAAAAAGTCAAAATGTGACCATAAAACATTTTGTCGAAAATCAATGTTTGTTTCAAAATATGTTGCCACAATGTTATTGCATCTTTGTTAACATGTTTTAACATATATATTACACATTTTAATAACTAAATTGTTTACTTATACTAAATAAGATTCGAAAACTTCTAGAAGTCATTAGTAAACATAAGTAAGAACTAACAAAAGTAAGAAAAAGTAAACATCAAACCACATCAAATCAAAAAATCAAAGCCAACATAATTATGATATTCTTTACTTAATCTTAGTGACTAAGACATAAAGTAAGGATATTAAAGATGATGTTAAGTATTAAAAAAGTGGTGATTGTTTTAGGTTGAAGTAAAGTTAGTTCGGTAATTTGGTAAGAGGTTATTTTGGTAAATTTGCCGCTTCTTTCTTTTTCTATAAATACCCACCTCTTTCTCACTTTCATTCACATTTCTTCTTCTTCTTTTCTGAAGCTTCTTCACCTTCTTCCTCTTCTCTTTAATGGCTTCCAAGTTATAGGAAAAAATTGAAAGAAATAATGTCAAAATATTTACAAAATATTCAAATGAAATAAATGTTCATCCTCTTCAAATCAAACTCATTTTTCTCCATATTTTACCTCTTCTTCTCTCGGCCATAACTTCTTAAAAATAGAACCAAAATACAAAATTATTTTTGTAAAATCATGTATGTTTCCAGTGGCTACAAATTTCATTTTGACCATTTTATCTCATACTAAAGTTAACTATGCCAAAAATATACTTATTTCCGGTGTATTTTCTGGTCCAGTTTTTAAGCCAGAGAATAGGCCATTTTGTTTTATAATAAGTTGATCATAATATATCCAAATTAAGAAATTCTTTTTTTAAAACCATATTAAATTCCAATGGCTACAACTTTATTGTTTATCACTTTTCCATTTTGAGCTTTGTTATACCTGAAACTCAATTCTTTAAAGTGAATTTTACCGAAATTTTGTAAGCGATATATTTAGCTAAAATGTCACACCACTAGCTAAGATAGTGTGTGAAAGTTAATATTCGAATTGTTCAATATTATTCGTTGACTGAATTTATACCTATAAGTTGCACAACCACAATGTTGTATACTTTTAAATACCATATGATTTAAGTAAATTATAAATGTTATAAATCAATTAAATTGATTAATATTAACTGAATATTCGTTATTGAATTTCATTTGAATCAGTATTTAATAAAATGCATATGTAAAATTTATATACGTACATATATGATAACAATATATGTTTAAATTGGATTTAAACTGTATTAATACTAATTGAATTTGGAAGCTTTGAATGTCCATCAAGCCTTTAAAATTCGCCAACCATATGGTGGTAAAAACGGGTTGAATTTTGAATTCAAACCGTGGTTTTAAGTTAGGAAAAGGACGAGGTAATTTGGGAGATATTGATCTCCATTTTTCCGTCTTCTCGTTTGCCTATTTATACATCACAAACCCCTCACTTGCAAGGATCCTTCTAAGCTTCCACTATATAACGACCCACCCTTTCGACCTCGGGTTCGACGCGTGAATCTATGTCGAGACCCAAGAACGTAAAGACGAGTCGTTGGGGGTTGAGATAAAATATATATAACTATTGGCTCGTATCAAATACTAGATAAATTCTAATCAACATTATCCAATAACTATCTACTTTTAGAGTCTCACAGCGGAAGGAAAGGTATATAATATATCGATAATAACCATAGTTACATCAGCATAACATGTCTAGTACGCCGAATATATATTCCTAGACAATATAACTACACTAAATCCATACACATAGTCCAGTCCAAGCCATAACACTTATTTACATCATACACAGTATACAAATGAATCTCTATCCTTGATACAATCTCATCTCCAAATTCCATCAACCTGGATATATAAAAAAGAAAAATACGAGGGGTTGGGTATAAATTTGGTGAGTGAGCCATACTTTTACTCTATATATGCTATAAAGATAATACTATAACATGATATAAGTCCATCGCTTGGTCACTTTACATCATGTTATCATGTCACGCCTAACTATCATACACATCAACTCATGCCACATCACCACTATATGGAATCACTTCCCTAGACTTTCTGAAGCCTATAGGAAAGATTACTACCCTCACGATAATTGGACTCACGCTCGGGTTTGCCCGTACCCGACATGGTCGCCTAACATCTACATCCTCCACCTGGCCTGCCGAACTATAGAGGAGCAACATAATGCTTGGATCACCTACTAATGTCATTGGCCCACTTTTGTGTCAGTATCCATACCTATATCCATATATGTACAAGTATTTGTTTTCGTATCTGTATCTTTATCCGTATCCGTATTCATTTCCACATTCATATATGTATCCATATCCCGTGATGTCTACCTACACCATAGACTCATTCACGTTCACCATCATATCACGTGTCCACATCGCAATAGCATACATATTTATTTTAAATACAATTAATCATCGCACACATTCATTCAATTCGTATAATCATTGTTCACCTTAATAATAGCCACCAATCCTCTTCTAGAACACAAGAGAAACAAGACTCGAATCGATCGTCTATTATATATGTAGGTCCTTTTAGGTCTAGTTTCATCCTGATCCTAAAATAGGTCACCGGTGCCCGGCTCACTCCCATCGGTGGGCCGGTGCACGTGATTCCTGACAATCACCAGATTTCGCAAATTGGTCATTTCTCATTATTTTTATCCTCTAGCCACATCCAGTTAGTTCCCAGTGCTATATTTTGAAGTCCAATTTCATATATTATTTCACCAACTTAGATGTAGATTCATCAAACGTACAAAATCATGTATACCCTATTTCACTTTTACCGTTGATAGCCTAATCCTTCCCAAATCCTAATTAAATCTAATTTTTGACGTTTATTTATGTTATACTACTCTCAAATAGCTAACATGTCATAGAAATAGCATTATAATTGCATCATATAAGGAAAAAGGATGAATCACTCTCAAATTTCGACATTTCCTACCCGAACTCCCACTGTCCGTACCAATGCTCCTCTATACTTTAGATTTTCACCTCCAAATCACTACTTATGTATATTCCTCTTCGATAACTTCGTAATGCTTCTAGTCTCATGAGTTTTTGTCAAGTTTTTAGTGAGATTTTGTGCTTTGATCTTGGTGTGTTAAGAGGAAAGAAGAGAGAATGAGAAGTGATCAGTTTTGAAACACAATTATGCAGTACATGAGTTCTTCAATTTTAACCAAGGAGGGAAACTGTTCGCCAATTTACGAATTTATATTCAAACCTAAGCTTTAGCGCCCGATTAACCCGATACCTTTTTTATCATAATTTCTTTATACAGACTCCAAATGAGGCAAACAGAATTACAATGCCTATCCAAAAAACGAGACGGTCATAATGGCATTGGTTTCATCATGAAATTCCTAAGTTGGAAAAATGACCATTTTACCCCTCCTTATTTTTAATCTATTTAATTAATTCATTAAATTCAATTATTTTCATAGTTTTATATTATTAATATTTAATTAAATTATTTATCAAATTTCCAGCGTGTTACATTCTTCCACCTTAAAAGAATTTCGTCTTTGAAATTCCTAAGGAATGGAAAATGTAATATAATGTTCACTCTTTAAATATATACCGGCTAAATTAGCAAACACATCATCGAATTAATGTAAACAACATATGAATATAAATGCCATAAACAACAAATAAGGATGAATAATGTCATAAAGTTGGAATTTCTACCCTTAAAATCCATAAATGAACTAATACACTTTATATGGATACGATAAGATGACATATCAGGCATGATGCAAAAAAACCTAGTATAAGCATAAACATAATTCTATATGAGTGCAAATCTAGTCGTGTATATAATATCTAAAAATCAATTCATCCAAGGCATCCAAATCCTAATCATAATCCTAGATAATCTAAACTAAGAAAATCAAACCAAATTAGGAAACGTGCTAGAAAGGAGTTGAAGATGGGTAACTTTCGTCTTCTCTTCAAGCTTCCATGTACTCTTTGTTGGATCGTTTCCCTATTACACTTTAACCAACTTCATCTGTTTATTTCTAAGTCGTTTCACCCCCACGTTTCCACAATATGGGTTGTGCCATGAGATGAACTCGACTTAGAGTCCAACTCTCTCACTTCCAATTGACTAGGTGCAATCACAATCGTAGGTTCGTGTATACATTCCACAAATCTGACATGTGGAACACATTATGGACTCCTACCATCTTTATTAGAAGCTCCCCATTATATGCTAAACTTCCTTTCCTCTCTGGCACTAGAAATAGGCTGACAAATCTAAACTTCCATGAATTTCCAAATCTTACCTCCCTCTTTAACTGAGAAACTTCAACGAAAATTAAATATCCCACTTCGAATTCCAAATCTTTCCTCCTCCTATCGGCATAGGACTTATGTCCATCCTTTTCATCTTACAACCTCTTCCTTATAAGTTCCACTTTCTCGATAGTATCTCTCATCATCTCTGGACCCAAAATAATACAATTTGTAACTTCCACCAACACGAAAGTGACCTACACGACCTTCCATATGACGCTTTGAACAGCTCTATACCTATATTCACCTGGTAGCTATTATTACATGCAAATTCTACAAGAGATAAGTGACACACGCCCACAACAAATGCTCTAACATCCTCTTTACTCTCTCTGTCTGTCCATCAGTTTGCGAATGATATGTCGTACTCAAATTCAACTCAATCCCTAATGCCTTATGTAGACTCCTCTAGAGTTCACTTGTGAAAAGTGGATCTTAGTCACTTACTATACTACTTGGAACTCCATGCCGTCGGATTACTTGTCTAATATACTGTGTCGCTAATGTCGGCACCGTTCTCGTACTCTTAATTGGAAAAAAATATGCATTCTTCATGAGACGATCTACTATAACCCATTTGCTCATGTTTCATCTTCTATTTTGGGGTAATCCGTCCACAAAAACCATATATATGCATTCCCGCTTCCATTGTGGTACGTTAATGTAAGTAATAATCCATATGGCTTTTTCTATTATGCCTTACCCTTTGACATGCTATACATTTCGCCACATATTCAGATACTTTCCTCTTCATTCCTATCCAATAATCTATCCTTTTCACATCTTGATACATCTTATCTCCTCCTTGATGAATTGTCATCCTAGAATGTTGACATTTGCTAGTGCTTTCTCTATCAACCCCTCAAACCATGCTACATATATCGTTCCATCTCTCCTTAAATATCCCTTCTTATCTTTGGAGTAATGATCCAAATGACTTAACCATTCACCCTGTCCTAGCTTCTCCATAATGCCAATTGACGATGTGCTTTGCCTTTGGCTTGACCTAATATGATACATCGGTGTAGGTCCAACCTCCATCGCTGTTAACAAAGCAAGAATATACTCTGATCGAGATTGGAAATTAGATTTCGATATAAATTCTAAATCTCTCCGCTCTAACAAAATAGTGTTCGCTTCAGTATTCCTTTTAATCAAGCATCTGCAAATACATTTCTCTTCCTTAGAGTGTAAGAAATCCAAAAATCATATGAGACAAGAACTCCATCCACCGGTGTTGTCTTAGATTAAAATATTTCTAAGAAAACAGGTACTCGAGAGATTTATGGTCAGTAATATCTGGAATCTCTTTCCTAACAAATAATGCCTCCACTATTAGGAACAGAGATAGTTATAATCCTCAATTTATAAAGGCCTTAAAGCACCCTCTTATCTCATGAGTCCAGGGCAAATTCTCTTAATTTACGGGCCACAAGATTGCCCAATTGATTTTCAGGCACAACCACACCTTATAAAGGGACTCGATAAACTTTTGATTACAAATTGATCCTATAACTCTGAATAGCACTTTGATCTTCGAGAGAAGGAAGAGAATCAAACAAGAAGGAGATTCTAATTTGATTCACATAAGAATTTGGTTGAATTTCGGCACGTTAAAATATGAAAATTATAGAATACAGATTTGTAGAGAAGAAGAAGTGAAGAAAATGTGAAATTAGTTAGTTAAAAAATTCGTTTGTGAAGGCTATTTATAAAGCATCAACGGTCATAACTATTCGTTAAGAGATTTGAACGAATAGACACTTCTTTTGAAAATTGAAACTTTTGAATTCAACGGCCACCATGTCGACATGGGGTATCCCATGATGTCCACGTTCCTAGTTTAAAAACTATGTAATTTTTTTTTGAAAATAGAGTTTAAAATAAGAGTTTATTTTAAAACAACAACAAATAATATTTTAAGGCTAAATTATATTTTTGAAAACCATTTGAAAATATAATTTCTAAGGCTAAAACATTTTGAAAAGCAGATTTGAAAATCATTTTGAAAAAACATTTTGAAGTAGTTTTGCAAGCTTCTTCCTATAGAATATCTCATCACATCAGGACTCGAGAACTTGTACAAACTAGGATATTCATGGGTTTGTAAGCCATTTATGGTAGGTTCTTAAGCTACTTGTCGTGTGTTTGTAAGTCACTAAGAAGGTAGAAATGGGTTCGATCACAAATGAAATTCGAAATGAAGATTTCCTTGCTATTATGAAGTTTTTACAAAAATTAGACACATATCTTGAGATCTTGATCTTGATACTCATGAATCTTCAAACTTGATTTCTTTATTCTTGATCTCTATACTGTACAATCTCCAATAATCAGTACTTGAATTATATATATTCTGCACAATGACATTCATATATATCTAAACAAAAGTGTTAGTATATAAGTTATAATAAAATAAGTTACAAAGGTTGTTGTCATCAAAATCGACATTGGTATAATAAAAATCTATATGAGGTGGTTTGCCTTGGTACATGACTGGATGTAGGGTAACTTCAAACCAGTATAAAATCCGGTGTGTTCTTTCCTTTTACTGTTTTTACTTACTTTCTCCATCTATGTTTGATTTTGTGATTGTTCTGTGATTAAGTTTTGCATTTATTTGTGTCATAATTTTAAATTAGTCCATATAAATCTTAGAATTCATTAAACACTATGCATCCCCCCTCTAGTGTTAAGTTAGCCTTAAGATCCTTAATCCATACTCCCTTTAAATTGGTATTAGAGCAAGTTTTTTAAATTTTCATAATCTGATTTTTGAAAAATTCTAAGTTGTCACTTTTTTTTAAAAATTATTAACATTATTTTCATATATGAATATGTCGCAGAATCATCATGATATTGTTGTCTAAAAATGGGTACCATGTTCATCGACGGAAATTCTATCGGTTTAGAAAACCGTCGAACGACTTTAAATTAAAAATAACCGCAAGCGCACGGCTTACTATCGTAGTACGTGGCGAATACAGGTCGATCCGCAGGGAATTGTTAGAGTTTAAAATTCTATTCAATCAAATTAGACCAAATGGAGGAGGAATTGTTAACTAGAAATGAAATGAGGCAAAAATAGAATTAAAATGAGATTAAAAACTATGAAATTAGAGAACAATTTAGAGGTAAATTGTAACATCCCGCCTTTTTGTATGATTTAAATTGACACACGTGCCAATTAAAACCATACGCAAGGGCGGATTGTTATGGGGTAAATAAGAAAAACAAGAAGGAAAAAAAAACAAAATCTCACAGCGAAAGGATAAAATATAGTAATCAAATATACAGTTCATGAAGCTGTTTTACAAAAACATTTGATTATATTTACATAAATATCAGAGTTCACATACCAATCATAATCAATGCAGTGGAATTAAATAGTGCAGTGGAACATTAAATAATAATAGTAGAAATCTCCATCTTCGTCCTCCATATCTAAAGTCTTCGATCCTGAAATGCTCGGACTGACCCGAGCAAATTTGAAAAGACAAAAACACTCGAGTCAGAACTAAAAGATCTTATGTGAGTTAAATTAACAGAAATAGATATGAGTGCAGTAACTCAAGAGATGCTCGGGACTTACATCTCCTAAGGATCCGTTAAACTATTTACTATATAGTATATTTCGCTATTATAATAGTGTCTAATTGTAAAATAAACTTACTTTTTAATAGCGTTAAGGAGTTACCCATATAGCCCTTAACACAAATAACGCCAATAGTCTATACAGTGCCTGCATATCTCCCGATCGGGAGACTACGAGAAGACACTCCATAGGTGCGACACAAATAGAAACTCGTACAAGGCGCGATAGGGTAGGTGACACGGCACAACTAGGCAATGCCAGGGTAGATATACCAATTATGCTTCCGGGTCGGTGGTAACGCGTAGCGCGCAGCCACCGCCCACCTCGAGCCATACCCCCAAATAAAATCAAAAGTGGCCACCGAATCAATCCAAGAGTCAAAGTATAATATCGAAGGGATGTGTCCGATCAAAGGTGCTACCTTGTAAACTCGTCAATCGCTCCTGTTTTAGCCACCTTATGCCAACTCACGGGAGTTGGGTCCACGTATTTACCTTACAGGAAACGCCGTCACCAACCTACTTCATTCTGGAATCTCCACCGCGTACACGGTTGTTAAAGTGGTTTTCGGAGTTGGCAGAGAGTATGACAACTTCCGATCCCGGTCTCTTCAACAACCAAACGTTATTATAACACCGCGGTCATTTAAAAATTAATTATACTTTCAAAAACCAGAATATAATTATCCATTTCAAAACCCATAAATACGGTATCATTTTCTTTCCAAAACAAACTCATTTGGTATTATTTTTATAAAAACCCAAATTAATATAATATCATTTTATTTCAAATATATATTTCTTTTCCAAAATCATATTGTTTTCAAACTTATAATAATCGGAAACCAAACATTGAATTATAAATTTCAAACTATAATACTTCGAAAATTCATAGCTTTAAACCATAATTTCTAAAACTTAAATGGTTTAGATATTCAAACAGTATATAGCATCAATAGTTTGGATTCAAAATTTCTTTATAAAATAAAATAATTTCCGCGACTTACAATTTGTTTCATTTAAGATTAAGTCAAAATCCATAAATTTTAAAATCGCTTTCAATTTAAATAAACCACTTCAGTTTCAATATATTTCAAACTTTGAATATTCAACAATTGGAACTAAGGTTGGAAATTTCTATTTCACCAATTTAAAGTCCTATTATTTAGTTTGAAATAATAATTGCATAATAAACCCGTAGTCATTTAAGTAAAACTCAAATTTACTTAAAAAGGAAAATTTCCTTAAATTTTTATACTAGAAATATTCATTTAATTAACCTTGAATAGAATTCAGTTATAAATATCATACCCTTTTTTAAAATTTCAAGTTAATAAATTTTACATCAACTTATGAAAATTAAGCTAAATTCCAAATAAATTTTCCAATTTAACTCCAATTCTTAATTAATTTAAGTCCTTTAAATTTATATGTAATTTCAATATCTTAACATGTACTTAACCATATAATATAAAATAATCAAACCCCGTCATTCAACTTATTTATTTTATTTAACAAATCCATACATAGCTTATCTTCAATACTTTAACTATAGATGTATATATATAAAATAAGATTTTATATAATATCAAAATCTATATTTATTGACCTATCCTATCCAAACCATAGAAAAATCATTTCAAAATTATATATATATATATATATATATATATATATATATATATATATACCGCGGTGCCTGTATATAATTTTCTATCCTATGGTCAAGTGATACGGATATTTATCATTTCAATCCGCAATTTAAAAATAAAAAATGCGGTTGTATATCATTTCAAACCGTAATCCCGAATGATTGAAATACATGATAACTTGCAGATTTTAAAATATAGTACACATCATCCATTCACCAAACATCAATCATCAATCATTAATTATAATCCTCATTAATTTATTTCAATCATCATCAATTTAAACAAACATCAATATATGGCATATACAATATAACAGGAAGTAAATGACAGTTATTAACTAACAGTTTATATTCGAAATAAATTTATTAACTGTTTAACTATCAATTTATATGCAAAATAAATAAATTTAACTATCAATTTATATGCAATAATAAAATTAATTAACAGTTATATTAAATAAATGCGATTTAACAGAGATGATGAATAAAACGTGCCAAACAGTCATAAATAAATTTCTACTCGTATCAAAAATCAATTTAAAAGATGTAGCAAATTTTAGAAATTGTGAGTGGGTTAAAACACTCACCTTTGGGATCTAAATCGAATTTAAACCCGATTTAAACCCAAAAATTCGACGTTCTCAGAATTCGTTCAAACCAGCGTCTAAATGTCTGGAATTCCAATACGAACCTAGCGGAGAAAACCGCGTGTGAAAGTGAGTTCGTAGGAGAAAGTTATACGCATTAATGGTGATTGAAATTTCAAAAAAAAGAAAAAAGAAATTATATATCACATCATATATTTTATTTAAGTTGCAATGGAATTTTTAGTATTGCGTACCTTTTTGCTTAGCCAGATTTGGATCTGCAACTACTTTCTCATTTTGTTTTGTTTCCTTGCTATCTTAATATTATTATTTTTTTTATAGAAAGTTTTGAAGAGAAGATTATATAAATCTGGATTTGAAGAAAAAGACATGGAAAGAAGAAAAGGTTTAAAAGAGGAAAAAAAATTTAAAGAAGAAGAAGAACAAAAAAAAAGGAAACTTTGAAAAAGAAGAAGATTTGAATAAGAAGAAGAAAGAGGAAAAAAAGCTTTCGAAAAAAAAGAGAGAGGAGATTTGAAGAAGAAACATGAAAAAAAGAAGGAGGTAGGTGAAGAGTGACAAAAAATGAAGCTATAGAATATGAAATTTAAAAAAAAATGAAATGAAGCTACAAGAATGAGGAATGAAATTAGTGAAAAGCTAATAAAGCTAAATATAAACAAAGTAGGAATTGAAATAAAGTGAAAATATGAACAACCCAATAAAAATGGTAGATATTAAAAGAGGTGAAAGAAAGAATTAAAAATATGAGAAGTATGTAACGTTCATGAAATGCAAAGGCTTTAGACCATGTAAATGGAAATGAGTAATGGAATAAATGAGGAAATATTGAAAAAGAAAAAAAAAGTGTGACAATTATTAATTAGAAAGGGAATGAAAGAACCAACTCTACTCTATAAACAAACTTTTAGAATTCAATTTCAAAACATTTGTTCACCCAATTAATTTTTTTAACCCCAAACATACCAAATTTGACATTCATTAAAGATTTAATTGCCACAACATAACTAAATTTAAAAAGACCAATTTACATAACGGGGATAGCGGATACATAAATAAAATATGAACCATGATTTAAAAATTCAAATTTAAAAATAACATTTATCTCGACACGTAATTATGAACTCAATTATTTAATTTATTTTAAATTTCAAGGTTAGTAATAAAATCACTTCCGTGCAACCTATGCCTGCTATTTAACTACCGTAAAATGTTGTTTTAAAAATTCAATTTTCTCTTTTTACAACGTTATATTTATATTCAGAATGGAAACGTTCACTTTATTTCCTCGACATTCTTTTATTTTCCTTAAAATGCTTATTCGTTACTTGCAATTCATAAATGTAAACATTCTTATATTCTAAAATGATCAACTTATACAATATTAAATCCATTCTTATATTTCCAAATAATGTACATTCATAATGAAATCATTCTTACATTAATTTTATTAATTGCACTTTGTTTCTTTTCCTTTTTCAATTGAAATATTTTAATAAATTTATTTCCAATTAATTTTAATCTTCCACTTCAAAACACACCCTAATTGATGAAATCAATTAAATAAATACGTGAACATTGTAATCCTTATTTATAATCAAGCAAACATGTTTATAAAATTACAGTTTCCAACAAACATTAAATTACATACTAAATAAATCTTTTTATCTATCAATACTCATTTAACTCATCATTAAAACTGACATTTAGTATTCCAATTCTTGTTATTAAATTATATACTAATGCGCATTAGAACCTTCTCGTTCATTGCTTCATTGTAGTTTTGTTGTTTTTTTTAGAATTTTATTTATGGTCCAAACTTATGATCTAATAACATACTTGACATTTGTTCTACATTTCATTACGTTAATATACCCCAATTTCCATCCTTTATTTGCATTAACTACTATATTTCCATTTTATTGAACTTTGGTCAATTTCACACATTAATTATAATTAAAGTCTCAATTAATTAATTTACCTTGGTTTCATTCTCTTATTTAATCAATTATTACCTTATATGCATAGTCAACATTGTTATATCTTCCATTACATCAATATTTTACCATTTCATCTTACCATTCATTTACGTAACCTTTTATTTTATTGATTGTAATAAATTCACTTATTAAAATTTTCAATTCCAATAAATTTGAGTAAACTGATTTCCATCCTTTAATTCAAATCAAAGGTCATACTATGATAAAAATTTACGTTGGTTACACTGTATATAATCAACCTTTTTACCATTATCAATTAAACATACATTAATTGCACTAATTAAAGGAATTAATTGAAATTTATATCCAATTAAATTTAATAGACCAAATAAATAGGTAATATATATAATAGTTGCACCATTTATCCTTTAATTACATTTATAAGTTTATTACTTACAAACAAATGTTACCATTTCTTTCATAACACGAATTTTATTCAATTTCCATTAACAGTGTATCACTTCATTAATGAATTCAATATTTACATTCTTTTTCCCTATGTTCACTTTATAACCAAATATAACCTTACTCTATTTCAATTAATTGGAATTCCATCCAAATTGTTAATAATTTGCTTTAATTAATATTGTTGCATTTCATTTTAGTATTATTCCAGTTATAAACTTAAATTTTAATATCTTCCACATTTAACTACAAAATCTTATTAAATTTACTATTTTAATTGTCAAAATTACCGGTCATTACACTCTCCTCCATTCAAAACTTTTCGTCCCCGAAAAAAGGAAAAGAAGGGAAAAGAAAATTAAGAAATTAAATAGACAATATATCTTAATCAAAATATTAAATTTATAAAACAATAATTTACAAAATTAATTAATTAAAATAACATATACCAATTTATAACAATTAAATCTTTTTTTTTATATACTCAAATTACTAAAGTTTGGAAAACACTTTTCAAAAAATTTCTAAGTCCAAAATTTGCGGAAAATTTTGGCAGAGTCTCCTTTGTACGGAGAGGCTTGGAAGAAAATAAAATATCAAAATATAAAAATTATATCACATATAATATCCAAAATAGTATATCCCAGCACAGGAAAATATATAAAGCAGCGCTATAATCGTAATCCGAAACGTACCTATTTGTCGGGCAATTTACGCTTAATTTATGGAACAAAAAGCAGTAGCAATTGCTTCCATAACCTGCATTTCACTTATAAAATCAAAAGGGTTAACAATTAATATAAAGTGAAATATTTAAGTGGTTTTAATCACTAACAACAAATCAATGCAACAACCATCAATTTCACAACAGCATACATCACAAATACAAAGCAATCATTCAATCAAACAACGAATAGTTGTTCGGGTTCAAAACTTTTAAATTGTACGGAATGAAGAATAAACTGCTAGCGCATCATTTACTCAACAGTCTTAGATAAAACTAAATAAATTATTCATTCATTCTTACAAATTTAAAGTATCCTTACCCAAACAACTAAAACCCAAAACAAACAACAAATTTTTGTTTTATCCTTATTAATTTCATTCATACATTTGTTGTTTGATTCTTTTCATTCATATAACAGTTTATCTTTTTATTTTCATTTATTTCTTTAAATTTTATTTAGAAATAACTTCAACCCTTCTTCTTAAGTTTACAATTTCTCTTATTTATATTACATTCCTTTATTTTCACTTACTACTTACTATTTTTCATTTCCATTAACTCAGGTCGTGCCAGTGCTTTTTATTTCATTATAATTATTCATTCGTTTATTGCATGCCCTCATTATTTACATTTTTTTATCAATGGTATTCATGTCCCATTTAATTTCCTAGCATTTCCATTTTATTTACTTAAGTTGATAATCATCCATTTGAATTACTTACCTTTAATTATATCCACTTATAGTAAAATTTCAATTATAACTTTAGTTTATAACATTAAATTCTCATTTATAATAGCAAATTCATTGAATACTTCATTACCTACTTTTACTTGTACAATTTTCATTACATTTCTTATTAAACATTTAACTTTTTTATATTTGGTAAGTTATATATGTTAAAGAAAATGCAAATGAACTTATACAAGTTTTATCTCATCCTTTAATTGAATTTAATGTTCAACAATATTACTCTTTGTTTCATATGTTACAAATTTCAAATTTCCTTTAATTTCCATTTATAACTTAGCATTAAATCTCTTACCTAAATTAGAGATTTAAATTTATTAATCACTTACCTTTCATTTCACTACAATAATTGAAACAATCAATTAACGGAAATTTGAGAATTTAATACCGGGTTAAATTTCAAATTATTTTAAAATAATAGATAAATATATTCTTACAACTTATATATCCCTAATTATATTTAAACAATTCAAAATTTATATTTTTTTCAAAATGAATCTGCAGTAAAACTACTACAGTGGCCTTCCCCCTTCGAAACTCGAAAATGAAAGTCGATGATGCGACCGCCATCACCGAAATTATTTTCCCGCGACAGAGAGGAAAGTACAAAACTTATTTTTTCCAAAATCTTCTTTAAAACAATTCGTCTGAATTATACTAAATATTTATATCAGAAGATGTTTATAAACAATATTATTATATTCTAAAATTTATTCGAAAGAAATTTCAAAACCACGGATCTTAAGTTCTAAATTTCCCAAATTCATTTATTTTATTTTTCAAATCTTATTTCAACCAATCTATTGCAGCCAAATATAGATATTATTTGAAAAAAAAATTATTATATATATAGAAAATATAATAGGCAAAATTATTTCATTCACCTATATTAAAACAAATATTATGTCGGTCTGTCCTATTAAGTGTTTAGAATCCCTATTGATGTCATAGAGTCCCATGCATCAACCGGAATTTATAAATACAAAATGGAACAGATTAACACAATATTAAAACCTTTTTATAACACTAACAAATACGCTCTCTCATATATATACACTCAGCGACTCCCATAGGGTATTACTACCTATTAATAAAGAGTCAGACCCCACGAAGCTAAGGTTTATCGCTAAACCAAAGCTCTGATACCAGACGTAACATCCTGCCTTTTCGTACGATTTAAATCGACACACGTGCCAATTCAAACCATACACAAGGGCGGATTGTTATGGGGTAAATAAGAAAAACAAGAGGTAAAAAAAACAAAACAGAATCTCACAGCGAAAGGATAAAATATAATAATCAAATATACAGTTCATGAAGCTGTTTTACAAAAACATTTGATTATATTTACATAAATATCAGAGTTCACATACCAATCATAACCAATGCAGCGGAATTAAAAAATGTAGTGGAATATAGTAAATAATAATAGTAAAAATCTCCATCTTCGTCCTCCAGATCTAAAGTCTTCGATCCTGAAACGCTCGGACAGACCCGAGCGAATTTGAAAAGATAAAAACACTCGAGTCAGAACTAAAAGGTCTTATGTGAGTTAAATTAACAGAAATAGATATGAGTGCAGTAACTCAAGAGATGCTCGGGATTTACATCTCCTAAGGATCCGTTAAACTATTTACTATATAGTATATTTCGCCATTATAATAGTGTCTAATTGTAAAATAAACTTACTTTTAATAGCGTTAAGGGGTTACCCATATAGCCCTTAACACAAATAATGCCAATAGTCTATACAGTGCCTGCATATCTCCTGATCGGGAGACTATGAGAAGACACTCCATAGGTACGGCACAAATAGAAACTCGTACAAGGCGCGATAGGGTAGGTGACACGGCACAACTAGGCAATGCCAGGGTAGATATACCAATTACGCTTCCGGGTCGGTGGTAACGCGTAGCGCGCAGCTACCGCCCACCTCGAGCCGCACCCCCAGATAAAATCAAAAGTGGCCACCGAATTAATCCAAGAGTCAAAGTATAATATCGAAGGGATGTGTCCGATCAAAGGTGCTACCTTATTAACCTGTCAATCGCTCTTGTTTTAGCCAGCATATGCCAACTCACGGGAGTTGGGTCCACGTATTTACCTTACAGGAAACGCCGCCACCGACCTACTTCATTCTGGAATCTCCACCACGTACACGGTTGTTAAAGTGGTTTTCGGAGTTGGCAGAGAGTATGACAACTTCCGATCCCGGTCCCTTCAACAACCAAACGTTATTATAACTCCGCGGTCATTTAAAAATTAATTATACTTTCAAAAACCAGAATATAATTATCCATTTCAAAACCCATAAATACGATATAATTTTCTTTTCAAAACAAACTCATTTGACATTATTTTTATAAAAACCCAAATTAATATAATATCATTTTATTTTAAATATATATTTCTTTTCCAAAATCATATTGTTTTCAAACTTAAAATAATCGAAAACGAAACATTGAATTATAACTTTCAAACTATAATACTTCGAAAATTCATAGCTTTAAACCATAATTTCTAAAACTTAAATGGTTTGGATATTCAAACGGTATATAGCATCAATAGTTTGGATTCAAAATTTCTTTATAAAATAAAATAATTTCCGTGACTTACAATTTATTTCATTTAAGATTAAGTCAAAATCCATAAATTTTAAAATCGCTTTCAGTTTAAATAAACCACTTCAGTTTCAATGTATTTCAAACTTTGAATATTAAACAATTGGAACTAAGGTTGGAAATTTCTATTTCACCAATTTAAAATCCTATTATTTAGTTTGAAATAATAATTGCATAATAAACCCGTAGTCATTTAAGTAAAACTCAAATTTACTTAAAAAGGAAAATTTCCTTAAATTTTTATAGTAGAAATATTCATTTAATTCACCTTGAATAGAATTCAGTTATAAATATC
Source organism: Allium cepa (assembly GCA_030765085.1). Lineage (NCBI taxonomy): Eukaryota > Viridiplantae > Streptophyta > Magnoliopsida > Asparagales > Amaryllidaceae > Allium > Allium cepa. Next base: position 778,779,467 of record CM060943.1, read on the forward strand.
ATACCCTTTTTTAAAATTTCAAGTTAATAAATTTTACATCAATTTATGAAGTTAACTTCTTAATTATGCTAAATTCCAAATAAATTTTCCAATTTAACTCCAATTCTTAATTAATTTAAATCCTTTAAATTTATATTTAATTTCAATATCTTAACATGTACTTAATCATATAATATAAAATAATCAAACCCCGTCATTCAACTTATTTATTTTATTTAACAAATCCATACATAGCTTATCTTCAATACTTTAACTATAGATGTGTGTATATATATAGAATACGATTTTATATAATATCAAAATCTATATTTATTAACCGTATCCTATCCAAACCATAGAAAAATCATTTCAAAATAATTTTTATATATATACCGCGGTGCCTGCATATAGTTTTCTATCCTATGGTCAAGTGATACGGATATTTAACATTTCAATCCGCAATTTAAAAATAAAAAATGCGGTTGTATATCATTTCAAACCGCAATCCCAAATGAATGAAATACATGATAACTTGCAGATTTTAAAATATAGTACACATCATCCATTCACCAAACATCAATCATCAATCATTAATTATAATCCTCATCAATTTATTTCAATCATCATCAATTTAAACAAACATCAATATATGGCATATACAATATAATAGGAAATAAATGACAGTTATTAACTAACAGTTTATATTCAAAATAAATTTATTAACTGTTTAACTATCAATTTATATGCAAAATAAATAAATTTAACTGTCAATTTATATGTAATAATAAAATTAATTAACAGTTATATTAAATAAATGCGATTTAACAGAGATGATGAATAAAACATGCCAAACAGTCATAAATAAATTTCTACTCATATCAAAAATCAATTTAAAAGACATAGGAAATTTTAGAAATTGTGAGTAGGTTAAAACACTCACCTTTGGGATCTAAATCGAATTTAAATCCGATTTAAACCCAAAAAATTCGACGGTCTCAGAATTCGTTCAAACCAGCGTCCAAATGTCTGGAATTCCAATATGAACCTAGCAGAAAAAACCACGTGTGAAAGTGAGTTCGTAGGAGAAAGTTATACGCATTAATGGTGATTGAAATTTCAAAAAAAAGAAAAAAGAAATTATATATCACATCATATATTTTATTTAAGTTGCAATGGAATTTTTAGTATTGCGTACCTTTTTTGCTTAGCCAGATTTGGATCTGCAACTACTTTCTCATTTTGTTTTGTTTCCTTGCTATCTTAATATTATTATTTTTTTATAGAAAGTTTTGAAGAGAAGATTATATAAATCTGGATTTGAAGAAAAAGACATGGAAAGAAGAGAAGGTTTAGAAGAGGAAAAAAAATTTAAAGAAGAAGAAGAGCAACAAAAAAAAAGAAAGGAAACTTTGAAAAAGAAGAAGATTTGAATAAGAAGAAGAAAGAGGAAAAAATCTTTGGGAAAAAAAGAGAGGAGATTTGAAGAAGAAACATGAAAAAAAGAAGGAGGAAGGTGAAGAGCGACAAAAAATGAAGCTATAGAAGATGAAATTTAAAAAAAATGAAATGAAGCTACAAGAATGAGGAATGAAACTAGTGAAAATCTAATAAAGCTAAATATAAACAAAGTAGGAACTGAAATAAAGTAAAAATATGAACAACTCAATAAAAATGGTAGATATTAAAAGAGGTGAAAGAAAGAATTAAAATATGAAAAGTATGTAACGTTCATGAAATGAAAAGATTTTAGACCATGTAAATGGAAATGAGTAATGGAACAAATGAGGAAACAATGAAAAAGAAAAAGAAAAAGTGTGACAATTATTAATTAGAAAGGGAATGAATGGACCAACTTTACTCTATAAACAAACTTTTAGAATTCAAATTTCAAAACATATGTTAACCTAATTAATTTTTTTTCTAACCCCAAACATACCAAATTTGACATTCATTAAAGATTTAATTACCACAATATAACTAAATTTAAAAAGACCAATTTACATAAAGGGGACAGCGGGTACATAAATAAAATATGAATCATGATTTAAAAATTCAAATTTAAAAAAAAAACATTTTTCTCGACACGTAATTATGAACTCAATTATTTAATTTATTTTAAATTTCAAGGTTAGTAATAAAATCACTTCCGTGCAACCTATGCCTGCTATTTAACTACCGTAAAATGTTGTTTTAAAAATTCAATTTTCTCTTTTTACAACGTTATATTTTTATTCAGAATGGAAACGTTCACTCTATTTCCTCAACATTCTTTTATTTTCCTTAAAATGCTTATTCATTACTGCAATTCATAAATGTAAACATTCTTATATTCTAAAATGATCAACTTATACAATATTAAATCCATTCTTATATTTCCAAATAATGTACATTCATATTGAAAACATTCTTACATTAATTTTATTAATTGCACTTTGTTTCTTTTCCTTTTTCAATTGAAATATTTTAATAAATTTATTTCCAATTAATTTTAATCTTCCACTTCAAAACAGACCCTAATTGATGAAATCAATTAACTAAATACATGAACATTGTAATCCTTATTTATAGTCAAGCAAACATGTTTATAAAATTATAGTTTCCAACAAGCATTAAATTACATACTAAATAAATCTTTTTCACTATCAATATTCCTTTAACTCATCATTAAAACTGACATTTAGTATTCCAATTCCTGTTATTAAATTATATTCTAATACGCGTTAGAACCTTCTAGTTCATTGCTTCATTGTAGTTTTGTTGTTTTTTTAGAAATTTATTTATGGTCCAAACTTATGATCTAATAACATAGTTGACATTTGTTCTACATTTCATTACGTTAATATACCCCAATTTCCATCCTTTATTTGCATTAACTACTATATTTACATTTTATTGAACTTTGGTCAATTTCACACATTAATTATAATTAAAGTCTCAATTAATTAATTTACCTTGGTTTCATTCTCTTATTAAATCAATTATTACCTTATATGCATAGTCAACATTGTTATATCTTCCATTACATCAATATTTTACCATTTCATCTTACCATTCATTTACGTAACCTTTTATTTCATTGATGTAATAAATTCACTTATTAAAATTTCCAATTCCAATAAATTTGACTAAACTGATTTCCATCCTTTTATTCAAATCAAAGGTCATACTATGATAAAAATTTACGTTGGTTACACTGTATATAATCAACCTTTTTACCATTATCAATTAAACATACATTAATTGCACTAATTAAAGGAATTAATTGACATTTATATCCAATTAAATTTAATAGACCAAATAAATAGGTAATATGTATAATAGTTGCACCATTTAGCCTTTAGTTACATTTATAAGTTTATTACTTACAAATATATGTTACCATTTCTTTCATATCACGAATTTTATTCAATTTCCATTAACAGTGTATCATTTCGTTAAAGAATTCAATATTTACATTTTTTCCCTATGTTCACTTTATAACCAAATATAACCTTACTCTATTTCAATTAATTGGAATTCCATCCAAATTGTTAATAATTTGCTTTAATTAATATTGTTGCATTTCGTTTTAGTATTATTCCAGTTATAAATCTTAAATTTTAATTTGTTCTGAAAGTGCGGTGTGTATACAATTATATGTGCTAATATAGTATACACGGATCGTGTAATATGGATTACAATACAAATGCGGAAATAGATGATAATAGCATAGTAAATAAAAAAAAATAAAAAAATCACACCAGAGATTTTTATACTGGTTCGAAGCACCGTCCTACGTCCAGTCCCAGACTTCTATCTGGATTTTTCTTCTCATCTTTTAACATATCTCGTTCAAACTCTGCTCTACTTAAATCTGCTTTGACTACTTTTAATTGACGTTTTATGTCTTTATATTTGACTATTAATTCAACATTAATATCAAGTAATTCATCAAATGTAGGAATTTGTACCTCATCTTCTGTTGCCATAAAACACACATTAGCTTGTTCATTCTCTGAATCACTTTCACTTTCTGATGAAGATGATTCTGAATCATCCCATGTTACTGAGAAGGCTCGTTTCTTAGATTTGTCCTTCTTATATTTGAATTTGTCATTTTCTGACTTCTTCTTTTGTTCTGGACAATCTTTCTGCATGTGTCCCTTTTTGTGACAGTTGAAACATTCTATAGCAGATGAAGATGGTTTATTTGATCCAGGTTTCCTTTTATTGTAACGACTGGCTTTTCGATATTTTAAGAATTTTTTGAATCCTTTCGCAATGAATTCCAAATCTTCGTCTTCAGAGTCTGATTCATTTTCATCTTTCTCAACATGAAATGCTACATTTTTCTTTTCTTCTTTCTGTTCTTTTCTAGCCTGCAGATTTGCTTCATAGGACATTAAATTTCCTATCAATTCATCTGGCTTCATGACGGAAAGGTCATTAGCTTCTTCAATTGCTAATACTTTTCCTTCCCATTCACTAGTCAGAGAGTGTAGGACTGTTGAAACAACATCGAAATCAGAATACTTTTGTCCTAAGCCAATAAGTGCATGGTGAATAGTTTGAAACCGTGAATACATGTCATTGATTGTCTCGTTTGGTTTCATTTTGAAATTTTGAAATTGACTTTTCAGCATGGCTATTTTGGCTTGTTTAACCTTGTTAGTACCTTCATGAGTGATTTTTAGTGTTTGCCAAATTTGATATGCAGTAGTGCAGATACTAACACGATTATATTCATTTTGGTCTAATGCACAGAACAACATATTTATTGCTCTTGCATTTACGGCTGCTGCCGTTTTCTCAGCTGCAGTCCATTCTGAATAATCAGTTGTTGGATTCACTATTTCTCTTTGAGTGGCATTCCAAGCATCATAGCTATTTGATTGCATAAAGAATGACATACGTGTTGCCCAATAACTATAGTTAAGACCGTTGAAAAATGGAGGTCTTTGTGTCGATTGACCCTCCGTGTAAGTGGTGTTTTGAGTGCTAGTACTTACGTTATTTGCCATATTACAATAATATATCAAATAACTGTGTTACGGTTATATGATGACCGTGCTCTGATATCAAATGAAAGTGCGGTGTGTATACAGTTATATGTGCTAATATAGTATACACGGATCGTGTAATATGGATTACAATACAAATGCCGAAATAGATGATAATAGCATAGTAAATAAAAAAAAAATAGAAAAATCACACCAGAGATTTTTATACTGGTTCGGAGCACCGTCCTACGTCCAGTCCCAGACTTCTATCTGGATTTTCACTATTAACTTTCTCGCTTCACCCGGAGGAACAGGTTTACAACACCCGAACAGCCGAACGGGATTTCACGCCTCTAATACACCGAGGACTTCAACACTTGCCTCTTACAAAACAGAGGACTTCAACAAAAGAAAAAATACAATTGTTGTTGACAACTTGTGTTCTTGAAAACACGGATTTGTCACTAACAGTACACCCTTCCTATAATCTTATCCTCAAAGTATGCGAATGATGTTTTGAAAAGATTAAGGAAAGTATATTACTTATTGAATCAAAAGATATGAAATAGTTTCAATGATTCAATAAATAATCGAGAGCTTTTTAGAATGCAGGAATATATAAAGTAAGATCAGAGATTAGATTAAAAAGAATATATGAAAAAATTGTTATTTAATCAATGAATTGGATGAGTTTATATAGATAATAATGGTTGTAACTCTTTGCCATTAAGAGATATGATCTTTGGTGAAAGGTAAGAGATGCAACCTTTGGAGAAGAGAAGTGTCTTTTGGAAAAATTGCTTTCTGTTTAAAAACGGTCGGCAGGTTAAAAAGTGACCAGTAGACAGGAATTTAAATATATATACGTTATGTGCATGTGTGCACGTTCAATGTGCAAATTATGCAGGAACGGTCGACCGCCTATATTGTGACCGGTCGACCGGTCCCTGTAAAGTTGCACACTGAATGTGCAACTATATTCCAATTGTATATATATTAATTTTCTTGAAAATGCATGATTATTTGAGGATAGATTTTAACAAGTTTATCACTAATATATCTATAGTAAATATCAAATAATCAATCTACAGTCTATAGTAACATATGTAGCTCTAATGACCTTGTTTTGTCGATCGCCTTATTTGTCAGAAATCAAAACTTTCATAAAACTTGTGACTCAACATCTTCCACATTTAAATACAAAATCTTATTAAATTTACTATTTTAAATTGTCAAAATTACGGGTCGTTACATAAATCCACTCTCATATTTTTGTAAATCAACAAACAAACAATTTAAGATCTCTAGTTTTGATATTAAGTGAAATATTGTTGTATTTATCATAAGTATGGTTTGTTTATGTTATTAATTAACATAACTCAAACCATCAAATTATAATACAACAAATAAACCACTTATAATTCTCATGAAAATGAAGCCAAAGCAAAAGCTATTTTAAGCATGATCTATTTACTATTGTAACTGGTAATATAGATCATCAAATTTCATTTTTACTTAAATTTCACAATCAAAATTGGATTAGCGAATGACGATGCAAATTGTGTTTATGTTGAATAAGAATAGCTCATTTGCATAAGCAATATAAGCTATCAAACCCACTTATATAAACTTGCACCAAAATTCACATTCATGAAGCATAAACAAAGAGATCATAAATCATAAAAAATGTTGAAATTACATAAAGTTAGAGAGCTTCATCACCCCTGAAGGGTTTTAGTTACTCATCTGTGGCATTAAAGCAACACAAGTAAGTTTCAACATTAAAAAGCAAAGAAAATAGAAAATAAGCAAAGAAAGCAAAAGAGATTGGCTACTAACTACTTGCATAAATGTAAATCTAAGCCATGAACATAAGGAGAAAGAGAGCACAGAAATAAACATTAACAATAAAATAAAGAAAAGCATGTAGAAAAGAGAGAAGAAAGAGGCTTGGAAGCCATTTTAATTTCAAAGAACATTGAGCTTACACTTTGATCTCTTAATTTCCTAAGTAAAATAAAAAAGTAGAAGATGATTTTTTTCATATACATAAGAGGGCTATTTATACATGCATAAAACCCTAATTCTATTTTTAGGGAGCTTTCTAAATTGCCCTTTAGGAAGTGTGGCCACCAAGTAACCATTATCCACTAATTAATCCATCTTTTTTTTTTGCATGAAGCTTTAACCTCCACTTAGTTGTCCATTAGCTTCAAATTTACTTTTAGGTAAGTGGGTGGGGTCCTCCATGTTCATGGCTTGAATTATTTCCCTCTTCTTTCCTTTGTATTCATTTGTGCATGCATATATCTTCATATAAGCCTCTTCCATATGCATCCAAATTCCTATAAAAATTATCAAAAAATGTCCAAGTAAAAATTCTTACATTGACACATGCACAAAATGACCGTTTTGCCCTTGAATGAAGATGAAAATATGATGGTTGGAAATAATTGAATTTTGGTTTTAAACATGTTAAAATGCCCAAATATGATGATTATTTAAATAAAAAGAGATAAAATATGCATGTAAATATATGCACAATTACGTTCATATCAAATACCCCCACACTTATCTTTTTATTCGTCCTCGAATAAAGGAAAACTAAGATAAATCCGTTTTCGTAGGGAGCACGATTGCATTGAGCATATGCAACAAGACATTAAACCTTTGGGTGTCCCCAGTAGGACGAGTGTTGTCTCGTGAGGGTTTTCAGCGGATACTACACACAAAATCCAAATGCAGGATGAAAATATTTACAAAATGCAAAATTTATTTACAAAGAGATGAATGCGAGTTTTTGGAAATATTTACAAATGAAGGATTTATTTTTAAATTGACACGAATAAGTTAAATACAAGTTTTGTTCATTGTCTTGAAAATTTTACTCATCAAAATTTCCAATAAAAATCAAGTTGTCATAGCAGATAGACCATAGTTTGGCTAGTTGTTTCGGTTGATAACACAATGTAATTATGAAATGGATCCTTAGCTGATTATCAAAGTTTATTAAAGTGATATTTTCATTTCTTTTCAATAACAAGTTAAATCAAACAAGTTAAAATAGTGCTAGGATTTCAATTGTTGCTCTCTCATTATTTGCAAGAAAAATTACACACCTAGCTCAGGTAAACTGAGGCCAGATATACCACCCATGCGCTGCTTTTCGGGCTTATGTGAGGGGAGTACAAAGCATGGCGAGTGCAGACACTTTCGTGCATACACCTATCGACCGTAGGTGGTTTTTATTAAGTCTGTTTTCTTTGTATGTGTTCCATACATGCATAACCGTGAGGACTTTTAAATGAGTATGAAAGCACATAATCAATGATTCCAAGTAATTCACCCATGCATAACCGTGAGGACTTTTAAATGAGAGTGAATACTTTAGATGTTATTATTTTGTATTTTATATTTTTTTTAAGAGAGAGAGAGAGAGTTTTGCAAAATCATCTTAGCACCATTTACTTAGAAGACAAAAATGTTATATCCTTTACTTTAAATTTACCACTTTTTGAACAAAGATTTTCAATTAGAACATACTTCATGATTAACATAGATGAACCTTCCTATATACTAGTAAAACCATTGTTATTTGTAATCAAATTTCATTTTTATTTTTGTTAAGACAACTAAATTTTCAAAAATTTCAATTTAACCAAAACTTATACTTATCCCATAGTGTTTCTTCAAAAATAAATCAAAATGGTAAAAAGAAAATGTTTTTGAGATTTAGGAGTTTTGAGATTTTTTTTGAAGAAAATGAAAATTCAAAAATGCCATGAAAAACTAAAAAAATGAAAATGAGACTTCCCCCATACTTAATTTTGACTGTGTCCCCACAGTCGATGCATGATATAATGAGTGTAACGGGGAAAAATATGTACATATTTACAAAATGGGGTTAACATTCTTACTAGACGTAGCTTGGCTCATGAAGGATCATGAGCTCCTCCTCTTGGTTACCGGGAAATTCCAAGAAGGGTTTTAACCGATGACCATTGACTTTGAAAATCGATCCATCCTTTGGGTTTTCTATTTCTATGGCACCATGTGGAAAAACAGTTCGTACCACAAATGGTCCAGTCCACCTTGATTTAACTTTCCCAGGGAATAAACGAAATCTCGAGTCATATAAAAGAACTTTCTGGTTAGGCGAAAACTTTTTCCTTAGGATTGGCTTTTCATGAAAAACTTTGGTTCTTTCTTTGTAAATTTTCTCGTTTTCATACGCGTCGTTCCTAAGTTCTTCTAGTTTGTTGAGTTGTAGTTTTCGATTTTCGCCAGCTTTTCCATGATCAAAGTTTAAGTTTTTTATTGCCCACAACGCTTTGTGTTCAATTTCAACGGGTAAATGGCAAGCTTTACCGTAAACTAAACGAAATGGGGACATCCCAAAGTTAGTTTTAAAAGCAGTACGGTAAGCCCAAAGCGCGTCGTCAATTTCTGAGACCAATCTTTTCGATTTTTATTGACAGTTTTCTCCAAGATTTGTTTTATTTGTCGATTTGAAACTTCAACTTGGCCACAAGTCTGAGGATGATACGGAGTGGATAACTTGTGGGTTATCAAGTATTTTTTCATTAAAGTTTCAAAAGAACGGTTGCAAAAATGGGTTCCATTATCACTGATTATTGTGCAAGGTGTGCCGAACCTCGAAAAGATGTTTTCTTTGAGAAATTTCGCAACAATTCTGTGGTCATTGGTTTTGCGAGGAACGGCTTCGACCCATTTTGAAATGTAATCGACAGCGAGAAGGATATACAAGTTTCCAAAAGAATTGGAAAAAGGTCCCATAAAGTCGATACCCCATACATCAAAGATTTCGATCGTAAGAATGGGGTTTAAAGGCATCATATCTCGTCGAGAAATTCGTCCAAGCATTTGACATCGATCACAAGTTTTACAAAATTCAAACGAGTCTTTGAAAAGAGAAGGCCAATAGAAACCACACTAAAGCACCTTTTCCGCAGTTTTTCGAGGACCGAAATATCCACCGCACGCTTGATCGTGGCAAAACGAAATAACACTCCTTATTTCATTATCCGGAATGCAACATCGGATGATTTGGTCAGGACAATATTTGAACAAGTATGGATCGTCCCAATAGAAGTATTTCACTTGGGACATATATTTGCGTTTGTCTTGTTTGGACCAAGATGAGGGAGTTTCTTTAGTGACTGAGTAGTTCACTATATCAGCGTATCATGGATCGATCAAAATTGAAAGAAGTTGTTCATCGGGGAAGTTTTCATTGATTGGCAAAGAAGATGGTGCGTTCGGAAGACGAGACAAGTGATCAACTATGATGTTATCGGATCCTTTTTTGTCTTTAATTGTAAGGTCAAATTCTTGAAGTAAAAGGATCCAACGAATCAAACGGGATTTAGCATCCTTTTTAGTGAAGAGATATCGAAGTGTAGAATGGTCCGTGTACATAGTAATGTGTGAACCTATCAAGTAAGGTCGAAACTTTTCAAGCGCAAAAACGATAGCTAGAAGCTCTTTTTCAGCTGTTGTGTAGTTGAACTGAGCGTCGTTCAAGGTCATACTCGCGTAGTAAATGACATGAAGGATCTTGTTGATGCGTTGTCCCAAGACAGCACCAACGCCAAAGTTCGAAGCGTCACACATTATTTCGAAAGGAAGATCCCAATTAGTTGGGCAAATGATTGGGGCAGAAATGAGTTCACCCTTAAGACGTTCAAAAGAAGAGATACAATCAGAGTTAAAATCGAAAGGAACGTCTTTTCCAAGAAGGGTTGTCAAAGGACATGCGATTTTTCTATAGTCTTTCACAAAACGACGGTAAAAGCCAGCGTGTCCTAGAAATGATCGAATGTCCTTAACAGATTTGGGAATGGGTAGATTTGCAATGACACTGATTTTTGCTTTGTCTACCTCAATGCCTTTATTTGAGATGATATGTCCAAGGACTATGCCTTGTTTGACCATAAAGTGGCATTTTTCCCAATTCAAAGTCAAATGTTTTTCTTTACATTGATCCAAAACCAACTCGAGGCGATGTAAACATTGGGAAAAAGAATCACCAAAGATAGAGAAATCATCCATAAAAACTTCTAGAAAGCATTCAATCATGTCGGAAAAGATGCCAACCATGCATCGTTTGAAAGTCGCAGGAGCGTTACATAGTCCTAATGGCATACGTCGAGAAGCAAAGGTACCGAATGGACATGTGAAAGTCATTTTCTCTTGATCTTCGGGAGCGATTGGAATTTGGTTATAGCCAGAATAACCATCAAGGAAGCAGTAAAATTCATGGCCGACTAAACGTTCGAGCATTTGGTCAATGAAAGGAAGAGGAAAGTGATATTTACGTGTTGCGGCGTTTAGTTTTCGATAGTCAATGCAAATATGCCAACCCGTTTGAGTACGAGTTGGAATAAGCTCGTTTGAATCGTTCTTGACAACGGTTAGCCCGGACTTTTTCGGTACGACGTGAATTGGGCTAACCCATGAACTATCGAAGATTGGGTAAATGATTCCGTTGTCGAGAAGTTTAAGAATTTCATCACGCACCACATCTTTCATTTTGGATTAAGCCTTCGTTGCGCGTAACGAACAGGCTTGGCATCATCGATTAAATGGATGCGATGTTGAGCCAGAGTGGGACTAATTCCTTTTATATCGGAAACCGACCATCCCATTACTTCCTTATTTTTCGAAAGGATAGAGAGAAGAGAAGCTTCTTGGTCAAGAGAAAGATTGTTAGAAATGATGACAGGACAAGTTTCATTTTCACCTAAGTATGCGTACTTAAGGTGGTCGGGAAGCGGTTTGAGGTCCAACTTTGAATTTTTTCGATCGAAGAATTGGGTTGAGATTCGGACTCAACTGGAAGCGATTCAAAAGGAAGAGTGTATTCAATATCGTTGGGAATTTTGTGAAACAATTTTTCATTCTTAGCCTCACGTTCATCGTTAAGATCAAGTGTCTCGTTTTCAACATTTTCGTGAATGGCACTAACTTCCAATGTTTGGCCACAAGGTTCATTCGATTGGCTTTCAAGATTGAAAATATTAAGATCCAAAGTCATGTTTTCAAAAGATATTTTCATTGATCCGTTACGACAATTGATTAATGCATTTGAGGTGGCCAAGAATGGTCGACCTAAAATCAACGGAATTTGAATCGAGGGATTCATCACGGGTTGTGTTTCGAGAACGATAAAGTCAACGGGGAATATAAATTGCCCTGCACGAATGAGCACGTCTTCAATTTCTCCCACGGGTTTCTTAATGGAACGATCGGCAAATTGAAGCGTAACTTTCGTGGGTTTGAGCTCACCTAAGCCTAGTTGTTCCTACACGGAGTATGGAATCAAGTTGACACTCGCGCCTAAGTCTATCAAACATTTGTTAATCATCTTGTCTCCAATTGTTCACGAAATCATAGGGCAGCCAGGATCTTTGTATTTGACGGGCATGGATTGGGACAAGACTTCACTCAAACTAGAGGCTAAGAAGACTTTTATGGGCACTTGAGTGTGTCGCTTTTGGGTGCACAAGTCCTTAAGAAATTTCGCGTAAGTGGGGACTTGCTGAACGATGTCAAGAAGCGGAATGTTAACTTTAACTTGCTTAAAAATTTCCAACATCTTTTCCATTTGGTCTGAGTGTTTCTTTGGTCGAAGACGACGTGGAAATGGAACACGAAACTCGGTAGGTGTATCTACTCGAGTAGAAGAAGAATAATTTTGATTGTCGTTCAATTCGACATTTGGCTCCATGTTCTGTTCTGAGTCGTTTGTTGTTTTAGAAGTGTCGAGAAAAGTTTTCGGTAAATCATTTGGATTAACGACTTGGTTATCGATTTGTTTACCAGAACGGAGAGTTGTGATAGCATTCAACTGGGTGACGTTGCTATCTTGAACAACATGGGCTTGATTTGAATTTGCATTTTGATTTATGGGATTTGGAAGGGGCTGGCTTGGGAATGTTCCTCGTTCACGTTCACTTACAGACGTGGCCAATTGACTCATTTGCGTTTCGAGTTTTGCAATCGATTGGTTTGTGTTTTGCATATATGAAGTCAATAAATTTTGCAAATTGCTGTTTGGTTGAAGGCTTTGAGTGGTTTCCTTAGCCAACGTTTCAAGAGTTTTCCTAAGAGAAGTTAAACGTTTATCGTCTTGTGGAGGATGAGCAGAATTTGGTGGAAAATTTGGTTGTTGTGGTTGATTATGAGACGAGCCCGCAAGGTTTGGTTGAAAATTATTGGGCTGAAAGGGTGGATTCGAAACATTATTCGAAAATGCTTGAAAATTGGGACGAATTGTATTCGCGTTAGGATTGTTTTGGCTACGTGCAAAATTTGGATGATTTCTCCAACCAGGGTTGTACGTTGGAGAAAACGGGTCGTTTTGGCTTTATTGAAAGCATTGATTTGTGCGATAGAGTCGGGACACTGATCGGCTATATGATTAGGATCATTGCATTTATAACACATCGGTTGGGAAGCTTGGTTCATTTGATTCGATGAGAAAACGTTATCGAATTTTTTAATCTCTACGTCAATCTTAGCTTCCAAGGTAACAGAAGATCCTATCGAGTGTGCACTCGATCCTGAGTAGATTGATTTTTCGTTCGAGCGTTCCCATTGGGATGACTTTTCAGCGAGGTTTTCAAGAAATTGCCAAGCATCATCATGATGTTGGGCAAGAAAATTGCCTTGGCACATTGATTCGAGCATTGTTCGCGAGCTATTTTTGAGTCCATCGTATAAGATTTGGCAAATCGTCCATTTTTCAAAGTTATGTTGTGGACATTTTATCAAAAGCTCTTTGAATCTTTCAAAATATTTTCCAAATGGTTCATCCTTGAATTGATGAAAATTTACAATTTCGTTTCGAATTCTACTTGTTTTTTCCAAGGGGTAGAACTTTTTTAAGAAAGCTTTTACAAATTCTTCCCACGTTTTAATTGAGTTCGAAGGTAAGTTGTACAACCATTTTTCAGCGTAATCCGTAAGAGAAAACGGGATTAATTGAAGTTTGATTCCGTCATCAGAGAGTTGCTGAAGTTTAATGGTTGCGCAAACTTGTTCGAATTTAGTCAAAAAGATGTATGGGTCATCGTGTTCGAAATTGCCAAATTTGGAAGCGTGGCAATATGGTTCGAATGGATTTTGAAATGGTTACCCGTAGGGGCGGGTAACGTGATGCAAGATGGAATAGAAACTCTATCGGGAAAGATTCTATACATAAGAGTTCGAGGGGCGTTTTCGTTCGCCATTTCAGGAGGATCGTCTGTTCGACTTAAACGGTTTGTAGAAGGGTCACGAGTCCAACGATTCGTTGTCGTGTCACGAGTCCAAGTACTCATGCACAAGTGAAAGTCGAGAAGAGAAAGGAGTTAGAATCAAGTTTAGGGAATGAAAGAAGATTTGAAAACGTGTTTTTTTTGTTTTTTCAATTATTTTTTTATGTTTTTGGTTTTGTTTTTTTTGTTTTTTTTTTGTTTTTAAATATTTACCAAAAGGATTTTTTTTGTTTTTAGAAAATGGAAATTGATTTTTGTTTTTGAATTTTCAATTTTTTTTTGAAAAAAAGATTTTTATATTTTTTTTTGGATTGGAAATTTTCAAAGGAAATGAAAGATTTTTTTTTTTGGATTTTGGATTTTTTATTGTTTTTTTTTAAATATGCATGAATCAATGCAGCTAAATGAATGCAAAGGACTTAACTACAATTTGCTGTCCTTAGTAGCTCCTAACCCAAAATTGTATAATCACACTTTGTCTTAAATCAACAAAAATATTTCTCATCCAGGTAATGGACAGGAGTTATCGGTGCACCACAAATCACCATAGCAATGCAGCCGAAGGTATAAGTACCTTCAGAGGAATAACCGGTATAATATTTACGTATCACCGTAATTTTTATAACTGGTTATTACTCTTCCATAGCCTAAACACCAAGGAATAATATCGCTCAAATAAAACAATTGTGAAGATACAATTAAGCCCTAAGTGAGCTCGTGACACCCTTAGGTCCAACGTCTAACCTTTATTATTAGTCAAATTCTAGGATGAAATGCGTTTGTGGGCTAAGGAAAGGGTGATGAAATCCCTCATCTTATGTGAATTGGGGTATTGCCCTTAGAAAAGAAAATAAGATGAGATGGATGCAAAACAAGAAATTAAACGTGTATTAACAATGCAACTAAGATGAAGTTTGTTTTTGGTTTTTTGGATGTTGAAATTTTTTTTATGCAAATGCAAGCAACCAACAATGCAAATAGAGATGGAAGCACAATACCAGAGCATGCAGATTATTAGCAATTAATTTTTTTTATTTTTTTTGCGGCAATTTTTTTATAAGCAAGAAGCAATTATTTTTGAGCAAGCAGTTCTTCGTTTTAATCTGCTTTGGCAACCTGAAAAGGAGTGAATGCAGATAAATACAACAATTTTTGTTTTCTTTTATTATATTTATCAAAGATGAAAAACAAAAGAAAAAAAAATGAAAACTAAAACAAGTGAAAACAAATGAAAATCAAACAAAGCAAAACCTTTTTTTTATGCTTTATGTTTTTTTTTTGGTGAAAAGGAAAGAAAATTGAAAAGTAAAGTTTTACTTAAAAAAAATTAGAGAGAGGATGGAAAAACCCAAAAAGAAAATGGACTTAAAAATAAAAAAAAGGAAAAAAATAGAAAATTGTAACCAAACACATACACATACACTAACACCACCCGGCCCGATAACAATAAATCACAGTTCAAAATTGCAGTTCAAAATCACGAACAAAATCATGAAACCAACTTGTATTCAAGAAAAATCCAGTTTGCGATCAATTCCCACAATCAAAATCGCGAACTCTCAAATTCCTAACCCAGAAATTATCACTATTGTGATTATCACTGCTGCTGATGGATTTGGGGCTTCGTGGTCTTCGATGGGATTGTGGATTTTTGAGAGGAGGTTGGCAGTTGCCGATGGTGATTGAAGAGGTATTTAGGCGAGTTTGGCGAGGGGTTTAGTGACGGTTTCGTGTAGTAGCTCGGTCAGGTGGTCGAGAGATTGGGTGGTCGTGTGTGATGAAGCAGGTTGCTGAGTCGACTGCTGGTTTGGGCGATGCAATTGAGGGCAGAGGCTGTTTCGTTTTGGTTGCGGTAATTGGTTGAGGTCGAGGACCTCTTGCCTGTAGTGGGTGCTTGGTTGTTGATGTATTTGAAGGTCGTAATTGAACGACAATGAAATGTGGTTGATTCGGTTTGATGAATGATGGATTTCTTGCTATGTGGTGGAGGAAGAAGGAAGAAAGAATTTAGGAAGTGGATGCTCTGATGTTATTGGAAGCAATGGTTGCGTATGCTTCTCGACTTGGAGTGGAGGGTGGTCTGACTATTGCAGTGGTGGTTTGAGGTCGGGTTTATCTGCGACTTAGGGGATTGAAGTTTGGAATTGCAGGTTGGTATCTTGATGATGGTCAATAGCCCCCATTTTTTTGTTTTTGTTGTTTTTGTTGTTGCTGCAATGTAGAACGGCAAGGAGTGAATGCACCTGATAATGTTTGAAACAGCAGTGTGCTTGGTGAAGTGATAGATAGTGGATTATGTGAAGGCAATGGGAAGTGTGGTGGTGAACTGCTGTAGAGCTGTAGGGTATAGAAAAGTGTTGTATGGGTATTTTGTGGTTGCTGTTGATAAATGATGAAGTTGTGGATTGCGGTGAGGAAGAAGTATTATGGCAATTGTTTTGTGGGTGGTTTGAGAAATGGTCAGGGGGGAGTGTGCAGAGGAGAAGACTATTCGTATGAGCAGCAACTTGTTTGTATGCAACAGTGGGAGGTAATTGTATGTGCACTGACTATATGTGCAGTGGAAGATATAAAGGAAGGAGAATGATGATGTGGTCGGGATGGTAATTGTAAAGGCACCGTGATAATGGATAGGTCAGATGGGTGAATGTAGGATACAGTTTGAAGTGTGATGTTGTAGGAGGCTTCTTGTATGGTTATAAAGGGTATCTGATTCAAAGATGCACGGTAGATTAGAATGGTTGGAGGCACAGTGATGTACAGGACAATGGTGTAATGCAATGTCGTAGGTAGCTCTGCTGGCAGATTGGTTATTTGGGTGGAATTGTATGTTGGAAGAAAGTAAGTTGTGATATGGCAAGGTTGATGTAAGAGATGGGTAGAGAGGTAATGTGCAGTTTTGAATGGTGCAGCAGAGAAGGTGGTGTGCAGAGGGATGTGGAGTTGGCTGTAAGGTTGTGAAGTTGTTGAATGGAATTGTAGTGGAAGGAGGAGGTAGCAAGGGTTGTGGCACTGGAGGGTATGCAGATGTGAAGCAAGTTGTGGTTAGGGGTGAGTGGTTGAAGCAAAGACAGGGGAGTTTGAAGATGATGGTCAGAATGATGGTGGTTGAACACAGTTTAGGGATGTTGTAAGTGGAGTAACAGTTTTGGAGGGAGGAAATGATGTAGTTCTAGTTTACAGAGCAGCAAACAGAGAAGCTGAGAGCAAATAGTGGCAATGCAATGTTGTTTTTTTCTTTTGTTTATGTAAATTGTAAAATGAAATGTAAAGAGTAAAATGAAATGCAGATGAAATGAATTTTTTTTCTTTTTCAATTGAGATTGTGTGAATGTTTTTTTTAATAATAGAAGTGCAATGCAAATGGAAAGAAAAGCAAGAAAAAAAACACACAAATAAAATCACACAAAAAAAACACGCAAAAAAAATTCTTTTTTTTTGTAAATGCAAACATACAAAAATCAAACGAAAATAATTCGAAGAATAGAAAATAAAAATCAAAACAAATCCCCGGCAACGGCGCCAAAAACTTGTTCGTCGATGGAAATTTTATCGGTTAAGAAAACCGTCGAACGACTTTAAATTAAAAATAATCGCAAGCGCACAGCGTACTATTGCAGTACGTGGCGAATACGGGTCGATCCGCAGGGAATTGTTAGAGTTTAAATTCTATTCAATCAAATTAGACCAAATGGAGGAGGAATTGTTAACTAGAAATAAAATGAGGCAAAAATAGAATTAAAATGAGATTAAAAACTATGAAATTAGAGAATAATTTAGAGGTAAATCCACTCTCATATTTTTGTAAATCAACAAACAAACAATTTAAGATCTCTAGTTTTGATATTAAGTGAAATATTGTTGTATTTATCATAAGTATTGTTTGTTTATGTTATTAATTAACATAACTCAAACCATCAAATTATAATACAACAAATAAACCACTTATAATTCTCATGAAAATGAAGCCAAAGAAAAAGCTATTTTAGGTATGATCTATTTAATATTGTAACTAGTAATATATATCATCAAATTTCATTTTTACTTAAATTTCACAATCAAAATTGGATTAGCAAATGATGATGCAAATTGTGTTTATGTTGAATAAGAATAGCTCATTTGCATAAGCAATATAAGCTATCAAACCCACTTGTATAAACTTGCACCAAAATTCACATTCATGAAGCATAAACAAAGAGATCATAAATCATAAAAAAATTTGAAATTACATAAAGTTAGAGAGCTTCATCACCCCAAAATTGATGGGTTTTAGCTACTCATTTGTGGTATTGAAGCAACACAAGTAAGTTTCAACATTAAAAAGAAAAGAAAGTAGGAAAAAAGCAAAGAAAGCAAAAGAGATTAGCTACTAACTACTTGCATAAATGTAAATCTAAGCTATGAACATAAGGAGAAAGAGAGCATAGAAATAAACATTAACAATAAAATAAAGAAAAGCATGTAGAAAAGTGAGAAGAAAAAGGCTTGGTAGCCATTTTTATTTCATAGAACATTGAGCTTACACTTTGATCTCTTAATTTCCTAAGCAAAGTAAAAGAGTAGATGATTTTTTCATGTACATAAGAGGGCTATTTATACATGCATAAAAACCCTAATTCTATTTTTAGGGAGCCTCCAAAATTTTCCTTTAAGAAGTGTGGCCACCAAGTAACCATTATCCACTAATTAATCCATCATTTTTTTTTGCATGAAGCTTTAACCTCCACTTAGTTGTCCATTTGCTTCAAATTTACTTTTAGGTAAGTGGGTGGGGTCCTCCATGTTCATGGCTTGAATTATTTCCCTCTTCTTTCCTTTGTATTCATTTGTGCATGCATATATCTTCATATAAGCCTCTTCCATATGCATCCAAATTTCTATAAAAATTATCAAAAAATATCCAAGTAAAAATTCTTACATTGACACATGCACAAAATAACCGTTTTTCCCTTGAATGAAGATGAAAATATGATGGTTGAAAATAATTGAATTTTGGTTTTAAACATGTTAAAATGCCCAAATATGATGATTATTTAAATAAAAAGAGATAAAATATGGATGTAAATATATGCACAATTACGTGCACATCATACCAGATCAATACAAAGCTTTTGATTCTCATTTACAACTTGATGTGTTACTGTGCTTCTGTCCATCTACTTCGTAATGTCACTGGTTTCATGCGAGTTCGTCAAGAAATGACTAAATTATGGTCAAATGATGTTTTGGTGAACAAAGTGAAAAGAAAGCAAAACTGTCAATGGAATTCTTCAAATTGCATCAACATATTTGAGTATTTTGTTACCACTCCTTTTCCAGATTGTAGTTCTTGTTCTCACGGTCATTTTGATGGATGGATCATCAAATTCTGATCAAAATTAAGTGAGATATGACTGTTTGAAATTGGCTATCCAAAACTAAAAACTGTGTATGGAATTTTTTGCATTTCTCTCACTGTTCGGCCTGTTGCACCACAATACGGACTGAATTTTGTCACCAAACTATTACTAGATCGTTGCCCTTGCCTTCCTCTTCGATTAGCCGCTGATTTCGTCCAATTCTGTTAAGAAACGAAGGAGATATGCCTTCTAGAAGTTTGATAACAAATAGAAAAAAGGGAAGAAGAAGAAGAGAAACTTTTATGAAAAGTGGTGACTGTTGTGTCTATTTATAGTGGTTGAATGTCCATTCATTCAAAATTCAAATTCAAAGTTTGGAGCCAATTTGGTCAATCTACTAAATCATCTATATTTTTCTCATACGCTCTTCAAATTCAGCAAATGAATATACTACGCTGATCAGAAAAATGAGCCCGTTGCAATAGAACAGATCTAGTCGTCAAATTCTGAAAGATATAAATGTGCAATTCACGACAATGGAAGAATAACGAAGTTGGAAAGATGAAGAAATGCAAAAAGTGGAACGCTTTACTATTATTTCATCTTTATTGTTGCATTTAGGAATATATATTTATGCATTTAGTTAGGTATAGAAATTTATCTCTTTTATAGTTTTTGATATTTAGGTCCATATATCAACACACCATAGCATACATGTTGATATATCAGTCTAATTTTTTTTAAGAAAAAAGTATTTAAAATGCGTTTCCTTTCAAATGAAATCTTACTACTAAATTTTTACAACTATACTAAGTAGAAAAGCATACCTTCATTCATGATTTCAACTTGTTTTTACTTTTCGTACTTTATTTCTTTTAAAGAAATTAATAGAATAAATTTAGAATGTTAGAATAAGGCTCTATTTATAAATTTCTTCATTTAATAAGATTGCATCACATCACATGACATTTGTCATATAAATAGATAATGACATACATGCAAAATGACACATGTCATTACACATGTTCTTTAATAAAAACATTTTTACACGCATAATCCTAAGTGTCTTTACACATGTCTTTTGTAACGACCCAGAATTTCTGTCATTTGAAATTTAGATATTTAATTGATTTTAAATATCAACAAGTAAGATTTATAAGTCGAATAAATTATTTTTTTCGAATATTTAGATTTAATTGGACAATTAAATTGATAATTTAATATTTGAAATTGCGTAAATAATTGGAAATTGGATTTAATGTGATTAAAAATGATTTATAAAGTTATATTAAATCATATTGAAGTTAGAAAAATGTTTTTGAACTTTTAAAATTGAATTAAAAGTTAATTTGTGAAAATTGAATATTTTAATCTTTAATCGACTAGTGAAAATAGTCATTTTTCAAACAGTCTTGGATTTCGACGAAACTAGTTTTATCGGATCCGTAATGTCAAATTATTGTATGGTTTCAAATTTCGTTTCAATCTGATTTACGGTTTGTCCGGGGCAAGCCAAAACGCATAGAAATTAGTTTAATCGGTTTAATTTAAATTTGATCGTTTATTTCCATAATTCGTACATATGATCGAATTAGCCTCCAAAACCTATTCCATTGTGTCCGGAACGCGGGGTAAACCCTAGAAACGCCGGCCACCGCGTGAGATTTGGAGTTCGGAAAAGTCGGATGAATAGTGTTTTGTGAAAATTTCTATAAAAGGATCCATCCACATTCACAATTTGCAAAACCCTAATCTCTTCAGCCCTAGCCGCCACTAATATCACCAATGGCGGAAAATCACTCATCTTCTCCCTCAATTTTCTTCCAATCCACCAACAATTATCGAAAGTTGTCAACTACAAAAGTGAAGAGGGCGACGAGATCTATATTTTGAACGGTGATGATCGAATTTGGAGCACCACGGCGTCATCAGGAGGGCCGCGTTTACCTTCAGCCCATGCACGTTTTTCTCGAGCCTGGGGAGGCCGAGCTTCAAGAAAATCAAGCCGATGGTGGCTTGCGTGGAAGGCTTCGCGATGGCATCACTTGATCGTGTTCTCGTTAAGCGAGGTGGAGGCGATTTGAAGCCCTAGTTCGGTGGCTAGTGGGTTTTTTGCGTGAATAGCCTGTAGAAAACGCGTTTGGGAAGAGGCAATAGGCAATGGGTGTGATCTCCTATGCAAAAACGTGCGGCCCATATTTCAAGGGGTTTGGAAATAAAATTAATTTGTAAAAAAATTATATTATAAATTGTACGATGTTTAAAATACGATAACTTATTCATACGAGGTCGGAATTTGACAAAACAAATTGCGTTGCAATCGTTTAGTCGAGCACTACGCGATGGAGCCGGTTCGAAGTCATTTGGAGCTAGTGAAAATTTTGGATAAAATTAAACGCACGTTTAATTTTAATCGAAATAAACGCTACAACTGTTATCGGAAACTCAAGGTGAGAACTTCTCACTCAATCGAATTGTTTCGATTTAAATTTTAAATAGTAAAATTTAAAATCGCTTGATTGTGTGATTGGTTGATAGTTATTTTCTGTTGTATTGAAATAGACCCTATACGCCGTATATTAAACGGATGTTATTTATTAAACACATATACCGCGATAATTCCAACTTGTATGGAATTGGTATTATATATGTATTTGGAGTTGATTTTCCCGCATTACATAGCGGATGAGACCCTATTGCGCCGCATAATAGCGGACAATATTTTATAAATCTCATATACCTCGATATTCCGTCTTGAAGCGGAATTGGTATTTTGCTAATATTTTTGGATGCAGGGAAACAGGTTGGAGGGATCCAACTGGATTCCTCAAACATTTGAATTGGTTTCAATGTTGTGTGGATCAATTTATAATCTGCGTGATTATCTTTGTGATTGAAATCGTTAAAGGCTAAAATTTTAGCCGAATATATTTTTGGTATCGTTAGATGCCGAAAATAAATAAAATTGGATTTTTGAAAATTTAAATTGAGAATTCATTATCAAATTTAGTTGTGGAATTGATTCATTTTAAATAAATAAATGTTGAAATTTTTATGTTATAAAAATTATGATTTTTGAAATAAGTAGTTGATTAATTTATAAATGGTTTAAGTTGGGATTTTTGAATTACTATAAATGATTTATATAAAAGATTTATAAAATTGATTTTTATAAATTAAAATATTAGAATTATAAAACGAGGTTTTATAAGTACTAAAATGAAGTATAAATGGATTTCATAAGTGGATGAAATCTATAGATTTATAAATTGTGAAGTTATAAAATGAATATATTTTGTAAAATAAAAGATTTATAAGTAATTAACTTATAAATTGGATTTTGGCGTGTAAATGGAATATGGATAGAATTTGTTAATAAAGTGATTTTATGAGTTAAAGTTGTTATAAAGTATGAATGGAATTTATAAATGTTGTATTATAAATCCGAAATTGACTTATTTTGATAAGTTTAATTATTATAGCTTACTAAAGGAGATATATCCACGATTTTGGGGCAGTGGATAATCCTTTAAATAAAATATGTAGAAATTGAATTTGGTTAACGAAGTAAATTCACGATTTTGGACGGTGAATAATATATTAAAGAAATATTTTGGGAAAGTGATATTTTAAATATAATTAAAACGATTTAAAGTTGTTTTAAAATATATTAAGTATCGAAACTATAGATTTCAACATTCATTGTTGAAATAGACGTTTTCGAGAAATAGAAGGAAATAGTGGACTATAACACTTTAGTTATAGTAAATGATTTCCGAAAGGAAAAGTTTTGTATAGTATTGGGGTTTATATATATCTATCTTAATTTCGAATCCCTATACTAGTGATTTTGGGTTGTCATAACGATGTTTTACGCAACATTCATTTTGACTCAAATAAAGGTGTTTAAAAGAATGTTTTGCTTAAAGAATAAAATATATACTTAATTTGGATTTAAGCATGTTCAATATTTTCCAAATGTTGAAAATAAATGGATCTGTGAATTACTTATTATTAAATAAGTATGGAAATGTTTTCCAATATGAAGTGAATGTTTTGAGATTGTATCTTTTAAAGATGAATTGAAAGTGAATAATTGAAATCGATTTGAAAAAATCGCATAAAAAGTGAATACTTGGAGATGTAAATTCACAATGGAAATTTATAAGGGAAATTTGTTTTAAAAATAAACATTGATTATTTTTAAAAGTGTGGAAATAAATTTACGGATTTGGGGCATAAATTTGATAAATCGGTAAGGATTTATTTGATTGGTTTATATGAACCATTTTGTAATGAAAGTTGTAAAGGTGAAATTTGATTTGAAATTTGTTTTCAAATGGTTGAAGTGTGGAAATTATATCTTGTAAAGATATTTTTGAAAATAAATAATTTGGAAAATTATTTGAAATCGGGTTATGTTGTGGATATTGATTGATAGTTAAATAACCGACTGTCAATATTGACCTTAAATGGTTATTTGTTGTAAATTGGTTGAAATTGAACGCTACACTTATTTTTAAATTATTGCGCTCGTTATTCGGATTACCCATTCCGAATAGTGATACAACGTAATGGATAACATTGAAGACCGGTGTTGAAGACCGGGTATCTGTGAAAACGATAGATGACCTATCGATTGTCTCTGCACCGTTAGCTACGGTATGGAGATTTCCTTTGTGATGGGAAATTCGATCGGGATTGTGAATACCCAGATTGCAAGGGCTTCTTTGAAGTGCCTTCGGTTCTGTTCGAACCCGGAACAGACTTGTATGGTTACATGTCTGACATTACATTTGAGATATAAAGCAGATTTCTTTCAAATACATTTCTTTGGTGCAGAGGATTTATTCTCTTAGCTTAACACCTTTCTTTGAGACGTACGAGCTCAGAGGTTATGTAGTTGAAGGTTATCAGCAATATATTCCCAATTTGGTAATGTGGCATGCTGAGTGTTGCTGTGTGATGATTATTTATTGATCATTTGTTGATCAAAGCGTGGCTTTGTGAAAAAGCGTAGCTTTGTGGACGAGACTTCGTCAGACTTCACACCCTGGAAATGGTCAAAATGGGAATATGCAGCAAGGTTATGAGGGTCGCGCCCTTTAGGGTATGTCATTTCCTTCCGGAAAAGGGTGGTGTCAGGTATGGAGCCCTGATGCTTAACCTATGTGGTTGTTCCAATCTCATTTTTCTGTGTGGTTGTTGCTTGGTGATGGAGGGCCCTCGGATAAAGGTCCCAAAGGACCGGGGAGTGGCATACTCGAGTAGAAGTTACCTAGTTACAGAGGTAACCCGACCTTGTGTTGGCAGAGATCCGGTTAGGTTCTCGGGACGTCCCGCCAGAGGCGATCCCATGTGGCAGTAGGAAGTTCCTTAGCTTGACCATTTGTTGGAAAATCCAAAGAAACAATACGAGCCTTGTACGGTTTTAGTTGTATAACCTGCCATGAAATGTGGCGGTAACCTGTTACTGAACATGGCAGCTATAGTAGGCATACGATAATGTGTTTGCTAAGATTTATATTCTATTTTCGAAATGCTTTCCACACTATGCACTAATAATAATATCAAAATTGATTTGTTTTGCGTAGTAAGCATCTTTGACTATCATAAGGAGAAATCTCCTCCAATTCTGCGTTTGCGTTGTGTGTGTGCGGGAAGGCCTTATGGTAGTTTCATTTTTCAAAAACATTGCGGATATTTTTCACTTCCCTTGTTGTTGTTGTTTTGAAAGATAAATAAATGTTTTAAGTTCTCACATCAGTCCCATGACTAACATGGAGTTTATTGTTCTCTTCCTAAACTCTAGGTGCCCATAATTTTCCACACGGGCAGTCTAGAGTCAGGTTACCAGGTCATTCTGGAATCAGAAGTGCTTTTGAGCTCAAGCGGTGAGCTGGACGGCGAGATGTATTACTTGTATATGATATTATCTTTCCGCTGTAAATTCACTTATAGGGACACGTTTGTATAACTGTCCATTGTCCAGTTGTGTTGTATATTGTTGTTGTACACTGTGATGATGATGTAATGTAATGTATGAACTGATATAGTTCTTTGTTTTAAAGAGTATTCATTTATCTATTATATGTTGTTTCGCTGTGATATGTGAGATTCTGATATTTTTTCTGTTGTTCTTCTTTCTTTCTTCCTGTCTTCTTCTACCTCTTCTTTTTAACCCTAACAATTCGATTTTTCGGCATTCGATTATGCGGCATTTGATACAGTGGACGTAAGAATGCCGACCTTCGGATCTCGACAAAATCGCATACGTTACATTTGGTATCAAAGCATATGGTTAAGTGACAACCTTGGCTCTGTTGGGGATTACTCATTAGAGATAGAGTCAGCAGTACTCTAGAATGAGTTGAGTGTAATAATAGATATGAGCGCATATTTGTTGGTGAATATGAAATTGTTTTGTATTGTGTTGACTTATCAGTTGATTGTTTATAGATTCTGGTCGGTGCAGTCTAGCTAACTGTCATCGATAGGGGTTTCTAAACTCTTAAACGAGATAAATTGACATAGTATCATTTTAAATTAGGTAAATGAAATAATTTTACCTCGATTATATTTTATATATAAAGGAATAAATTTTCAGAATTATCAAAGTGTATGTAAAATTGAATTGTTTGATTGTTGAAAATGTAAGGAAATATATAAGTGAATCAAAGTTGTTTGAATAATCTGAATAAAAATAACGATTGTGAAAGAATAAATTATATAAAAGCAACAATTTTATAAGTATAGGATTATAATTGAAATGTTTTACAATTGTGGAATAATCTTGTATAAGTAAAAAGAAAATGGTGAAATTCTATAAGAAAAGATTTATAAATGTGATTCATAGATAAAAAAAGAAATTTTGAAAGAATTTAAAGCATTGAATTCACTACTGTTGCTGGAGAATAATAAGGGTGATGACTGCAGCATCATCAGTATCATTTTCGAGTTTCTGTGTGATGGATTTGCTACCATAGTAAATTGAAATTGAATTTTGTTGTGATAAACAGATTTGAAATTAAAATCCAAGTTGTAATTGATAAATACAAGTAAAATGAGTTCTGAACTTATAATATAAGATAATAAAGATTTAACTTTAGTAAAGTTGAAATAAATTTGAATTAGTATGATTAAATGTATGATGTGAAATTTAACTAAAGGAAGTTAAATAAATTAAATCAGATTTGGAAGTTAAATAATAAGTTGTATAACTTATTAAATGTGAAGATGTAAGTAAAACCAATTATTAAAATGGTTAAACAATTTTGTTAAGCAAAACGGGTATTAATCAGAATAAGTGATAAAAATTTGACTTTGGTAAAAGTTAAATAGAATTTACTTTGGAGTTGGAATTTGAATTGGATTTTAACTGGATTTGATATGCTGTTCCGCTGTGATATGTGAGATTCTGATATTGTTTCTGTTCCGTTTTCTTATTTCTTCTATCTTTTTCTTCTACCTCTTCTTATTAACCCTAACAATTCGGTTTTCGGCATTCGATTATGCGGCATTTGATACAGTGGACGTAAGAATGCCGACCTTCGAATCCCAATAAAATCGTTTACGTTACATTCAGATTAAACATGTTGTTGAAATGGAAATTTAAGTTAAGTTAAACAAATGATGTTTAAAAGGAATATAACTTAAGTGATGCTGAATGAAGTTGATTTTGGTATCGAAGCAAAATAATGAAGTGAATTAAATGAATATGAACTTGAGTTATATAAAGGAGATTCAACTTTATTCGTTAAATAAATTGGTAATTGAACTAATGAATTGAATGTTAATCAACCGAATGTAATGAATTGATATAGAATAATGGATATAAATGTTAATTCATTTAAGACCAATTGAATGTTAAACCAAATTGAAGGTAAATAATGTGAATATGAATGTTGAATGTAAAGTAAGATAAATTCGGTTGTATTGGATATACGTTGGTTGTTAGATTATTGTTAATTGATTGAATAGAAATTCATATGCAATTGAATGAATAAAATTGAAAGCTTAAGCAATTAAATTCAAATTGGAGGTTAAGTAAATTTAAATGGAATGGAAATTGATTTAAATTGAAAGTGAACTAATGTGAATGTAAACTAATTGGAAATGAATAAATGAATGTCGTTGTATATGAATTGGTTGTAAACAATTACAAGTAATGTTGAAATCATATAAGGTGCTTATAAACCTTGTTTATTATGCATTTCTTTTAATATGCATGTGTTGTAGTTGTTTAAAAGAGTAAAATGTTAATAACTTCTTATATATGTCACTTACGTGTTTATATTGAGCAAGTACAGGTACCGGGGTTACCGTTAGCGGGATTTGGTTGCGCAAAATGCTAAATAAATAACTTCTTTGCTTAAAAATGCTAAAAAGGTACGCCTACGCAATAAAAGTAGGAAATATGAACTGTTTTTCTGTTTTCCGACCGTGTGGGTCGATGTATATATATTTATCTTTATTGTGATATTGTAAAAGCTCCTCCGTACAAAGGAGGTTATGGCGAAATTTTTTGAAAATTTAAAGCGTTAGAAAATTTTTGGCAAATTTTGAAAATAAATTTAATTTGTGAAAACTAAGTTTTGATTTGAAGTTAAAGGTTAAACGATATAGTTGATTTTGAAAAGATAACTATATATGGATTTGAAACTTAGTAAATATTTTGTAAGAAGTTTAACTATTGAACGTTTGTAAAAGTTAAACACTTAAGAGATTTGTAAATCAAATTTGAACGGTTTGTTTTGAAAAGTCAATGAATTTTGTAACTTTTTCTTACTTGGTAATTTCGAGGACGAAAATCTTTTAAGGGGGGAAGTTGGTAACGACCCAGAATTTCTATCATTTGAAATTTAGATATTTAATTAATTTTAAATATCAACAACTAAAATTTATAAGTCGAATAAATTATTTTTTTCGAATATTTAGATTTAATTGGTTAGTTAAATCGATAATTTAATATTTGAAATTACGTAAATAATTGGAAATTGGGTTTAATGTGATTAAAAATGATTTATAAAGTTATATTAAATCATATTGAAGTTAGAACAATGTTTGTGAACTTTTAAAATTGAATTAAAAGTTAATTTGTGAAAATTGAATATTTTAATATTTAATCGGCTAGTGAAAATAGTCATTTTTCAATCAGTCTCGGATTTCGACGAAACCAGTTTCATCGGATCCGTAATGTCAAATTATTGTATGGTTTCAAATTTCGTGTCAATCGGATTTACGGTTTGTCCGAGGCAAGCCAAAATGCATAAAAATTAGTTTAATCGGTTTAATTTAAATTTGATCGTTTATTTCCATAATTCGCACATACAATAGAATTAGCCTCCAAAACCTATTCAATTGTGTCCGGAACGCGGCGTAAACCCTAGAAACGTCGGTCACCGCGCGAGATTTGGAGTTCGGAAAAGTCGGATGAATAGTGTTTTGTGAAATTTCTATAAAAGGATCCATCCACTTTCACAATTTGCAAAACCCTAATCTCTTCAGCCCTAGCCGCCACTAATATCACCAATGGCCGAAAATCACTCATCTTCTCCCTCAATTTTCTTCCGATCCACCAACAATTATCGAAAGTTGTCAACTACAAAAGTGAAGAGGGCGACGAGATCTATATTATGAACGGTGATGATCGAATTTGGAGCACCACGGCGTCGTCAGGAGGGCCGCGTTTACCATCAGCTCATGCACGTTTTTCTCGAGCCTGGGGAGGCCGAGCTTCAAGCAAATCAAGCCGATGGTGGCTTGCGTGGAAGGCTTCGCGATGGCATCACTTGATCGTGTTCTCGTTAAGCGAGGTGGAGGCGATTTGAAGCCCTAGTTCGGCAGCTAGTGGGTTTTTTGCGTGAATAGCCTGTAGAAAACGTGTTTGGAAAGAAGCAATAGGCAACGGCCGTGATCTCCTATGCAAAAACGTGCGGCCCAGATTTCAGGGGATTTGGAAATAAAATTATTTGTAAATAAAATTATATTATAAATTGTACGATGTTTAAAATACGATAACTTATTCGTACGAGGTCGGAATTTGACGAAACGAATTGCGTTGCAATCGTTTTGTCGAGCAATACGCAATGGAGCTGGTTTGGAGTCGTTTGGAGCTAGTAAAAATTTCGGGTAAAATTATATGCACATTTAATTTTATTCGAAATAAAACGCTACAACTGTTATCGGAAACTCAAGGTGTGAACTTCTCACTCAATTGAATTGTTTCGACTTAAATTTTAAATAGTTAAATTTTAAACTGTTTGATTGTGTGATTGGATGATAGTTATTATCTGTTGTATTGAAATAGACCCTATACGCCATATATTAAGCGGATGTTATTTATTAAACACATATACTGCGATAATTCCAACTTGTATGGAATTGGTATTATATATGTATTTGGAGTTTATTTTCCCGCGTTATATAGCGGATGAGACCCTATTGCGCCGCATAATAGCGGATAGTATTTTATAAATCCCATATACCGCGATATTCCGTCTTGAAGCGGAATATGTATTGTGCTAACATCTTTGAATGCAGGGAAACAAGTTGGAGGGATCCAACTGGATTCCTCAAACATTTGAATTGGTTTCAATGTTGTGTGGATCTATTTATAATCTCCGTGATTATGTTTGTGATTGAAATCGTTAAAGGCTAAAATTTTAGCCGAATATATTTTTGGTATCGTTAGATGCCGAAAATAAATAAAATTGGATTTTTGAAAATTTAAATTGAGAATTCATAATCAAATTTAATTTTGGAATTGATTCATTTTAAATAAATAAACGTTGAAATTTTTATGCCATAAAAATTATGATTTTTGTGAAATATAACCGAAATGTGATTTTTGAAATAAGTAGTTGATTAATTTATAAATGGCTTAAATTGGGATTTTTGAATTACTATAAATGATTTATATAAAAGATTTATAAAATCAATTTTTATAAATTAAAATATTAGAATTATAAAACGAGTTTTTATAGGTATTAAAATGAAGTATAAATGGATTTCATTAGTGGATGAAATCTATAGATTTATAAATTGTGAAGTTATAAAATGAATAGATTTTGTAAAATAAAAGATTTATAAGTAATTAACTTATAAATTGGATTTTGGCGTGTAAATGGAATATGGATATAATTTGTTAGTAAAGTGATTTTATGAGTTAAAGTTGTTATAAAGTATGAATGGAATTTATAAATGTTGTTTTATAAATCCGAAATCGACTTATTTTGATAAGTTTAACTATTATAGCTTATTAAAGGAGATATATCCACGATTTTGGGACAGTGGCTTACTGGCGATTGTTTTGATTCAGTGTGAGTCGAAATGGCCAAATTTTGAGCGACGGCGAAATCATGTGAATTGGGCGGTCGGAGTTGATGCTGGGGTTGTAGGTGACGTGTTGGAATAATCGGCGTCGACCAGGGATGGTCAGGGTGAAGGTGCATATGCATGGCGTATCGTTTGTATCAGTGAAGACTGGGTGGTTGGGAAGAAGGCTTGGCATCGGGTAACACCCGAAGTGATTTACGAAAAAACTCGAAGCAGGTAGATTGTTACTCGTGATGGTTTTGTGATTGTGCAGGAGAATAGAACTCGAGTTTTGCTCGTGTAATTCGAGAATTTGACTCGAAGTAAAGAATTGTATATCTCGGGTTACTTATCGGGAGAGAAATGTGACAGGTCCGGGTTTGATGTTGATGTTCTGTTGAATCATAATGCAGGGTTAAAACTTAAAGTGATTTAATATAAATATCCTTTGCTTGAAGCTTGTTTAAATAGAAACTTAATTTGTTAATTAGGTGATGATTAATTACTGAATAAGATTTATGAATTAATGATAATTACTAAATGGAAGTAACTAAAGTTACTTCTTAATGTCATTAATTAAGTTAGATAATGATCAAAGGTTACTTAATTAAGGATTAAACATTTAGTGTAATTAATTAAAGAAATTAATTATTTTATTAATTAATATGATTAGCTTAAGTTATTTAATTGATTTAATTAATTAAAATAACCACTTGATGATGGGATTGAATAAAATTACTTAATGAGGTTTATAAAGTGTGATTACTTCGAGAAGGAATTAGCAATGGTAATTATAAGGCATAATTAATTGAAGATTTAAAAGTGGTTTTGGCTTAATTACCTAATGTAATTAATATAAGATTAATTACTTAATAGTAGTAATTAATAATTGATTACTTAGTATGATTAATAAAAATTTGTTAATAAAAATTTTTGGAAGTTAATTAAGTGGTATAATTAATAAAAAAATAAATAAATTACTGAGTGAGATTAATCAAGAATGATTAATACATATAATAAATTAAAATTTGGTATAATTACTCTAAGTAATTAGTGATGTGTAATTTCTTGATAAAGTAGTGAGTGAATAATCACCGATGTAATTAATTAAAAGAAATTTACTTGATGAGAAGTAATTAAAGGATCATTACTTGATGAAAGGTTACTCAGTGTAATTAAATGATTAATCAATATAATAAATCAAGGAGTTTGGTGAATTGATGATGTAATTAAGGGTATTTAATTACTGATGTTATTAATCAAGGATGATAATAATTACAGTTAGAAAATAATTAATGAAATTATTAAAGGCTAATTACCGTATTGGGTTGAGGATAGTTAATTTGTGGAATTAATTAGGGGTTAATTACTTAAATGTAATTAAAGGATAAATAGATCGATATTGGAAGTTTTGATTGATTAATATGTGGTTTGTGATGTTTGATTTGAATTGTGATTGTTGATGAATTATATGACATCCTGTATTTAAAATTGAGTTGTATTTCACTTGAATAATTTTAGTTAAGATGATTTTGGTTTCGAAGAGACCGGAGTCGGATATTAGTAAATACCCGAATGCACTTCGATTCTATATAGATTTGATATGTGAAATCAATAAGCTGATATGAAATGATTTAAGTAAATTGGACCATTTAATCTAAGTTTGGCACTTAGAAATTGATGTGTGAAATAAGTAATGTTTATTACAGTTTGTGAAGTTGTAAATTGATACAAGTTACCCGGGTTTATATAAGTTGTATGTTTTGTCATTCTTGTTAGATGGGTTCCTCACGCTGGTTTCCAGCCTGACCCGGGTGTTACTTTGATGTAATGCTCGGGTCAGACCGAGTATTACAAATTTTCAGGTAAGGACGTTGTGGAGCTCAGGAACGAGCTGGACGGCAGGAACGTTTGGAGTATTTCCGTTGAGATATATTGTTGCATATTTGGGGACATGTTGATCGTATATGTTCACTGATTGTATATGTTGTAACTCTGATGTATATAAATATAAATTGACAGATACAGTTATCTTTTGTATAACTGTTATTATTATGTGATATTATATTTGATCCGCTGTGAATGTGAGGTTTCTGTGACTTGTTTTCTTCTTCTTTCTCTTTCATCTTTCACTAACTATCTGGAATCTTCAGGTTCAAAAATTATGGGTCGTTACATTTGGTATCAGAGCTGAAGGTTAAGCGAGAACCTTGGCTCTGGTGGGTATACTCATTAAGGATAGGGTAAGTGGTACCCTAGGATGAGTTGAGTGTGTATATATATATATATGAGAGAGCGTACTTGTTATTTTCTTATATAAAGGATTTTAAATGATTTCAAAAGTAAATGAATCTTATATAAGAAATAGATTATCCATTATATTAAGGAAACTGGTTGTGATATTAATTAAATTAAAAGTAATAGTAAGAATTAAGTGGTAATAGAATTACAACCAAACTGAAATTAAATAAAGATAAGTTTGAAATGGATGGTTTTAGATATGATAATCTTGGTTATGGTCATACGTGATTGTTGTGTGTTTAATAATAAGATGTGTATAAATGGTAAGTAAAATGGAATATTCTAAAGAAATAAACATTTAAGTAAAGTGTGACTTATAAAATTAAAATACCTAAATTGTGGAATTTTAAATCTACGTCCATAAATTTGAAAATTTTGTTTCAAAGTGCTAAAAGAATAAATAAGTATTAAAAAAAAAACTTGTTGCAAACAATGGGTTGTTTGAAGATTGGACTTGAATTTAAAACCAAAGGTGGTTTAAAACTTAAGGTATATCTAGGTAAGAAAATTGATATATAAAATTTTAATTTTTCTAATTAAGTCTAATTTATAGGTTAGGAAGTCCCTCTAGAATTCAGTCTTTGAGAGAAATGGCTAAGAGTGAAGAATGGAAGGCAAGACGTAGAGAACGAAGAGCAATTGCACATAAGGAGCGGGAAATAGCAATTCAGGAGTATGAAAATCGGATTAAGGAAAGAAACGGACCAGGACCTTATGATAATATCACTTGCTATAGATGTTACAATAAGGGTCATTACGCAGCTAAATGTGGTAAAACAAGGAAGGAATTAAAGGGTATATTCCAACGTTTTCGCTCCGAGATATTATGCTTTAAATGCCATAAGAAGGGACATTTCCTTAACCATTGTCCTGAAGTGAGGAAGGTGAAGCGTAAACCAATGGAACCGGTCAACGAGTCAACCATTTGCTATCATTGTAAAGGGCTGGGACATATCGCGAGAAATTGTCCCAAGAGACAGAAGAAGAAGATTAAGATTGTGGAACATCCAGTAGGAAGAATGGAGGTCATCCAGATTGACGAGAGAGTAGAAACTTTTTGTGAGAAATGCTATAAGTGGGGACATCCTGTTGAAAAGTGCATGTTTGGGCTTTGCCCATTGGAAGGAAGTCCATAAGAAGGATTCTCATGGAAAATGCTAGGACTCTAAACCTAGGTGATGGTGTAAACATCTTAATTGTGACTTTGTTAGGCTTTTATTATGATGAATGGATGTAATGTTGAACTGCTAGTGTGCAGTCTATCCATATATGAAATATTTTGTGGCGGTATGATCTAATAAATTCAAACTGAAATTTCAAAAGGTTTTGGTTTCAAAATTGAATTTGATTTGAATTAATTGGAATTATGATTAAAGATGAATATGTTTAAAAATTCAAATGGAAAATTTGAATTAGATAAATTTGAAATTAAGGACATGGGATTACTTTAAGTTGAAAATTTGAAATGAGTCCAAGTTGATTTGAATAATTTGGAATTATAATTAAAATTTGATAATTTTAAATTCAAATGGAATTTGAATTGAATGTGGGAGGAAATCAAGAATAATTCAACTTGATTTGGAGTTTGAAATTAGGATTAATTCAAACTGGTGATGAAGTAAATTGAAATTGGAACTAGTTCAATTAAAATTTATTTGAATTAATATAATTGGAGATCAAGGTTGAATAAAGTTAAATTTGAAAAGAAATCGAGGTTAATTCAACTTGAATTGAGGTTGAATCAATTTCAATGGAAATTGGGGTTATTTAAATTGGAATTGGGTCAATTTAAATGGTAGAGGAAATTTAAATTGAATAGATGAGAATGAAGATTGGGAAGTGAAGAGTTTTGATTCTGGACTATTTTTTTATAAATTATTTTAATATAAACCTATTTATTTTCTTTCAAGCTATTCATTATCTAAACAACCTTTCTTTTAAAAGCCAAACTATCTTATGCTTGTTTTACAATTATTTCTGAAACTGTTTAACAATTTTCTAACTATTCTATAAACTAATTATTATTTTCAACTACTAATTACTATTTTATAGCTATTTTGCAATTATTTAAAAATTTCTATGACAATTTAACTATTTTCCAATTATTTTACAATTACTGAACTATTTTACAGCTATTTTACAAACTAATAATTATTTTTCAACTACTTATCTATTTCTTTAACTTTTCAAGTTATTTTCTAAATTTAAACTGGACAGAGTTTAAACTGTTATTGGTTAAATACCCAATCGAGATAAGAATTTAAGAAATAATCAAAAAATAGATTGAAGCAATTGTGAGTAAGTGTGAATAGAAATGGAATTGATTTGGCTAATAACCAATAAAGATAAATACGTAGGGTGTACGTATGTTATTCTATTCGCATAGTGATTTGATCCAGATTCGAGCACAGAATTTCGAGATAGTTATATCGATCCAAGTGGGATTTTTCACTCGATTTTCGACGGCGAACCTGGATATGGATTGCTGATTGGTTCTGGATATTCTCTATCATAGTTATGACTATGCAAGGAGAGTGACGGTTTCTGATCAAGAAACCAGATCTGTGTCCGCACTAGAAAGTCGGGTGGACGATACTAATTCGGAAGTGAAATTGTGTAATCGAGTAAGCGATCAGATTGGTATAGCATACGAATGATATGTGCACATCGTACGGATTTGAATGAAAATGATATTGAAAGGAGTAATCAAATTTGAATATCTGATTTTGAGTAAACAAAGTAAATATCTTTGTTTTATAAGATAAAACTCCCCTTATTGAATCTATTGCCAGAAAAAAGGATTTTTGAAGGTGTTTTGAAGTATAAAAGGAGTTTTATACAAATTTGAGATGATCCAAAGTTTTGAATTTTTTTTATATATCTGTATATATATGTGTACAAAGGATCTTATGAGAATTTTGAAAAAATATTTTGGAAATCTATGGATTTGAAAGGCTTTTGATTTTTGGGTAAAATCAATATGAGAATTTGGAAAGCCTAGTTTGAGAATTATCGATTTTGGAATAATCGAGTTTGTGTAAAGGAGCTTTGTATGAGATCATACTAGGTGTATGATTTAAAGATACTATATATGTATAGTATAAAATGTTTTGATGATGCTCTGGGGAAAAAGGCGCTCCCTTGGAATGGACTTCTCAGGAGTACCACCGGGTGGTGCTGCCTTGAGCCTCAAGAGGGGGTTCTAAAGTTGATCCTGTGAGGAATCCGGACGAAACTAGTTCCTGAGGATTTTTGGGTAGCGAAAGTCGAGGGCGCTGATGCCTACAGGGGCATTTGGGTTATGCTGTGACGACAGTGTAACTCGATGTCACTGCGATCTACTGTGGGGACCATAGCGAAAATCGTGTGGAGGATGAGTGTCAACGGTCTACACTTGATTTTGCCGGGAAGGCAATGCAACATCGGTAGACTGCGATCTATGGTCTAGTGGAGTGGAGAAGTTTCATTTCTTTTGGCAGCGGAATTCGAGGGCGCTGATGCCTACAGTTATATGGGTTTTTGTTGTGATAGCTACGTAACCGCAGTTGTAGCTGCGATCTGTAGCGGGTTCCATGGTGTAATCGAGGGGCGGGAGGCCTACAGTTATCTGTGGATTTTGTCGGGACGGCAACGTAACCATCGGGTTAACTGCGACCATGGATGAGGGTGATGATTTTCAGAGCATTCTCACCAAAGATATTTTCTCTACTTCAAAATGTTTTCAATATTTTCAATAAAAATATTTTCCAAGCATTTTCGCTGGGTGTTGAAAACGAGTCTGCTAAGTACTTATAGATTTTCAGTCTTATGCCTGATCAACGTATGCCCGAATTTCTGTAAGAATGAAGTTGGACTTGTGAAAACATCGAGTTATAAAAAGTATTTTTATGAAACTATTTTGGCAGTATTGCAGATTTTAAAAAGTGTTTTAAATTAATCAAAGAATATTTTTAAATGGTTTTAAAATATTTAATAAATTCTGGCTTCGTTTCTTTTCAGGGACGAAAAGATTTAAAGGGGGAAGGAATGTGATAACCCGATTTTTTTTTGGGGCATTAAATAATTGAATAATTATCTGATTTAACCATTAAAAATTACTAATTTATAAATTGAGCAAATAAAATGTAATAATCTCCTTCCTTAATTATTTGTAAATTGGTGAAATTGTTATTTTCAAATAATGTGATGTTTTTAAATAAAGTTATAAATAGATAAATAGATTTTAATAGAATTGTTTATCACAAACTGAATATGGGTTTGTTTAGAATATATATTTGTTTGAGTTAATTTTTATCTGAACTTTAAATTGAGTTTGAATTTGAAATTGAAATCCAAAGATAAATACCTTAAAGTAAATTGGATTTTTTTTAGAATAATAATAATAAAAATAAAAATATTAATCTATGTTTGAATTTTTTTGAGTATGTAAGTAGCTCTATATTATTTTCTTTAAAGGATTTATTAATAAGTTAAGAGAAAAGGTATTAATGTAAAAATGTAAATATAAAATTAAATAAAACATAAAGAAAAGACTAATATTTAAAATAGGATATAATAAGGTTTATATTTTCTTTAATCTATGTATTAAACATAAGAATATAGGTATTATATATAAAAAAAACATATGAAAATAAATAGCAAATATAATTTATAAATTTTATTAAGACATTTGTGAGCCTTGTAATACATGAATTAACAATTGTAATTTAAGTTAGCATGCAATATGACATGTGGCTCTTTTACATTCCTTTAAAATTTAAATGTAAAACAAGCACCAAAGAATTAACCAAGCTAATGGGACTTTATCAAAAAAATTCTTCATTTTCAAACTGAAATAATAATAATAATCAAGCAACAGATTAAAACAAGATTTCAACGATCAGGCTTTAGATTCAACTCAAGAAAATCATCATCAAATTCAGATCAAAACACTGCAGATTCCAGATCAAAGTGAGAAGTGCTCTCTGTTTTTTCCCAAAACTACAGGTGAGTAAACCTAAGTTTTAAACAGTTAAATTTGATGCATGTGGAAAGATTTGAAGTAGTACTTTGGTGAAATGCTTACATATATGTTTACATGATGGTTTTATGATAAATACCTGAATATAAATATATAGATATCTGTGGGCAAAACATAAAACCTGATCTGCTTGTTTTCTTGATAACTGGAATTTTTATTTGAGATGATGAGTTAAATATTGTTTGTATGATTTGTTAAATCGCTTGCATGTGTTTATATATAGGAAGAAATGTGAATGCATGTCTGTATAAACTTAAGAATCATCCCTCTGTTAGTATGCAGACCACAACCCATCAATTTTTTTTTCCAATTACTCATTGTACAATCAATTTTAGACTTGGGTTTCAAAAAGGAAAATGCTTGTAATATGTTACATTTATTTTTAAAAAAGAGTCAAAGGGATTTATTGAATAATTATTCCAAAATTTATGAAACAACAAACAAAATAAAACAAAGTCAAAAATTTGATCATCAGATTGTCACGAATTGATCATATGAATAGAATTGTAATCAAAAATGAGAAATTTTAATACAAAAGCCCAATTTTTAAGATTGTATCCTTTGAGAATTATCAAGATGAATGGGAATTGGGTTCTCGCGATTTACTGGTGATCGATTGATAGTTGGACTTCGAAATCAAGGTGGGGGGTGTTGGAATGATTGGTGATTGTGGGAAAAATGCTGAATGATTTTATAAATCATTGTGGTGGCAAGAGGGGATGGAAATAGGGTTTAAGGGCATAGTGTATCAATGCCGTTCTCGAGTCGATTTTGGGGTCAATTTGCAAACCGAAGTTCATCGGACTGGAGGGATTAGATAGAGGATCGGTCGGTGAAGTTTCGGCTAAGTTCACGGTGGTTCTGGGGTCATGGTTGGCGAATGCGAGTGGCTTACTGGCGATTGGTTTTGATTCAGTGTGAGTCGAAATGGCCAAATTTTGAGAGACGGCGAAATCAGGTGAATTGGGTGGTCAGAGTTGATGCTGGGGTTGTAAGTGACGTGTTGGAGTAATCGGCGTCGACCAGGGATGGTCAGGGTGAAG
This sequence comes from Allium cepa, assembly GCA_030765085.1. NCBI lineage: Eukaryota > Viridiplantae > Streptophyta > Magnoliopsida > Asparagales > Amaryllidaceae > Allium > Allium cepa. Next base: position 778,818,725 of record CM060943.1, read on the forward strand.
ATGCATATGCACAGCGTATCGTTTGTATCAGTGAAGACTGGGTGGTTGGGAAGAAGGCTTGGCGTCGGGTAACACCCGAAGTGATTTACGAAAAAACTCGAAGCAGGTAGATTATTACTCGTGAAGGTTTTGTGATTGTGCAGGAGAATAGAACTCGAGTTTTGCTCGTGTAATTCGAGAATTTGACTCGAAGTAAAGAATTGTATATCTCGGGTTTCTTATCGGGAGAGAAGTGTGACAGGTCCGGGTTCGATGTTGATGTTCTGTTGAATCATAATGCAGGGTTAAAACTTAAAGTGATTTAATATAAATATCCTTTGCTTGAAGCTTGTTTAAATGGAAACTTAATTTGTTAATTAGGTGATGATTAATTACTGAATAAGATTTATGAATTAATGATAATTACTAAATGGAAGTAACTAAAGTTACTTCTTAATGTCATTAATTGAGTTAGATAATAATCAAAGGTTACTTAATTAAGGATTAAACATTTAGTGTAATTAATTAAAGAAATTAATTATTTTATTAATTAATATGATTAGCTTAAGTTAATTAATTGATTTAATTAATTAAAATAACCACTTGATGATGGGATTGAATAAAATTACTTAATGAGGTTTATAATGTGTGATTACTTCGTGAAGGAATTAGCAATGGTAATTATAAGGAATAATTAATTGAAGATTTAAAAGTGGTTTTGGCTTAATTACCTAATGTAATTAATATAAGATTAATTACTTAATAGTAGTAATGAATAATTGATTACTTAGTATGATTAATAAAAAATTATTAATAAAATTTTTTGGAAGTTAATTAAGTGGTATAATTAATAAATAAATAAATAAATTACTAAGTGAGATTAATCAAGAATGATTAATACATATAATAAATTAAAATTTGGTATAATTACTCTAAGTAATTAGTGATGTGTAATTTCTTAATAAAGTAGTGAGTGAATAATCACCGATGTAATTAATTAAAAGAAATTTACTTGATGAGAAGTAATTAAAGGATCATTACTTGATGAAAGGTTACTCAGTGTAATTAAAGGATTAATCAATATAATAAATCAAGGAGTTTGGTGAATTGATGATGTAATTAAGGGTAGTTAATTACTGATGTTATTAATCAAGGGTGATAATAATTATAGTTAGAAAATAATTAATGAAATTATTAAAGGCTAATTACCGTATTGAGTTGAGGATAGTTAATTGGTGGAATTAATTAGGGGTTAATTACTTAAATGTAATTAAAGGATAAATAGATCGATATTGGAAGTTTTGATTGATTAATATGTGGTTTGTGATGTTTGATTTGAATTGTGATTATTGATGAATTATATGACATCTTGTATTTAAAATTGAGTTGTATTTCACTTGAATAATTTTAGTTAAGATGATTTTGGTTTCGAAGAGACCGGAGTCGGATATTAGTAAATACCCGAAACCACTTCGATTCTATATAGATTTGATATGTGAAAGCAATAAGCTGATATGGCATGATTTAAGTAAATTGGACTATTTAATCTAAGTTTGGCACTTAGAAATTGATGTGTGAAATAAGTAATGTTTATTACAGTTTGTGAAGTTGTAAATTGATACAAGTTACCCAGGTTTATATAAGTTGTATGTTTTTTCATTCTTGTTAGATGGGTTACTCACGCTGGTTTCCAGCCTGACCCGGGTGTAACTTTGATGTAATGCTCGGGTCAGACCGAGTATTACAGATTTTCAGGTAAGGACGTTGTGGAGCTCAGGAACGAGCTGGACGGCAGGAACGTTTGGAGTATTTCCGCTGAGATATATTGTTGCATATTTGGGGACATGTTGATCGTATATGTTCACTGATTGTATATGTTGTAACTCTGATGTATATAAATATAAATTGACAGATACAGTTATCTTTTGTATAACTGTTATTATTATGTGATATTATATTTTGATCCGCTGCGAATGTGAGGTTTCTGTGACTTGTTTTCTTCTTCTTTCTCTTTCTTCTTTCACTAACTATCTGGAATCTTCGGGTTCGAAAATTCTGGGTCGTTACATTACATCTTTTCTTTATTATTTTTTATATTTTTTCAATTCCTTTAATTATATTAACTACTACAAAAAATTGGGTCAAAAATCAATTATTTACATGTCAAAATCTGGTCATATAATTAGTGCAAAATCATGTTAAAAACTAGCCTAGAATTTTAGATAGGATTTCTGAAATGCAGTCTTTGCTTCTGTTACACTGCGAATACGTTTTTATAGCATTTTTGTGCTTTGAAACGCTATAGTGTGTCAGAAATTTTTTCCAGCATTTTGTAGATGCTGTAGATTCTGTTTTATAATGTTTTGAATATTTTTTATTGCAAAAACTTTTCATAGCATTCTGTAAAAGTTGTCAAACTTTAAATTTTGAAAAAAACGATATTTAAATTAAGTATTTTTCTCTATTCTTTTTAGAATTATTTTCTAACTTATATTAGAATATTTTAAAATTAATTTCATGTTTAAATATTTTTTAATATTTAATTAAATTTTTTAATTTTAAAAAGCTTAATATAACACTTGTTTATTTTAGTTTTTCAATCTTTGTTATATCATATTTCATTATGATATATTTTTTAAAACTAAAAGGTGTTTAAACATGTTTCTAAATATTTCAATCAATAATAATATAATATATAGGTTTTAATTAGTAAGTTAAGTATTTTATAAACATGAAAGTTTGGATTCTTAAAAAACAATTAAGTTAAAGATAAAAAAATAGAAATATTTTAAAATAATTAAATAAGGAGGGTATTAATTTTTATAAAAACCATATTTGATCATATATAGTTTAAGTCCATATTTCTTAGCATTTGATTTTGATTTAAGTTGATTACTACCTTTCATGAATATGTTATTGTTTTGTACCATTTATTACCTTTAAATTCTTGTCTTTACTAGTCTTTCAGTCCCATTCCTTAGTTTCCTTAACCTAAGTCTAGTAATTTGTGTATATTATCGTTGTTTGTTGAAGTGATTTATAATAAATAGTTTGACATATACATACATACATACATACATACATACATACATATATATGCTTGTCATTTAGATATCACTTATCACTCATGTTTATCTTATAATCTGAATATCTCTTACCGTAGTCTATATATTATCGTATCATTCTACATATTTTTTTCTTCTTACTTCATTATCATTTTATTTCATACTACATATCATTATGCATCCTATTTCATATCACATTTCATTGCATATTACATCATAAATTACAATGCATGAAATATCACAATCATTTGCATCACAAGTTACACTTCATTCTGCATATCATCTCGTGCTACATTGCATATGCCATACATTTCACATTGCATTAAAAACTACATACTGCATACGTGTACACATAATAAACATATTTTATTTAAGGGGAGTTTGTATTATTGTCTTATGGTACAGTATTATTAGTTTTTGATTTGTTTGGTATGTTTCTATTGAAGTTTGACTTGTTTGGCTTGATTGATTTGTTTGATTTATTTGACATAACTGGATTTGGCGTATATGTCTTTCACATTCCATTTACTATACTTTGTTCTAATATTAGCTTAAGGGGGAGTTTTATAGTTTTATCGTTTTAGGATGGTTTTTTTTGTTGATGACAAAGGGGGAGGAGTTATATAAAATAGTAGGCTTGGAGTAAGAGGGAGTTGTTGGTGTAAGGAGGAGTTATGGTATGATCAAAGTGGTAAGTATATTTTATAAGGTTGTCATCATCAGAAAAGGGGAGATTGTTAGGAACTGGAGATGGTGGTTTTGATGACAACAACCTTTGTAACTTATTTTATTATAACTTATATACTTACACTATTGTCTAGATATATATGAATGTTATTATGTAGGATATATATAAGGCAGTTACTGATTATTGAAGATTGTACAGTATAAACTTGAAGAAATCAAGTTTGAAGACTCATGAGTATCAAGATCAAGATTTCAAGATATGTGTCTAGTTTTTGTTAAAACTTCATAATAACATGGAAATCTTCATTACGAATTTCATTTGTGATGGAACCCATTTCTACCTTCTTAGTGGCTTACAAACCCACGACAAGTAGCTTACAAACCTACGACAAGTGGCTTACAAACCCACGAACATCCTAGTTTACAAGTTCTCGAGTCCTGGTGTGATGGGATATTCTGTAGGAAGAAGTTTGCAAAACTACTTCAAAATGGTTTTCCAAAATGATTTTCAAATCTTCTTTTCAAAATGTTTTAGCCTTATAAATTATCTTTTCACATGATTTTCAAAAAGATATTTTAGCCTTAAAATATAATTTGTTTTTTTAAATAAACTATTGTCTTAAACTTTATTTTCAAAAACAAATTTTACATAGTTTTTAAACTAGGGATGTCGACATCATAGGATACCCCATATCGACATGGTGGCCATTGAATTCAAAAGTTTCGATTTTCAAAAGAAGTGTCAATTCGTTTAAATCTCTTCACGAATGGTTATGACCATTGGTGCTTTATAAATAGCCTTCAGAAATGAATTTTTTTAACTAACTAATTTTATATTTTCTTCAGTTCTTCTTCTCTACAAATCCATATTCTATACTTTTCATATTTTTAAGATCGTGCCGAAATTTTGCCGAATTCTTAAGTGAATCAAATTATAATTTCATTCTTGTTTGATTCTCTTCCATCTCTCGAAGATCAAAGTGCTACTCAGAGTTTTAGGATCAATTTGTAATCAAAAGTTTATCAAGTCTCTCTATAAGGTGTGATTGTGCCTGGAAATCAATTGGGTAGTCTTGTGGCCTATAAATCAAGAGAGTTTCCCCGGACTCGTGAGACAGGAGGGTACCTCAAGGCCTTTAGAAATTGAGGATTGTAATCTCGACAATGGTATAATAAAAATCCGTATGAGGTAGTTTGCCTTGATACAGGACTGGATGTAGAGTAACTCCGAACCAATATAAAATCCGGTGTGTTCTTTCCTTTTACTGCTTTTTATTTACTTGCTGCATCTGTGTTAGATTCTGTGATTATGTTCTGCATTATTTGTGACATAATTTAAAATTAGTCCATATAAGTCTTAGAATTCATTAAACACTATTCACTCCCCCTCTAGTGTTAAGTTAGCCTTAAGATCCTTAATCCGCACTCTCTTTCATCCATGACTTCAATGCAAATACGTCAACAACCAACTCCAAGTCATGTATTGGATAATTCCTCTAGTGATCCTTCAACTGCTAACTCACATATGCCACTACTTTCCCTTCTTGAATAAGAACAACACCAAGACCAATACCGCATGAATCATTATATCGATGAAATGTCTAGTACCATCAGGAACCACTAAAAGTAGAGCACTCATAAATAACTCTTTCAATTGAACAAACATCGCTACACACTCAGACTCCAAGTATAAATCTGGTTCTTCTTCATCAAATAGGTCAGAGGTACCAGTATCTTCATAAAATCCTTAATAAACTTTTGATAAAATCCAGCTAAACCAAGAAAGCTATAAACCTCTTAAGAGTTCTTTGGCATCTTCTAATCTTTATCTATAGCTACTTTTATTAGGTCAATAGCCAATCTATCTATTGATACAATATGCCCAAGGAAGCGAACTTCTTTCCTTAGAATTGACATTTAGAGATAAATCCTTTAATCAATTCCTTGTTAGAATATCCATCACTTCACTCAAATGAATTGCATGCTCTTCCACACTTCTTGTATAGATAAGAATGTCATCCATCAAGACACAATAAACCTGTTTAATTACTCTTGGAATAATCTACTTGTCAAATCTACAAAATAAGCTGGAGTAGTAGTCAATCCAATGGCATGACCAACCACTCAAATAATCCATCAGGTATATGGAAAGCATTCTTCTAGATACTATTGTTTGGCTACTCTTGACTGGTGAAACTTAGTTGCTAAATCAAGAAAGAGAAACCTTCATCCTGACAAGCTGATTGAAGAGGCCGTCAATGTGAGGTAATGAATATCGATTTTTCTTCTTTGCTTATTTAATTCTCCATAGTCGATGCACTATCTTAGGGAACCATCTGCTTTTCTAGCGAAAACGATAGGTATTGACCATTTTGAAATACTTCTCTGAATAAAGAACTTCTACAATAATTTTGGAATTTGCTTATTCAACTTTCTTCTTTCCTTCAGAGCCATATGCCTGTGTTGGAATAAAGTGATCGAATAAAGCATTTGAACTATACCGGAATATTGACTTTCGAAGTATTTAGTACATCTACTCAGTTGCCAATCCCTGCTTTGGTTTCTACCCCACTAGCATTGGCTGCATTGGTCACTATTCCACTTTCGATTGAATTACTCATTTCAGCTATATGTAAAAATGGAATCCATTAGCAACTTCCGAACAGATAGTAAAAAAAATTGGAATAGTAATTGGGTGTGTGCTTACGTACTAGCTTCCTATATATACACACACACAGACACACATACAAATATAGATGTATTCTTTTGAAAATGGCACACAGATCCAATTCTAGTTTCTAACCTAAACTCTGATACCATGTGTAATAACCCACCAATTCAACCCCGAGTCCGGTGCCCGAACCATCATAAAGTAAACACCCTAGAACTGAAAGGATAAGTCTTTGGGTTTTGAAATAAAATATATGCAACTACCGGTAGATATCAAATAAAGTTCTAATTAACATTATCTAGTAATTATCGAGTTTCAAAGTCTTAGAGAGGAATGAAATAAAATATAATACATCAATAATAACCATAGTCACATCACCATAACATGACTACCATATCAAATATATATATATATCTGAACAATAAAACTATACCAAATCCGTACACATAGTCCATTTCAGGCTATAACACTTATTTACATCATAAAAACTATATACAAATGAATCTTTGTCCTTAAACCATCTCGTCTCCAAAATCCATCAACTTGGATGTGCTTTGTGTGTGTATAGAGAGGAAAAATAGGAGGGGGTTAGACATAAGTTTGGTGAGAGAGCCATACTTTTACTCTACATATACTGCAAAAATAATAGTGTAACATGATACGAGTCTAACACCTGATCACCTCACATCATGTCATCATGTCAAGCTTGACTATCATACACATCAAGTTGTACCGCATCATCGTTATATGGACTCACTTCCTTGGACTAGCCTTATGCCCTATAGGATGCCTATTTCCCATCGTCATGTAAATCATGTTTAGGTCTCATTTACTTGAACCAGCCAAAGCCTGTAGGAAAAACTAATGCCCACTTGCTAATTGGACAAATGCCCTATGACGACCCGCCTTTTCGACCCTTGAAAACTGATACTAATACATCCTCGGTATATATGTGCTGCAAATTCAGGGGTCGAAGAGGCGGATAATGAGGGGTTTCAAAAGAAATAAAGATAGAAGCTATAATAAAAACAGAATCTCACATTTGCATTAATTATACATATGAAAATTACATACAATCACTCCAAGTGATTCATTAGAGTTACGATAAGTACTAACATAGCCAGGGACAGCTATAACTGCCTATCCTTGTAGAGGCTTGTAGATACTGAATACATACTGCATGATACCATAGAAATTTGAAATAGATCACTATTGACAAAGGACCCTCTAGCCATCATGCTCCATGCTCCTTCCAAAATGCTCCTGGCTACCCGATTACTTGGTCGTAGGGCACCCAAAGTTTAAGGGAAAAGGAAAATAAACTCTTGGTCAGTCTGGGACTGGTGTGGGAAACTCAAAATATGAGTATGTAGAAAACAAAAGGGTATCTCATAAGACCACGCTGCACATAAACATGGAATGGATTTTTTCCTTATAATTACTAAATCATTTCTACGTAAAATTAAGTAATATTATTTTTAATGGCATTCTTTGAAATCTTTTCAAATAAACATATTCAAATAGATGAAATTGTTACATTGGTTAAATTTGATGGAAAAATAGTTTTACACCTAAAACCGAAGGCACTTATTGGAGATTTGGATTTCCAATGAATAGTGAGGTAACAAACTACATCGCGCACATTACATTTCTAGTGGAATGTACAGAGAATCGATATCTTCAAAGCTCCATGAATTAAGATGAGTCTACCTGAGACCAACATATGGTATAGATAGCATGGATTATGATATCACTTCAGCCGTTACCCGCCTTTCAGAGACCCCATAGAATACGCCACATAATTTAAACCTGACGTTATAGTGGGTAGAAATAAATAGATGTAGACACTGATATCATACCCTAATGGTTGCGATCCACTTTGCCTTAAAAGCAACCCATGTTTCACCATTCCCATGTATGATGCTTGAGGTAACGTTTAACTTTATTAGAACATTTTTACTTAAAATGCCACATTGCCATTTCCAACAACGCATGATTGATTTCAATAAAAGCACAACCTCTAAGCTCATATGTCTCAAAGAAGGATGTTAAGCATAAGAGAGTTACCTCCTACAGCACCAAACAGATGTACATTTGCTGAGATAAATGTATTGTGATCTTAGAAATGCAATTTCAAAGACCCATCCATACAAGTTGTAACAACCCGCATATTTATCGATTTTTATATTTAAATATTTTATCTAAATATTTTATCGATACTCGGAATTTAGTCTGAAAAGCTACTTTTTACATACAGTCGAATTAGGACTCGGGACCACTCCCATTGAGTTTAAAATGCCGCTTGCGACCTTTTTGAGTATAAGCTTCGATATGTTTGGAGTAAGTTGATTTTTGCTACTTATTCACTTAGAGCTTTGGTTTGGGCTGAGCCCATTAACCCCACTTATGTATTCAGTCCCAACCCCTTCTCCTCTTCATTACTTCATTCCTCATTTCCTTATACTCAAGCTTTATATTAATGGAGAGTGGAAGAGGAAATTAAAACTCCAAGCCCTAGTTTTCTTTTGCAAATCAAACTCTAGCTCCAAACTAATAGAAGAACCCATTGGTAAGCTTCTCTTCTTCTTCTCCAACTCATTCTCTTATCAGTTTCAGAAATTCCTAAACCTAACTTTGGGAATGTTCTTCTTTTAAAGCTTAGAATCAAGCTTCTTGAGTTGGATTTGAAGAGTGGTTGATTCTCCTTTGCTTTCAAGCTTCTTCTTCAATCGTTTGGGTTCAAAGGTGAGATTTTTATCTCACATCTATGTCTATATCTATCTTTGATTGTTGGGTGTGAATTCCTAACACTTATTTATGTTCATTTGCTTTTAATTTGGATTGAATTGGTGAATATTCCAATTTTTGGTGTTTTGTAGTCAAATCTTTTAAAATCCAATCTTTGATGTTTGAACATGTTTTTGGTGATGCATCGAAGAGCCTATAGTGCTGGGTTGTCGATTGGCATAAATCCTTAGCATCCATCGCTCGTTCGATCGCATTTCGATTTGGATTTGCCATTTTTGGTCTAGGCTGTTTTTTTTGTCTAGCAGAAGATTTCAGACGTCTGAAATTAATTTCAGACATCTGAAACCAAATCCAGACGTCTGGAAAGGGGTTTGGAAAAGGCAGAGACTAAATCCAAACGTCTGAAACAAATTCCAAACATCTGAAATCAAATTCAGACGTCTGGTTGAAAATTTCAGATGTCTGAAATGGCCTAGCAATTAAAAATAGAAGGGAGAAAACACATTTACTTTCAGATACTAGGGCCAGACGTCTGGGAACACCTACCAGACGTCTGGAACTGTTTAATTTGGCTATTTTGGCTATTTTTGAGTATATTTCCAACTTTAATCGATTCGTGTTAATTCCCTTTTTGTTGTTATCATTTATTATGGACTTTGATGACATTTTCATTGTGATTTTTGGGAATATCCATTTTGATGGATTCGGTATCGATTTCTTTGGATTTTATTCATATCTTCGTATGTGAATTTTAGTGATTGATTGTTCCTACAATCTTCTTTGTGATTTGTCACTTTAAAAATATAAAGGTTTTCTATACGAGTAGTAAATATCAAAATTCTTTCATCAAAACGATTTCAACATTTATTTTATTACAAAGCAAGTTTCTTAAACCGTTTTCCAATCTATTAGTATATGGAAGCCTTTACCTCACTCGTATGAGAAATCTAATTAAACGACCTAGTAAAACGAGTGGTATGAAACACTTGCGTTTACTTCGTCGGTTAATTCTTGGACTTGTTCGATTGATACTCTTGTGACAATTTTCTAGTGAAGATTTACAGTTTGTTCGTAAATATTTAAGTTAAGCAAGTGGTTATAGGACATGAAGCTAAACTTTTATATTTACTAGCTTAGTGTAATTGACACTTCTCGTTGATCATGACGATCATTCTTATGATTTAGACTAGCAATTGTGCGATGTCTCTTGTTTGCTTGGTTAGACTAGACACCACTTGTGTGATTTCATTCACACATACCTTTTTACCTTCTTGGTTAGTCTAGACACCACTTGTGTGATTTCACTCACACATACGTTTTTGTTTGCGAGGTTAGACTAGACACCACTTGTGTGATTTCACTTACACATACCTTTTTGATTTTTGGTTAGTCTAGACCTCATCTGTGTGATTTCGACTCACACATATGGGGTAGCTCCCCATGGTCTTCGGACCGTCATGTGATAGGCCTCTTTCTTTTTCATGATTTTCTGGATTTCTTGTGTTGATTTCTGGAATTTATGTCATTGACTTGTTATGAGTACAAGTTTTGGGTATGATACCCTTTTGGATCTTTGAGAAGATTCTTGTGATATTGATTAATCTCTTGTTGATTATAATTTTCATACTTACAGTAGTATGATGTTATGGATATTATTCGCATATGCCATTTCTCTTATTTTATATCATGTCGTCTGATATTTATAGCTAGACTGATCCGTTTATTATTTTCTTATAAATAATACTCGGGTCAGACCGAGATGTTACAAGTGCTTCTGCTTGACTTCTCCCCCAGTGATTCACTACGCAGACTTTTGGCTACTCATTTAGATTAGCAGTTTTTGTTGTATACACTTGAGATATAGACTCATAGTTGTATTCTTTTGGTGTAGCACGTATTGCTATTCTTTTGTATTATTATGGATCTTTTTGACCACTACTCTGATGTACACTTTCATGTGTTAGTTATATATTCATATCTTCTTCCGCCTTTGTGATATGGATGTCTGTGACTAATTTGTGTTATGCTTACTTCTATGTTTGTTTCCGAAGATTATTTTTAGCCACCGTGTGATAAGTAATTACATGGATGGTCTCTCCTCATCAGCCTTATCTCCGCGCTAGTTGACAGCACTACACCGTAGTGTTCTTGGCTAGCGTGGGTTCTGTGGTGGGGCGTCACAGCTTGGTATCAGAGCCAAACTTCGGAACAATGTAGAATAACTTAACAAGGATCATCGTCCTAAGTCTATCTTTGGAGTTATACCATAGGATTAATTCGAGTCTTCATACCGATTCATCCTATTTCCTTTATGATTCCTTGTTTTATCTATCAAGATTGCTTGATATTCATTGGTGAATAACCTTCTTCCTTCTCTTCTTTCTTTCTTAAAGGAAGAGAATGTCTAGACCAGGCCGTCCCAGAACTGGATCATCTAGTGCTGCTCCTCAGGATGGTGTTTTTATGACTGCTCAACAGCTTCTTGATTTAGTAACAAATGCTCAACCAGCTGGAGCTAACCCGGAACCTACTCACCCAAAGTCGGGATTTGCACGCTTGTGCAGCGATTACACCAACTTGGGTGGGAAGCACTTCAAAGGTTCGGAAACTATCATCGAGGTCCAGGCTTGATTAAAATCATGCGATCGAATCTTTTCTCGCATGAACCTTATCGATCTCCACCGCGTTCAGGTGGCTTCCAGCATGCTCCAAGAGAGAGCATTGGACTGGTACGAACTCCTTATTTCAGAAATTTATGAAGCGGATCTCACCTGGGAGCAATTTCAGGGACGCTTCGAGTTAAAGTTTGTACCAGAAGCTGGGAAAGTAACCTTGGCTCGACGTTTTATAGACCTTGTTCAAGGTCAATCCTCTGTGACTGATTACGTCGCAGCCTTCGAGTCGCTTTCCAAATATGGGGTAGAATACATCAACACCCCATTGAAGAAGAACCAGAGGTTCGTTTATGGCTTAAATAAGAATCTTAAGAAGCCGCTACTCCTGAAACTAGAAGTCGCATTTGATTAACTCGTCGATATCGCTTTTCGTCTTGAAGAGGCTGATAGAGAGAGTGATGTTGAAGTGGAAGGCGCTAAACCAAACTTCAACAGCAAGAAGAGGCCAAACAAATTCAAGGGTCCTTATCCCAACAAAAAGGGTAAGCAAGCAACTCCTGCTGCAAAGGCTCCTTCTCCTAGTGGTGCGAGATGCTTCAACTGTGGATCTGGGGATCATTTTGCGAATAAGTGCTCAAAGCCCTAATCTTGTCGCTATTGTAAGAGCCCAGATCATTTCATGCATCAATGCATCAAACTTGAAGCCAAGAAGGAGGGAGAGTTAAATGTGGCTCAAGCCCATGGCAACACATCTCATGGCCAAGGTATTTCTCATTCCATTCTTGATGGTATTATTTTATTTCATGATAAACCTATTAGGGTTCTCTTTGATACGGGTGCATCTCATTCTTTTATATCAAAGGAACTTGTCGATACTTTTTCTTTAAGTGTTGATGCTTTAATGACTTCTTTGAGAATTGCGAATCCGGTTGGTGGATCCGCAACTCTTAGTTTGCTTTGTAGAAATGTGGAGATTATTTTATGTGATTTTTCTTTCCTAGCCGATTTGCATGTTATGCATTACTTAGGCTTTGGAATGATTTTGGGTATGGACTGGCTTAACCGTTATGAAGATCATATCCTGTGTCCTGAGAGGACTATTTATCTCCGACATCCGCAATCTGTAAATCAGATTTCTATTATTCTAAAAGATTCGGATCCCACTTTGACTGCATCTTTATATTCTTTAAATCCCCATGATGATGATAATGATGATGTGGAGGATGTCATTTCCCGTATTCACGTCATTCGTGAATATTCCAACATATTTGAGCCCGTTTTAGGATTACCACCTAAGCGAGCAATTGAGTTCCAAATTAATCTTATCCCTGGAGCTCAACCTATTACTCATCCTCCTTATCACATGTCCAATAAGGAGAATGAAGAGATGTGTAAACAATTATCTGAATTGGAGACGAAGCAATTTATTCGCTCTAGTTCCTCACCTTGGGGAGCTTCAGCTATTTTCGTAAAGAAATCCGACAGTACGCTTAGGCTTTGCGTTGACTATCACAAGCTTAACGATCTTACTATTAAGAATAAATATCCTTTACCTCGGATTGATGATCTATTTGATCAGCTAAGTGGTGCTAAGGTCTTTTCACAATTAGACTTGGCTACCGGTTTTCACCAGCTTCGTTTTGTAGAGGATAGTGTTCATTTGACATCGTTCCGTACTCGGTATGGATCTTATGAATGGCTAGTTATGCCATTTGGTTTAACGAATGCTCCGGCTTATTTCGTTGACCTCATGAATCGAGTTTTCAAAGATTTCCTCGATCGGTTTGTTCTCATTTTCATTGATGATATTCTTGTGTATTCTAAAACCGAGGAGGAACGTGAAAAACATCTTCGGGTTGTATTGGAAACTCTTAGGAGTAGTCAGTTAAAGACAAAATTTTCTAAATGCCACTTTTTGCAATCTCGTGTGAAGTTTCTCGGTCATATTATTTCCGAATCCGGAATTTCCGTGGATCCTTTAAAGATTGAAGCGATTCAAGATTGGAAAAGACCTGAGAGTGTGACTGAAATCCGTAGCTTTCTCGGGTTGGCGGGCTATTACCTTCGTTTTATTAAAGACTTTTCTAAGATTTTCGTGCCTCTCACTGGCTTGACTAAGAAGGGAGTTAAATACATTTAGTCGGACAAATGTGAAGCTTCTTTTTAGAAATTGAAAGAACTCCTTTCCGATGCTCCTATTCTCGTTATTCCCGAAGGGAATCAAGATTTTGCTGTTTATACCGATGCTAGTTGAGTTGGTTTGGGTGCCGTTCTTATGCAAAAAGGACGTGTTATTGCTTATGCTTCTAGGCAATTGAAGCCGGCCGAGACTAGATATGCCACACATGATTTAGAACTCGCGGCTATTGTTTTCGCCCTTCGAATGTGGCGTCATTATCTATTGGGAGAGAAATTTATTCTTTACACGGATCATAAGTCTTTGAAATATTTATTTTCTCAAAAAGAACTTAATTTACGTCAACAACATTGGCTCGAGTTCCTTGCACCTTATGATCTTGATATTCTTTATACCCCCGGTAAGGGTAATCGTGTCGCCGATGCTCTTAGCCGTAAGCAACAAGCAGTTGTTTCTATGATGATATTCGAATGGAACGATCTCGAGGTTTTATCCACTTGCGAAATTCGAGACCGTGTTTCCGATTTATGTTCATCTCTTGTTTTGTGTAGTCTTGAGGCTCATCCTTCTCTTTTAGACCGCATTCTTGAAGCTCAAGGGCTAGATCCTGAATTGGCTCTTCTTGGCAAAAAATTTAAGGATAAAATTGATATTGAAGGTTTAAAAGACTTTGATATCGATTCTCGTGGCGGCATTCGGAAATTTGGTAGACTTATCGTACCAAATATTAGTCATATTCGAAAAGATATTTTAGAAGATTCCCATCGTTCTAAATTTACCATTCATCCCGGTAGCAGTAAAATGTACGCGGATATGAAGCTACTTTATTATTGGGAGGGAATGAAACTTGACATCACTAACTTCGTTAAGCATTGCATGACTTGCCAACCCGAACATCAAAGGACCGGCGGGTTATTGCAACCTTTAGAAATTCCAATTTGGAAGTGGGACCAAATTTCCATGGATTTTATAGATGGCCTTCACCGTTCTCATTCGGGTCATGATAGCTTATGGGTGATTGTTGATAGACTCACTAAATCCGCCCATTTTATTCCCGTTCAGTCCAATCGAACCGTTCCACTTTTGGTCAAACTCTTTGTTAAAGAGATTGTTAAATTACAAGGGGTTCCTACTTCTATTGTTAGTGATCGTGATCCATTGTTTACTAGTGGATTTTGGAAGAGTCTTCAAAAAGCTTTGGGAACGAAGCTTAATTTTAGCACCGCTTATCATCCCCAGTCCGATGGACAAACCGAGCGTGTGAATCAAACTCTTGAAGATCTTCTTCGTGCATGTATTCTTGATTTTGGTGGAAGTTGGGAAGATCATATTTCACTTGTTGAATTTTCCTATAATAATAGCTTCCAATCTAGTATTGGTATGGCACCTTTCGAGGCACTCTATGGAAGGCCATGCCGATCTCCTTCTTGTTGGCTTGAGGCCGGTGAGAGGCTGGTTTTAGGTCCAGATTTTATTCTTGATTCCACAGAAAAGATTGATCTTATTCGTCATAGGATGAAAGAAGCCCAGAGTAGACAAAAATCCTATGCCGATAACTGGAGAAGGAAGTTAGAATTTTCTATGGGAGATCTTGTGTTCATTCGAATTTCACCTATGAAAGGTGTTGTACGTTTCTGCCGATCGGGAAAATTGGCGCCTCGATATATTGGGCCATTTCCTATCACTGAACGTATTGGTTCCATGGCTTATCGCCTTTTATTACCTGCTCAATTTTCTTCTATCCATGACGTGTTTCACGTTTCTCAACTTCGGAAATGTCTTTGAGATTCCGATTCTATTCTTGAGCCCGGTGTTGTGGAAGAGATTGAAGTTTCGCCTAATTTAACTTATGAGCAGCATCCTATTGGTATCATTGCTTCGGAAGTCAAACGACTTCGAAATAAAGATGTTCTGCTTGTTAAAGTTCAATGGTCTTCAAATCCTAAGGATTGTTCTTGGGAATCTAGAGAGTTCATCAAGCGATCACATCCGGACTTACTTTCCCATGCTCTTTAAGGTGAACCTTTTATTTCAAATTTCTTTTGTGTTGAATATGCTTTTATGGTTGTTACTTTATATTTTCTTCTTAAATATTGCGAGGACGCAATTTCTTTAAGGAGGGGAGTTTGTAACAACCCGCATATTTATCGATTTTTATATTTAAATATTTTATTTAAATATTTTATCGATACTCGGAATTTAGTCCGAAAAGCTACTTTTTGCATACGGTCGAATTAGGACTCAGGACCACTCCCATTGAGTTTAAAATGCCATTTGCGACCTTTTTGAGTATAAGCTTCGATATGTTTGGAGTAAGTTGATTTTTGCTACTTTTTCACTTAGGGCTTTGGTTTGGGCTGAGCCCATTAGCCCCACTTATGTATTCAGTCCCAACCCCTTCTCCTCTTCATTACTTCATTCCTTATTTCCTTATACTCAAGCTTTATATTAATGGAGAGTGGAAGAGGAAATTAAAACTCCAAGCCCTAGTTTTCTTTTGCAAATCAAACTCTAGCTCCAAACTAATAGAAGAACCCATTGGTAAGCTTCTCTTCTTCTTCTCCAACTCATTCTCTTATCAATTTCAGAAATTCCTAAACCTAACTTTGGGAATGTTCTTCTTTTAAAGCTTAGAATCAAGCTTCTTGAGTTGGATTTGAAGAGTGGTTGATTCTCCTTTGCTTTCAAGCTTCTTCTTCAATCGTTTGGGTTCAAAGGTGAGATTTTTATCTCACATCTATGTCTACATCTATCTTTGATTGTTGGGTATGAATTCCTAACACTTATTTATGTTCATTTGCTTTTGATTTGGATTGAATTGGTGATATTCCAATTTTTGGTGTTTTGTAGTCAAATCTTTAAAAATCCAATCTTTGATGTTTGAACATGTTTTTGGTGATGCATCGAAGAGCCTAAAGTGCTGGGTTGTCGATTGGCATAAATCCTTAGCATCCATCGCTCGTTCGATCGCATTTCGGTTTGGATTTGCCATTTTTTGTCTAGGCTGTTTTTTTTGCCTAGCAGAAGATTTTAGACGTCTGAAATTAATTTCAAATATCTGAAACCAAATCCAGACGTCTGGTTGAAAAATCTAGACGTCTGGAAAGGGGTCTGGAAAAGGCAGAGACTAAATGCAGACGTCTGAAACAAATTCCAGACGTCTGAAATCAAATTCAGACGTCTGGTTGAAAATTTCAGACATCTGAAATGGCCCAGGAATTAAAAATAGAAAGGATAAAACATATACACTTCCAGATACTAGGGCCAGACGTCTGGGAACACCTACCAGATGTCTGGAACTATTTAATTTGCCTATTTTGGCTATTTTTGAGTATATTTCAAACTTTAATCGATTCGTGTTGATTCCCTTTTTGTTGTTATCATTTATTATGGACTTTGATGACATTTTCATCGTGATTTTTGGGAATATCCATTATGATGGATTCAGTATCGATTTCTTTGGATTTTATTCACATCTTCGTATGTGAATATTAGTGATTGATTGTTCCTACAATCTTCTTTGTGATTTGTCACTTTAAAAATATAAAGGTTTTCTATACTAGTAGTAAATATCAAAATTCTTTCATCAAAATGATTTCAACATTTATTTTATTACAAAGCTCGTTTCTTAAACCGTTTTCCAACCTATTAGTATATACAAGCCTTTACCTCACTCGTATGAGAAATCTAATTAAACGACCTAGTAAAACGAGTGGTATGAAACGCTTGCGTTTACTTCTTCGGTTAATTCTTGGACTTGTACGATTGAAACTCTTATGACAATTTTCTAGTGAAGATGTACAGTTTGTTCGTAAATATTTAAGTTAAGCAAGTGGTTATGGGACATGAAGCTAAACTTTTATATGTACTAGCTTAGTGTAATTGACACTTCTCGTTGATCATGACGATCATTCTTATGATTTAGACTAGAAATTGTGCGATGTCTCTTGTTTGCTTGGTTAGACTAGACACCACTTGTGTGATTTCATTCACACATACCTTTTTACCTTCTTGGTTAGTCTAGACACCACTTGTGTGATTTCACTCACACATACGTTTTTGTTTGCGAGGTTAGACTAGACACCACTTGTGTGATTTCACTCAAACATACCTTTTTGATTTTTGGTTAGTCTAGACCTCATCTGTGTGATTTCGACTCACACATATGGGGTAGCTCCCCATGGTCTTCGGACCGTCATGTGATAGGCCTCTTTCTTTTTCATGATTTTCTGGATTTCTTGTGTTGATTTCTGGAATTTATGTCATTGACTTGTTATGAGTACAAGTTTTGGGCATGATACCCTTTTGGATCTTTGAGAAGATTCTTGTGATATTGATTAATCTCTTGTTGATTATCATTTACATACTTACAGTAGTATGATGTTATGGATATTATTCGCATATGCCATTTCTCTTATTTTATATCATGTTGTCTGATATTTATAGCTAGACTGATCCGTTTATTATTTTCTTATAAATAATACTCGGGTCAGACCGAGATGCTACAGGTGCTTCTACTTGACTTCTCCCCCAGTGATTCACTACACAGACTTTTGGCTACTCGTTTAGATTAGCAGTTTTTGTTGTATACACTTGAGATATAGACTCATAGTTGTATTCTTTTGGTATAGCACGTATTGCTATTCTTTTGTATTATTGTGGATCTTTTTGACCACTACTCTGATGTACACTTTCATGTGTTAGTTATATATTCATATCTTCTTCCGCCTTTGTGATATGGATGTCTGTGACTAATTTGTGTAATGCTTACTTCTATGTTTGTTTCCGAAGATTATTTTTAGCCACCGTGTGATAAGTAATTACATGGATGGTCGCTCCTCATCAGCCTTATTCTCCGCGCTAGTTGACAGCACTACACCGTAGTGTTCTTGGCTAGCGTGGGTTTTGAGGTGGAGCGTCACACAAGTTGACCAAGAACATGACAAACCGAAGGTACTCTCCTACCACATCCCATTGGGCATCTCCTATAGGATTAATAACGAGTAGTCCTTGTATACAAGATCCTAGAATGAAGAGACCGCTGCAATTTATTTATCTTGGGAGCTACATCGAAATCATCAACAAGCAGTCTTTTCGCTATGAAGATCCCCGCCTTCAACTTCATTATCTTTAACATATCTTCACTTTCGAACTCGTAAATTAGTTTAAAGTAGTTTTCGGGTAGGAATCCTCCAAATTTGATCCCGGTTTTGTTGAACCAATTATCGATAAAAAGGTGTTAAGTGGGTGATTAATATTCCATTAATTTGTATCCTTTTATCCAAAATATCTTCTTAGAGAGATATATATTTTAAAACCAGTTCTTTTTAGTATATAAAGGATTACTAAACCTCTCTTTAACCAAATCAAAATAGTTTATCATAAAGTGTATTGCAAAAAAAATTTAAGTAAAAAGGGTCGATAGAAATTATACTAATTCTCCTCAACATCAATTTCCATATTCAACCTTTACTATCCATCGAATAACAATGAAATCACCTTTAAATTCACATGGATAATATGGGTTCCCTCCTTGGAATTTAATACCATGTATAAGAATATTATTTCTATACTATCCAAGTTTTATTAAGTTTGAAAAAATTAAATCTCTTATACTTGCCAGGTTTTCGACATTTCTACCATTTCTATTCCTCGCCCAAGAAACTGGCCAGATAAGCCGAGGAAATTTTGAACATCTCCTTGGTTTAAGCACCTCATATTCAGATCTTATGAAAAGAAAAATCCAGTCTACTCATCGGCTTTTGAGAGCTAAGATTAAATCACTTGATTATACTAACTTTTCTTTGAATCATTTATTTATACTCTTTTGAAATAAATTATAAAACCACCAAATTATCTTTAAAATACTTAATTATCTATTTGAAAACATCTATAAAATATTTAGGAAATAATACTTAAGTTTAAACATACTTCAATAAAAAAATGCTGCAAAAGGTGCTGCGAATAATGCTGCGGATAGTGCTGTTAAGACTCATTTAATCAAAACAACTTTTTGATCATTTAGAAATCAAATTTTATAAATCAAATATATTTCAAAACATTTTAACATATTTATCAACTATATTCCATATTTTTAAAGATTTTCATAATATCATTTATAAAGAATTTATTGCTTTAGTTTTTGAACAACCAAACCGCGACTATTTTGAAAATTTGTTTTGCTCATATTTCAAAATATACTAAACGAAATCTCGATCTTTATAATTTTTTTGAAAAATATGATTATAAGAGTTTGGAAAATATTTATTACAAAAATTCCGTGTAACGATCCTGAATTTGGAACAATTCAAATTGAAAATATTTAATTAATTTTAAATATTTGAATAATGGTTTAAATTGAATTTCCAATATAACTATGAATTTGGCGATTAAATTTTATAATTTAATCTATCGAAAGTTGAATAAAATTTGAATTTGACTTTGGAGTTTGAAATTGAATATTAAATTTGTATTTAAAATTCGAACTACTGACTTAGAAAAAATAATTTAGATTTAAGGATTATTATTTATGTAAATTTATAAATTGACGGTTGATTTTAATAACATTTTTCTTTAACTTAAATAAAATGGAATAAATTTTATCAATACAAAATACAAGTATGAAATCAAATTGTAAAAACCGTTAATATAAATTTATGTTTGATAGTTGAGCTTCAAAATGTTTATATATTTACTAAAGAAAATATCTACAAAACAAATTGAATTTGAAATGAAAAAAACATAATAATAATAATAATAAACAATTAAATAATATGAATATTGTATAAAGCAAAGAAATAAACTTAAGCATACAAAAGTAATAATAAAAAAAGAAAAAGAAAATTTGGTTAAGAGGTTGTGGGCTTTAAATTTAATCTCGGCCCATAGTGTTTCTTTGTTTTGATGCCGTTCCCTTTTTATTGCAATTCGACCAGTCCCCCTTTGTTTATTCATTCGAAACCCTAAATAAATCATACGAGAAAAAAAAATGGCGGCCTCAGAAAATTTTCTCCGTTCGATCGAGAATGAGGGCTTTCGCTCCTCCGTTTCAAATTAGGGATTCGATTCGTGGTTTGCTTCGTTCTGGGTTACTTGCTGATCAAATCTCGTGCTCATCGAAGCTAAGGTGAGTGAATATTTCACTCACATCTACTTCTCTCTACTGCTTAGCTATTATCTGATGCTTTTGAATTCTTGTTCGTGTCCTTTTGATTTAATTTAACACTGCTTCGATTCTGGCTTTGCTGGTCACCACGGTGTTGACTTTTGACTTGTTCGACTTCGATTTTGATTTCATGAAAGAATTTTGGCTTCGGACTTCTTTTGCTTTGTGGACTCAACTTTGTTATGCTCTTGATCATTTGCTGTTGAGGTTTTGTATTGTTTGGTTTTGATAGAACTGTCTGGTGCATTTTTGTTGTGTGGATCTGGAATACTCATCCACTTCGCTTGTATCATCCTATATCCACACTTCATGTTTATGTGTATTTGCTCGGCTTTGGAATTTCTTGAACCTGCCATCATGTTTTGTTCATCTCTGCTTGACTTTTAGTTGTACTTAGCAACACTTGATGTAGTAGTTTTGTTTACGGAAGCATATGCAGTTTGCTGCTTGACTTTGTATACTTTGTCTTGATCAAAAAAAAAATTGCCTATATGTATTAATCTATTGCATACCTGTACACAATTCGTTCAGGTATCACTGACTGTGAGTTGCATTGAGCATTTTATAGTCTTCTTCGAACTGTTTGCGTTTCAGTGTACTTGTTGTTTTCATGTTCGATCACTAAGCACTTGCCATGTTGCATACTCTCTGTTGCACTGAGTCTTGATATCACTTGAACCTTGGTGTAGTTGTTGTTTATTTTGGTTCACTATTTGCATTACTGGTCTTTGATGTTTAGACAGACCTGGACTTTGATATTGTTATGGTTTCGTTGGTTAGTCGAGTTGCCTACATGTGCTCTTGTAGTCGAGTCTGCATATGTGTATTTTGTAGCAGCTTGGTGTAGCACTTGTATTTAATCTAGATTCTTTTGGAGTCCAGTTCCATTCTGGTTTATGTTTTGATCGCTGAGACGGTTTTGACTTGTTTCAGTTTGAAGATTTGTCTGGTTACAGAACTATTTCTTGTTCCCTGTCTTGATGGTGAACTGTTACCCTATCATCTGGTTGCATTTGTCTTTGTTAGAATCTTGAAGTAGTCTTCATTGTTGCATTCTTTTGCTTCGAGCATGTTGTCTGCAGATGCTTGGTGCATTCATGTATATTGGTTTAGATTTGTACTGAACTTGTTTTTGTGTCTTTCTTCCAATTTTCATCTATGAATATTGTCGAGTCTGATTGTATAGCAGTTGTACACGTGTCTTGTGATCTTCATATATGAGTCCTTTGCATTCATGTACTTGAGTCATTTGAGACATTGGATCTTTGCATTCAGTTTATTTAATTTGTTGAAGCTTTGCATCCATATACTTGAGTCTTTGCCTTTTGGTCTGCATCATTGCTTGACCTGTTGCACTGTTGTCGACACTGGGTTGCATACCTTATTGCATTCACTCCAAGTAAGTTGATTCTCTTTACCATATGCATCTGTAGTTGTTTCAACTGTTGTGCTTCGTTGTGGTTTCATGTCTGTAGTTGTCTGCATTCACTCCAGATATTCTTCACTTTTGTCTATGTTGATACTGTATGCTTGCATATCCATATTGCATATGTACTGATCTGGTCTATCTCCTTATGCAATTGCTGTTTGGACCTGTTTGTACCTATGTAATTCACTTGTATCACTTTCTATCACACTTCAGTTTGTGGTTGGCATTGATACAGTTTGTATTTGAGTTGAACTTGGTCTAGTCTCATGTAGTTGTCACTGGTTACTGCACACTTGTACACACATTCATTCATGTTGTGTGTCATTGAGGTTTTTGCACTCAGGCCATATTTCTCCTTATGCAGATATAATGCGTACCCATTTTTGTAAGTGCTCATATAAGTTACACGTTGATATTTTCTTTTTTAGTGATTCATTCATGTGCCTATTTGTGAATATATTTGGTTCTGGTCTGGTCATCATGTAGTTCTATATATGTACATGTCTTGGTTCACTGTTGTACTTCACTGCACTTGATTGTGATGTTGTTACCAGACTTGAGTTGTACCTTTTTTTCATGTTTTCTGGCCACTGTGTACTTTGAGTAGTATAGTTGGTTTATCATGATGTTCACTGGTATCATTTGCTTTGTTGACTTGTGCATTTGAATGTGTATTTGGTTCTGGTGCTCTTGTACACTTGAGACTTTGCACTTTGGTGCTACAGTTGAGTTGAGACCATAGCATTCATGTGTACATTACTTGTTTCACTGTTGGTGTTGATATTGCATGTTGAATCCACCTTGTCTTTTGACTCGACTGTGCACGAGTTGGCGAGGCAGTGCACACGGGTACAAATGTACACGAGTGTACTACAGCCACTCATGATTACCTGTCCCTGGTAGAAATACTGATATGCACATATATTACACAATCAAAAGTGATGACAATAACCCATATATCTGAGTCAAACATTATTTTCAAACTGAAAAAAAAACATTTTGTCATCTATCTTCTTTACAATTTGAGTTTGCTGAATTGTTGTTTAACACTGTTAAGTGTTATATTTACCGCGATCCGATTTCTTTGTTAAAAGAATCGGATAGGTGAATTTATCTTTAACTGTCGTCTAATTGCTATTTAATTATTATTGCTGCTATGCACTAATAATTGAGTTTGAATTAGACTGACCCGTGTATTATTTTCTTTTGAATGTAATACTCGGGTCAGACCGAGTATTTTACAGCTTGAAGATTTTCAGGCAGCAAAGTTAGAGAGGGGGAAACGCTTCACTTTAGCTTTTCAGGATTTTTGTACTTTAAAGAAATATTCCGCTGTATAAAATAAAATGCATTGTATAAACTCTGATATTTGTATATAAAAGAAAAATTCATTTATGTGAAATGTTATTATTATTCTGTGATTCTGTGACTGATTCTGTTTAAACTCTATAAACTAAATGACAATCCTCATTTTGAACGTTTCAAGTTGGTTTAATTACCGACTGGGGGCGGTCAAAAAGGCGGGATGTTACAATTTGGTATCAGAGCTTTGGTTTACACAAAGCTTAGTTTATGGCGTTTAATATGAATAGTTACTAGAATCACTTTAAAGAAAGCGTTTTTCAAATTTAAATAAGTATAAAGTTGTTTTTTTAAAATAAAAGGTATTTTAAAAATCCAAATCTTTTTGGACAATTCCCCTCTCTAAATTTAGGTTTGCGATAGTTTCTATTCGGTGAGGTCTCCTTAGATTTGAGTTTCGATCGTTTGGAAACTCATTATCGAATTTTTGTGAGTTATGGAAAAATAAAATTTGAGTTAAGTGAATTGATAAATTGGTTTAAATCGAATATTTTGAATATCTCCGAAG
The DNA here is from genome assembly GCA_030765085.1 of Allium cepa. Taxonomy (NCBI): domain Eukaryota; kingdom Viridiplantae; phylum Streptophyta; class Magnoliopsida; order Asparagales; family Amaryllidaceae; genus Allium; species Allium cepa. The sequence goes on from CM060943.1 coordinate 778,843,091, forward strand.
TAATTGGGAAATAAAATGACATGTTCATTTGGTTATAACCAAACGGATTATTGAACTATGACTTGGGAATTTGATTTTGAATTCTTTTGAAATTGATTTCAATTGTTGTAAAGAACGATTTAGTAAATAAAACAGATATGTCTTGGTAAAACGATTGAATAACCCAACTTCTGCTAATGAGGATTTCAAATTTTGATAGGAAACTTCTTAAAACATCTTGTTAATTATAATGGCGAAAACCGAAGCGCAAAAGGCAGCATGGAAAGCAAGCTATAGCCCGATCAGCTAGAGCAAAAAGTGTAAGGATGATAGATAAGGATGGGAACATCTCATATTTTTGTGGAAACTATAAGAATTGGGGACATGTTGACTTTGAATGTGTTAATCCTCCTTCAATACAACCTGAAATAGTGCAAACCGAAGAGGGAAGTTTAGCAAGGATGCGGACTACCAGACCGAAAATCGATAGCCTTAATAATTCTGAATCTTAAACCAATTAATGTATTTGAAGGAATCAATGTATTTTGTAATACTATCTTTTGTAATCCAAAATCTTCTATGTATGTATTATAAAAGTATTAAGCTATGGATGGTTTTGTATGGAAAGAAGTATTCTAGTAAAATAGCGTTTTGGGAAGGAAATCTACTCGTCAACTTAACTGTATGAATAAAACCAGTTTTGATGTAAAAGCTTATATTCCAAGTTTAGACTAATGCCTAAAATAGTTAATGTGGAAATATGAATCTAATGGAACCAAGTCGATGAATGGCTTACTAAAGAACTAGTTGATTATTTTGGAAATGAAAAGCAAATGCAAAAATTCAAATGGGATTTAGATTTCAAATTTGATATTTGTTAATATGAAAATCCATAATAGATTTAATAGATTCAGTGATGAATTTGAATTTGAACGGGCATAGAATTAAGTTAAGTGGAAAACTTAATATTGGAAAATTTGAAGTTGTTTTAAAATGTGTTAAGAATCGAAAGCATAGATTTCAACATTCATTGTTGAAATAGACGTTTTCGAGAGAAATCAAAGGAAATGGTGGACTATAACACTATTGTTATAGTAAATGATTTCTGAAAGGAAATTTTTTATGTAGTATTGGGATTTATATATCTATCTTAAATTCGAATTCCTGTACTAATGATTTGGGTCGTCGTAACGATGTTTTATGCAACATTTGTTTTGACTCAAGTTAATGTGTTAAAGAATGATTTCCTTTAAGAATGAGATATATACTTAATTATGATAAGTATATTGAATATTTTCAAAGTGTTGAAAATAAATGGATTTGTGAATTACTTATTATTAAATAAGTATGTGAATATTTTCCAATATGAAATGAAAAGTTTGAAATTTTATCTTTTGAAGATAAATTGAAAAGTGAATATTTGAATTTGTTTCAAATGGTTAAGTGTGGAAAATTATATATATCTTGTAAAGATATTATTTTTGGGAAATTTGAACAATTAATTCAACTTTGAATTTTGAATGGTTGATTTGGATTGTATGTCTAACATTGTGAATTGACGACATAGCAGTTGATCTCTATTAAATATATATCTGTTGGTGGCGGAGAATTTATTCTCTTAGCTTAACACCCTTCTCTGAGACGTACGAGCTCAGAGGTTATATATCGACAGACATCAATTATGTGTTGAGAATTGACTATGTAACATGAAATCCAAATCGAGTGTGAAGTCGATAATAAATTGGATTATGAATGTGAATTAGGTTTGAGATAACCTTAAATTTCCATATCGACTTAGAGTAAAAATTTAAATGGATAATGAAATGGAAAATTTTTGAATCCTCTATTTGTCATGGGTATGAGATATTGTGGTTTTCATAACGTATATATGAGAATACGATAAATTCGAAAACCATTAGTTTGGAAGGTAATTGTTATGGGAAACTTGTGTAAGTACATGAGTATGATATGTACGAATTGTGAAATGAAATATTATATATGTATGTATGATATTATGTTTTCCAAATTGAGGATATGGAAAAGTACCTTCCATTTAAAAAAAAATTGTGAAGGTTGTTGGAACTCGAGATGAGTGTCCATTTGAAAATCGTAGCTACGTAGTATTTCCATTAGTTGGAGTGACTATTTGTATTTCCATTAGTTGGAATGTCCATTTGGACTGGTACCCCTCATGATGGATCATCATGATGGGATAGTGTGCTAGCGTAATTCGAGGGGCGAGATGCCTATGGTTACAAGCGATTCTACCGGGATAGTAGCGCAATCGCCGTGTATACCGCGATCTAGATACACTCGGGTAGTAGCGTAATTTGAGGGGCGTGATGCCTACAGTTACAAGCAATTCCACTGGGATAGTGGCGTAACCGCCATGTAAATTGCAATCTAAAAACCAAAGCGTAATTCGAGGGGCGAGATGCCTACGGTTACAAGCGATTCTACTGGGATAGTAGCGTAACCGCCGTGTGAACCACGATCTATGGCGACAACCATGGCAAAATTCAAGAGATGAGAAATCTACAGTTACAAGCGATTCTACTGGGATAGTAGCGGAACCGCCGGGTAAACTGTGATCCATGGGGGAACGTGCTTTCCATATCCATTTTTAAAAGAATTTTTAAAGTATTTTCACTGGGAATTGAAGCAAATATATTTAGTACTTGGAGATTTTTAGTCTTGCGCCTGGCCAGCGTATGCCTAATGTCTTTAAGAACGACAATAGACTTGTTAAATTTTGAGTTAGCAAGTATTTTCAAACTTTAAATAGCAAATTAATTGTTGAAATTAAAATCTCCATAACCCCAACTTAATAAACTAAGGAAGAGGATCTTTGAAATGTTTTGAAAGTCCACAGCTTTGGGAAAGATGTAATATGTAAATCTCTAATATGAAGTGTTTCAAGTTTAAAATTGAGTTTTGTAAGTCGAAAATTTTAGTAAAAGATATTTTGCATCTTGATTGTAGAAATAAATGAACAAAAAGAAATTAATGAACAAAGCTAGTAAGATAAAACAAATAGAATGAATTTTATACTCATTTATTTTAAAAAAAAAAGTTTGAGCTTGGTAAAATTGGGTAGAGTATAAATATCGGTGAGATTTTAACAATCATTTTCCCTAACTTATAATTTCGGGACAAAATTCTTTTATGGGGGGAAGGTTGTAACGATCCTGAATTTTGAACAATTTAAATTGAAAATATTTAATTAATTTTAAATATTTGAATGATGGTTTAAATTGAATTTCCAATATAACTATGAATTTGGCGATTAAGTTTTAGAATTTAATCTATCGAAAGTTGAATAAAATTTGAATTTGACTTTGGAGTTTGAAATTGAATATTAAATTTGTATTTAAAATTCGAACTACTGACTTAGAAAAAATAATTTAGATTTAAGGATTATTATTTATGTAAATTTATAAATTGATGGTTGATTTTAATAACATTTTTCTTTAACTTAAATAAAATGGAATAAATTTTATCAATACAAAATACAAGTATGAAATCAAATTGTAAAAAACGTTAATATAAATTTATATTTGATAGTTGAGCTTCAAAACGTTTATATATTTACTAAAGAAAATATCTACCAAACAAATTGAATTTGAAATGAAAAAACATAATAATAATAATAACAAACAATTAAATAATATGAATATTGTATAAAGCAAAGAAATAAACTTAAGCATACAAAAGTAATAATAAAAAAAGAAAAAGAAAATTTGGTTAAGAGGTTGTGGGCTTTAAATTTAATCTCGGCCCATAGTGTTTCTTTGTTTTGATGTCGTTCCCTTTTTATTGCAATTCGACCCGTCCCCCTTTGTTTATTCATTCGAAACCCTAAATAAATCATACGACAAAAAAAAGGCGGCCTCGGAAAATTTTCTTCGTTCGATCGAGAATGAGGGCTTTCGCTCCTCCGTTTCAAATTAGGTATTCGATTCGTGGTTTGCTTCGTTCTGGGTTACTTGCTGATCAAATCTCGTGCTCATCGAAGCTAAGGTGAGTGAATATTTCACTCACATCTACTTCTCTCTACTGCTTAGCTATTATCTGATGCTTTTGAATTCTTGTTCGTGTCCTTTTGATTTAATTTAATACTACTTCGATTCTGGCTTTGCTGGTCACCACGGTGTTGACTTTTGACTTGTTCGACTTCGATTTTGATTTCATGAAAGAATTTTGGCTTCGGACTTCTTTTGCTTTGTGGACTCAACTTTGTTATGCTCTTGATCATTTGCTGTTGAGGTTTTGTATTGTTTGGTTTTGATAGAACTGTCTGGTGCATTTTTGTTGTGTGGATCTAGAATACTCATCCACTTCTCTTGTATCATCCTATATCCACACTTCATGTTTATGTGTATTTGCTCGGCTTTGGAATTTTTCGAACCTGCCATCATGTTTTGTTCATCTCTGCTTGACTTTTAGTTGTACTTAGCAATACTTGATGTAGTAGTTCTGTTTACGGAAGCATATGCAGTTTGCTGCTTGACTTTGTATACTTTGTCTTGATCAAAAAAATAAAAATAAAAATAAAAAAATAAAAATAAAAATAAAATAAAATTGCCTATATGTATTTATCTATTGCATACCTGTACACATTTCGGTCAGGTATCACTGACTGTGAGTTGCATTGAGCATTTTATAGTCTTCTTCGAACTGTTTGCGTTTCAGTGTACTTGTTGTTTTCATGTTCGATCACTAAGCACTTGTCATGTTGCATACTCTCTGTTGCACTGAGTCTTGATATCACTTGAACCTTAGTGTAGTTGTTGTTGCTTTTGGTTCACTATTTGCATCACTGGTCTTTGATGTTTAGACAGACCTGGACTTTGATATTGTTATGGTTTCGTTGGTTAGTCGAGTTGCCTACATGTGCTCTTGTAGTCGAGTCTGCATATGTGTATTTTGTAGCAGCTTGGTGTAGCACTTGTATTTAATCTGGATTCTTTTGGAGTCCAGTTCCATTCTGGTTTATGTTTTGATCGCTGAGACAGTTTTGACTTGTTTCAGTTTGAAGATTTGTCTGGTTACAAAACTATTTCTTGTTCCTGGTCTTGATGGTGCACTGTTACCCTATCATCTGGTTGCATTTGTCTTTGTTAGAATCTTGAAGTAGTCTTCATTGTTGCATTCTTTTGCTTCGAGCATGTTGTCTGCAGATGCTTGGTGCATTCATGTATATTGGTTCAGATTTGTACTGAACTTGTTTTTGTGTCTTTCTTCCAATTTTCATCTGTGAATATTGTCGAGTCTGATTGTATAGCAGTTGTACACGTGTCTTATGATCTTCATATATGAGTCCTTTGCATTCATGTACTTGAGTCATTTGAGACATTGGATCTTTGCATTCAGTTTATTTAATTTGTTGAAGCTTTGCATCCATATACTTGAGTCTTTGCCTTTTGGTCTGCAGCATTACTTGACCTGTTGCACTGTTGTCGACACTGGGTTGCATACCTTATTGCATTCACTCCAAGTAAGTTGATTCTCTTTACCATATGCATCTGTAGTTGTTTCACCTGTTGTGCTTCGTTGTGGTTTCATGTCTGTAGTTGTCTGCATTCACTCCAGATATTCTTCACTTTTGTCTATGTTGATACTGTATGCTTGCATATCCATATTGCATATGTACTGATCTGGTCTATCTCCTTATGCAATTGCTGTTTGGACCTGTTTGTACCTAGGTAATTGACTTGTATCACTTTCTATCACACTTCATTTTGTGGTTGGCATTGATACAGTTTGTATTTGAGTTGAACTTGGTCCAGTCTCATGTAGTTGTCACTGGTTACTGCACACTTGTACACACATTTATTCATGTTGTGTGTCATTGAGGTTTTTGCACTCAGGCCATATTTCTCCTTATGCAGATATAATGCGTACCCATTTTTGTAAGTGCTCATATAAGTTACACGTTGATATTTTCTTTTTAGTGATTCATTCATGTGCCTATTTGTGAATATATTTGGTTCTGGTCTGGTCATCATGTAGTTCTATATATGTACATGTCTTGGTTCACTGTTGTACTTCACTGCACTTGATTGTGATGTTGTTACCAGACTTGAGTTGTACCTTTTTTTCATGTTTTCTGGCCACTGTGTACTTTGAGTAGTATAGTTGGTTTATCATGCATGTTCACTGGTATCATTTGCTTTGTTGACTTGTGCATTTGAATGTGTATTTGGTTCTGGTGCTCTTGGACACTTGAGACTTTGCACTTTGGTGCTGCAGTTGAGCTGAGACCATAGCATTCATTTATACATTACTTGTTTCACTGTTGGTGTTGATATTGCATGTTGAATCCAGCTTGTCTTTTGACTCGACTGTGCACACGAGTTGGCGAGGCAGTGCACACGGGTACAAATGTACACGAGTGTACTGCAACCACTCATGATTACCTGTCCCTGGTAGAAATACCGATATGCACAGATATTACACAATCAAAAGTGATGACAATAACCCATATATCTGAATCAAACATTATTTTCAAAATGAAAAAAAAACATTTTGTCATCTATCTTCTTTAAAATTTGAGTTTGCTGAATTGTTGTTTAACACTGTTAAGTGTTATATTTACCGCGATCCGATTTCTTTGTTAAAAGAATCGGATAGGTGAATTTATCTTTAACTGTCGTCTAATTGCTATTTAATTATTATTGCTGCTATGCACTAATAACTGAGTTTGAATTAGACTGACCCGTGTATTATTTTCTTTTGAATGTAATACTCGGGTCAGACCGAGTATTTTACAGCTTGAAGATTTTCAGGCAGCAAAGTTAGAGAGAGGGGGAAATGCTTCACTTTAGCTTTTCAGGATTTTTGTACTTTAAAGAAATATTCCGCTGTATAAAATAAAATGCATTGTATAAACTCAGATATTTGTATACAAAAGAAAAATTCATTTATGTGAAATGTTATTATTATTCTTTGATTCTGTGGCTGATTCTGTTTAAAATCTATAAACTAAATAACAATCTGTCATTTTGAACGTTTCAAGTTGGTTTAATTACCGACAGGGGGCGGTCAAAAAGGCGGGATGTTACATTCCGACCCCGAGTCCATCGTATAAATGGATTTAACTTTCTACAACACGAAATCGTGAACTATAGTTACAGAATGCGCCTATTTTAACTCAATTTACATACTCAATCCAAACTTCACCAAATAGCATTTTAGTGTTTACAAAACATTTTAAACCTTTTTAAAAGGGTTTAAGATTCCGTATCACTTTTATAACTTGGTTCAGAAAGTGATTTCCTTGTGTAATGTCGACGTGTATTTAACGTGACTTGTTTACACAATTAAACACTATATTAAAACAACCAATACTTAATGATCAAAGCATAGTAAACATCCGTAGCAATCATATCATGTCATCATTATGTATACATAAACAGAGTTTCTCACTTGATTTTCGATCGGACTAACTTCAAAATGCTATAGCTCCACTGTCTCAAAATCGAAGATCACGACTACTAGCACAAATGCTCCTAGGGGTTTCAACATTGGCCTTAGAGGCTTGGGAGGGCTCGACCTTTCTTGGAAAATGCTGGTGGAAGGCTTGGTTGCACACAACCTTGGTGGAGGAGAAGGAAGAGATCACCAGCATGAACTTTGGTTTGAAGTGGTATAGATTTCGATTGATTTTGGCATAAATTTGTTTTTATTTCGTAATATTTTCTTTCTTAGGCTATGGAAGCCATTAATGTAAAGAAGAAGAGGATGAAGAGCTTAGGAATTTTATAAAGAAGAAGTGTGGATGAAGTGAAGATGGGTGATGGTATTTATAAGAAAAATGTGGATAAAAATACCATGATATTTCCACACAAACACACAACCATTTCATCCCCACCACTGCCCCCTCTCCCCTCATCATTCCTGGCCGAGTACCCCACCACCCATGTGTATGGACATATGCTTGTAATTAGGGTGTAAGAGATCGACTTTGGGTTTACTTAAGGATTAAGTTCTTGGAAAATAGCTTAGATATTTTGTAATATATACATATACATATACATATATATGTATATTTGTGTATGTATACGTATATTTGTGTGTGTGTGTAGATATTTGTTATTTATATCATATATATAAATCAAAAGGAATATATCATATATACATATATTTGTGTATATATACGCATATTTGTGTGCATGTGTGTGTTTGTACATGTGCATGTGAATGTGTTCGTGTATATACATGTATGTGTGCATACGTATATCTGAAATTATTCACAATGTTGCACAACTTTTCTACGTTAAATCGTTACGGATCCCCATTTCGATTTTCGATCATATTTTCACTTCTTATTTAATATATGGATATATATATTTGAAAAAAAGGTTTGATAATAATATTTATATCATTATATAACGATAAAAATGGCTTATTTAATAATTAAAATAAATATTAAATCATTTAAACTCAATTTAAATTCAAAAATCATTTGGTCCAAAATAGTGACATCATTGATGATGTCCTAAAGAGATTTTATTTTCAAAAATAAAATAAATAATTTTATTACATATTCTCACTTATATATATATATATATCAGTGTACGTATCTTGCTCCGTGCACGATGTCGGATGGTCTAAAAGCAGTTTATTAATAAACGGTTTCTGATCATTTTATCAATATTTGTTCGAAGATATTTTTGTAAATACTTGTTCAAAATATGATTACTGTTATTTATTTAGGTTTAGAACATCACATTATGTCGTAAAACCTTATTTTTGAAAAATCTTAAATTAAATCACCTTTTTCTAAGTGCCGAATTTATGTTTCGTTATAGATTTCCCTCTTTAAAAGAATTTCGTCCTCAAATTAAAGATGAAAAAAAGATAATTCAATGGAATATATCATATATGATGAAATATATAGGAAGCTGTTATAAGTGACTATAACACGACAGTGAGCATATTATCTCATACAATATATACGGTTTATACATCCATCCTAAACTTTGGATATGCCTTCTTTCTCCTATCCTCTTTTTCCCATGTACAGTCATTAGCATCACTACCCCATTGAACTTTAACTAATTACATAACTTTTTTCCTTAAAGGCTTCTCATCACAATCCATGATTTTACTAGGTTTTCTGATAACTGTTAAATTGGGCTCTACTTCTAAATCCTCATGGGTAGCTGTCGCTAGGATTTATTCTAGATCATACACATACTTACATAAATGGTATATGTGAAACACATTGTGTATACCCGACAACCTCTTTGGTAGTTCTACTCGATAGGCTAATGGGCCAATCCACTCTAGAATGAGAAAAGGTGCAATATATCGAGGAGCTAGCATGCCAGTTCTACCACATCTCACGACTTCCCTCATCGGAGCTGTCTTTAACTGAGAATTCTAAATTTCTATGTCTTTAATTGGTGTAACTCTTTTATTAGTTGTGTGGTTCTTTCAATTTCTTTCTGATCATGTCCACTTTCTACGAAGCTTCTCAGATCATATCAGGACCAAATACTAACCGATCTTCGGTTTTGATCCAACATGCTAGGGATCTACGCAGGCGACCATATAAGGCTTCATAAGGTGCCATATCAATGCTGGCCTGATAGCTATTATTACAAGAGAACTATACCAAATGAAGGTGGCTTTCCCATAAACCTCTAAAGTCTAATACACATGCTCTCAGAAGATCTTACAATACCCTATTTACTCTTTTGGTTTGCCCATCGGTCTATATATGATATGCAGTTCTTATATCCAGCTTCGTTCCCAATGTTATCTGTAAGGCTTTCCAGAACTGACTGTTAAAGATTGGGTATCGATCGCTTACGATGCTGGTTGGAAATCCATGTAGTCGAACAATCTCCCTCATATATATCTAAACTAAGCTTGAGGCTATTCTTGTAGGCTTTACTGGGATGAAGTATGTGCTTTACCATACAAGGCTTCATAAGGTGCCATATCAATACTGGCCTGGTAGCTATTATTATAAGAGAACTCTACCAAATGAAGGTGGCTTACCCATGAACCTCCTAAAGTATAATACACATGCTCTTAAAAGATCTTTCAATACCATGTTTACTCTTTTGGTTTTCCCATCAGTCTGGGGATGATATGTAGTGCTTATATCCACCTTCATTCATAATTCTATCTGAAGGCTTTCCAGAACTGACTGGTAAAGATTGGGTCTCGATCGCTTACGATGCTGGTCGAAACTCCATATAGTCAAACAATCTCCTTCATATATATCTCAACTAAGCTTGAGGCTGTTCTTGTAGGCTTTACTAAGATAAAGTGTGCGCTTTTAGTCAATCTATCAATGAAAACCCATATGCCTTCATTCCCTTTTCTTAACCGAGGCAAGCCATCGATGAAGTCCATGGATATTTGGTCCTATTTTAACTTTGGAATCTTGAGTGGTTGGAGTAGTCTGGCAACCTTTTGCTAATCACTCTTGATCTTCTGAAAATTTACACATCTACTCGCATGGATGGAAATGTCTCCCTTCATACCACCCTACTAGAAAGTCTTTTTCATATCTCTATACATCTTGTTAACTCCAGGATGTATTGTGAGTGAAGACAAGTGACATTCAATTAAAGTTTCTTGTCTAATCCCATCAACATTGGGAACACATTCCATTCATTCTTAGTATTCCTCGATTATCCATTTTGAATCTATCCATCTTCCTGGTATCACATGCTCCTCTACTTCCTTAGGTATCCTTGCAATAATTGGATCCTTAAGCTAATTTTGCTTTATATGACAAATCAATGCTGGATGCATCACTAAACGAGTTATAATGACATGCTTTCTGCTTAGCGCATCTGCCACAACATTGGCTTTTCTCGGTGTATATAGAATCTCCAAGTCATAAGACGCGAGGAACTCTAGCCAATGTTGTTGCCTCATATTCAAGTCATTCTAAGTGAAAAGATATTTCAAAGATTTGTGATATGTGAAGAGATCAAACTTTTCACCTATTTAAAGAAGGAATATTATTTACCAAGATAAATTAAAGTTTATTAAAAAAACCCTAAAGAATTCTTACCCAGCAAATAATGTCCCTACATTTTTAGTTCAAACGCCATTTTGGCTAATAGCTCCAAGTCGTATGTCACATAATTCCTTTCATGGATCTTTGATTATTTTCTCGCATATGCAATGACCTTTCCATGCTGAATTAGAACTGCACATATTCCTTCCTTATAAGCATCAATGTACACGGTTAAACCGTTGTTTTCATCAACAATAGCTGATACAGGAGTAGTAGTTTATCTCTTCTTCAGTTCCTAAAATGCTTCTTCACATTTCTACTCCTACTCAAACTTAGCATCCTTCATTGTCGACTTTGTTAAGTGAGAGGAAATTTTGAAGAAGTCTTGAATAAACCACTGGTAATATCTAGCTATTCCCAAGAAGCTACGGATGTCATTTGGACTCTGTGGTTGTCTCTAATCTTGTATAGCTGATATTTTTCCAAGGTCTACTGAAACTCTATTCCCTGACACAATATGTCCTATGAATCTTACCTATTTTTCCTAGAAATGGAATTTTGAAATTTTTTCTTTCAGCACGTTCCTTCTTAATATCTCCAATACAATCTCCAAATGCCTTTCGTGCTCTTCTTCAATCTTTGAATATATGAGAATGCCATCAATAAAGACCAACACAAATTTGTTGAGTATATCTCTCAACACTCTATTCATAAGATCCAGGAAATATGCGGGTACATGGTTAGCCCAAATGGTATAACCAACCATTCATAGAAACTATCTGGTCCTTGAAATGCAGTGAAAGGAATGTGATATTCTACTATTCTCAGCTGATGGAATCCAGTAGCTAGATCCATTTTTGAGAGAGCACTATGTAATTGATCAAATAAGTCGTCTATGTGGGGGTAGAGGATACTTGTTTTTAATCGTTTACTTGGGTCTTGGTAGTCTACACACTGTCTTAAGAGAGCCATCAGATTTTGCTACAAAAATCACAGCTATGCCCCAACTTGAGCGAATGGTCTAATAAGCCCCTTTTTAATAATTCATCAGTTTGTTTTTCCAACTCAATCTTTTATTTTGAAGCCATCCTATGAATAGGGTGAATAATGGGTCTGGAATTAGGGATCAAGTCAATACAAAATTCAATATTCTAATGTGGGGGCAAACTTTTAACTTCCTCGAAAACATTTTGAAATGCTTAATATTCTTTCCAAGTTCATTTGAGATGAACCTAATGCATACATGAAGCTATCTCTTACTGGATTAGGTCCTTCATATATTATTTGGTCTAACACCCTTCTGGTAGCGGCTTTTAATGTAATGATTGTTGAAGTCTAGAATAGCTCTATACTTAGATAGCTATACCATTCTAAGTAAAATATCAAATCCAATGAAATTAAGGACAAATAGGTCGCAACAAGAATTAGTCGATTTGGCAGGTAAGTTGTATATTTACACAGATTATACAAAGATTCGTCATTGCCTATGGGATTAGATATGTGGATAGGGGTTTGTACTATTTCTGGGGTGAGGTTTAACTTATCAACTGATTTCTTACCAGTAAAACTATGGAAAGCCCCGGTATCAAATAATACTCTAACTGAAATATTATTAACACTTAAATTACCTTCTAGGATTCCCTTGCCCTTTACATCTTCAGAGGTTAAAGGCTCGTTCTTTATAACATAAACTTGATCTATTCTCCCTTCTTCATTAATGGGCACTTGTTTTTTCATTGCCATGGCTGATGGAAATTGCAACAAATCCACTTCTAAACCATAAGAGAGATGGTTCCTTTCAGCTGCTTCTGCACCTTGGGACTCCTATGGTTTATTGCAAAATGGCATTTCTTTTGGCAATTATAACAAACAACATCCTTATAACGGTTCTTTTGAGATCCTCCACCATGTTTCCCTGCCACAACTTCTTTCTCTGTCTATGATAGTAGTTATTTCCTTGGGCTACCACCTGATTCCTTTTATCCAATACTTATCGGAAACCCATATCTAATAGGTCCATAAAAGTTCCCCTTACATGTGCGGTCATTTGATCATATTATTGCTCTTTTATTCCCACAATAAACATCTCATTCTTCTTTAAAGGCGTTCTATTAGTCCCGACCCAAAATGAGATAAATTAGTTAATTTATTTGAGTATTATTCTATAGACATATCTTCTTATGTCAAGTCCATAAAATTTCTATAAAGACAGGATTTTTTTCGATGCAGGTATATATCGCTCTTCTAATACTTCTCTAAATCTGGTCCATAAGAAATTGTCTTCAGAATCATTCAAAGTGATAGACTCCCACCATGCTAGTGCTCTTTCTTGCAATTGCCAGGAAGCTAAGAACCTCTTTTGATCATCCTCTATGTTCAATCCTTTGAATATTATTTCACATGAGTGGAGCCATGCTTGCACTTTAACAATAGACTCGATTCCTTAGAATGGTTTCCCTCCCAAGCTAGTGTAATTCTTGCAAAGAGTTGCAAAGTTAATTTGAGGTTGCATAGGGATTACCACTTCCTCAATTACTGTAGCATTTGATCGACCGTGGGTGGCCATAGTGTTGCTACCTCCCCTTCTTCCTCTTCTATTACTGATCTCCTACTATCTACATATAGTAAGGAAACATCCTTAGAACTATGGATGAAATTATCTTACGGAATGGGCATTAAGTATAAAATGACATAGATGGATTTATTTGGATAAATTTACAAATATGCTCCCTTGTTAACTAAATTCGTTCTAGGGTATTAAAAACCCTATTTCTAATGAATCGACTCCATTAAGGCTTAGGCGTTCGCTTAATCTACGCACCGATACCAACTATGATGACCCGCTTTTTTGACCCTAGAGGATCAATACTAATACATCCTCGGTATTCATGTGTCGTAAATTCAAGTGCCGGAGAGGCAGATAATCAGGGGTTTTAAAAGAAATAAAGGTAGAAGATATAATAACAACAGAATCTCACATTTGCATTAATTATACATATGGAAAGCATACACAATCACTCCAAGTGATTCATCAAAGTTACAATAAGTACTAATCCAGCCAGGGACGGTTATAACGGCCTATCCTTATAGAGGCTGGTAGATATTAAATACATAATACATGATACAATAGAGATTGAAATAGATCGTTGTTGACAAAAGGACCTTCCAGTCTTCATGCTCCATGCTCCTTCCAAAATGCTCTAAGGTACATGACTACTTGGCTCCTCGAAAAATAAGGCACCCAGAGTTTAAGGAAAATAAACTCCACGTCAGTCATGCGATTGTTATGAGAAACTCAAAATACGAGTATTTGGAATACAAAACAACATCTCATAAGACATGCCATACATAAACATGGAACGAGTTTTTACATTATGATAACCAAATCATTTCTATATAAAATTCAGTGATATTATCTTTACTGACATTCTTTGTAAACTTTTCAAACAAACATATTCAAATAAGCAAAATTGTTACATTAGTTAAATTTGACGGCATAATAGGTTTGCAACTAAAACCGAAGGTACTTATTGGAGATTTGGATTTCCAATGAACAGCGTGTAAGGGACTACCTTCCATACAGTACATTTCTAGAGGAATGTGCCAAGGATCGGCATCTTCAAAACTTTAGGAATTAAGCGCCTACTCGAGACCAACAAATGGTACAGACAACACTGAATATGATACCACCTCGACCGTTAATGACCTCTCCGGGATCCCATAGCATACAACACATAATTTAAACCCGACATCATAGTAGCTTGAAATAGATATATCTAAAAAGTGATATCATACCCTAATATTTGCAATCCACTTAGCCTTAAAGCAACCCATGTTTCACAATCCTTTGGGTATGAGGCTTAAGGTAATGTTTATCGTTCTTAGAACCTGTTTACTTAAAATGCCACGTTGCCATTTCCAACGACACATGATTGATTACAACAATAGTATAGCCTCTGAACTCATGCGTCTCAGCAAAGGGTGTTAAACATAAGAAAGGTTACCTCCTACACCACCAAATAGATGTACATTTGTAGAGATCAATGTATTGTAACATTAGAAATGCAATGTCAAATGTCTATCCATACAAGTCGTCCAGGAATAGGACAAACTGAAGGCACACTGCTACCAAACCTTATCGGGTATCTCCCCTAGGATTACTAGCAAGTAGTCCTTGCATACGAAGATCCCAGAATGAAGGGACCACTGCTATTTATTTATCTTGGGAGCTACTCTGAATTTATCAATAAGCAGTACTTTCATTATGAAGATTTCGCCTTCAACTTCATTGTCTTTTAATATATCTTCACTTTCGAACTCTAAATTTGTTCAAAGTGGTTTTCAGATAGAAATCCCCCAAATTCGACCTTGGTTTCTCCGAACCAATTATCGATAAAAAGATGTTACATGGGTGATTAATATTCCATTAATTCGTATCCTTTTATCCAAAATATCTTCTTAGAAATATATATCTTTTAGAACCATTTCTTTTCAGTATATACAGGATCATTAAACCTCACTTTAACCAAAGCAAACTCATTTCTCATAAATCACATTGCAAAGCCTTTTTGAGTAAAAAGGGTCGAGAGAAATTATACTATTTATACTCAACATCAATTTCTATATTCAACCTTTGCTATCCTTCGAATAACGGTAAATTCACCTTTTAAATTCATATGGGTAGCATGGATTCCCTCCTCAGAATTAAATATCAAGTATAAGAAGATCATTCTATATAATCCAAGTTGTATTAAATTTGAATTAAATCTTTTATGCTTGCCTTGTTTTCGATATTTCGACATTATCCATACATCATCCAGGAAAGAGGCCAAGTGAGCCAGGGCATTGGTTGCTCCTAAAAGTCTCCTTGGTTTAAGCATCTCATATTTGGATCTCACAAATAAATAAAAAATCCAGTCTACTAATCGGCTTTCAAGATTAAATCACTTGATTATAAAAGCTTTTCTTTAAATAATTTATTTAAATTCTTTTCAAATAAATTATAAAACCACTACAAAATTTATTTAAGAGCATTTATAAATGATTTGGGAAAGAACACTTATGTTTAAAGCCATATTTCAAAAGTTATTAAAAATGCTGCAAAAAGTGCAGTGAATTGTGCTTTTAAGGCTTATTTGATCAAAACAACTGTACGATCATTAAGAAATCCATTTTTATAATTCCAATCTATTTTAAAACATTTTAACATATTTATAGAATTTATTTCATATCTTTAAAGAATTAAAAATATCATTTATCGCTTTGGTTTCTGAACTGCCAAACCGCAACTATTTTGAAAACTTGTTTTGCTCATATTCCAAAATGTACTGAATGATATCTCGATCATTTATTTTTTTTGAAAACTATGGTTATAAGAGTTTGTAAAATTCATATTACGAAGAATTTTGACCTTGAATCCATCGTATAAATGAATTTAACTTTCTACCGTACGAAATTGCGAACTACCGTTACATGACACGCCTATTTTAACTCAATTTTCATATTCTTTCCAAACTTCACTAAATTGGATTTTAGTGTTTATAAATCATTTATAAACCATTTCAAACCATTTTAAAGGGGTTTATTGATTCTATGTTACTTTTATAACTTGACCTAGAAAGTGGTTTCCTTGTGTGATATTGACTTGTATTTAATATGACTTGTTTACACAATTAAACAATATATTAAAACAACCAATATTTGATGACAAAGCATGGTAAAAATCCATAGAAATCACATCATCATTATGTGTGTGTGTGTGTGTGTAAATAGTGTTTCTCAACTGATTTTCAATCAGACTAACATTAAACCAGTTATAGCTCCACTGTCTCGAAATCGGAGATCTCGACTATTAGCACAAATGCACCTTGGAAATTCGGTGTTGGTCTTGGAGGCTTGGAAGGGCTCGGCCTTGCTTGTCAAATGGTGATGGAGGGCTTGGTTGCACACGGCCTTGGTAGAGAAGAAGGAAGAGATCACTAACTTGAACTTTGGTCTTAAGTGTATAGATTTCGATTGATTTTGGCCTAACTTTGTTTTGATTTTTTAATATTTTCTTTCTAAGGATATGGAAGGCATTAATGTAGAGAAGAAGAGGATGAAAAGCTTAGGAATTTTATGAAGAAGACATGTGAATGAAGTGAATATGGGTGGTGATATTTATAGTAAAAAATGAATAAAATATCATGATACTTCCACACAAACACATCATCATTTCATCACCACCACTCCCACCTCTCCCCTCATTGTTCTCGATCGAGCACTCCCCTCTACGTGTGTGGCCATGTGCATGTACTTAGGGTGTAAGAGTTTGACTTTGGGTTTACTTAAGGATGAAGTTTTAGGAAATATCTTAGATATTTTGTAACATATATGTGAGAAATGCGGATTACAGATCTTAAGGCTAAGATTAACACTAGAGGGGGGTGAATAGTGTTAATAAAGAATTACTAAATCTTTTTAACTTATGTTAATTTAGACACAAAAGTATGTAATATACAGACACAGATATGATCACAGAAACAATCACAGATGCAGAAATAGAATAAAAGCAGTAAAGGAAAGAACACACCAGATTTTATACTGGTTCGGAGTTACCCTACATCCAGTCCCGCAACACAAGTACAGATTTCCTTTCAAAAGCAATTATACAATTACACCCTCGGTTTCAAGGCTACGAGGTACACCCTCTAGAATTTCGATCCTCTGAGAAGAGATACTTGATTTCCGAGCCACAAGTTTACCCATTTGATTTACCAAGGCTACAATCACACCTTTTCCCTTTTGATTGATTTCCAAGGCTATAATCACAGCTTTTCTCGCCTAATAGATTACAAAAAAGTCTATAACTCTGAATAGCACCGAGAATCTTGTAGAGACAGTGATAGAGAATCAAACTAGAAGTAATCGAGTATGATTCAATGTTGATTTCGGCAAAGTAATGATAAGAATATGTATTAAGAAATGAGGAAGAAGAAGATTAGTGAAAACCAAAAAATTATGATTGAAAATTCATTGAAACTCACCCCTATTTATAGAAGAACAACAACCATGACCATTCATGAAGAGTTATGGCGAATAGACACTTCTTTTGAAATTTGAATTTTTGAATCAAACTGTCACCATGTCGACATGGTCATGCTAGGCATGTCGACGTCCTAAAGGATTTTTTGGTGTTTTTGATTTTCTTTGAAAATAACCTTTATCTTATAAAAACTATTTTAAACTTTATAAATATATTGACTATAGTTAAAATTCATAAGTAAATATAAAGAATAATATATATAGATTTTAACTATAATTTTATGTTTAAATCTGAGTATAAATATTTAAAAGTTAAATACATTTTTTAGAAAGAGAGTTTAAAATCAGGAGTAATTTGACTATGAAAAAAAATATGTTTTTGAGGCTAAAATTATTTAAAATCAGGATCGCGGGTTTTGAATCTTTTAAAAGGAAAGTTTTGAAAACATTTTGAAAACAGGATATAATTTTGAAAAATCATTTTGAATAAAAGTTAGCGGATACAAAACAATGTTCCACTAGATTTTTCGTAGGTTCTATCCTAATTAGGGTTCCATCCCTTTAACGTGCTCGAAGTGGATTCCATTCCATGAATAAATTGGATTTTAAGATGTCAGTGCTTTCTACGATTTTTAACAAAAATTCCTAATAATAATATAAAATACTTATCCTTGAAATCTTGAACTCTTGATAGTCTCGATACTCATGAGTCTTCTATCTTGATATTTTATCTTGATATCTTGAATCTCTATACTGTACAGTCTTCAGTCTTAGGATTTGCATGGTTAAATCCTGCATATACATATACAACTAAACTTATAATATTAGTATTTATATTTTATGATCTATTCTAAGTTTGTTGTCATCAAAACCATCATCTCACGGACTAACAATCTCCCCCTTTTTGATGATGACAACCTTTGTTTATAAAATATTATTTCTATTCTAATAACTCCCCCTAAAACTAACAACTCCCCCTTAATCTATACCTAACTATCCTATTTTATATTTCTCCCCTTTTGTCATCAACAAAAACTTACTCCCCCTCATTCTTGGACATCAATACCTGCATTGATAAACTATACAACGGAATATATAGCATAGGAAATAATTATACTTCTAAGCATGATAACTAATTTAAAGATTATATACATTTCAGTGTGCATGTATATATATGTTTTACACACCAATCGTCAAATCAATAAGAAATCAATCCACACAAAGTATCAGTTCAAACCAAATCAATTCAAACAAAGTAAATAAAAAACCAAACGTTACGTGAAACTTCCACCCATCATTCTTCTCCAAAGATTGGGTCTGCCTTAATAGCATCCCAATTATCATTGTCATTGGTGAGAGAGAAAGGAGGATGTGCTTCGTTATCACCCTTGTGCAGAGAGGAGATCATCCATCGTATCGCATCGAAGTGCCTTTCTTGTTCCTTTATCATCTGCATTTGACTTAATTCTAAATGACGCTGGTTTCGTAAAATAAATGAAAGAATATTCTTGAACGAATTAAGAGTTTCTTCAAGATTTTTGGATAAATTATGAATAGGATAAGCCATAGTTGAATTTGTGAAAGAAATGAAGGATATAGATGATAAAAAATAAATTTCAGTGAAGAATTCTGGAAGAAACAAGTATATATAGGTGTAGAAATTCATTTGAATTGAATAGACATGTGGTAGTTATTCAAATTTCAAATTCAAAATCAATTGCCATTTCTGACCAGTACATGTCGACATGGTCACATAGGGGATGTCGACATGGGTTGGTGAAATGTCATGACTAATTTGATTTTGTGAATAATTGTGTATATATATATATATATATAATATACTAACATTTATTCTAGAGATAAGATAAGGTAGATAACAGAAAGGAAATTTCATTTCATTGCATACTACGATAATACAATGATTAAGCACACAACAAACTACATGAAAATTCAAAATAAAGCAAACTAAAACAAATACAACAAGATACGAAAAGCTAAAACTAGTTAGTGGATGAAGATGATGAAGATAGTTCAAGTTTCTTGCTGACTTTGGAAAAGAACTTGTTCATCTTCGAAGAAATGTTATCCAACTTTTTACTAACGGATCTTTTTAGAATCCGTTGATTCTCCACAATTATCTTTTGGTTTTTGAGAAGGGTTTTGTTGGATGGATTGGAAGGATATTCAATGCTTTCCAAAGACGTTTCACCTTCTTCTTCTTCAATTTCCATTTCATTCCCTTCTTCTTCTTAAACTTCCTCTTCTTCCATTTCCTCATGAGCCAAACGCTCTTCCTTTTCGGTAAGTGTCTCATAAGGTTGTAAAACAAATTGAATTTTCATAAACGAAATGTTGGAATAATTGAAAACTTTTCTAGAACAAATTCTTCGCCTTTGAAATCTACTCCAAAATAGTTAAAAATCCGAGTGAGATAAATTCCATGGTATAAAGTATTCTCACCCATTTCAAGATTTTTAGGACGAAGTTCATCCAAAATAACTTGCGCCCAATTTATGTCATAGTATCCGAAAATAGCAAAAAGTGCTTTGCAAACTTTTGAAGTAGGATCGTTAAAATTTCCCAATCTTGGGGTCAAAGTATGTTGCAAAAGAAGATTACCAATTCTTGCTTTTGGTCAAAAATTTCGATTTTAAAATCAAAATCATCATCTCTTTCGAAAATGTGGTGAAATGTCTCACGATCATGTTCATCGATTTTAAAGTTAGAAAGATCCATTCCCGAACTCTTGCAATTGAGAATGGTACCCAAAAGATCACAATTCAAAACAATTTGAGTGCCTTTGACACTACTCCAAATTTCATCTTTGTTTCCAACATAAAATCCGCGATTTAAATTTGCATAGAAAATTTTGACAAGGTTAGGATAGCAAACAAAATCATTTTGAGAAGCATCAATAAGACTAAGAACACCATTGTTTGCAAAAGGAGAATCAATTTCATAAGAAGAAAAATCTTGAAAAATAGCAAATTTTCCGAGACGGACTTTGGCATAGTTAACATAATTGATGTATGCTTTAATTGCCTCCGGATCATTGAGTAATTGCTCTTTGATTTTTCTGGAAATTCTCATGGTTGAGGGGTTGTTTGAAGAAGCCATTAGAGTAGAGAGTAGAGAGCTTGAAGTTATGAAGAGAGAGTTTGAATTTGAAAATGAAAGTGAAAAGATATGATAAAAGATAGTGAATAAATAGATTCTTAAAGGACATATTCTATGGTCAAAAGGTATCTTTTCAGAGAATTGAATGAAGTGAAAAGGTGGAGGGAAATTCAAACATTTGAATTCAAATTCAGGTAGCCATGTCGACATCATGGTAGGGACCATGTCGACATGTGCTTTTGAATTTTCATGAATTAATTTTTCCTAAGATCTTTAATATATATTATTATTATTAATGTCTATTATATATTTTTGAAATATTATTATACTTATAATATATTTCAGAAATAAAAATAATAATAAAAATAAAAATAAAAATTTTTTAAAATTCAAACAACACACCAATTCAAAATGAATCAATCAAATAATCAAGCAACTAATCTTAAGCAAGCAATTTCAACCAATTGTATCGTAAACATGTACCTTTTTCTGAGTCCGTTTCTCTGAATTCGTCGGAGTAGTAAACAGCTGTGAAACACAAATTTGAATTATCCGTCTTCTGATCATCATCACTTGAGGACGAGTCTGAGTCATCTAGAGTAGCAGTAAATGCACGCCTCCGTTTCTTTGCTGGTTCATTGTTCATATGAGGATTCTGCCTTTCTGGGTACAGACAGTCTCTTTTGAAGTGGCCGGGTTTATCAAAGTTGTAACACTTGTCATTATTTGGCACTATATTCTGATTTTCAGAATTCTTATAGTTTTTTCTCTTGAGATTATTCATCTTTCTATATTTCATGAATCTCCTAAAATTTCTGGTCATAAAGGCTATCTCTTCATCATTATCGCTATTTGAGTCTGATCCATCGGTCAATGCATTGAATGCCAATGATTTCTTTTCAGATGCTTTACTTTCTCTTCTCCCAATCATTTGAACTTCATACGACATTTGTTACGACCCATAAATTTTTGATAATTAAAATAGTTAATTTAATAAGATTTCATTGTTTAATGTAGGAAGAATTAAAAATTTGTAATTTATTTATGATAATAATAACTAAAATGAATTGCAACAAATTTTATCTAAGATAATTATTTATGAATTGAATGAAAACCCCAATCAATTGAAATAATACATAGTCAATGGTAATGGAATGAAGTTGTATTATATAGGAAATTGTGACACTTGGTTGTAAATAATAAACTTATAAGTGTAATTAAAAGTTAACGGTGATAATTATTTAAGCTACCTATTCATTTAGTTAGTCGAATTGAATTTGGTAACAAATTGCAATTGAAATGAAAGTATATATTAGTTGAGTGCATTATCTCTAACTGAAGTTAAATAATAATGTGGAATTCATTTGATGTAATAAAGTAATCGACTAATAATGAAAATTTATTTAAATTCCAATATTGAAATCCGTTAAATATTGAACAATTAAATTGTTTAAATGTAATATTTGGAATTAATTGAATAATTGAATAACGGGAATCGAATAACTGTTTAATGAAAATGGTTGTTCTATAATTTGAATTGTTTCAAAAGTTAATTTGATAAGTTCGTTTTGAATATTTCAAAAGATAGTGATTTAAGAATAAATCAAATTTGTTTAAATTTAATATTACAAATGTTTGAATAATTAAATTCAGACTTTGATATGATTAATTTGATATTGAAATTCTAATGTATGAAAATAGAGTGAATAACCGAAATTTGATTTAATATGATTCAAATTGGTTTCCAAAGTGAATATAAGTTATATTTGGATTATAATAGAGTTAATAAGATTTTAAAATTGGAATCTTAAGCAATTCTGTAAACGTTTAAAAGTCGTCGATTTAACTGACGAGTTAAAAATAGCCTTTCGGGGAACAGTCTTGAAATTGGACGAAACAACTCCCATTAGATCCTTAATAGTTTATTATTATCGGATTTAAATTTTCATAGCAATCGGAGTTGTCGTTTGACCGTAGCAGCTCAAAACGCTTAGAAATTAATCTAATCGATTTAATTTAAAATTGATCGTTTATTTCCATAACTCGCACATACGATCGAATTAGGCCCTGAAACATGTTCCATTATGTTCGAAATGTGGGTAAAACATTATAAACGCCTAGCGGCACGCCTCGATAGGTTTTCAAGATTTTGAGTTACGTAATCTAGACGGTTTGAAAATTTAATTAATATATATATATATATATATATATATATATATATATATATATAAATTTGATTTGACCATACCCTTCACATCTGTCTGTTTCTTCTTATCAGCCGACACCCTAGTACCTATTTCCTATTTCCTATTCAAACACGCATACTCTCCTTCTTCTTTATTTGCACGCAAGCTTCAGGCAGTATGGAAACATAAATCCAACTTTAAAAAATTTATTTCTTGCAAATTTTTGAATGGAAAAATCCCAAACCTCTTCCTAAAATCCTATTTTTGAATTCTCTACAACCTGATATGCTCTTTGTAAGGGCGCCCTTGGTTTATGAAGATGGACGTGGGAGTTAGTGAACTAGGATTAGAAATTGTTAAGGATATAGGCTTCGATTCGCGAAACGGAGCCTTGATTCGAGTTCACCATCGAAGATATCATCTACACGAGATTTTTAGGGAGCTAGACGGCGTCTTGAGGGGTGCGACCTGGTCGGTTGCGTGCGGTAGGGTGTGGGTCGCGATTACTAGGGAGAAGTCGAGCTCAGAGTTTGTGGTACGGGGAGATGGAGATCGAGAGGAGAAGCTTGGCGACGCGGTCAGTTTCGATTTTCATCGCCTGTAGCTCCGTATCACTGGAGATTGGTGCACGGCTTGGTGGGTTCATCCTTGTGAAGGCTGAAGCTTTGGGGAAGATGGAGTTAGTGGGCTAGGATTCATTTCTTTGGGTGTGGATTAATTTAATTATAAGATAAATTGTTTTATAAATTCAAATGTCGATAACTTAAAAATGTATAACTTCTACATACGAGGTCCGATTGGGACAAGACTTTTTGCGTTGCGATCGTGATGACGAGAGCTTCAAAATGAAACTGGCTTGGAAGAATTTGGAGACAATTGAAATTTGGGCTAAATCGGGAGTCGTCCGATTTAGTTCCAAACCGGAACGTCTCGGTGACAACAGGAAATCAAGGTGAGTGTTTCTAACACTCACAACGTACTAGAATATCTTTATGCTAGTTAAATTTGACGGTATGAAGTGATACAATTTTACTTGTTGTTGTTTGATAAACTAAAATCGTCATCTAGATTTGTCATCAAATTTAATGCTAGAAAATTTAAATTTTGACAGTCAAATTTAAATTAAAAATTTAATTGCGATTAAATTACCTGATATCGATAACTATGAAATTGCCGTGAACTGTATTGTCTATTGGATGATGTATTTCGATGGATGCTATTGGTTGATATTTAAATGTTTGGATGTTTATTTGCTTATATATATATCTTGTTATGCATACATATGACACTGTGATTTGATTTAAATGATATTCGTCCCTGACATTTAATTGAAATAACTAATCACTTGGCCATAGGATAGAAAATTATATACAGACACCGGTTTGGTTAAATTAATAAATTTAAAATCGTTGATTTGAAATTTATTTAAATGTTTTGATTTAAAAGTTATAAATAAAATCAATTTATAGAAATCGAATTGATCGCAAAAATGGAGTTTGGAATGTTGAAATAAATTTTGGTTAAAAGAAATTGTTAAATAATTTAAGTTGAGACTTTGAAATTAAAATGGGGATATGATTGAATTTCGAAAATTTATTTGTTTTAAAGATTGAACAGTATTTCGAGCTTTGAATATTACTAAGTAAAAATGACATAAAAAATGATATTTTGAAATTGAGCTTGAAATTGAATCATATTTGAAATTTGGATTTAAATTTGAATATTTAAGGATAATTTTGTTAAGTGTTATAAATTGATATTTTGAAAAATCAAGCTCTAAATCGATAGAAATTCAAATTGAATTAATTGAAGGTGAATGTAGAATTGAATTAATTTGAAGTCAAAGTTGATATTAATTTGAATTGAAATCGAAATTGAATCGGTATGATGAAAAATGAAATTGATTTGAATTGGGAAGTTATAATTGAAATGGTTTGGTTTTGAAGCTGTTTCATTTTGTTTTCCAAATTACTCTGTTATATAAACCATTTTTAAATGCTTAAACTATTTTAACCTACATTAACTATATTAAATTATTCTAACCTATCTTAAACCATGTTAACTTATTTTAATCTATTTTAAATCTACTTAACCCAATTTAATTTATTTGAAACTAATTAACCTATTTTAATTTATTTTAATTATATTTAATCTGATTTAAAGCTATTTACCTGTTTAATTATACTTAATCTATCTTAAATCCATTTAACTATATTAAATTAATTTATCTGTTTGAAATCCATTTAAATATTTTAACTATTTTAATTTAATCATTTAAACTACTTTTAAACTACTTAGAACTATTTTCTAAAATTTCAAGATGGTCAATAGGGTGAAATGGTTATATTTAAATCTGGAATTTAAATACGAATTGGGTTAAATGAAGTTGCAACCTAAATTGAAATTCGAAATGATTTCGAAATCGAAATGAGATATTGAGGCGAAAGAAAAATGATTTTCGAAATGGAACTTTACATTTTGAATAGATACGATGATATTTGAAATGGATTTGATTTTTGAAGCGAATATGATATTTTGATATCAATTATGAATTGATTTGAAATGTAAAAGTGCCATCGGTGTAATAATGCTTAGTTATTAAAGAGACCAAGATCGGATATGGACATACTCTCTGCGATACCGAAAACCACTTTAATAACTAGTATATGCGGATTGTTGATCCAACATGAAGTGGATGGTTTGGTGAACGCATTGACTGAAGAAAGAGAACGAAATTGGATGACCCCTGACATGACTAAAACAGGAGCCGCGTCGGGCCATTGAGGTTCGCCATCTCTAACGGACTCACTTCTTCGATACCATATTATTACTTTTGTGATTCGATTTGGGTGTACCCATTGATTTGGGAGTGTTGTTTCGCGGTGTTGAGGTAGCACCTGGCTATGCTCAACATCAGTCCGGATCACGCAACTACTAGTATCCTACTTGGTATCGCCTCATGTACCTTGTCATACTGATTATCCTATTCGCGACCACTACGTTTTGTTTTGTGTTATACCTATGGGGTACCCTCTGATAACCACTAGTTTACGGTAGAGTTTACGGTGCTGTATAGACTATGGCATTATAAAATGTGTTAAGGGGAATTATGGTAACACCTTAACGCTATTTTAATGCTTTTACTTTACTATAGACATATTATAATAGCGTATTGTACTACATAGTAGATAGTTTAACGGATCCTTGAGAGATGGAAAATCCCATAACATCTCTTAAGTTATCATACTCACGTTGACACTGGATAGGAGATGTCAAACCTCGTAAACATCTCTGACGCCGTTACACTCAGATTTATTTACGATTGATTTAACTTACATGAGGATATTTTAGCCCTGACTCGAGTGTTTTGTCTTTTCATTACGCTCGGGTCAGACCTGAGTTTTTCAGCTTGTTGAAGATCTATTCTGGAGGACGAAGACGAAGATTTGGTATACTATTACAATTATTATCTTTGCATCATGCTGTCTGTTGCATTATTTTACTTGTTTAGGTGTATATATATAACTCTGATATCTGTTGTATAAATAATGATCAAAGTATAGTAAACAACTTCATGAACTGTTTATTTGACTATTATATTTTATCGTTCCGCTGCAAGATTCTGTGTTGTTTCATTTCCTTTATTTCCCTTTCTTTTCTTTTCTTATTTACCTCAACAACCATCTGCCCTTTTGAATGGTTGGAATCGGCATGTGTATTTGATCGTCGGTTTAAACTGTCCAAAAAGATGGGTTGTCACAGTTGGTATCAGAGCTTTGGTTTAGCGATAACCTTAGCTTTGTGGGGTCTGACTCTTTATAAATAGGGTAGTAATACCCTATGATGAGTCGCTGAGTGTATACATATGAGAAAGCGTATTTGTTAGTGATATAAAATGTTTTATATTGTGTCGGTTGATTTGTTGAGTGGCTTATGGATTCTGGTCAATACGAGTAATTAACGTCATTGATAGGGATCTCTAAATACTTAATTAGAACAATTCGACATATTATTGTTTTGAAATTGGGTAAATGAAATAATTTTTCTCTAATTATATTTTGTATATAAAGAAAATATTCAGAAATTATTATGACTTATCTATCTTACCTGGTTGTTAGGAATGATAATATTGGTTATTATCATTAATTGGATGTAATTTAGTAAATAAGGTGAATTACAAAATGAACAATGATAAAACACTTGTGAAATGTTTTAAGAAAGAAAATCCTATAAGAATATTTTATAAAGGTGACTTATAAATTAAAATAGATTTAAATTGGAAAATATTGAATTTAAGACCCGGAGGTTTTGACAATGGTTCTCAAAGCTTTGAAGAAAATATATTGTGGTATTAGTTGGTATTTATGGGAAATATTTTGAAAGGAAATTTCTAAGTTATGTTAATTAGTAATTTTCAAATTATTTGAATGAAATGTGAATAACCAGAATTTATAAAATAAGAGGATTAAGATATCTAAGCTTATGTTTTGGGAAAACTTTAGAGTTGTGGTGTACCTTTAAAGTTGAAAGGTAAAGAGGATTTAAATAAATTAAATTTATGAACATTCTAATTAAGTAAAATGAAATTCTATAAATTTGTATAACACCAAATTTGCATTCTAATAACATATAATATGACTTACCAAATATTAAGAAGTTGAAATGATGTTTTGGATATGTAATGAGATGTTGTACAAATAAAAAGAACCTGAAAATAATTGAAGTATACAAGTAAGGAAAACTCAAAAGGAATTAAATGTGTATAAATGGAAAATTTGGTTGTGATAGAAATTATAAATACTTAAATATAACATGAAATGATAAATGGATAAATGGAACAAGTAAGTGAACTTAAGAAAGAAGATAAATGAATTTGTAACCTTTAAAATAACTGTAAACTAAGAAAAGTCATTTATGAGAGGTTAGACTTTTATAGGATGATTAATAAACTAAAGTGCTGGTTAATAAAATGTTCCATAAATAAATTTGTTATTAACTAAAATTATGAAATTGAAGTAAATGTAAACAAAAGAATTTGGTATAGCTAAGAATCAATTGGAAAATGAAATTGAATTAAATTAAATTATATAGAATGTTTAAAATGAACTTGAGTAAGCAAATTCTATGATATGATGTTTAAGAAAAGATAATGTTAAATAATATGCTATGTAAAGAAATGAATATACTAACTGAATAATGGATTGTGAATAATTAATTGTAGATAAAAATAAAAGTCAATAAAATAATTTAGCATAGATAAATTGGATAGAAATCCATTGGAAGGCAATACGTGAGTTGTACGTTTATTATTTTGTTCGCATAACGATTTGATTCAAATTCGAGCACAGAATTTCGAGATGATTTAGATCGATCCAAGTTAGGATTTTTCACTCGATTCTCGACGGCGAACCCTGGATATGGATTTTTGATTTGATTCTGGAATTCTCTATCATAGTATATGGCTATGCAAGGAGAGTAACAGTTGTATGATCGAATAAGCAATTAGATTTGATATTGCTCACGGATGATATGTGTACGGCTTACAGACTTAATTAAAAGCTAATATTGGAAATCGAAGATGCCAAATATAAAATGATTCTTTTAAATTATATAACTGGATATCATTGGTAAATGGGATGCAGGTATTTAAAATCAAGAAAATGTGGATTGTCCGACAAAAGGTACATGTTTATTTTGTTATTGGATTTGGTGATTTTGATGAGCTACTTGGCTTTTGATTTTCTTTTGTTGGTTTGGGGCCCGTAGAGGCATTTTGTAGCTGTACCGATCAAGCCGCGTAAAGGAGACTCTGCCGAAATTTTTCGTAAATCCGGGTGTTAGAAAATTTTTCAAGTTTAAATTTTATAACTTGTTTTGATAACTAACTCGTAAACTTCATAGGCTAATCAGAGTAGCGTAGTGTAAGTGTAGTAACGATTTTATAAATGGAATTTCATTGTTTTTTAAGTGGATAATTTTGAACAAAATATATCAAATGTTAAATTCTTTACTTAGTTCCTTTTCTCTTCTTGTTCCTTTTCGAGGACGAAAAGTTTTGAGTGGGGAAGAGTGTAACGACCCGTAAATTTTCGATAATTAAAATACTTATTTTAATAAGATTTCATGGTTTAATGTGGGAAGAATTAAAAATTTGTAATTTATTTATGATAATAATAACTAGAATGAATTGAAACAAATTTTATCTAAGATAATTATTTATGAATTGAATGAAATCCCAAATCAATTGAAATAATATATAGTCAATGGTAATGGAATGAAGTTGTATTATATAGGAAATTGTGACACTTGGTTGTAAATAATAAACTTATAAGTGTAATTAAAAGTTAACGGTGATAATTATTTAAGCTACCTATTCATTTAGTTAGTCGAATTGAATTTGGGAACAAATTGCAATTGAAATGAAAGTATATATTAGTTGAGTGCATTATCTCTAACTGAAGTTAAATAATAATGTGGACTTCATTTGATGAATAAAGTAATCGACTGATAATCAAAATTTATTTAAATTCCAATATTGAAATCCATCAAATATTAGACAATTAAATTGTTTAAATGTAATATTTGGAATTTATTGAATAATTGAATAATGGGAATCGAATAACTGTTTAATGAAAATGGTTGTTCTATAATTTGAATTGTTTCAAAAGTTAATTTGATAAGTTCGTTTTGAATATTTCAAAAGATAGTGATTTAAGAATAAATCAAATAAATCAAATTTGTTTAAATTTAATATTACAAATGTTTGAATAATTAAATTCAGACTTTGATATGATTAATTTGATATTGAAATTCTAATGTATGAAAATAGAGTGAATAACCGAAATTTGATTTAATATGATTCAAATTAGTTTCCAATGTGAATATATGTTATATTTGGATTATAATAGAGTTAATAAGATTTTAAAATTGGAATCTTAAGCAATTCTGTAAATTTTGAAAAGTCGTTGATTTAACTGACGAGTTAAAAATAGCCTTCTGAGGCATAGTCTCGGAATTCGACGAAACAAGTCCTATTAGATCCGTAATAGTTTATTATTATCGGGTTCAAATTTTCATAGCAATCGGAGTTGTCGTTTGACCGTGGCAGCTCAAAACGCTTAAAAATTAATATAATCGATTTAATTTAAAATTCATCGTTTATTTCCATAACTCGCACATACGATCGAATTAGGCCCTGAAACATATTCCATTGTGTTCGGAATGTGGGTAAAACATTATAAACGCCTAGCGGCACGCCTCGATAGGGTTTCAAGATTTTGAGTTACGTAATCAAGACGGTTTGAAAATTTAATTAATATATATATATATATATCTATATATATATATTTGATTTGACCATACCCTTCACATCTGTCTGTTTCTTCTTATCAGCCGACACCCTGGTACCTATTTCCTATTTCCTATTCAAACACGCATACTCTCCTTCTTCTTTATTTGCACGCAAGCTTCAGGCAGTATGGAAACATAAATCCAACTTTAAAAAATTTATTTCTTGCAAATTTTTCAATGGAAAAATCCCAAACCTCTTCCTAAAATCCTATTTTTGAATTCTCTATAACCTTATATGCTCTTTGTGAGGGCAGCCTTGGTTTATGAAGATGGACGTGGGAGTTAGTGAACTAGGGTTAGAAATTGTTAAGGATACATGCTTCGATCGCGAAACAGAGCCTTGATTCGAGTTCACCATCGAAGATATCATCTACGACGAGATTTTTAGGGAGCTCGACGGTGTCTTGAGGGGTGCGACCTGGTCAGTTGCATGCGGTAGGGTGTGGGTCGCGATTACTAGGGAGATGTCGAGCTCAGAGTTTGTGGTACGGGGAGATGGAGATCGAGAGGAGAAGCTTGGCGGCACGATCAGTTTCGATTTTCATCGCCTGTAGCCCCGTATCACTGGAGATTGGTTCATAGCCTTGTGGGTTCATCCTCGTGCAGGCTGAAGCTTTGGGGAAGATGGAGTTAATGGGCTGGGCTTCGTTGCTTTGGGCATGGATTAATTTAATTATAAGATAAATTGTTTTATAAATTCAAATGTCGATAACTTAAAAATGTATAACTTTTGCATACGAGGTTCGATTGGGACGAGACTTCTTGCGTTGCGAACGTGATGACGAGAGCTTCCAAATGAAACTGTTTTGGTAGAATTTGGAGACAGTTGAAATTTGGGCTAAAATCGGGAGTCGTCCGGTTTAGTTCCAAACCGGAACGTCTCGGTGACAACAGGAAATCCTCACAACGTACTAGAAGATCTTTATGCTAGTTAAATTTGACAGTATGAAGTTATACCATTTTACTTGTTGTTGTTTGATAAACTAAAATCGTCATCTAGATTTTTCATCAAATTTAATGCTAGAAAATTTAAATTTTGACAGTCAAATTGAAATTAAAAATTTAATTGCGATTAAATTACCTGATATCGATAACTATGAAATTGCTGTGAACTGTATTGCCTATTGGATGATGTATTTCGATGGATGCTACTGGTTGATATTTAAATGTTTGGATGTTTATTGCTTATATATATCCTGTTATGCATACATATGACAATTGATTTGATTTAAATGATATTCATCCCTGACATTTAATTGAAATAACTAATCACTTGGCCATAGGATAGAAAATTATATACGAACACCGGTTTGGTTAAATTAATAAATTTAAAATCATTGATTTCAAATTTATTTAAATGTTTTGATTTAAAAGTTATAAATAAAATCAATTTATAGAAATCGAATTTTATCGGAAAAATTTAGTTTGGAATGTTGAAATAAATTTTGGTTAAAAGAAATTGTTAAATAATTTAAGTTGAGACTTTGAAATTAAAATCGGGATATGATTGAATTTCGAAAATTTATTTGTTTTAAAGATTGAACAGTATTTCGAGCTTTGAATATTACTAAGTAAAAGTGACATAAAAAAAATGATATTTTGAAATTGAGCTTGGAATTGAATCATATTTGAAATTTGGATTTAAATTTGAATATTTAAGGATAATTTTGTTAAGTGTTATAAATTGATATTTTGAAAAATCAAGCTCCAAATCGATAGAAATAGAAATTGAATTAATTGAAGGTGAATGTAGAATTGAATCAATTTGAAGTCAAAGTTGATATTAATTTGAATTGAAATCGAAATTGAATCGGTAGGATGAAAATTGAAATTGATTTGAATTGGGAAGTTATAATTGAAATGGTTTGGTTTTGAAGCTGTTTCATTTTGTTTTCCAAATTACTCTGTTATATTAACCATTTTTAAATACTTAAACTATTTTAACCTACATTAACTATATTAAATTATTTTAACCTATCTTAAACCATGTTAACTTATTTTAATCTATTTTAAATCTACTTAACCCAATTTAATTTATTTTAAACTAATTAGCCTATTTTAATTTATTTTAATTATATTTAATCTGATTTAAAGCTATTTACCGGTTTAATTATATTTAATCTATCTTAAATCCATTTAACTATATTAAATTAATTTATCTATTTGAAATCAATTTAAATATTTTAACTATTTAAACTACTTTTAAACTACTTAGAACTATTTTCTATAATTTCAAGATGGTCAATAGGGTGAAATGGTTATATTTAAATCTGGAATTTAAATACAAATTGGGTTAAATGAAGTTGCAACCTAAATTGAAATTCGAAATGATTTCGAAATCGAAATGAGATATTGAGGCGAAAGAAAAATGATTTTCAAAACGGAACTTTACATTTTGAATAGATACGATGATATTTGAAATGGATTTGATTTTTGAAGCGAATATAATATTTTGATATCAATTATGAATTGATTTGAAATGTAAAAGAGCCATCGGTGTAACAATACGTAGTTATTAAAGAGACCGGGATCGGATATGGACATACTCTCTGTCGATACCGAAAACCACTTTAATAACTAGTATACGTGGAGTGTTGATCCTGAATGAAGTGGATGGTTTGGTGAACGCGTTGACTGAAGAAAGAGAACGACATTGGATGACCCCTGACATGACTAAAATAAGAGCCGCGCCTGGCCATTGAGGTTCGCCATCTCTAGCGGACACACTTCTTCGATACCATATCTTTTACTTTTGTGATTCGATTTGGGTGTACCCCTCGATTTGGTAGTGTTATTTCACGGTGTTGAGGTAGCTGCTGGCTATGCTCAACATTAGTTCGGATCACGCAACTACTAGTATCCTAGTTGGTATCGCCTCATGTACCTTGTCATACTGATTATCCTATTCGCGACCACTATGTTTTGTTTTGTGTTATACCTATGGGGTACCCTCTGATAACCACTAGTTTACGGTGGTGTTTACAGTCTTGTATAGACTATGGCATTATAAAATGTGTTAATGGGGAATCATGGTAACGCCTTAATGCTATTTTAATACTTTTACTTTACTATAGACATATTATAATAGCGTATTGAAATGACCCGCCATCCGTCTTCACAGAATGACGCATCATTAATAAGAAAGAAAGGGATAGAAAAGAAAAAAGAAAGAAGAGAAAGAAGAAACAACATCAGAATCTAAATAGCGGAATAAAGAAATTATATTAATAACATAAATATTACATAGTTTACAACCATCATTAGAGTTATACAGATAATACAACACATACTAGACAGTTATAAACACCTGTCTTATTATACAACTCAATACAGTACACCAGAACAACTCAGAGAAATCCACACAGCGGAAAGCTATATATCTACTCGTAGAAGCCTCCTACTCCATTGCTCCTCCATAATTCGTCAAAGCTAACCTGAATCCTTTGGCTACTCGTAAAAATTTGAGTACCCAAGAGTTTAAGAAAACAGAAATAAACTCCGGGTCAGACATGGATCTGGTGTGAGTAACAGGTTAAGGTTGCTTAATTTTCAAAACCTTTAAAAAGAAAGGTATCACGTAAGACTTCCCACACATAAACGTGGAAAAGTTTTTACCTTACGCTAACCAAAACATTTGATAGGAAATCCGATGATATTATAATAGGGTCTAGGGTTTTCAAATAAATATGAAATAGCCGAAATTGTTACATTTATTAAATTCGAGCTACTAGCCACAAAAGTGGGTAATACAATCAAAACCATTGGCACTTATTGGATTTTGGATTCCATACAATGGCACGGCTACTTGGGTACCGCCCGTCACAGTAGGTGGCCTAGATCACCGTACAGAGGAGTACGCCCGCTCCCCTGCAACACAAGGCCAGAACCATTCTTTACTGAACAGTTCCGAATAAGACAACTCCGACGGTTGGAGCTCACAACCGTCCACACACCGAAATAAAAGGACCTCTAGACAGGGGTAAATCTCACTCTCAAGTGGGGGCTACCCACGAAGCCTTGCTGCACCTCCCCTGTTTTAGCCATTCCCGGTTGATGAGGCTTGAGGCTACGATTACCTTTAGTGAACACATCACTTAGAATGCTCATCATCCACCTGACGATGTTCTAAAAGCATTCGATCCATACAAGTTCGTTCCAGGTTCGAACGAAACCGAAGGCATTATCTCGTTACACTCATGTTGGAATCATCCTTAGAGTTAACGACGATAACCCTTGCACTCTGAATCTTCATCTCAAATCTGAAGGTACTATCTCAGTCAAACTCATCATGGAATCACCCCCAGAGTTATACTGACGGATAGTCCTTACACCTCGAGTCTTCACAAAGCTCCACTTTGATTCAGGACCAAACGTTAATTTGGATCGATGTGGTTTTCGGATATCCAAATATGGAAACTCGATCCCGGTCTCATCAAAATCCAAAGTGTGTCTTTTAGGTCCAAGTTGTTTTAAAGTTTTAAAACAATTCAATTATCTATATACACACAGATAGATAACTCACAGATCAATAATTGATAATCAACATTATCAAATAACAGGTAATCTACATTATCAATATCAAAATAGATAATCCATATATCACCATCACAATAGATAATCTAAGTTATCATCACAATGCAACCAAGCATTCATACTACACAATAATACTTATCTCATTACTGAGATCACAAAGCATCCAAGACAATCAATGTCATCCATTCATGCATAAGCAAAGATTTATTCCATCACAATATAATTAATTTAAAATGAATTAAATTAACTATCTCTATTTCTAATTAATTTAAAGTGAATTAAATTAGTTACTCCATCTTTAATTAAAATAAATTAAATTAATTACTTCATCAATATAAATCTTGCTTACTCAATCATTTAATTGATTACAATCAATTAACCATTCATTATTAATCACCTTAATTAATCACCTTTGATTAATTACCCTTAATTACACTCATGTAATTATCCTTAATTAATTTCACAAATTAATTATTCTCAACCAAACAGTAATTAACCTTTAATTACTTCAATTAATTAATTAACTATAATTAATTACATTAAACCTTAATTAATTACGTTAATTAATTACCTTTAATTAATTATTATTGATTAATAAATCATAATTAATCAACTTTAATTACTTCATTAATTATAATAATTAATGATCTTTAAT
Organism: Allium cepa; assembly: GCA_030765085.1. Classification (NCBI taxonomy): domain Eukaryota; kingdom Viridiplantae; phylum Streptophyta; class Magnoliopsida; order Asparagales; family Amaryllidaceae; genus Allium; species Allium cepa. The sequence goes on from CM060943.1 coordinate 778,878,921, forward strand.
TATACTTAATTAATTATCTCTTAAATTATTTACCTTAAGTAATTAACTCATAATTATTAATCATCCCAGATTAATTACATTTAGTAATTAATTAACTTAATTATTTTATTAAGCCAAATTGATTATCCCTTAATTAGTTTCTTAATTAATCCCATGATTAATTATTAAGTAATTTAAATCAAATTACTTCATTCTTAAACATCTCTACTTAATTACAACTTGTAATTATTAATCAATCACTTAACTAATTAATTTCCAAATCATTAATTATTAATCAATTACTTAACTAAGTAATTTCCAAATCATTAATTACATACAGTAATTACCTTTAAAATCAAAGTGTTTTAAATTAATTCAACTTAATTAATTAAAATAAACAATCATATTTAACTAAATTAATTACATTAAGTAATTAATTTCTAAATTACTTCATAAGTAATTTACACTCAAAAATTCACAAATGATTATTATTAAATTAATTAATCTAATTAAGTATAAAAATTAACCATATTAATTAATTAAATAATCCTAGTTAATGACCTTCATTAACCATTCTCTAATTATTTTTATTAAGTAATTAACTTAGGTTAATTACAAATTTAATTATCTTTAATTGTCCATTAATTAAAGTTAATTATTTAATTAATTAACCTTAATTAAAAACTTAATTACATAATTAATAATTCATGAATCATTACTTTAAAAATCTAATTTATGATTTTAAATATAAATTGATTAATCATTAATCAATATTAATTATTCCTTAATCAATTAATTAATTAAATTAATTAATTAATTTTAATTACCTCATCAATTAAATTAATTCTAAACCATTAATCTTAACTTAAATTTAAGATAAAACCATTTCTTAATTATGTTTAAACAAATTTTGTTTGAAATAAAGTACTTTTGAAATTACCTTTAAATTTCATTTAAATACAAGTTTTAAAATAAGAACAATTTAAACTTATCAAAGTTTAAATAATTTAAAACTTTTTAAATTGCAAAACAACCAAGTGTTTGTCTTAGAATAAAAATTCATAAGAATTTTGAAAACAAAAACTCATTTCAAAATTTCACTAATTTCAATTTATATTAGTTTAAAACTTCCAAATTTAAACCTTCTTTTAAATTTAAAAACTGAAGTTCATTTTTAAATTTAAGATTTCCAGATTTAAATAAAACTTCAAATCTTACTCAAATCTTAGAAACTTCATATTTAAAAGGTTTAAACTATTTTACCAAAATAAAATAGTTAATTAAGTTTAATTTTTAAAACTTTATTTTTATTTAAAAACTGAGATTTAAATTTCGATTTAAATTCAAAAATTCAAACTTGAATTTGAATTTGATTTAGACTTCCTTACAAATAAAACTACAGATTTTAAAAAATTCAAAACAGAAACTACAGGTTTCTGTAAACCTGAAACACAGAGCAACCCGAGGACCCCTAAACTACTTCGGGTTTCATGCCTGACTACTTCAAGTCATCTTCCTACTTACTTCGACCAAAACTCAAACCTTCCCCTGCTTCAATTAAAACCCCAAAACACTCATCAGTGCAAACCATCACCGTGCATGTAACGATCCACCTTTTTGGACGATTTAAATCGACAATAAACCACACATGTCTGATTCAAACCATTCAAAAGGGAGGATTGTTAATGGGGTAAATAAGAAAATAATAGAAAAGAAGGAAAAATAAAACAGAGAATCTCACAGCGGAATGACAAAATATAATAATCAAATAAACAGTGCATGAAGCTGTTTTACAAATGACATTTGATTATACTTTTACAATTCAAATCAAGGTTATACATACATCAGAAAGTAAAAATATAATGCAGCTGTGGAATAATAATAATAAATAGCAATAATATACTGAATCTTCATCTTCGTTTTCGTCCTCCAGAAAATAAAATGGTCTTCAATACACTGAAAAAGCTCAGACTGACGCGAGCATAATGAAAAACAATACACTCGAGTCAGAACTAAAAATTCTTATGTAAATCAAATCAATCTCAAATAAAAATATGAGTGCAATGGCTTCAGAGAGGTTATGGAATTTTTCATCTCCTATCAAGTGTACATCGTGGGTGCAGTAATTTATGGGATTTCAAATAATTTGAAATACCAATTTTAACCACTTTATTTAAAATAAATCCGAAGTTTAAATTAATAACATAAACTTTTTAAATAATTCAGTTTTAATAAATAATGCAAATTCAAGAAATTGTATGGGTATATATCATTTCAACCCATAATTTAATTGTCTTAATTATCCAATTCTAAAATGATTCAGAGGACCACTTAAATGATGTCAATAATATAGAAGGTGATAACAGGGACATATTACAATAAACAAACAACCATACATCAACATATCAATCAATAAGCATCCATTTCAAACAACATCCAAATCAACCAGTATATTTCAACATATAATAGTTATCAATATCGGGGTTTAACCATCAATTAAATTCCAATATAAAATTAAATGTCAATTCAGATTCAATATCAATTCGAATGTGAACTTAAATCAACAAACTTAAAAAAAATTATATATCACATCATATATTTTATTTAACTTGCAATGGAATTTTTAGTATTGCGTGAGTGGGTTGAACCACTCACATTTTTGCTTTTCCTTTTCTAGCCAGATTTGGATCTGCAACTACTTCCTCATTTTATTTCGTTTCCTTGCTATCTTAATCTTTTTTTTATAGAAAGTTTTGAAGAGAAGATTGTATAAATTTGGATTTGAATAAAAAGACATAGAAAGAAGAGTCGGTTTAAAAGATAAAAAATTAAAGAAGAAGATGAATTAAAAAAGAAAAGGAAGCTTTGAAAAAGAAGAAGAAGATTTGAAGAAGAATAAAAAAACATAAAAATGAAGCAAAAAAAAAGAGAAGAAGGAGATTTAAAAAAAGAAAAAAAATGAAAGGGAATGAGGAAGGTGAAGAGTGAAAAGAAATGAGATGAAAATTTTATTTGGAAAAAATGAAGCTACAGAAGATGAGATTAGAAATGAGGCTACAGGAATGAAGAGGGAAAAAAATGAAAAGCTAATAAGGTATATATAAACAAACTAGGAATTGAAATAAAGTAAAAATATGAATAGCCCTAAAATGTAGTATTGAAAGATGTAAACTGAAGGAATAAATATATCAATAAAGATAAAAATAAATCTTCCATTTTAAATATGAAGCTTCCAGAATTGCGAATGAAAGGAAGCTACAAGAACTAATGATGCATAAGCAAAATAAACTTTTGAAATGGAAAATAGTAAATGCTAATTAGATGGCATGCATATTAATTTGGATGTTCGCATTTAAAACGAAAAAAACATAAAAGGAAAAAACTTCAGGTAAAGCATTTAAAAAGAGCAAACGAATAAAGGAGAAACAAATGAAAAGAATGTGGAAATTATTAATTATAAATAAATCAAATGAAACAACCATTAATTTATAAGAAATGAATGAGTAGTTTAATTATTAGACTACTTGAAAACGAAAAGAGAGAGATTGCAAGGTGATAATAAATGTAAAGTAAATGAAGGGACCACCTATTTCCTATAAACAAACCTTTTGGGTCCACATTCCAAAACTTGCTCCAATTAATTTATATCAATAAACCCAAATATACATATATTTACATTATTTAATTCCATATTAAAACATTCGTTTTATGCTAATATTTGTGCATACTACATTAACTCAATCAATCAATTAACAATCAACCAATCAATTAATCAAACATTCAATATATATTTATTTACGTTACTCAAACTAATTTTATTGATTAATGAATATATATCAACCTATGCACTATAAAAAAGATTTACTTTACTTTTTAATTACTGTAATGGTCGCATTAATGCAACCCATTTATAGATTTTAACTGTATATAAAATGGAAAAATGAATATAAACTTATGTAATCAATGTACAACTGAAAAAAAAGTAATTTCTAATTGATTCCACGATATTAACACAACCACGAACCCTCTGATATATTTAAAAGTTTGAATATTAATGTGCAAGTGTGTGTGTGTATTATTCTAAAATTCAATTTTTTTATCCAAAATCATACTTGTTCAAAATGAAAGTTTTATTTTTATACGTCTCAAAGCATGCAACAATTAATAACAAAAGAAAGAAGGGACCATGTACATCGCACAACCTTTTTGAATTCAATTTGTGAAATGTAACCAAATTGACTTCATTAACTCAAATAATATTCAAATTTGTACGCATTTAATTTTTTTTATCTATGCATAATAAATAAAATTACTTACCATAAAAATGATAACGTTCAATTTGGTTTTCCCAAAATGATCTTTTATTTCCATTAAAACATCCTTTCTGTTTAACACAAAAGATGCGTTTCTTTTATTAAATCTATTAATTGCAGTCAACGTTTTCTTCCCTTCTCATTGAAATATTTCAATTATATTAATTACAGTTACTTATAAAGTTAAATTTCAAAACAGACAACTAAAATGGATGAAAAATAGAATAATTGTTTCCTTTAGTCATTTAAGCACATTTACAAATTTGTTGCTTATACAGTAGAGAAATAAATAACTTACTTAAATAAATTATTTTTCCACTCTTGTAATCCATCTATATGCTAAAACACAGTTCAAATATACTTGTATTTCTTCCTTTAAATCAATCATTCTATTCTTTATCTTAATGAAATTAAAACTACATTCACAAATGAAAGATCCATTTTATTTGATAATAACTGTTCTTTTCATTAAACCAACTTATATTTAAAGATTATCCCATTAAAGAGTCACAGAAATAATACTTCGTACAACCACATAATTTCTTTATCAATTAATTTCATATTATCATTATATTTGTACCAAATTTAAGTGCTTACAATTTGAACTTAATATTTCTCAATGAAATTCTCATTGTATTTTTAACATAAAACATATGTTGCACATATAATTAATTAATTACCATTTACTTCTATCTCTTATTAATGGCAAGATATAATTACTATCACTTACAATGATTAAATCTCAAAACATACCCTAATACAGGGAAGATAATTAATCCAATTGTTTCCTTTGAAATCCAATTTTCTATGTTAAACCCAATATTTATATACTAATTTAATTCCACCATTTAATTACAAATGTAATAAAACCTGTTCATTATATATTTAAATTTCAAACAAATCCTTTTATTTTGATTTACATTCTTATTATTAAATCAACTATTCCCTAATGCAATTGTTTGACATATGTTTTACACTCACCACTCAACAGTTAACGTTTCTTCTTACATCAATTGTAATATTTTAATTACGTTAATTCTCCATTAATTACCAAATAAATTTCTAACCGATTTAATAGTAAGAAAAAAAATGAAACAATGGTTATACGTTAATAATCTATATCTATTAACATATTCTTTACAAACAAAGGTTATTAAATTTATGTACAAAATAATTGATTTCATACTCCATATTAAAACCAATTGCAATTAATAACATAAGATTACATCAATTTATACATCATTTATTCTATTCCTTATTAACCTTTATTATTTAAATTGATTGAAATTACGTTAACATCGTATGGTCGTCAATTACATTCAATTAATATTAGCCAATTATATGTTTTATCTCATTAAATTATTTGTTTTAAGATTTATCTTAAAGTCAAAATTTCAAATTTAATAAGATTAAATTTAATAAATCATAAATTTTAATTTCTGACAATATTAAAGCCCAAAACCTTATTAAATTTAATATTTTTAATTATCAAAATATGGGTTGTTACAGTCTCCCCCACTCAAAACTTTTTCGTCCTCGAAAAGGAATAAGAAGGAATCGAGGAGTTTGAAATATTTTATTCAAAACGATTAATTTATAAACAATTTAACTTACATATTTAAATTTAATATAAATTTGAAAATAACTCCATTCGGTTATTGAATAAAAATTTAAGTTTTTTGGTATTTGCCCTTGAAGAGAAAAGAAATATTTCAACATATCTAAAAATTTAGTTAAAACATTTAACTTCATTCACTTAGTAAAAATATAAGATATATTTAAAACATCCTCAAAGCATTATGCAAAGATCTTTCAAAGGTCTAAAACAATGTTAGAAATTTATATCAAACATTATAATAAGCTTTAAAATAGGGTTCCTTAAATCCAAAAAAAAATTTAGACTCATTATTTTTAAAATAAGTATAAACTCAATATTATTAAACTGAAACTAATAGTATGCTCAAATCTTTCCTTAAATTTCTAAATCAAAGTATAAAATTTTATACCTTCATAATTAATTTAAACACTTGTTTCAAAATGAATATTCTAGTACAAAATTTAAATAGTAAATAAACCTATAAACTTTACTATTAGTACTTTGAAATCAAGTAAATATTTCAAACTATACTTCCAACATAGGGATTCAAATTTGTTTGTCAAGTATATTGCTATAAATAAACTTCGCAAATCAATTTTTTTTCCATTTATATAATATCTTTAAATTCTACATTCAAAGAAACTTATATAAATTTTACTTGCAATATTCATTTGAAAGCTTTATTTGCATTATCCTTAGTACTTTAAAAAATTTCAAAACCCATTTGTAAAATTTTCAGCTTTTTTTATAAGTAACATTTATATGTTTAAATGACACCTTTATAAACATATGAAAACTATTTGGAAACAATTATCCACATCATTAGTTATATTTACAAGGAAGTTATTTGAAAGCATTAAATCCGTAATTCATAAATTTATTAATTTACCTCAAGACACTTTGCAAACATTATTAATAAATCAATAATCATTTGCTTTAGATATTTTTATTTAATTAATAACTTCCAAAATATTTATAATTTTCTATTAAACCATGTATATATAAATAAAAAATATATTTTAAAGATTATATTCAAAAAGGAAGGGAAGGTAGATTCTTGAAACAGAATATAGGTGAACGACTATAGCTGAGCAGATAAGGCAGATTCAAAAGAATAGTATCAGGCACGAATCGTTAAATTAAACCATAAAATTTTAAATTTCAAATATTAATTCAAAATTTCTTTGTTGGGAAAAATACTTTGATAATAAATACCTTTATAATAATACTTTTATAATAAAATACTATTATATCGAAATAAATTTTCCTTTCGAAAATACTTTTATAACTCGATGTCTCAATAAGTTTATCCTCGTTCTTGCAGACTCTAGCCATGCGTTAATCAGGCGCAAAGCTAGAATTCTTCAAGTACTTAGTAGACTTGTTTCAACGCCCAGTGAAAATACTTGAAAAATCTTTAAAACAGATATGGAAAGTACAATCCAAACAAAACAACCAACCAAAACCTTTGTCCGACCATGGTTCGCAGATACACAATGGTTACGCCTGGATCCCCCAGGAAACAATCCGTATCCGTAAGCTTTCTCAGCCCTGCGAGTTACGCCATGATGACTAGTAGAGTGCAGGATACACAATGGTTACGCCTGGGTCCCCCAGGAAACAATCCGTACCGCTAGGCTGTCTCAGCCAGGCAGTTTCGCTACTATTCGCGACCTACACAGATTGCAGGATACACAATGGTTACGCCTGGATCCCCCAGGAAACAATCCGTACCCCTAGGCCAGATTCAGCCAGGCAATTGCGCTATGCAGTCGCGAGAGAAAAAAACCATGGGTTACGCCATGGTGGGAACACTCGAGTATTACATCCGGAAAACCAAAAATCAGGGAGAATAATATCAATAGAATGAATCCACGATGTGGCCACAAAGCGGATATCAAGCAGAAGGCACTTTCAATATCGTTACTTCGAAAATATATATCATATAGCACCTTTTCAAATCACTTTCAAATATCATACTTATATAAAGTCCATTATATATAGGATTCCATTTTCAAATCGAATACTTTCCAAATCAATAATCTCGAATATATCAAATCATTCTTATATAGCCTTCGATTATATAAAATCTCTTTCCAAATTGAGTACCTTTCAAATCAATAGATTTCAAATCAACTTCATACTTATACAATCCATTTTATATAAGTTCGACCACTCCCAAATCAAGTGCTTAATAATATAAGGTTCTCAAATTTCAAATCATTTCAATATCAATTCAGTTTCAAAATCATATATGATTTCACCAAATTTTCTTCCAAATTAAATATCTAAATTTCAAAGTTCCCAAAATAATAGGTTTAAAAAATTATCCCATTTTCTAAATTAAAATAATTCAAGTCAAACAAATTCATTTCCAAAATCACCATATAAGTACTGGTTTTTAATTCCAATGTAATTTCAAAACCAAATATTTTCCCAAAATCAATTATACTCAAAATGGTTTCCAAATTTATAATTATCCCTTTTTTTTAAAACTTTTAATATCCAATTTACCTTTCTGAAATCCATTATTCAACTATTTTTTTTTCAAAACATTTCAAAACTAAATTTATATTCTTTATCAAACATTTTATACTCTTCAAAATTTCTTAGCTTTGAAAATTTAATCTCGATTTGGAAGTGTTCGAACATTCAAAATAGTTAGGGAAATCAAATTTTCAATTCAAGAGTTGAAAATCAACAATAAATCAATAAATCAATTATTAAATCCGAAACTCGAGGACTGAACATCGGTCTCATTTTAAATTGTTTCAAATATATACTTATATCTTTCTAAAATATCAATTATACTTCTGAATTTGAAATAAAAAACGATTTTACAAAATCACTTGCATAGCGAAGCTATTAAAGTGGCCTCTCCCCTACTCTGAAACTCGAAAATCAATGTCGATGATGCGTGCACTCATCACCGAAATTATTTTCCAGCGACATAAGTGAGTTTTGGACTTCTATTTTGTTGAAAACTTCTTTGAAATTTCTTCAAAATTATTGGAATTCATTTGAACTCATTTGAAACATTTCTTATTCGGAAAAATACTTTTAAATCGTGTTACTTTTATATATTTTCCAAAATCTTAAAACCAATTTCAAAATACCGGAATTCAATTCTCGAATTTCGAATTTAACTCTATAGTTATAAATCATTTTTATATAAATCAATTTCTTATAATTTTTCAAAATTTCAAATCCTTTCAAAATCTTTTTATATAGAATAACATTTCTTATTTGCTTTATATATATAGGTATATAATCCTTATCGAAAACATTTTCACCTTTATATATATAAAAAATCATAGTTATCAAAATAAAATAGAATAAGATAGTTTGTATAAGAAAAATAAAAGAAATAGTTTTGTAAAAATGGTTTTAAATCAATAGTAGTTTTGCATAGAAGAAAATTCCAATTTGAATTATGAAGATATCCAACCCTACAACTTTCAATTTCAGCGCCAAAACATATCAATAATATTAGAACATAAGATGTACGTATGTCATCATTTCGCAAATTCACATTTGATCGCCCGCTCGATCACACAAGTTAACTTTTGAACTAGTATTGTCCATTCACTTCCCTAATGCGGACTTCGATATGGTTTTTTGACTAGAAACCATCATTCTCCTTGCATAGCCATATACTATGATAGAGAATTCTATAATCAAACCAAAAACCCATATCAAATATTCGCCATCAAGAATCGAATGAAAAATCTAAACACGAAGTGATGTAATTCATATAGAACTTGTGTACTCAAATCCGGATCAAATTAATTTTGCGAATAAAACAATATACATGCAACTTATGTAATTATTCCAATTTGTTTCATCACAATTTCATTTCAATTAAATTCATTTTTAATCTCATCGATTAACACAAATATCACTTCATACTTTAATATTTGTTTCACAGAATTTATCCATTTAATATAAACATTAATATATCCATTCTCATAATATAGCTTATATTTCTCTTTAATTTAAATTACATTCATTTCACATGTAATATTTCTCATTTAAAATTAATTTATTTGCAAATCATTTCATAAGGAATTTCTTTACGACCAATATATAAAACTTATTTCCTTTTTATAAGATATTGTTCGAGTTTAAAGTTATCACAACTTTATTTATAACCATTTATTGCAGCATCTATTTATTTCATAACAATTTACAAGTCATGGCTTTATTTGAAATCATTTCACTTTTAATTCATATTGCTTATTCCATTTAGTTTCACTATACCTTTAAATTTATTTATGACATGTTTCGTAAATATTAATTAAGTTTATAAACATATTTTTCCAATTTAATCGTATTTACAACATTTCTTTAATCACAATTTCAATTTAAAGATCCAAAGCCTTAGAGCACACACTTGTATATTATTACATTTCATGCCAAGAATGTATACCCCAATTCCATTCATTTACTAAACATAGATATAACAAATTAAACCTTATTTTACTTGCTTTCAAATTAATGTTATCAGTTCAAATACATAATTCAACCTAATTATCAAGTTTCACTTATATATTAATACAAAAGGGTGTCGATTATCCAAAATATCCAAATATTCCATTTTTTCCAATAGGTGAAACTACATGTCAACAAACAACAAAATTAACATCAACATTTCAATTTCATAAACAAATATCCTAATTATTCATTTTATTCTCTTTAATACACCATTATTAAACTAGTGTTTAGTCCATTAATTCAATCATCAATAATTAACGAATGTTTATAATTTGATTAAACACAATAAGTCAACAAAAATGATAATAATTAAATATTACCATTTCATAAATCAAACACATTACTAATAACTATATAGTCTTAAAAATTTATTCCTTTATATATATCATATAATATTAGGAAAAATTAATTTCATTTCAAAATTTATATAAAACATGTTTATAACACTAACAAATACGCGCTCTTGTATATACACTCAGACAACTCATTCTAGAGTATTACTACCCTATCTCTAATGAGTCAACCCCAAACAGGTTAAGGTATGTCAAAACCAAAGCTCTGATACCAACTGTAACGATCCAACTTTTTGGACGATTTAAATCGACAATAAACCACACATGTCTCATTCAAACCATTCAAAAGAGAAGATTGTTAATGGGGTAAATAATAAAATAATAGAAAAGAAGGAAAAATAAAACAGAGAATCTCGCAGCGGAATGACAAAATATAATAATCAAATAAACAATTCATGAAGCTGTTTTACAAATGACATTTGATTATACTTTTACAATTCAAATCAAGGTTATACATACATCAGAAAGTAAAAATATAATGCAGCTGTGGAATAATAATAATAAATAGCAATAATATACTAAATCTTCATCTTCGTCTTCGTCCTCCAGAAAATAAAATGGTCTTCAATACACTGAAAAAGCTCAAACTGACCCGAGCATAATGAAAAACTATACACTCGAGTCAGAACTAAAAATTCTTATGTAAGTCAAATCAATCTCAAATAAAAATATGAGTGCAATGGCTTCAGAGAGGTTATGGGATTTTTCATCTCCTATCAAGTGTACATCGTGAGTGCAGTAATTTACGGGATTTCAAATAATTTGAAATACCAATTTTAACCACTTTATTTAAAATAAATCCGAAGTTTAAATTAATAACATAAACTTTTTAAATAATTCAGTTTTAATAAATAATCCAAATTGAAGAAATTGTATGGGTATATATCATTTCAACCCATAATTTAATTGTCTTAATTATTCAATTCTAAAATGATTCAGAGGACCACTTAAATGATGTCAATAATATAGAAGGTCATAACAGGGACATATTACAATAAACAAACAACCATACATCAACATATCAATCAATAAGCATCCATTTCAAACAACATCCAAATCAACCAATATATTTCAACATATAATAGTTATCAATATCGGGGTTTAACTATCAATTAAACTCCGATATAAAATTAAATGTCAATTCAGATTCAATATCAATTCAAATGTGAACTTAAATCAACAAACTTAAAAAAAAATTATATATCACATCATATATTTTATTTAATTTGCAATGGAATTTTTAGTATTGCGTGAGTGGGTTGAATCACTCACCTTTTTGCTTTCCCTTTTCTAGCCAGATTTGGATCTGCAACTACTTCCTCATTTTATTTCGTTTCCTTGCTATCTTAATCTTTTTTTATAGAAAGTTTTGAAGAGAAGATTGTATAAATTTGGATTTGAAGAAAAAGACAAAGAAAGAAGAGAAGGTTTAAAGGAGAAAAAAAATTAAAGAAGAAGATGAATTAAAAAAAGAAAAGGGAGCTTTGGAAAAGAAGAAGAAGATTTGAAGATGAATAAAAAAACATAAAAATGAAGCAAAAAAAAAGAGAAGAAGGAGATTTGAAAAAAGAAAATAAAAATGAAAAAGGAATGAGGAAGGTGAAGAGTGAAAAGAAATGAGATGAAAATTTTATTTGGAAAAAACGAAGCTACAGAAGATGAATTAGAAATGAGGCTACAGGAATGAAGATGGAAAAAAAATGAAAAGCAAATAAGGTATATATAAACAAACTAGGAATTGAAATAAAGTAAAAATATGAATAGCCCTAAAATGTAGTATTGAAAGATGTAATCTAAAGGAATAAATATATTAATAAAGATAAAAATAAATCTTCCGTTTTAAATATGAAGCTTCCAGAATTGCGAATGAAAGGAAGCTACAAGAACTAATGATGCATAAGCAAAATAAACTTTTGAAATGGAAAATAGTAAATGCTAATTAGATGGCATGCATATTAATTTGGATGTTTGCATTTAAAATGAAAAAAAAAAACAGAAAAGGAAAAAACTTCAGGTAAAGCATTTAAAAAGAGCAAACGAATAAAGGCGAAACAAATGAAAAGATATGGAAATTATTAATTATAGATAAATCAAATGAAACAACCATTAATTTATAAGAAATGAATGAGTAGTTTAATTATTAGACTACTTGAAAACAAAAAGAGAGAGATTGGAAGGTGATAATAGATGTAAAGTAAATGAAGGGACCACCTATTTCCTATAAACAAACCTTTTGGGTCCACATTCCAAAACTTGCTCCAATTAATTTATATCAATAAACCCAAATATACATATATTTAAATTATTTAATTCCATATTAAAACATTCGTTTTATGCTAATATATGTGCATACTACATTAACTCAATCAATCAATTAAAAATCAACCAATCAATTAATCAAACATTCAATATATATTTATTTACGTTACTCAAACAAATTTTATTGATTAATGGATATATATCAACCTACGCACTATAAAAAAGATTTACTTTACTTTTTAATTACTGCAATGGTCGCATTAATGCAACTCATTTACAGATTTTAACCGTATACAAAATGGAAAAATGAATGTAAACTTATGTAATCAATGTACAACGGAAAAAAAAAGTAATTTCTAATTGATTCCACGATATTTACTCAACCATGAACCCTTTGATATATTTAAAAGTTTGAATATTAATGTGCGAGTGTGTGTATATATTATTCTAAAATTAATTTTTTTTATCCAAACCATTCTTGTTCAAAATGAAAGTTTTATTTCTATATGTCTCAAAACATGCAACAATTAATAAAAAAAGAAAGAAGGGACCATGTACATCGCACAACCTTTTTGAAATTCAATTTGTGAAACGTAACCAAATTGACTTCATTAACTCAAATAATATTCAAATTTTACGCATTAATTTTTTTATCTATGCATAATAAATAAAATTACTTACCATAAAAATGAAAACGTTCAATTTGGTTTTACCAAAATGATCTTTAATTTCCATTAAAACATCCTTTCTTTTTAACACTAAAGATGCGTTTCTTTTATTAAATCTATTAATTGCAGTCAACGTTTTCTTCCCTTCTCATTGAAGTATTTCAATTATATTAATTACAGTTACTTATAAAGTTAAATTTCAAAACAGACAACTAAAATGGATGAAAAATAGAATAATTGTTTCCTTTAGTCATTTAAGCACATTTATAAATTTGTTGCTTATACAGTAGAGAAATAAATAACTTACTTAAATAAATTATTTTTCCACTCTTGTAATCCATCTATATGCTAAAACACAGTTAAAATATACTTGTATTTCTTCCTTTAAATCAATCATTCTATTCTTTATCTTAATGAAATTAAAACTACATTCACAAATGAAAGATCCATTTTATTTGATAATAAATGTTATTTTCATTAAACCAACTTATATTTAAAGATTATCCAATTAGAGAGTCACAGAAATAATACTTCGTACAACCACATCATTTCTTTATCAATTAATTTCATATTATCATTATATTTTTACCAAATTTAAGTGCTTACAATTTGAACGTAATATTTCTCAATGAAATTCTCATTATATTTTTAACATAAAACATATGTTGCACATATCATTAATTAATTACCATTTACTTCTATCTCTTATTAATGGCAAGATATAATTACTATTACTTACAATGATTAAATCTCAAAACATACCCTAATACAGGGAAGATAAATAATCCAATTGTTTCCTTTGAAGTCCAATTTTCTATGTTAAACCCAATATTTATATATACTAATTTAATTCCATCATTTAATTACAAATGTAATAAAACCTGTTCATTATATATTTAAATTTTAAACAAATCCTTTTATTTTGATTTACATTCTTATTATTAAATCAACTATTCCCTAATGCAATTGATTGACATAAGTTTTACACTCACCACTTAACAGTTAACGTTTCTTCTTACATCAATTGTAATATTTTAATTACGTTAATTCTCCATTAATTACCAAATAAATTTCTAACCGATTTAATAGTAAGAAAATAAATGAAATAATGGTTATACGTTAATAATCTATATCTATTAACATATTCTTTACAAACAAAGGTTAATAAATTTATGTACAAAATAATTGATTTCATACTTAATATCAAAACCAATTGCAATTAATAACATAAGATTACATCAATTTATACATCATTTGTTCTATTCCTTATTAACCTTTATTATTTAAATTGATTGAAATTACGTTAACATCGTATAGTAGTCAAGTACATTCAATCAATATTAGCCAATTATATGTTTTATCTCATTAAATTATTTGTTTTAAGATTATCTTAAAGTCAAAATTTCAAATCTAATAAGATTCAATTTAATAAATAATAAATTTTAATTTCTGACAATATTAAAGCCCAAAACCCTATTAAATTTAATATTTTTAATTATCAAAATATAGGTTGTTACAGTGCATATGCACGGTGACTGCCGCCTACTCTGATCATTAGAGATGATCGTAATACTCCCAGCAACACTCCTACACCCATATGCGAACATCAGATCGAACAATTATTTAAAGAATCAAGATCGAACACCCATGAGCAAAACTTGGAACAGGACATCAAGTTCTCTGTCAACGGCGAATATTCGCCACTCCGACCATCTGAGGTTTCCCAATTCCTGCCTCGAACTCAACCACACACCATCTACCGACCCTCAAAAGATCATAGCACTCGATCCATCCTTCACCTCAAGCTGACCCAATTCTTAAACCCATTCAAAACTAGGGGTTTAACCATAAAAATTCAAACTGCAACCACTCTAGCCAATTTTAATCACTTCTTTGATTTTTCGAAGAATCACTAAAACACTTATCTACTAACCAGAAGAACCCTAAGCTTAGTCAAGTCATCGATCACAAGAAATTGCACAAATTTCAATTTCAGTTCAAGAACTAACTGCTACTCAAACTAAACTTTAAAAATCCTAATACTTGATTTAAAAAATAAGTTTCAATTAGTACTATTGTTTACTAATACTGAAATACAAAATTAACTCGTTTAATTTTGGTTTGAATTAACATGCATGGATGTTTCTGGTTTTACAGAGGCAATCATCTTGTAATTTAACTTACTTACTTAACTTTTAATTAAAACTTCAGGCAGTCAAACACTTCACTTCATAACTTTTAATTATAATCTATGATAAGCAACATTTTTTTTTATCAAACATTTAACATGCAACCTGTATAAAGTTTAAGAATTTTAAAGTTACTCACCTTTATAAATGCAGAGCTTCAGTTATACCCTTTTGAATTTTGCAGAAGACAATCTACCTTTCCCTATTACTTTAAAAATTGTTGCATGCTGTTGTTTTGAATAAGCTTCAATTTGAGGTTGTGCAGAGATAAAATGCAAGCTTGATCATTTCCAGGTTTAAGCAGAGTTATACATTTCCAAGTTGCAGAAAAATAGAATGCTGGCCCTTTTTTTTTTTAAGTGACATGCAGATTTGTTTACAGATTTTGGTAAACAGAGATTGATGCAGACTTCTTTGATTTTGAGGAATTTGTGCATGCAGATTTGAGCATGGTTTTGGGGTTTTCTGATTTAGATTTGAACATGCAGATTTGATTTTTGATATAAAGATGATTTTGATCTTTGAAGAGGTGTTCTGTAACATTCCTGAAAATTAACTACGATTAATTTGGCAATTAATTTAATTTTGAAAATAAATTATGAATTTTATTCCTGTGTTAATTAGGAAATTTCTTGAATGATTTTAAAATTTTAGATTACAAGTAGGATTTGGTTAAAATTTAGAGATAAGTAATTTTATAAAAAAAAAAAATTGATTTAAAAATAAATATAGATTTAAAAATAAATAGCAAATTGATTTGGAATATACGAATAAGTAATTTATCAACAAATATTAGTTTTCAAAAATAAAATGTATTAAAAATAAAATAGAATTAGAAGCTTTAGAATTAATAAAGGTTGTTTCTAAATTTTAGATATATTAGATATGTTTGGAAGTTGAAAAAATATTGATGCACTCATTTTCAAAATATTATTTTTAAGTAAAATTCACCCATATAAATAAAAGTAATTACTTGTTAATGTGAAATCAAAAATTTTAAATCATTCTTTTCTTCTTTAAAAAAATGCATGAGTATATAAATAGGCATAGTAGAATTTGGAGTTTATATACCTTCTTTAGAATTTGTTGAACTAAATTTGTATATATACATATATATACATATGTAAGCATATATGAGTGTAAGCAATGTTTGAATTATATTTACAAGTGACAAAATCACTTTTCCTTTGAAAATTGAGTTACATAGAAAAACATTGTAAATTAGAAAAATAACCAGGCTTGAACTCCTTCACAACTTCACAAGCCTGCAAACTAGTATCAGTATCATACTTTCAACCTGGAAACAACAATATCATCAACTTCATATTCAAATTTTAAAACCTAAAGCATGCAAAGAAAAATTTGTACAAGTGGCAAAGGAATCTGTTTCTTTTAAATCAAATTTTTGGGGAACATGCAAATAATAATAGCCAGCCTTTCCACTTCTCAAAAAACTGAAAACAGATCAGAACTTTAGATTTGAATCAGCTAAAACAAGAAACCATCTTCAAACTCAAATTCGAAAATCATCCTCTCCAAAGATCTATAAAACAAAATCAAAGCAGATTAGAAAGAAAAAAAAAAAGCAAATCCAATTCCAGATTCAAAAGCAGGGCAACAAGAAAAACAGAAGAACGGGCTTCAAATCATAAAACTAATTCAAGGCAAAAAAAAAATCAAGCAGGTTCAGGAAAAAGAAAAAAAAAGGGGATCAAGCAGAGCTTAAGATAAAACAACAAATCAAGCAAAGCATTAAAACAACAACCATTGTTCTCTGCTTCATCCATATTCAGGTGAGCAAATCATCATCTTTAAAGCTTTGTCTGTTATAAATATAGGGTTTCTTGTCAACAGACTTCTCTGTTCAATATTTTGTGAGCAAAACTTACCTATACCCTTGGATAATCTGATTTATGCTTAAAGTAAAATGGGAATGCTTGGTAAGTTTGATTGCATGCCTGTGTGAATGTATGTATGATGATATATATTTATGTACAGAGCTTTACTTTGTTATGTTACAAGTTTGAAGAAAAAAAAATTAGTTCAAAACAAAACAAAAAAAAATTCAAACCACCCTACCCAAACAAATTTAGATTATAATTACTGAATGAAAGATGTGTATACAAGTATAACATCGTTTTAAAAAAAAAAAAAAAATACAAGTTGAAATATTGATTTAATATCTCGATGTTTAAATATACAATGAAATTAAATTCAAGTCAGGAATTTATTTTCTGGAATACTTATTCTTCTCTGCCTTGACACAGGGATTGAAAACACAAGTGAAAATTCCAAATCTTGTACTTGATCATGGATTAACCTTGCATTCAAATACAGTGGTTAAGCCCATACTTAAGATTTAAATTTCATTCAAGTGGAAATAATTTTGTAAACCTTTCTGGAAACCAGTATAACTAAGCAAAGCTCTTAACAAGTTAAAATTCAAGATTTTTAATTGACGAATTCAGATATGAAGATTGAATCCTCATACTGTAATACGAATTTTAAGGCAAGCGTCATGATTTTAGGTGCTAGGGTGAAGGAGCAGTTCATAGATGAACTGGGTGTGGGTTTTGATGGAATTCAGGCGGCCGGAGGAGTTTTGGGGAATGGGCTCTCGCGTGGAGGAAGAAGGAAGATCGGCGCTGCTGGGAAAAATAATGGAATGGTGGTCATGCCACGGTGGTGGCGACGATGAGTCGATTTGCGTTCTAAACCTAATTTTGGTCACACTGTTAACTGACGCGAATGCGCGATCTTCGGTTGATCGAGTCGCACCGCGTTCTGGTGGTGGCTTTGTGGAAGTGTTGTGGAGGTGCGGCGGTGGTTTCAGGAGGTAAGATGGTCGGGACTGGCGATGCGGGAACTTCTTCTAGTGACTGGTGGTTCCAGGATGATGCAATAATGTTCGATTTTGAACCACGATGGTATCGTGGGTTCTGGGTATTCAGGCCAGTTGATGGGACCGCGGAGGACTCATAGGTGGTCGCGAGATTGGTCGGAAGTGGTTCAGGCAGCTGTGCATGTGCACGGTGTCCCTAGGATATCTGGCGATAATAATGGGTTGGGGGAGACGATGTGTTATCAGGCGACTCGAAGTAGAGCTCGGGGAAAGGCAAGGGTGGCTCGGGTTTCAGCTCGAAGTGGATTTTGATGCGAACGTAAAACACTTAGAAAATTTTTAAGTTCGAAATTTTAGGGGGTGGCTCGGGTAAATTTTGATAAAACTCGAAGCGGGACTCGAGTATATTGGGTTTTAGCCCGGGGGATACTCGGGTTTTGCCTGGAAATTTTTACATCCCAGTTTTTTTTTTACTTTAATAAATTTGTTTAATGAATCCTGAAACTATTCCTCCTTGTAAATGATGATTTATTTATTTAGTAGAAAGTATAAATTAAAAGTTTTAAAATAAAGGATTTTAAAAACAATTAAATTTTAAATTTACATTTGTAACAAGTTATTTTAAATGAAACTTAATAAATGATTTAGAGATAAAATTCAAATGTTTAAATTTTTAACTCAAAAGTAAGTAAATTTATATCGTTAATGATAATCAAGTAAGTAATAATTTGTGATTAAGATTAATTCATTAATAGTTAAGAAAATCAATTAAAGAATAATTAGTTACAATTAAGATTAAATTAATCAATAATTGAGCATTTATTAATTTAAGTATATTAATTAGTAATTTTTGTTAATTATTTAAGTAATTAATGAATGATTAAATTAAAATAGTGATTGCTTAGTGAAAGTAGTTAACTTATCAACAATTAAAGGTATATTAATTAAAGTAGTTAATTAAGGAATAAGAAATTTAGATTTAATTAATTAAGGGTCAATTAATTTAGATAATTAATTTAGAGATGATTTAATTAATAAAGGTGATTAAAAACTAAATCAATTGTAGTTGATGAACTTAATCATTAATTAAGAATTATTAGTGGAAAAAATCATGTGGTTGATAAATTAAAAACCACCCAAATTATTCATCTTAGTTGTAGAGGTTTGATTGCTATTGGATGCTATGTAACGGATTGATATATTTGAAATGTGATGTGATGCTTTGAAATGTTTTGTGATGAGTTGTTTTATTTGTGATGAATATATTGTTATATGAATATGCAAACCCTTTGACCCGTAAATGACATTTGGATTTCGATGCGATAGGGAGTCGGATTCTAGTTGGTTATCCGAAACCCACGTCGAATCATATTAGTAAATCTTTAGGATTGATAAATTTACTTTATCTATGAATATGTGAATGAAGATAAGCGTTATGAGTTATACCGCTTATCGATATTCTTATGATAGATGTGTGCACTATTGTGTAAAACCCCTTGGACTACACTATACACACACAAATATGGATTGCACGTAGAAATTGGTTAAGTCACAGATTTTTGAAATAGATTGTAAAATTGAATTTTTAAATCTAAATGATTTTGAAAATGGATCGGGTTTTAAAATGAAAAGCTTTTTGAAAAGAATTTCTAAAATAAAAGTTATTTTGAATAACTTAATAAAGTTTTGAAACTTAATAATTCAATTTAAAATTGAATTCAAAATTTGAAATTAAATTCTATTTTGAGAATTTATGAAGTGAAAGGTCATACAAGTTTATATGGGTTTTTAAACCAATTTTAAAAGTGTTGTTTTGAGAATTAAATTTAACCCAAGTTTGAGAAACTTGTATAATTTAAATGTTTGGTTTTCCAAGATGAAAACTGTTTGTTTTCAAATTATAAAAGCTTTCATATAAGAAATGAATTTCCAAATTGGTATTATAGGAATTTCAAGTTTGAATTGAAAAAAACAGTTTTCCAAGTTATGAATGAACCTTTGGAAACGATTTTTTGAAAGCTATGGGTTAAATCTTTGATTTAAAGATTAAATGGATTAATCCACTCGAAATGGAAATTGTTTTGAAATCCGTAAATGGATCTTTGTGAAACTTGGTGAACTTTGTGAACTTTGTGAAATAAATCTTTTTTCTTAAAGATTTGAAATGGTAAATTGTGTAAACCATTTGAAATAGTTTTGAATTTTAAGTTGTGACTTAACTGAAATCCATATCCATATGTTTTTAAAATTTTGCGCTCGTTATTCGGTTTAGCCGGGAGAGGACCTTGTGTCTTATAACCCATTCTGAATAATGATACGTCGTTATGGATAGCATTTGAAGACCGGTGGTGAAGACCGGGTATTTGCGAGAACGATAGGATGACCTATCGATTGTCTCTGCACTAAGTAGCTACGGTATAGAGATTCCCTAAGTGATGGGAAGTCAGATCGGGATTGTGGATACCCGGATTGCAAGGGCTTCTTTAGAAGTGCCTTCGGCTCTGTTCGAACCCGGAACAGACTTGCATGGTCGTGTATCTGACACTACACTTTGAGATATAAAGCCGATTTCTTTCAAATACATATCTGTTGGTGGAGGAGAATTTATTCTCTTAGCTTAACACCCTTCTCTGAGACGTATGAGCTCAGAGGTTATGTAGTTGAAGGTTATCCGCAATATACTCCCAATTTGGTAGTGTGGCATGCTAAGTGCTGCTGTGTGATTGATGACCATTTGTTGATCATTTGTGATCAAAGCATGGCTTGGTGAAAAAGCGTAGCTTTTTGGACGAAACCTCATCGAGCCTCACAAACCGGTAATGGTCGAAACAGGAAAGATGCGACAAGGTTTCTGGGGTAGCTCCCCTAGGGTATGACCATTCCTTCTGGAAAAGGGTAGTATCATGGTATGGAGCCCAGATACTTACTCATGTGGGCACTGTAGTATATATCTATTACTGTGTGATGTTGTTGGTGTAGAGGATCCTCGGTTAAAGGTCCCAAAGGACCGGGGGTGGCATATCTGAGGTTTTATTCCTCGGGAAGGGGGTAGCCGGCCTTGTTTGGCAGAGAGCCGGGTAGGTTCTCGGGGCGTCCCGCCAGAGGCGTTCCCATGTGGCAATAGGAAGTTCCTTAGCCTGACCATTTGTTGGAAATCCATTTATCCAATACGCGCCTTGTACGGTTTTAGTTGTATTACCTGCCATCTACTTATGGTGGCGCCCCACTGTTTGGATGGTAGCTATAGTAGGCATAGTTCCGAATGTCTATGCTGGCTAGGATTTATATTATACTTTCGAAATGGTTTTTTATGCACCTTGCACTTATAGTAATAATATCAAAGGAATTTCCTCGTATCAAGCATTTTTGACTATCATAAGGAGAAATCTCCTCCAATTCTGCGTTTGCATTGTGTGTGTGTGGCTGGAGGCCTTATGGTAGTTTCATTTTCAAAAAGCATTGCGGATTTCAAAACTTAAACCCTTTTGTTTGTTTCATAGACCAAATGTTTTTGTTTGCTCATACCAGTCCCACGACTGACCCGGAGTTTATTGTTCCCTTTTTGAACTCTGGGTGCCCACCATTTTCCACACGGGTCGTCACAAGTTGGTATCAGAGCTAAAGGTTGAGTAAGAACTTTAGCTACGGAGTGTAACACATTAGATAGCTCATTAGAGATAGGGTGAAGTATACCCTAGAATGAGTGTAACTAGTGAAACCAAAATCCAAATTTCTCAATCTACTCCCTTTATCTATATTCTCTAAGATATTTCGTCTGAATGCCTAAATCGGTTTTCTTACTATTACAGATAGTGAGAATGAGTGGAAGAAGAGGACGAGATTGGGGACAGGCAAGTACCAATTCAACTGGTCAAGGCCCTACAACGACAGATATTCCTATTGAATCCCAATCAAATCTAGCTGATTTATATCAAAGCTTTTCTAGACTTGGTGGAAAGCCATTAGCAGGCAAAGAATCAGTTATCGAAGCACAAGCCTGGATTCGATCGTGTGAAAGGATTTTCAAAGGGCTAAGGTTGGAAGACGATCAGATTCGATTGATAGCTTCTTGGCAACTCCAGGAAGAGGCTTTAGCTTTGTGGGAAACTATTACATTAGATGAACCGGCGGATCAATTCACTTGGAGTCGTTTCAAGGAAGTGTTCGAGCAGCGATATATACCGTCTGCTGGTATCTCTAGAATGTACCAAGAGTTTATAGATTTGAAGCAAGGAAGCTTATCATTTGAGGAATACTTGAACAAATTCAATGAATTATCTCGATTCGGTCCAGAATTGGTAAATACACCGTCAAAGAAGAATGAAAAGTTTATTCGGGGAATGAACAAGGAATTCCAGGAGAGGATGACTACTCACGTAAAGGAATCCTTTTCTGAATTAATTGATATGGGTTATAGATATGATACTCTGGATAAGCAGGTAGTTTCAAAGGAGGATGAAAACATAAGTAATCTGAATTGGAGGAAAAAGAAGTTTGGTGGAAAGAAATCGAGGAAAGATAAAGAAAAGAAGAATACCCGAAAGAAAAAGCTGAAAGAAGTCACTTGCCTCAACTGCTTGGAGAAAGGTCACTACTCGGATAAATGTAAGAATCCTTGGAAGCCAGGATTGAGAGAGCCATTTATGAGGCCAGATCAGGAATCTACGGGGTGTTATCATTGCCGCAAACCAGGACATAGGATCAACGACTGTCCGGCAAAGAAGGAAGCTCTAGTAGCAAAGAGATACGCAGTCAGGGGTGATTCTTCAACCTCAAGGGCTGATAAAGAAAAGGAAATTTTATAAGGTAACCTCCTTGTTTATGATTAAATTTCCAAGTTTGTTCGTTATAGGAGCTACACCTAGTTTTATTTCTTAGCAAATCATAAATAAGTTAAATCTTGAATCTGAGATCGTAGTCGAATCTATTTTTGTCTGTTTCATTGGGATTTCGATATATTCTACGAGCGGTTAGTTATTCCTTCGAACTAACCAATACCCATGTATACTCTGTAGATTAAATTACCCAATTTTTTCGTAATTGAATGAGTTGATTCTCATATTTGTTGATATTCTGATTTGGTAAACCGAATGCAGAATAAATATTTCAATCTGATCTGATCAATTGTTCTTTATCTATCATCTATTCTTCCTCGTCTCCCTAGCAAATTTCGGGGACGAAATTTCTTTAAGGGGGAATCTGTAACATTCCTGAAAATTAACTACGATTAGTTTGGCAATTAATTTAATTTTGAAAATAAATTATGAATTTTATTCCTGTGTTAATTAGGAAATTTCTTGAATGATTTTAAAATTTTAGGTTATAAGTAGGATTTGGTTAAAATTTAGAGATAAGTAATTTTATAAATAAAAAAATTGATCTAAAAATAAATATGGATTTAAAAATAAATAGAAAATTGATTTGGAATATAAGAATAAGTAATTTATCAACAAATATTGGTTTTCAAAAATAAAATGTATTAAAAATAAAATAGAATTAGAAACTTTAGAATTAATAAAAGTTTGTTTCTAAATTTTAGATATATTAGATATGTTTGAAAGTTGAAAAAATATTAATGCACTCATTTTCAAAATATTATTTTTAAGTAAAATTCACCCATATAAATAAAAGTAATTACTTGTTAATGTGAAATCAAAATTTTTAAATCATTCTTTTCTTCTTTAAAAAAATGTATGAGTATATAAATAGGCATAGTTGAATTTGGAGTTTATATACCTTCTTTAGAATTTGTTGAACTAAATTTGTATATATACATATATATACATATGTAAGCATATATGAGTGTAAGCAATGTTTGAATTATATTTACAAGTGACAAAATCACTTTTCCTTTGAAAATTGAGTAACGTAGAAAAACTTTTTAAATTAGAAAAATAACCAGGCTTGAACTCCTTCACAACTTCACAAGCCTGCAAACTAGTATCAGTATCATACTTTCAACCTGGAAACAACAATATCATCAACTTCAGATTCAAATTTTAAAACCTAAAGCATGCAAAGAAAAATTTGTACAAGTGGCAAAGGAATCTGTTTCTTTTAAATCAAATTTTTGGGGAACATGCAAATAATAATAGCCAGCCTTTCCACTTCTCAAAAACCTGAAAACAAATCAGAACTTTAGATTTGAATCAGCTAAAACAAGAAACCATCTTCAAACTCAAATTCGAAAATCCTCCTCTCCAAAGATCTGTAAAACAAAATCAAAGCAGATTAGAAAGAAAAAAAGAAGAAGAAGCAAATCCAATTCCAGATTCAAAAGCAGGGCAACAAGAAAAACAGAAGAACAGGCTTCAAATCATAAAACTAATTCAAGGCAAAAAAAATCAAGCAGGTTCAGGAAAAAGAAAAAACAAAGGGGGATCAAGCAGAGCTTAAGATAAAACAACAAATCAAGCAAAGCATTAAAACAACAACCATTGTTCTCTGATTCATCCATATTCAGGTGAGCAAATCATCATCTTTAAAGCTTAGTCTGTTATACATATAGGGTTGCTTCTCAATAGACTTCTCTGTTCAATATTTTGTGAGCAAAACTTACCTATACCCTTGGATAATTTGATTTATGCTTAAATTAAATGGAAATGCTTGGTAAGTTTGATTGCATGCCTGTGTGAATGTATGTATGATGATATATATTTATGTACAGAGCTTTACTCTGTTATGTTACAGGTTTGAAAAAAAAAATTAGTTCAAAACAAAACAAACAAAAAAAATTCAAACCACCCTACCCAAACAAATTTAGATTATAATTACTGAATGAAAATGTGTATACAAGTATAACATCATTTTAAAAATCAAAAAAATAAATACAAGTTGAAATATTGATTTAATATCTCGATGTTTAAATATACAATGAAATTAAATTCAAGTCAGGAAATTTATTTTCTGGAATACTTATTCTTCTCTGCCTTGACACAGGGATTGAGAACACAAGTCAAAATTCCAAATCTTGTATTTGATCATGGATTAACCTTACATTCAAATACAGTGGTTAAGCCCATACTTAAGATTTTAATTTCATTCAAGTGGAAATAATTTTGTAAACCTTTCTGGAAACCAGTATAACAAAGCAAAGCTCTTAACAAGTTAAAATTCAAGATTTTTAATTGACGAATTTAGATATGAAGATTGAATCCTCATACTATAATATGAATTTTAAGGCAAGCATCATGATTTTAGGTGCTAGGGTGAAGGACCAGTTCATAGATGAACTGGGTGTGGGTTTTGATGGAATTCAGGCGGCCGGAGGAGTTTTGGGGAATGGGCTCTTGCGTGGAGGAAGAAGGAAGATTGGCGCTGTTGGGAAAAATAATGGAATGGTGGTCAGGCTACGGTGGTGGCGACGACGAGTCGATTAGCGTTCTAAACCTAATTTTGGTCACACTGTTAACTGACGCGAATGCGTGATCTTCGGTTGATCGAGTCGCACCGCGTTCTGGTGGTGGCTTTGTGGACGGGTTGTCGAGGTGCGGCGGTGGTTTCAGAGGGTAAGACGGTCGGGACTGGCGATGCGGGAACTTTTTCTGGTGACTGGTGGTTCGAGGAAGATGCAATAATGTTCGATTTTGAACCACGATGGTATCGTGGGTTCTGGGTATTCAGGCAAGTTGATGGGACCACGGGGGACTCATGGGTGGTCGCGAGATTGGTCGGAAGTGGTTCAGGCAGCTGTGTATGTGCACGGTGTCCCTAGGATATCTGGCGATAATAATGGGTTGGGGGAGACGATGTGTTATCAGGCGACTCAAAGTAGAGCTCGGGGAAAGGCAAGGGTGGCTCGGGTTTCAACTCGAAGTGGATTTTGATGCGAACGTAAAACACTTAGAAAAATTTTAAGTTCGAAATTTTAGGGGGGGCGCTCGGGTAAATTTTGATAAAACTCGAAGCGGGACTCGAGTATATTGGGTTTTAGCCCGGGGGATACTCGGGTTTTGCCTAGAAATTTTTACATCCCGGTTTTTTTTAACTTTAATAAATTTGTTTAATGAATCCTGAAACTATTCCTCCTTATAAATGATGATTTATTTATTTAGTAGAAAGTATAAATTAAAAGTTTTAAAATAAAGGATTTTAAAAACAATTAAGTTTTAAATTTACATTTGTAACAAGTTATTTTAAATGAAACTTAATAAATGATTTAGTGATAAAATTCAAGTGTTTAAATTTTTAACTCAAAAGTAAGTAAATTTATATCGTTAATGATAATCAAGTAAGTAATAATTTATGATTAAGATTAATTCATTAATAGTTAAGAAAATCAATTAAAGAATAATTAGTTATAATTAAGATTAAATTAATCAATAATTGAGCATTTATTAATTTAAGTATATTAATTAGTAATTTAAGTTAATTAATTAAGTAATTAATGAATGATTAAATTAAAATCGGGATTGCTTAGTGAAAGTAGTTAATTTATCAACAATTAAAGGTATATTAATTAAAGTAGTTAATTAAGGAATAAGAAATTTAGATTTAATTGATTAAGGGTCAATTAATTTAGATAATTAATTTAGAGATGATTTAATTAATAAAGGTGATTAAAAACTAAATCAATTGTAGTTGATGAACTTAATCATTGATTAAGAATTATTAATGAAAAAAATCATGTGGTTGATAAATTAAAAAACCACCCAATTTATTCATCTTAGTTGTAGAGGTTTGATTGCTATTGGATGCTATGTGACGGATTGATATATTTGAAATGTGATGTGATGCTTTGAAATGTTTTGTGATGAGTTGTTTTATTTGTGATGAATATATTGTTATATGAATATGCAAACCCTTTGACCCGTAAATGACATTTGGATTTTGATGCGACAGGGAGTCGGATTCTAGTTGGTTATCCGAAACCCACGTCGAATCATATTAGTAAATCTTTGGGACTGATAAATTTACTTTATCTATGAATCTGTGAATGAAGATAAGCGTTATGAGTTATACCGCTTATCGATATTCTTATGATAGATGTGTGCACTATTGTGTAAAACCCCTTGGACTACACTATACACACACAAATATGGATTGCACGTAGAAATTTGTTAAGTCACAGATTTTTGAAATAGATTGTAAAATTGAATTTTTAAATCTAAATGATTTTGAAAATGGATCGGGTTTTAAAATGAAAAGCTTTTGGAAAAGAATTTCTAAAATAAAAGTTATTTTGAATAACTTAATAAAGTTTTGAAACTTAATAATTCAATTTAAAATTGAATTCAAAATTTGAAATTAAATTCTATTTTGAGAATTTATGAAGTGAAAGGTCATACAAGTTTATATGGGTTTTTAAACCAATTTTAAAAGTGTTGTTTTGAGAATTAAATTTAACCCAAGTTTGAGAAACTTGTATAATTTAAATGTTTGGTTTTCCAAGATGAAAACTGTTTGTTTTCAAATGATAAAAGCTTTCATATAAGAAATGAATTTCCAAATTGGTATTATAGGAATTTCAAGTTTGAATTGAAAAAAACAGTTTTCCAAGTTATGAATGAACCTTTGGAAACGATTTTTTGAAAGTTATGGGTTAAATCTTTGATTTAAAGATTAAATGGATTAATCCACTCGAAATGGAAATTGTTTTGAAATCCGTAAATGGATCTTTGTGAAACTTGGTGAACTTTGTGAACTTTGTGAAATAAATCTTTTTGCTTAAAGATTTGAAATGGTAAATTGTGTAAACCATTTGAAATAGTTTTGAATTTTAAGTTGTGACTTAACTGAAATTAATATCCATATGTTTTTAAATTTTGCGCTCGTTATTCGGTTTAGCCGGGAGAGGACCTTGTGTCTTATAACTCATTATGAAGTTATGGATAGCATTTGAAGACGGTGGTGAAGACCGGGTATTTGCAAGAACGATAGGATGACCTATCGATTGTCTCTGCACTGAGTAGCTACGTTATAGAGATTCCCTAAGTGATGGGAAGTCCGATCGGGATTGTGGATACCCGGATTTCAAGGGCTTCTTCGGAAGTGTCTTCGGCTCTGTTCGAACTCGGAACAGACTTGTATGGTCGTGTGTCTGACACTACACTTTGAGATATAAAGCCAATTTCTTTCAAATACATATCTGTTGGTGGCGGAGAATTTATTCTCTTAGCTTAACACCCTTCTCTGAGACGTACGAGCTCAGAGGTTATGTAGTTGAAGGTTATCAGCGATATACTCCCAATTTGGTAGTGTGGCATGCTAAGTGCTGCTGTGTGATTGATGATCATTTGTTGATCATTTGTGATCAAAGCATGGCTTTGTGAAAAAGCGTAGCTTTGTGGACGAAACCTCATCGAGCCTCACAAACCGGTAATGCTCGATACAGGAAAGATGCGGCAATGTTTCAGGGGTAGCTCCCCTAGGGTATGACCATTCCTTCTGGAAAAGGGTAGTATCATGGTATGGAGCCTAGATACTTACTCATGTGGGCACTGTAGTATATATCTATTACTGTGTGATGTTGTTGGTGTAGAGGATCCTCGGTTAAAGGTCCCAAAGGACCGGGGGTGGCATATCTGAGGTTTAATTCCTCGGGAAGGGGGTAGCCGGCCTTGTTTGGCAGAGAGCCGGGTAGGTTCTCGGGGCGTCCCGCCAGAGGCGTTCCCATGTGGCAATAGGAAGTTTCTTAGCCTGACCATTTGTTGGAAATCCATTTATCCAATACGCGCCTTGTACGGTTTTAGTTGTATTACCTGCCATCTACTTATGGTGGCGCCCCACTGTTTGGATGGTAGCTATAGTAGGCATAGTTTGGAATGTCTATGCTGGCTAGGATTTATATTATACTTTCGAAATGGTTTTTTATGCACCTTGCACTTATAGTAATAATATCAAAGGAATTTCCTCGTATCAAGCATTTTTGACTATCATAAGGAGAAATCTCCTCCAATTCTGCGTTTGCATTGTGTGTGTGTGGCTGGAGGCCTTATGGTAGTTTCATTTTCAAAAAGCATTGCGGATTTCAAAACTTAAACCCTTTTGTTTGTTTCATAGACCAAATTTTTTTGTTTGCTCATACCAGTCCCACGACTGACCCGAAGTTTATTGTTCCCTTTCTAAACTCTGGGTGCCCACCATTTTCCACACGGGTCGTCACATGTTCTTGATTTGGTGTTGAATAGCAGGAATTTTTTGACAATGAGGAGTTACTGATTTTAGAATTGAAGAGTTTTGAAGTTTCTTTTTGATTAAGGAAATGGAAAAAACATGTATGAAAGAAAATGCAGGTTTATATAAATGAAATTTTCGGATTTAGTTTAATAAAAGAAAAATTAAAACTAAAATTTTACACTTGTACAAATTTTATACATTTGTCAATTTTTTATATTAGTCTGTTAACACTTGTTAAATTAATGCTTAAGAATGCAAAACTTGTCTCTTTTAATAGTACTTAATTTACAAATAAATGTGTTAATGTATGTATTAGCCTAATATTAATTTTGTTAGTTTATATTTAAATATGTGTATAAATTTATAAAATGAAACAAAAACAAACCATGTTTATAAATTAAAACTTATACATATAGAAATTAAAACAATTAAAATTTATACTTGGAATTTTAAATTCAAATCAAATTCAAAATCAAATATTTTCAAATCAAGTTATGTCTATAAATTTAATTTAAAATAACAAATTGCAAATTTTATTCAAGATTTATTTATAAAGACAATTCACTATTATTATTGTTTTATAAATATCTAATTATTAAATTAAAATCATTTTAAAAGAAACTATATTTTTAGCAATAAATTATCTATTTTATTAAGCCATAAAACCTTTCTGTTAATTCATTCTAAATTTAAGACTCAAGCCAAATTATTTTAAAACATTTAATATTCTTCTTATTAATTTTAAAATCATATATTTATTTATGAAATAGTTTTTGAAAACTCAACACTAGTTTAAATCAAAATTTCCAAATTAAAATGTATATATTAGAATTTTTAAAACATGATTCAATTATTAAATTTAAACCAAAATCATTTATTCAATAACTTTGAAAAACAAATATTAAATAAAAACAAATTTTCCAAATTACTACAAATATTTAATCTAGAAAATATGTTTCACTTATTAAAATTAAGACAATACTAATCTATTTAAAATATAAACCATATTTATATTGAAAATAGAAATCAATCTATTATTTTTAAAAGATAAAATAACCAATTAAATACTTATTGAAGAAGATTATTAAATCTATTTGAATTATTATTAACAAAAATATCAATATCAATTTAATTTTAATACAGATTATTAAATTGATATTGTTAAAAATTCCGGGATATTACACGTATTGTACTACATAGTAGATAGTTTAACGGATCCTTGAGAGATGGAAAATCCCATAACATCTCTTAAGTTGTTAAACTCACGTTGACACTGGATAGGAGATGTCAAACCCCGTAAACATCTCTGACGCCGTTACACTCATATTTATTTATGATTGATTTAACGTACATGAGGATATTTGTCCCGACTCGAGTGTTTTGTCTTTTCATTACGCTTGGGTCAGACCTGAGTTTTTCAGCTTATTGAGGATCTATTTTGGAGGACGAAGACGAAGATTTGGTATACTATTACTATTATTATCTTTGCATCATGCTGTCTGTTTGCATTATTTTACTTGTTCAGGTGTATATATATAACTCTGATATATGTTGTATAAATAATGATCAAAGTATAGTAAACAGCTTCATGAACTGTTTATTTGACTATTATATTTTATCGTTCCACTGCAAGATTCTGTGTTGTTTCATTTCCTTTTTTCCCTTTCTTTTCTTTTCTTATTTACCCCAATAACCATCTGCCTTTTTGAATGGTTTGGAATCGACATGTGTATTTGATCGTCGGTTTAAACTGTCCAAAAAGGTGGGTCATTACAACATTAGATTTCCAAGTAATTCTTCTACCTTCAAAATACTGACGTCATTTGCCTCTTCGATCGCAAGTGTCTTTTGATCCCATTCTGAAGTTAGAGAATTTAATTTTTTTTGACTTGATCTTGTTTAGAAAATTCCTTTCCCAAAGATATTAGAGAATGCACAATATCCTAAAATCTACTATACATATCTGAAATAGACTCATTAGCATTCATTTTAAATAATTGAAACTGATTTGTGAGCATGGAAATTTTGTTCTGTTTAACTTTGCTTTTTCCTTCGTGAGTAACTTGCAAAGTTTTCCAGATTTCATATGTAGACTTACAAACTGACACTCTGTGGAATTCATTTCTATCTAGTGAACAAAACAGAATATTCATTGCCTTAGAATTATTTTGTGCAACAGTCTTTTTCTCAGTAGTTCACTATGCAAAATCAATTATGGTTTCATGATATGCAGTTTGTGTGATATTTCAAGTGTCTAATCCTATAGATTGTAAATATTTTTCATCCTGCATGCCCAATATGCATAGTTACTGCTATTAAAAAGTGGTGGTCTGACAGTAGACTGACCCTCTACAAATGAACTAGTGACACGAATACTAGTATTAATAACAGTACCAGTGTTGGTAGCCATTTTGAAAACTTTTCAAAAATCAGATTATGAAACTTTGAAAACCTTGCTCTGATAACAATCGTGAGAAATGCGGATTACGGATCTTGAGGCTAAGATTAACATTAGAGGGGGGTGAATAGTGTTAATAAAGAATTACCAAATCTTTTTAACTAATGTTAATTTAGACACAAAAGTATGTAATATACAGACATAGATATGATCACAGAAACAATCACAGATGCAGAAACAGAATAAAAGCAGTAAAGTAAAGAACACACCTGAGTTTATACTGGTTCAGAGTTACCCTACATCCAGTCCCGCAACACAAGTACGGATTTCCTTTCAAAAGTAATTGTACAATTACACCCTCAGTTTCAAGGCTATGGGGTACACCCTCCAGAATTTCGATCCTTTGGGTAGAGATACTTGATTTCCGGGCCACAAGTTTACCCAATTGATTTACCAAGGCTACAATCACACCTTTTCCCTTTTGATTGATTTCCAAGGCTACAATCACACCTTTTCTCGCTTAATAGATTACAAAGAAGTCTATAACCCTGAATAGCACTGAGAATCTTGTAGAGATAGTGATAGAGAATCAAACTAGAAGTAATAGAGTATGATTCAATGTTGATTTCGGCAGAGTAATGATAAGAATATGTATTAAGAAACGAGGAAGAAGAAGAAGAGTGAAAACCAGAAAATTATGATTGAAAATTCGCTGAAACTCACCCCTATTTATAGAAGAACAACAGCCATGACCATTTATGAAGAGTTATGGCGAATAGACACTTCTTTTAAAATTTGAATTTTTGAATCAAACTGCCACCATGTCGACATGGTCATGCTAGGCATGTCGACATCCCAAAGGATTTTTTGGTGTTTTTGATTTTCTTTGAAAATAACCTTTATCTTATAAAAACTATTTTAAACTTTATAAATATACTTGACTATTGTTAAAATTCATAAGTAAATATAAAGAATAATATGTATAGATTTTAAGTATAATTTTATATTTAAATCTAAGTATAAATATTTAATAGTTAAATATATTATTTAAAAAGATAGTTTAAAATCAGGAGTAATTTGAGTTTGAAAATAAAGATGTTTTTGAGGCTAAAATTATTTAAAATCAGGATCGAGGGTTTTGAATCTTTTAAAAGGAAAGTTTTCAAAACATTTTGAAAACTAGATATAATTTTGAAAAATCATTTTGAATAAAAGTTAGCGGAACAAAACAATGTTCCACTAGATTTTTCGTAGGTTTCATCCTACTTAGGGTTCCATCCCTTTAACGGGCTCGAAGTGGATTCCATTCCACGAATAAATTGGATTTTAAGATGCCAGTGCTTTTCTACGAGTTTTAACAAAAATTCCTAATAATAATAAAAAATACTTGTCCTTGAATTTTTGAACTCTTGATAGTCTCGATACTCATGAGTCTTCTATCTTGATATTTTATCTTGATATCTTGAATCTCTATACTATACAGTCTTCATTCTTAGTACTTGCATGGTTAAATCCTGCATATACATATATATCTAAACTTATAATGTTAGTTTTTATATTTTATAATCTATTCTAAGGTTGTTGTCATCAAAACCATCACCTCACGGACTAACAATATATATATATATATACGCACACATATACACACACACACACACACACTGTATGTGTGTATAAGTATGTTTGTATGTATATATATGTGTTCATGTGCATGTGAATGTTTTCATGCATATGTACATTTATGTGTGCATATGTATATCTCAAATGATTTAAAATGTTGCACAACTTTTCTACGTTAAATCGTTATGGTTCCCGATTTCAATTCCGGCTATATTTTCACTTCTTATTTAATATATATATATATATATATATATATATATATATATATATTTGTACACAAAGTTTTATAATAATATTTCTACCATTATATAATAATAAAAAGGGCTTATTTAAAAATTAAATTAATTATTAAATCATATAAACTCGATTTAAATTCAAAAATCATTTATCCTAAAGTAATGATATCGTTGATGATGTCATAAAGAGTTTTTATTTTCAAAAATAAAACAAATGATTTTATTACATATTCTCATTCATATATATAAATGAGTGTATGTATCCAATTCTATGCACGATGTTGGATGATCTAAGTGATGTTTATTGATAAAATGGTTTTCGGTCATTTAACCATATTTGTTCGAAGAAGATATTTTTGTAAATACTTATTTAAAATACGATTACTATTATTTATTTAGGTTTAGAACATCACATTTGTGTTATAAAACCTTATTTTTGAAAAATATTAAATTAAATCACCTTTTTCTAAGTGATGAATTTATGGTCGTTACACACCCTACTACGCATGTAGCCCGCAAGGTTGCTTAACATCCACCTCCTCCATTGTCCTATCTAGCAGTATAAAGGAGAAACATAATGCCTGGATCACCTGGCTGTGCCATAGGTCCGTAGTCACATCCATATCCATATCCATACATATATCTGTATTCATATCCGTATCCGTATCCACATTCATATCTAAATCCATATCCTCATCCAATGACGTCTACCTACACTATAAACTCATCCACAGACTCATTCACGTCTCTCGTTCACCATCATATCATATCTCAACATCACAATAGCATGCATACCATCTCAAATAACAACTAATCTTCACACATTCATTTAATTTGTATCAACATTATTTGTCTCGTTAATAACCTCCAATCTTGTTTTAGAACACAAGAGAGACAAGACTAGAATCTATTGTTTGTTATTTATGTAGGCCCTTCTAGGCTCAGCTTCGTCCTGAGCCCAAAATAGGTCACCGGTGCCCCTGTCATCTCCATCGGTGAACTGGAGCACGTGAATTTTGATAATTACTAGGTTATGGAAATTGGTTATCTTCTCATTGTTTACTGCCTCTAGCCTCCTTCGCTCTACCCCAAGTCGCTTGAGAACGTTCCTAGTGCCTAGTGTTACAATTATAATTCTGGTTTTATAGTTTATTTCATTAAATTCGATATAAATTAATCAAAATTCCAAAATCTAGTATAAGCCTATTCCAGTTTTACTTACATAGCCAAATCCATCCCAATCCTAATTAAATCTTATTTTAGATGTTTATTCATGTTATACCACTTTTATATGGCCAACATGTTATAGATATAGCATTATAATGCATTATTTAGAAGAAAAAGGATGAATCGCTCATTAATTTCAACGTTTCCTGTTTGAACTCCCATTATTCAAAATACTGCTCCTTGATGCTTTTGACTTTCGTCGAAAAATCTTTGCTAGTTTGTAGTCCTCTTTGTTAGCTTCGCAATGCTTTTAATCTCTTAGGTTTTCGTTAAGTTTTGAGTGATATTTTATGTTTTGACCTTGGGTATTTTAAGAGTGAAGAAGCGATCGGCTCTAAAACTGAATTATGGAGCATGTGAGTTTTTCAGTTTTAACCAAGGAGGAAACTGTCTGCCAATTTTTAAATTTGAATTCAAACTCTAGCCTTAGCGCCAAATCAACTTAATAACTTCTTGAGCAAAAATTCCTCATATGAACTCCAATCGAGGCAAACAAAAGTACAACATGAATCATAAAAATGAGACGAATGTAATGACTTTGGTTTCATCATTAAATTCTAAAGTCAAAAAAATGACCATTTTTACTCTCCTTATTTTGTATTTTATTTAATTTATTCGTTAAATTCAACATTTTTACACTTTTATATCATTAATTAATAAAAATATTTATGAAAGTTTCGAGTTATTACACACTAGCATTAGTTTCAGTTGACATTCGTTGAATCCTCTTCATTTTTCCAAATGAATTAAATTAAATTATTATATATTAAAGTATAGCAATTAGTTCGAATCTATTGCATATTTTGGAAGCGCTTCGATCGGATCTATACATGAAGTTTGATTCAACATTCAAGTTGCATCATCAAGGCAATAATTAGGAAACATTAGTAATTTATATATTGAATTATAAGTGAATTTTGTATTATTGGACGTAGGTACATTAGATTTTACAATGTCATGCATTTATATATCCGCTTGTTATAAAATCAATGTATATATATTTATACGTGTTTAAAAAAATTTAGTATAACTTTGCACATCTCTTATTTTTGGCTATAATGTAAATAAAAACGCATTTTTTCCATAGTCGTAATATTTAAAATATTTTAAACATGTTTTAAATTTAAATTGGTTTTATATTCATAATGGATATATAGATAATGTATTTAATAAATTTTTATACATGGATTTTTGAAAATAAAAACTATATATATAACCAAAATTATATATGTGTGCATATTATATCTATATATCTAAGTTATAATTATATATATATATATAAATATTAATTTATATAAATAATTATATATGTATATACAACATATTATATGATAACTTTCGAACAAAAAAAATTTCCAACACTCCTTACGAATAAGAATTAAAAAAAACAATCTTAAAAAAATCAAATGGAATTAAAATTAAAATATAATATGATTTAATCAGAACAATTTTAGATTGAAAATAAAATCAAAAAATTGACTTTGGTCTTTTACTATAATATGTAAGTTTAAATTTATAGGGTATTATTTTATAAAATTAATATATATAGGTGTGTTTGAACATATTACACCTATTTTCAAATGAACAAACTTCTTCTTTTTAATTCACATATATGTATACATATTAAATGGATAAATATTTAAATTTTAAATTTGAAGTTCTAATAAGATATTATTTTAAATCTAGAAATGATTTTAAATTTGAGTATTACTTTAGCTAATTTAATATTAATATTTGAATTAGTATCATATATATAAAATATATTTATAGATAATTATTCTTCGTATATACATATGTATATATAGACATTTCATTTGTATGTGCATATTAAATGTATATATATAAGTATATTTTAAATTATATTTATTTTGAAATAATACACGATAACAAACACATATATAAAAGGGATAATGTGTCCATTAAGATGTAAAACCCAGCACTTAGATGCAGTCATATTAAACCATGCGCACTTATATATTGCACGTGCACATGCATGTATATGTGTAAAAATTATCTACATCATTTATATAAATAAATAAAATCTATTTATCAATCAATTAAATAAAAAATTGATTTTGTTTAAAATTTATTTTGATTTAAATTAATTTAGACTTTAAAGGCCCAATAAGATCCAAAACATAAAACGTATATATTGAAATTCACCTATTTAACCAGCTACGTGCTGGCCAGGATCCAAAAAACTACTAATCTAGACACTCATCAAATAGTTAGACTTAATTAATTAGCCATAAAGTTGCTAATTAGACCACATAGACCATTAGAGCTCTAATACCGTTGAAGGAACTAGACCTGTCTACTATGGGTGAAATGGGTAAATTTCAAAAAATCCTTATTTGGATCATAATAAGCTTATAAAGTCTAATGGGTTTCACAAGATCCAATTGTCAATTTAAAGAGAATCCAATTTTGTTTAACTTTCTTATTTTATTTATTAAATCTAGCTTTATTTAGTATAAAGTTTAAAAAGGTATGAATATATCAAATATATTAATATTTTTAGAAGGTGTATAAAAAGGGAATGAATTTATTATTATTAGATCTAAGTGTAATCACACCAAGATCTAAAATAGAGAAAAAAACTGGTATCAACAATTGACTTCACCTTCCTCTCTTACAAGCCTCATACTAAAACGATGCCTAATCATTATTCAAAATGACATGTGATAACGAAATGTTCAAAACGATAGCAAAACAACAGAAAGGTCAATGCATACATATATAGGTATTGGGATGTATACCTACCATGTGTGTATTCATCATTTATATGTATATATTAATTACCTCGATTTATTTTATTTTGTAGGATGTATGTTTGGTTATAAGACATTATAGGTGCATTTACGATAAAGGAAATAAGGTATTTGAGTGACGCATTTGAGTGAACGGGGAATGCATTTGGGGATACGAATAGGGAATTTGAGCATGGTATTTGAGTGTGGTATTTAAGCTCTGATTTTTTTATTTAATTGATTTATAACTATTTAATTTTTGTTTTGATTGTGTAATATGCGTTTAATAATTGCAAATAACACAAAATAAATTGGAAATTTCACTAAATAAACAAACACATTTTTAATTCAAATAAATTGTAAAATTTTGAATTGCTTGGATTTAGTTCAAACCAACTTCATAAAATGGAGCACTTCGATATAATCACAATGCAAAAAACCATGCCTCAAACAGACCTCATTTGCACAAGTTATTAATTTTTAAAATTTATAAAAATTTAAATTTACTAATTAACATTGTTAATTAACATTTCTAAAATGGTCGAATAAGGAACATGTCCGACGCATTAGACACCAAAGTATCTCATTCCAACATTCACCAAACGGGGCTGGGGAAGGACGTTTGGACATCCGATGCGTCGGATGCATCACAAACATGAGCGGGCCACAAAAAGCTTGCAAGCGGTACCTATTTGGTCTTAGATAATAATGAAGATATTTTAGACACAATATAATATAAATGACTAACATAAATTTCAAACTTCAACGTAGTTAGATTTTAAATTTCAGTTGGCAAGTTTTGTTGCTAATTAGGATATAGATTACGTCTGATTAATGAAATAACCTTAATAAAATAAATACTAATATTAAATTTCATATTTATAGTCATATAATTATTTAGTCGAAATAATTTTAATTATTCAAAGTATGTATGTATGTACACACACGCACATACACTTACACACATGCAAATTTAAATTTAAATTGTTTTAATATAAACATAAGATTCTAATATTTATTAATAATTTTATACATAAATCCATGATACACACACACTCTTACATACACACAAGCTTAGTCGATTTTAGATAATGATTACTCATTGTGTATAAACTTCTAAAGAATAAACATATAATACATATAACTAAAGGCAGTGTCGTGTGTACTCAATCTCATTACATGAACATGTGTTATATGAAGATACCAATATGAAGCCTCTGCCGATGACATGGGTGAGATTATTTATTCTTTCATACTTTGTGTCATTATACATTTCAAGAATGTGAAATGTGTTTTCCTTTAAGTTCTATATTCGTAAAAATATAAAGAAATATATATATGTATGGAGGTTGTCGTTGGAAATGACTCCCCATGTAACCAAATTAAAAATCTTATAAGTGTACGTAATACGTACATACATACGTATATGCGACTGTTTGCACACTTCTAAGCATGTCTTTGGATTAACGAATGTTTATTGTAAAAAATTTAAAAATTGCAACTTGAATTTTGACCTTTTTTTAGATGAGTAGATATTCCATGCTATATAGTTTCAATATTTCGGAAAGTTCTAGAATTTTTATGAATTTTTTTTTAAATTTTTAGTTATCCTTAAAAATGCAATTTAGAATACTTATTAATTTGTATTGTTAATTTGTAACTTAATTAATCAAGGATATCTTATTAATTACTCAATTTATGAATGAAATTTTAAATTAGTGCTAAAGAAATAAAGTAGAAACTGCAAAATAATCATGGACATCTAGGTGTCCTAAAATAAATTTATACTAAAAGACTTTGTATGTGACATGCCGACTATATTTTAGAACAATCCTATGCCTACCCTCAATGAGTCTATTTTAAATTTTATTGAATTGATGCGAATATCCAATGATATTAGTATATACTATCATTCCATTGTCATTTTTTAAATTCATTATGCACAATATGTATAAGTTTGGAAGTACATATGTCATAATCTACTGTTATAGTACAAAATATTCGTTTCTTCC
Source organism: Allium cepa (assembly GCA_030765085.1). Taxonomy (NCBI): domain Eukaryota; kingdom Viridiplantae; phylum Streptophyta; class Magnoliopsida; order Asparagales; family Amaryllidaceae; genus Allium; species Allium cepa. The sequence continues at coordinate 778,918,976 of CM060943.1, forward strand.
AACTTTATGCTCATTCTTTTCTTTTAAAATATTAATGATTTCCGACTTTTGTGAGTGAGTTATGGGTACATTCGGCACATTTTGTTGCTCTGCTTCCATTCATAGCATGGCTGACACGTCCTATGCCGCAACGGGCCAATTCCACCAAGGCTCCCATTGTGGGAAGCGGAGGATTTTGGTGTATTCATAACCAAATGGGCTATCTTTTATGTATCCTTTTATAATTATACCTTGTTCAACGTACTTTCCCTTTCAACCAACTTCTCCGCTCAAGTATCCCATTCAAATGTCCCATCCGATTCATAAAGAACAGTCCTTGAGATTCAGTGTTATGAACTTCTTACGAAATTTGACAATTCTTCTAAAACATACTATTTAAATGTTTGAAATGATTGCATGATAAAAATTACTGAATTGAATAAATTACTGACTAAAATGGTTAAGTAATACTAATAAAATATTTCACCAATCTAGCTATCGATTAATGGAGCAAATATAAAAAAGTGGAATCAAACAAAATAGCATTGAGGAAGATTAAGGCATTCAAAACCGTTGAATATAGTTTTGAAATTATAAAAATTCTGCGTTCAGAACTTTTTGAGCCGTTTGCTAAGATGGATTCGTTCTGAATAATCTAGTCAATTCAGATATTTTTTTCCCATCGAAAAACCATCGCTAACTTGTAGCTTTTGAATAGCTCGCGCCGATTTGTAGTCTCGAGGAGTGAAATATCCATATAAACAATAGTATCATAGCTTATAGTTATTTTATTATCTCTCTCTTAGCTCAAAAAATTATTCAAGAGCCGTCTTTTGATTTGGAAGCTAGTAAATTAAGGTACAAATTATAGTCGTACTATTTTCTTTTTTTAATGGATGATACTTTGTTGGTAGAAGATAGGTATGGATTTTTTAAGCTTCATGATGTGCTATGTTTTATATTTGTTGTATGTTATATAATGTTTTGTTTTATATCATTTTTAGCGGCAGAAGTTACATACTGGCACAAATTAGGTTGTTAATGTTAGGTGTGGCTCATATTGTATTAGTGTGGATGCATAGATTAGGTTCTGATTGGTCTCACATAACAAGATATTCTAAAAGAAATGAGCATATAAACGAGATTGGTAGCATGTAACAACAAGGTATTTCTTTTGTTACAAATAATTGTTTCCATAAAAATATATGTGTTCTAAGGCGGATGTAGGGCTATCCAATCGTGATGCTAGCACCAAAAGAGCTTTGTTCAGTGGTCTTGCCTCTTCTATAGTAAATGAATTGCGCGCATAGCAGAAGTTGCAAGGAGGTGTCGAAAATTTCAACATGTTATCAAAGCCGATGGTTTGATGAGACCAATATGATGCAGCGTTAACCTAAGTATGCTCCAATATATGATTTGAGCTTGGATTATCATTAAGGTGGAGTTATAAGTTAAAGCACGGCTTGCTCCAACCGTGGAAAAGGGAGCTTTTTGTGAAACAGCTTGGCCCAACTGCTGGAGGTCTAATCTAAACTGCTGGAGGTGTTAGCGACCTTATCCAAGTATTTGAGGACTATGTATAACTTGAAGTTGAATTGAGAAAATGCTCGCCAAGGTGGAAATCTATTAGGTGTGGCTCGCATTTTATTAAAGTGGGTGCGTAGATTGGATTATGATTAGTCCCACATCACAAGATATTCTAAAAGAGACGAACACATATATGAGATTAGTAGCATGTAACAACAAGGGATTCCTTTTGTTACAAATAAATGTTACTATAAAAATCTATGTGCTCTACGGGGATGTTGGGATGTCCATCATGATGTTGGCACCAAAAGAGCTTTGTTTAATGGTTTTGCCTTTTCTACACCAAATGAAGTGCATGCATAGTAGAAGAGCTACGTTTCGGTGGTCTTGCCTCTTTTACACCATAACAGATCTTCCGAAAGAGATCTGCCTACCCAAATCTAAAAATGTATCGATTTTCAAACCTATTAAATATGAGTTATCTACTCTCGGGGATCTATCGGTCTGAAATCCGAACACCCTAAAATAATAAAACTCAAACTGTTAATTACTGCCACTTCAGTAATTACAAGAGTTTAACTAACAGTCCCATACCGGAAGGTAAATTCAAGTATTTACTAAAAGATAGTAATTTCCACTTTAGACTCTATTTAACAAATTATAATAATAACCAAAAGAATTGTATAAAGTGTTCCATACCACTCGACAATTCAATCGTTTATTAAAATTCTTTATTTCATAGAAAATCATGAAATTCAATGGAAACACAAGTGAAAGCATTTATTGTTCGAAATTAATGTTTCCAAAAATCATCAAAGAAATACCAAAATGGTATTATTTAAGAAAAATGGTTATCAAAATAATAAATTCAGTTTCAAATAATTAATTTTAGCTATAAAAGCTATTTAAATGATTTTGTAAATGAGTAACTCCTTTTTAAATATGAGTTTATGGTCAACATTTCTATTCTAATTCAATCATACAATATTACAAGTTTGAAAACAGGTTGTTATAGACCTCCCTTCTTATGAAAATTACGTCCTCACAAATTCTTACAGGGAGATTTCACACTAAATTCTAACATTAACTTTTTTGTATTATATAATTAAGTTAAACTCGTTCAGTTCTCTAAATAAGTAACACTAAAGCTAATCTTACCATATGTTATGAATTAAAACAAATTGATTTATTAAATTCTGTTTCTTTGCATACGAAAATTTATTAAAGAATTTCCAAGTGGTAAAATTTCTAGAAATTTTCGGCAGAGTTTCCTTTGTACGAAGAGCTATTTGCAATTTCACAAATATAATATAAACAATACACATCGACCACACCATCGAAAATCCCGTATATATCAATATTTCTATCTTTGCTGTATTTAGTCCAAAAATATACCTTTATTTTAGCATTGTAAGCGAGTTCGCTTGATTTATATGCAGATATGCACCAAAACTTAATCCAACAAGCCTTCGCGTACCTAGTCTCAACTCAATACAAAACATGTGAGTCTCATATGTTAACATTTAACAAAATGATATCCATTTACTTCAACACCTATAAGCATCTTTCCAACAAGCTAAACAAAATGAAAATAAGACCATATCTTATGAATCTATAGCGTCAGAGATCATCATCATTATTATTATTTTAGCTTGATTCTTTGATTATACGAAAGTATTGCTTATATACTCAATTAATAAATTTGTTTCTTTCGAATCAGCTGCCGTGACACTTAATCACAAATTAAACATATTGCTATATGACTTAAAGAATGAAGATAGCATGTTGTCTGACTTAAAACATAAAGATGTGATGTTGTTTATTAGAGTCTTCATTTCCAATAAAGTGTGAAAAATATTTACATGCAAATATATATAAAAGTGAGCAACCATTTTCTTTTTGAAAAAAAATGGACTAAGGCTAAACTAAAAGAGATTCAAATTTGTCTTTTGGTATTCTACTTTTACAATCGTTCTTTTTCTAAAAATAACACCAAGCTATTAGTATGTGAACCCACTTTTCATTACATAAATCTCAAGTGTTAGCATGATGCAGTTATATTAATGTACAAGTGTTACCATGCTATTAATATGTTGTTATACATCAATATAACCCCTATTAGTTTTATTCATAGCTCGATTCTGCTTTTCTATATTTGAAATTTTTATTTGCAAATACACATAATTAAAACCTCATTCTATGGAAGTACATACATTCAAGGATATGTGCAATTTCGTAAAACTATGCACAAAAAATTTTCATTCAAAACTTGCAAATACATGTAAAAGCGTTTGTACACATGTTATATATTGTAAAAATATATGTTTGCACATGTGTGTGTGTATTGAAATCAAATGTACCTGAAGCTTGTATTTGTTCGAGATTGTTATACTAAAAACTTGATATACCCAAACTGTTTGTCCTTATATTCAAAGATAGGTATTCATTCAAAGCTCATACAATTATACATTTGAAGCTTAATGCCATTCATAGTCAAAAATATCATAAAGCTAATTTATATTTAAGAGCTAATATGCATTTGGAATATAATGCTTACTGAAACCTGATATGAATTTACACATTCCAAGCTTGATATATCTTACACTTGTATATTTGAATTGCGAAAACATGTATTTATTTGAAATCCATACATTTATAAAATTGCATTCATCTGTAAACTTAATTGCATGAAAAATTAAAAAATGATGTATTTGTTTGTTCTAGAATTCTGATATATTCAACATTGAATATCCACCCAAAATTATATTTCTATTTAAGTTTATATATACAAACTATATGTTCACAGATCTGTGTGTGTATATATATATATATGTATATATGTTATATATATATAAAGTATCTTCACAAATCTAAATCTTAGATCTACCATTTCAAGACTCTTATATATTTAATATATCCGAAATTAATATGTTTAACACCAAAATCTATATGCAAAATCTTTTGGTAAGCTCAAAGACATGTATAAGCCAAGTTCTTCCAATAAACATGAAATCATGTACTTAAAACCATACCTGGTTATATTTAAACATACACATATATATTTCCAGGAAATCCGATTTGGATAATTCAAAACTAAGACATTTAAAATCTTTTGATATGATCTTGATACATATGTTTTAAATTAGATGCATAGAAAATTTAATCTCTCCCAAAACTTGCATACATATTTAAAGTTCCATGCTCGTAGAAACTAACGGTGAATACAAATATGGCACATTAATACATCTAAAAATGGATTCTTATATGAAAATGGTAATCATCTAAGAATCTTGAGCTCTAAAAATTGCGCATTCATGTATCCAAAACTAACTAAGTATGAGCATATAAAAACTAAAATTTACCAAAAAACCAGTATCATAAACAACTTCGAAATCTGGTATGTATTAAATCAGTATATACTTTTGAAAACTCACTCATATGTATATCTGAAGTCAAAACACTGAACCTGCTATAGATATAAACATATATGCCTTTGAAACTATACATATAGATCTAAAAATTACATAAATCTTTGTACTAAAATCATGCATGTGATCAAAATTTATACATATATACTGAAACCGGACTGCGTGCCCAATACCACATACATATTTGAAATCTGTATTCACTCAAAAGTTGGATGCACTTGAGACTGCACACATATACTCAAAACCAATATGCTAAAAAAACCTTTATTCTTTGAAATCTATATGGTTGATATTTTTATTTTCGTCTTCTCAGATAAACAAGCTTACTTAGCTAAACTAATTATACATGTATTATATTGAGTGAGATTGTTTCTGTGCCTGTACTCATGTGTACTAAATACACAAAGAGAGGGTATATACACATTAACAATGAAGCAATGAAATAACTTGAACCCAGCAATATAGGAGAGCGGTAAAAGAAAATGACAAAGAAGACATAAAAACTCATTTACTGACATTCGCATGGGATACTAAGGTTTTCAAACACACTCATATACACACACACATGCACATTCTCAATCGCATTCACTATCTTGGCATATCACACGCATATGGATACCCATAAATGAACTCACTCAGGACCCGTGTACACACACGTAGTCCTAGTTATATGCAGCAATAAATGTAATTATATGGGGATACACCTACCTACAAATGCTCATGGACACAGATTCTAGGTATGCATCTAGATCAATTAAATTACTTATTAACACATATTCTAGATATACACTTATCCATGCATACAAGAAAATATAACAGTCGCAAACACATGTGTACATACTCTGGTAAACACAATCATTGAAAACGCACCGTTAAACAAACAAATATAGGGAGGATGCAATGTTATTCCCAATAACAAAAGCAATTTAAACATTAACACACATGTATATATTATTTCTTTATAAAACATTTTGAGTTATAAAACTCATCAAAATTCTATTCGAAGAATTTAAATATAAAAATTTCCTTTTAATTCAAAATAATCTAGATACTTTGAAGATTTTCAATCTTGATATTTTAAAAATATCATATATAAGAAATTCAAAAATCTAAAATTTTAAATGGATTTTCCCACCCATGCTTGTTTACCATAAACTAAAACATTGTATTTATTATTATCATTATTATTCCATGCTTGTATTATTTTCAAAATATCATTTCCTTTTTTCCAAAACTTATTATTTATTTATTTACATTTTTTTAACTATTGTGTCGAAATGCCTCGTTCTAGTCTCTACGAATCCCTATCGATAACATTGGCCAAAAGAATCGACCAGAATTCTTAAACCGTCAACTGATAAATTAACACATACACAATAAAAGTTCTTATTACAAAATAATTTTAGTATTATTTTCTTTTATAAACAAAGCTCATCAAATTATTTTTATTATCCCATTTACAACATTTTTTCAAATATCCAACCAAAGCATATCAATAACCGAGCAAACACACATATCATCCAAATAGAGTACCATAACACATTAGTTATTTATTTATCAAAATCATACTTCTTTCATTTTAAGTTAACCAAGTATTATCAATAAAGTTGTTATTTATTTGTTTTATACGCCACAGGCTCGTGCTCGTCATTCCATTCATTTAGTAATTTATAAATCCAAAAATTTTATGGCATATGCAATTTGTGTTAATACCATCACAATATCACAGTTCAGTTAATTTCATAAAGTTTCTTTAATAGAAAATACTTTCACATTTTTATGTATATCTATATTAATATCCTTTTAATCTATTACAAGATTTACATAAAAGAATTCTTAACAAATAATGATTTTATAATGCATCTTAGTATTTAATTGGTATACCTATAAATTTATATTGCATTCACCAAATTCCTATAATTAACATCGAATATGGTGAAAATTTTCAAGTAAGGATTCCTACTTAATCCTAATATTTATCTATTATTTACTATTTCAAAACAATCCATCTAAGATCTACTCTATATTTATATCTCAAACCTCACTTTTAAAAAAAGTGAATTCAAATATTTAGTAAGCTTTCATAACAATAAGTAATATATAGTATTATCAAAAACTTTTCAAATACATCCTAATGATTATTCCCAATAATCATTTGTATTCCTAATTAGAAAATTAAATTGCTAATTGCTACACACCCAAGGGACGGGACTCTAGGTCATCTAGGTTTAGATCTCAACTCTGTACTATTTATATTCTATAATGTTCTAAAGATGGCTCTGATACCAAGCCATGACGACCCCACCGTTATACCTAGTTTAGCAAAGAACGTTACAAGTAATGTCATCTTCTAATCCAAAAAATACAGCTAGTTAAGGACGGTCGAATGTGAATATATCTTCATACTAACACCGACACGTTTTATTTACCTTTTTGAGGATCAAAACTGAAATTTAAACGTGTACAGCATTGATATAAAGTAATAAACACACTGGTTAAAAATATTTAGAACGGTATATAATATTGATAAATCAGAATTAGAGTCACAGATCACAGTGGAATAATATACATCATATCCAAAATTCGATATCAGGTACAAAGTCACTACTATATAACATAGATGACATAAACTTCTATCTATCAATATATACAAGTATGAAGTAAATAAAACTATCAAAATAGTCTACTTCAATGCTAGCCCAAAATCCAAAGGTTAATGGGTCACTATACTGGTAAAATATCAGTCTGACACGAGTATTAAAATAATAAACAGGTCAGACTATATCTAAATAAAAAGATGACATATTAATATCATAACTATATGACTTCAAATAATAAGCCATATAAAATATGCCGAAAAACAATCATAATAAGGCATATTAATTAAATTCATTACTTTATAATCTATAAATGACTTAACTCAAAAATAATTCATTTTAAAATATGCCTAAAATTCAAAATTTCAAAAAGGCATAACAAACCAATAAATATAGATCCCAAAATTTTGACCTAACAATAAACAAATAAGGCATAAGTAAAATATGCTCTGAACAGATACTCAAATAAGGCATATCCAAAAATCACAATTTCATAAATACATATCAAGTACCAATAGACTATCATTTAAAACATGGTGATAACCAATTCAAAATTCTTCAGAGCCATACAGGATACAGAATAACCATACTAAAAATCTCTGAAGAAACAATCATCAATAATGAAATAATATTGGTAGTCATATATCAGTTTAATACAGTGACACAAAATCTACCGAAAGAGACCTGCTACATAAGGAGAAAGCCTGCTGAAAGAGACTGCAGATTAGGGACACCACTTAAAGAAAAGAGCAGCCATGTACCTAATCTGTCCTATGCAAATTTACCTTTCGAAAGAGGTAAATATTGTCTAACTGTACAAAACAAAATAAATTGATAAGTTGTAGTATCTATAGACTAAGATGCATGTAAAAATGTATCTTCTGAAAGAGACAGTCATATTACAACATAACACATCGTCCGAAAGAGATCTGCCTACCTAAATCTAAAATTATATTGATTTCAAATCGATTAAAAATGAGTTATCTTCTCCCGGGGATCTATCGGTCTGAAATCCGAACACCCTAAGATAATACAACTCTAAGTGTTAATCACTATCGCTCCTATAATTACAAGAATTTAGCTAACTGTCCCATACCAGAAGGTAAATTCAAGTATTTACTAAAGCTAGTAATTTCGACTTTAGACTCTAATAACCGAAAGAATCGTACAAAGTGTCCCATACCACCCGAAAATTTAACCGTTTATTAAAATTATTTGTTTCATAGAAAATCATGAAACTCAAGAGAAACATAAGTGAAAGCATTTATTGTTCGAAATTAATGTTTCCAAAAGTCATAAAAGAAATACCAAAATGGTGTATAATTAATCGAAGGATAAACGCAATTAAAGCAGTAAGGGTTTATAGTTTGAAAGCAAAGAATGAGAATTTACCATATAGGAATTAGTTTCTAAATTAATATTTATATACAAACTTATTTTCAATTCTCATTTTAAAATCTATAAAATAATTTATAAAGAGGAGTTACTCATTTACAAAATCTTTTAGACTCTTTTAAAAATAATTTAAAGCTCTTTGATAACTAAATCAGTTGAAATTAAAATTATTACTTTCGTAACAACTTTGATAAAATAATACTATATTTTATCTTTTGCTTTGAAAACAATACCAAAATTTTTAATATTCTTATAATAGTAAATTTTTGAAGGGTTTTATAAATAAATATTTCTTATCTTAAAATAAAACTTTCCAGAGAAATTTTGAATAAAGAAATAAGTTAAGAATGTAATATACTTTAACTGTATATTTTATAAACTAAATTCCAATAACGATTAAAATAGATAAAATCTCATTTTTGGAATTCTTCAAAAATATTTAAATAATTTAAATAATAAACTCAATCGAAATTCAACTTAGCCGTCATTGCTCTATAATATATCATTCAATAGTATGGAATTTCTTAAAGATCTGAATTGCTTTCCGACAACTTCAGTCACATGACAATATACCAGTATCGACATACTATACAAATTTTATTTACAAATGGATGGAATTGCATTTGTAAAATTTCACTATTAAACCATTCAAAGAATCAACATCCCGATCAAATCAAGTTTATGCAAATTATATGCAAAACATAAAATAATTCATCGCATACAATTTTTACTTTTACTAATTCAATAATTAAATATTAATCACTATCATCCAAACAAACTACTGAACTATGCTATGCAAAGGGGTTTCATTCAATTCAATCATAATGTCCAAGTACTATCACATTAATAACTATCTCAAGGCATGCAATAAAATTCCTAAAGATAGATATAGAATCATGAGTTAATGATAACTCACCTCAATCTAAAGCCTAGCGCAACATCCATCATTTCCACAGCCTCGATTACTCGTACCAACGGCCTCCAATTTTCTGTCGTAGCTATTGCCCTATAGAACCGAAATCAATGCCTACATTTGCTTCCTCCACAGGCAAAACCAATCGATGCATGTTCTCTATGCTAGCCATTTGAGATTCCTATACTTCTTCAATCGTCAGCAACTCCTCCATCACCTCAACCTTGACAACCTCGCACAAAACCCTAGCAGGTCAAGACATGAGACGACCCGACTTTCTTACCATAGAAAATCGTATCATCTTTAAGAAAGAAAGGGATAGAAAAGAGAAAAGATAGAGAAGAAGAAAGAAAGAACATCAGAATCTAAACAGCGGAACGAATAAATTATATTAATCACATGATACATTACATAGTATCATATACATCAGAGATACACAGCTAAACAACACATACCAGACAGTTATAAACACCTGTCTAGTTATACAACTCAATACAATAACTCAGAGAACACACAGCGGAAAACTCTATAGCTATACGCAGAAGCCTCCTGCTCCATTTGCTCCTCCAGATTCCGTCAAGCCAACCTAAAATCCTAACCTGAATCCCTTGGCTACTCGTAAAAATTTGAGTACCCAAGATTTTAAGAAAAACAGAATAAACTTCGAGTCAGACATGGGTCTGGTGTGAGTAAACGGTTAAAGTTGCTTAACTTTAAAAACCTTTGAAAAGAAAAGGTATCACATAAGACTTCCCACACATAAACATGGAAAAGTTTTTACCTTACGCTAACCAAAACATTTGATAGGAAATCCGATGATATTATAATAGGGTCTAGGGTTTTCAAATAAATATGAAATAATCGAAATTGTTACATGATTAAATTCCAGCTACTAGCCACAAAAGTGGGTAATACAATCAAAACCGTTGGCACTTATTGGATTTTGGGTTCCATACAATGGCAGGGCTACTGGAGTACCGCCCGTCATAGTACGTGGCCTAGATCACCGTACCGAGGAGTACGCCGCTCCCCTGCAACACAAAGCCGAACCCATTCCTTACTGAACAGTTCCAAATAAGACAACCCCGGCGGATGTAGCTATTCAACCGCCTACACAGCCGAAATAAAAGGGACCTCTAGACAGGGGTAAATCTTACTCTCAAGTGGGGGCTACCCACGAAGCCTTGCTGCACCTCCCCTGTTTTAGCAATTCCCGGTTGAAGAGGCTTGAGGCTACGATTACCTTTAGTGAACACATCACTTAGAATGCTCATCGTCCACCTGACGATGTTCTGAAAGCATTCAATCCATACAAGTTCGTTCCGGGTTCGAACGAAACCGAAGGCATTATCTCGTTACACTCATTTTGGAATCACCCTCAGAGTTAACGACAATAACCCTTGCACTCTAATCCACCATCTCGAACCTATAAGAACTATTTCCGTCAACTCATTACGGAATCACCCACAGAGTTATACTGGCGTATAGTCCTTACACGTCGAGTCTTCACAAAGCTCCACTTTGACTCACGACCTAACGTTTAATTTGGATCGATGTGGTTTTCGGATATCCAAATATGGAAACCCGATCCCGGTCTCATCGAAATCCAAAGCATGTCTTTTAGGTCCAAGTTGTTTTAAAGGTTTTTAAAACAATTCAATACAGTATCTATATACACATAGATAGATAACTCACAAATCACAATTGATAATTAACATTATCAAATAACAGGTAATCCACATTATCAATATCATAATAGATAATCTATATATCATCATCCCAATTGATAATCTATGTAATCATCACAATGCAATCAAGCATTCATATCACACAACCATACTTATCTCATTACTAAGATCACAAAGCATTCAAGACAACCAATGTCATCCATTCATACATAAGAAATGATTTACTCATACCACAATATAATTAATTTAAAATGAATTAAATTAACTATCTCTATCTCTAATTAATTTAAAGTGAATTAAATTAGTTACTTCATCTATAATTAATTTAAACTAAATTAAATTAATTACCTTCATCCAAATATATCTTGCTTACTTATTCTTCAATTAAACAAATTAATTAATCATCCTAATTAATCAACCTTGATTAATTAACTCTTAATAAAGTAATTAATCCTTAATCATATCAATTAATGAACCTTAATTAATTACTTCCATTAATTAATTAACTAAATTAATTACATTATCTCTTAATTAATTACATTAATTAATCATGCTTAAATTAATTACTTTCAATTAATCAGATATAAACATTAATTAATTATTTTTAATTACTTCTTAATTAATTCATAAATTCATTGATTTATTACACCAATTAATAAACCTTTGATTACTTTAACAAGTAATTATTCATTTAAAATTACTTCCCAATAAGTAATTTACCTTATTTCAATTACCTCTGTAATTTATCAATTACTTATCTCAAGTAATTAGCCTTATCAAAACTTATTAAATAACATACTTAATCATTTATCAAGTGACTATCATTAATTAATTAACAAATTAATTAACTTACTTGATCATACTTATCTTATTAATTATAATTGAGTAATTCATCCCTTAATTACTCACTAACCAATTTAATCTTCAATTAACAGATTAATTATCGTCAACTATTAATTAATAAACCTTATTAATCAATCCTTTAATACAAAGTAATTAATCGCTAATTACCTTTAAAATTAATTAATTAAACTTAATTAACTAATTAATTATCTCTTAATCATTAATTAATAAACTTAATTATTAATTAACAATCTTAATTACAAATTAATTATTCCATAAATATAATTGATTAATCCTTAATTAAAATTAATTAACCTTAAATAAAAATAGTTAATTAATTCTTAATTACCTAGCATTATATTTTTAAATAATCCTTTAATTATTAATTAAGAAAACCCAATTAAAACTTAATAAAACCTTTATTAAGTATTAATTAATTACTATTTTAATTAAATCTTAATTACTTAAATAAATAAGTAATTATAATTTAATTAATCATTAGTCATTAATTAAACCCTCGTAATTATTGGTTAATTAAATTAATAATTTTAATTAATTAATTACTTAATTATCCCCTTTAAAATAATAATTAAATAAATTAATTAACTTAAAATTCCTCAATTAACTAGCATTATAAATACTTAATTATTATTTAAGATAAAACATTATCTTAAATACATCTTGAAATCTTTATTTAACTTAATTCATAAATTAAATTAAATTATAAAGAAATCATTAATTACTTTCCTTTAATTATTAATTATAAATTTTAATTTCAAGTTGATAAATTATCTTAATCTTTAATTGTTAATTTTAAATCATTTTCCACTAATTAATTTAAATAAAACATTTACTTAAAATTCTCTTTAATATTTCAAAATAAGTTTTGAAATAATATTAAGATTTTAACTTTAGACATTTAAAACATCATACAAGTTTATTTATAAAAGCAATTCAATTTCAAAAACAAGAATTTTAATTTAACTTAAACGTTTTAAAGTTTAAAACTTATTTTATATTTTAAACTAAATATCAGGTTGAACATTAATTTGGGATCAACCCACACACACACACACACACACACACACACACACACACACACACACACACACACACACATATATATATATACACACACACACTTGAATTCAAGTACAAGTACATTTTTTCCTTTAAAACAATCTGCCCCTTTTAAAATTTAAAAACTGTTTTAATTTAAAATTTAAAACTGTTAATACAAACAGTTTATCCCTGCAACTCTATACCCCTGTGACCACGCTAGAATTACCCCGAGCTATCTCCCCCACTACCCGAGACCTACTTCGAGAAAACGAGCAAACCCCAAATGAACACACCTTACTGACTCCAATCCCACTCGTGCACCTGCACTGATGCCAGCACCACCGTCGGTCAACGGTGACACCTCCGACAAGTCACCCAAGCACTTCGCAAGCCCCTACGACCAACCAAACACCACTTCATGTCTCGAATCAAAATCGAGTACTTCAGGTGAACTAAGCCCAAAACCCATCATCAACAAACCCCAAAAATCATCGCCTCCTGTCATCTGAAAATCCTACATCTCTGGCCAACGATCGCTGATCCCCCATGCTTCCTTCACCAGAACATTCTTCAAGCTCGGTGCAGTTTTGAAGATGCAGTAAGCAATTTTCCAGTAAGAACCCAAAACTAGGTTTACAACCAATCTCTGGCAAAATCAAACTCCACAATGATTTAAGAATTCTTTAACCATTTTTTCCGCAATCCACAAACATGATTCTAGCTTAAATCAAAGACCCGAGTAACCCAGATCCAAGAATCATCAGTAATTTGCAAAAACCCATCTTCCAGTAAAACCCAAATTGCTCACTCAATACTTTCTTATAAACTTGGATTTTTATCTTAAAAATCTTTATTTTCAAAATGTACTCGAATTTGGATCCTGAAACAACAAATCAAGATATTTAAATTTTTGACATATTTGAAATTTTATATGTAAATCAAGTTTTCCAGTGAAACTTTGCTTTAAAAAAAATTAAACTATTTTTAAAATTTGAGCCTTGTTAAAATTCATAACTTTTGTTTAGAAACTAATTTCTAAAATAAATCATAGAAGTAGGAATTGTTTTATGAATATATATCATGTTTGTAAGTTTTGAAGTTATTCATTTGTCTGATACAATTCAGGCATGCTTAACAATTCTCATCATTTTCCTATGTATAACTATGTTCTAAAATTCCCAAAATCATCATGCAAGCATTATCTCCAAACTTACATTACAGATCTATTTCAACCATCATATTCTTGCTAGCAGAGTTCAAACAGGGGTTTAAATATTGGAACAAGGTACTTCAAAATTTGCAGAGAAGCACTCAGTAAATTAAAATATAGATATGCATGCAGATCAAAACATCAACAAAATAATTTATAAGCAACACCTATTAGTTACTAACTTTAAATTTTAAAAAGTTTACTCACCTTTTAAACAAAATGTAGAGAGTTGATAAAGATGGAAACTTGCAAAACAGTTTGAACTTGAAACTTTGAAAAGCTTTTGAACACTTAAACTTCAAAACTGAAAAGCTTGAATAACATTGCTTCTGGTTTCTTTCTTACAGCTTCAGGTTTTCATGCATAAGAATATTGATGCAGACATGGGTAATTGCAGATCTCAATTGATAGCTTGCATGCATTTGAAAACATGATGCATATTTTGTTTTGAGGAGGTTGTTTCAGGTTTGACTTGAGTTGCGGAATTGATTTTTGAAGATTGTTTTGTATTTGCAAATTTGAAAGATTACAGGTTGCCTTAGATTTCTATCTCAAAAGATTACATGCAAATGAAGATGATGCAGATACTCAAATGCAAACTGGGTTGAATGTTGTTTTGAGGAGAGTTTTGATTTTGAACAATGATTTGAAGATTTAAGTTTGAGAATTGGTTTGAAGATTGGTTGAGTTGAGGGGTGTTCATATTTGAAGCTGCCATTGTTTTTCAAATTTTTGAGAAGTAGATAAAAAGAAAAAAATGAGAAGGAGATTGAGAATGTTTATAAGTAATTTTAGATTTTAAAAACAAAAATGCAAATATGACACATGTCTCAATTTCCATAAATATTTTAACACTTGTTAACAAAGTGTTTTAAAACAAAACATTGGTCATTTCTTATTAAATTTTATTCTAAAAGAAATTTAAAAGCATTTTAAATTATTTCCTAATGAACAAATATGTTTTCTTAATTTGAAAAAAAAATGCTTTTCTATTTAAATATCTAATAAAAAAATACACTTATACATCTATAAATGTATGCTAATTTATATAAAATACAATCTTTAAAGAGAAAGAAACTCAATAAGATTTAAATAAAATTTATATACAACATTGCAAACTTATTTTAAAAGTGCTATTTCAAAAGCTTTGCATTTATTTTATTAAATAAATACTAATCAAATTTCTATAAATAAATTTCTATAAAAATAAATAAAACAAAATCTTATTTTTAATTAAAAACATTATCTATATAATTTAAAACCAAACTATATATATTATTTTATTTTAATATGTATGTATTTCTTAGAATTCAAATTTATATTCATTTTCAAAGTCAAATTTAAAAATCAAATCTGAAATAAATATAAACATCTATTTTTAAATAAGCCTATTATTTACAAATAATATATCCTATTTTAAAATCAATTTAAAATACAATGATTTAAATACACAGATATAGATGCATTTTAAACACACTTATAAATTTTGAAAATAATAAGTCAATTCAGAACTTATAATTTCTTATTTTAAAACCATTTTATAACCATATTATATTATATTACTTGGTTAATTATCTTTGAAAATAATTTTTTTATCAATTTCAAATAATTAAATTAAGAGATTATCAGCATTTTAAACTCCTAGAAATTCCGAGATATTACAATCCTCCCCCTTAAAAGAATTTCTTCCTCGAAATTTAAAACAAGATAACCCAAAATTGAATTTAATTTCAACTAATTCAAACATACATAACAGCCATACGCTATCAAGCAAACAAACAATTCCATCCAAACAACCAATTTAGATAAATAACACCAGCTATCCGGACACAGATCCGGATAAACTTCCTAAAATTATCTCGAGTTTCCCCAGTACAGACACAGGGATACTCGCTCTACTAAACCCAAACTATCTATACTTATATGCTACTGAGTTCCCACTCAGCTAGATATAAAATCCACACAAGATACCAGACCAAAAACAAGTCTGATCAACAACTCACAAACTGATCCTCACAAGATCAATCCAAAAATCAAAACCAAACTCTACAATCAACATTAGAAAACAACTTCTCCTTTTTGGAAAAGACAGAACAGAATCACTCGCCAACTTGCCTCAAATTCTGAAAAATAAATTCAGAAGAAACTCTCTAATCCAAAATACCGAAATTCCCAGTTGCTTCTACTCAAGAACAACAACCACCTTGCTTTCGCTGCACAACTCTGATCTGGAGCAGACGAAAATGCCATCGAATGAACACAGGCACAGACTAAACATCACATCTCGGAAATAAGGTTCAACAGAAGTTCCAAGAAATACAGAGCTGCTACACCAAACACCAACCTAGGAAACAACCTTCTACCCAGCTGAATCACCGGTATCACTCCTATCAAGTCGATTCAGAACTCAAACTCCAATGCGGGCAAAATCTCTAACTTTCCAGAAGATATATCCAGAAAAATCTTCAGCAATCCCATAACTCCTACATCCTCTAGAGACGCCACAAATCCAGGCAAAGACTATCTAAGATAATCATCCAACTATCGCAAGTCACTTTTGCGATCAACCAATCCAATATCCAAGATACTGTTTTCTCTCCACTAATCAGAACAATTTATCCCCGACCAACTAATCCATCGAAGAAACAGATCCTCACTGCTGCTTCTGAATTCCACCTCCGGGAAATGCTAAGCCAAAAGATCTTCCTGCTGGAACACAGAACATTCCCGAGATGCACCGCTAACACAGATGTCAAAGACTTCTTATCCAAAGCTCTTTGAGAAACTCGAACTTCCAGCTAAACACATACATCCCGCTGAACTCAGCTACACCTCCGCAGCAGACACACTTCCTTAACTTGCTCCGAAAGAAAACATCTTAGGAGACATCCATAGTCACTGCATCTCATCATGCAGCTACTACTCCCTGAGGTATCAAAATACCATCACTCGCTTCTGCCCAACCGACAGATCCAAATTCTCAAAAAACCGCTCACACGAGCGCAATTAAACCTACACTTCAAAGATGAACTCCGAACCTTAACAGGTTTCCTTCAGAGATCAAATGAAATCCTTACTCCAAACTACAAAGATTACTCAAGACGGTATTAGGTCTACAGTCTCGACAAATACACTTCCAACCTCCAATATTCGAACTCCAATCATTGGTAGCCGTGTTACACACACTACTACCCCATCTACCTTTATAACTTATGTTAAAAAACCCAAACAGGTTACCCAACAGATAGGTAGAAATATATATATAGTTATATATAAAAATTACAAGTACGCTCTCTCAAGAAGAAACCACTACAGAGCCTAGGTATTCAATCAACCTAATGCTCTGATACCAACTGAGATAGTCTAGGCTTTGCAACCATCAACAGCAGCTCACCGACTGGCAGGCTTTTCAACTATCCCAGCCCCGCCGTGGCTTCCAGTGATACCTCGGGTTTGCTTTTACGGCCAGCCTCTCGACTCGAAATCAACCCCGCAAGGCCTTATACTACCCGCGGGGGCATGTAGGGGTAAGAGTCTCCCGTTCGCCACCTAATGCAAAGCGAGAACCCCCTATCACGCTGTACTGTAGCAAACCCGATCCCGGTCTCATCGAAATCCAAAGCGTGTATTTTAGGTCCAAGTTGTTTTAAAGGTTTTTAAAACAATTCAATACAGTATCTGTACACACATAGATAGATAACTCACAAATCACAATTGATAATCAACATTATCAAATAACAGATAATCCACATTATCAATATCATAATAGATCATCTATATATCATCATCCCAATTGATAATCTATGTAATCATCATAATGCAATCAAGCATTCATATCACACAACCATACGTATCTCATTACTGAGATCACAAAGCATTCAAGACAATCAATGTCATCCATTCATACATAAGCAATGATTTACTCATACCACAATATAATTAATTTAAAATGAATTAAATTAACTATCTCTATCTCTAATTAATTTAAAGTGAATTAAATTAAGTACTTCATCTACAATTAATTTAAACTAAATTAAATTAATTACCTTCATCCAAATATATCTTGCTTACTTATTCTTCAATTAAACAAATTAATTAATCATTCTAATTAATCAACCTTGATTAATTAACTCTTAATAAAGTAATTAATCCTTAATCATATCAATTAATGAACCATAATTAATTACTTCCATTAGTTAATTAACCAAATTAATTACATTATCTCTTAATTAATCACATTAATTAATAATGCTTAAATTAGTTACTTTCAATTAACCAGATATAAACATTAATTATTTATTTTTAATTACTTCTTAATTACTTCATAAATTCATTGATTTATTACACCAAGTAATAAACCTTTGATTACTTTAACAAGTAATTATTCATTTAAAATTACTTCCCAATCAGTAATTTACCTTATTTCAATTACCTCTGTAATTTATCAATCACTTATCTTAAGTAATTAGCCTTATCAAAACTTATTAAGTAACATACTTAATCATTTGTCAAGTGACTATCATTAATTAATTAACAAATTAATTAACTTACTTGATCATACTTATCTCATTAATTATAATTGAGTAATTCATCCCTTAATTACTCATTAACCAATTTAATCTTCAATTAACAGATTAATTATCATCAACTATTAATTAGTACACCTTAATTATTAATCAATCCTTTAATACAAAGTAATTAATCACTAATTACCTTTATAATTAATTAATTAAACTCAATTAACTAATTAATTATCCTTAATCATTAATTAATAAACTTAATTATTAATTAACAATCTTAATTACAAATTAATTAATCCATAAATTATGATTAATTAATCCTTAATTAAAATTAATTAACCTTAAATAAAAATAGTTAATTAATTCTTAATTAACTAGCATTATATTTTTAAATAGTCCTTTAATTATTAATTAAGAAAACCCAATTAAAACTTAATAAAACCTTTATTAAGTATTAATTAATTACTATTTTAATTAACTCTTAATTACTTAAATAAATAAGTAATTATAATTTAATCAATCATTAGTTGTTAATTAAATCCTAATAATTATTGGTTAATTAAATTAATAATTATAATTAATTAATTACTTAATTATCCCCTATAAAATAATAATTAAATTAATTAATTAACTTAAAATTCCTCAATTAACTAGCATTATAAATACTTAATTATTATGTAAGATAAAACATTATCTTAAATACATCTTGAAATCTTTATTTAACTTAATTCATAAATTAAATTTAAGTATAAAGAAATCATTAATTGCATTCCTTTAATTATTAATTATAAATTTTAATTTCAAGTTGATAAATTATCTTAATCTTTAATTGTTAATTTTAAATCATTTTCCATTAATTAATTTAAATAAAACATTTACTTAAAATTCTCTTTAATATTTCAAAAAAGTTTTGAAATAATATTAAGATTTTAACTTAAGACATTTAAAACATCATACAAGTTTATTTATAAAAACAATTCAATTTCAAAAACAAGAATTTTAATTTAACTTAAACTTTTTAAAGTTTAAAACTTATTTTATATTTTAAACTAAATATCAGGTTGAATATTAATTTGGGTTCAACCCATATATATATACACACACACACACTTGAATTCAAGTACAAGTACATTTTTTCCTTTAAAACAATCTGCCCCTTTTAAAATTTAAAAAATGTTTTAATTTAAAATTTAAAACTGTTAATACAAACAGTTTATCCCTACAACTCTATACCCCTGTGACCACGCGAGAATTACCCCGCGCTATCTCCCCTACTACCCGAGACCTACTTCGAGAAAACGAGCAAACCCCAAACAAACTAACCTTACCAACTCCAATCCCACTCGTGCACCTGCACCGATGCCAGCACCACCGTCGGTCAACGACGACACCTCCGACAAGTCACCCAAGCACTTCGCAAGCCCCTACGACCAACCAAACACCACTTTATGTCTTGAATCAAAATCAAGTACTTCAGGTGAACTAAGCCCAAAACCCATCATCAACAAACCCCAAAAATCATAGCCTCCTATCATCTGAAAATCCTACATCTCTGGCCAACGATCGCTGATCCCCCACGCTTCCTTCACCAGAACATTCTTCAAGCTCGGTGCAGTTTTGAAGATGCAGTGATCAATTTTCCAGTGAGAACCCAAAACTAGGTTTACAACCAATCTCTGGCAAAATCAAACTCCACAATGATTTAAGAATTCTTTAACCATTTTTGCCGCAATCCACAAACATGATTCTAGCTTAAATCAAAGACCCGAGTAACCCAGATCCAAGAATCATCAGTAATTTGCAAAAACCCATCTTCCAGTAAAACCCAAATTGATCACTCAATACTTTCTTATAAACTTGGATTTTTATCTTAAAAATCTTTGTTTTCAAAATGTACTCGAATTTGGATCCTGAAACAACAAATCAGGATATTTAAATTTTTGACATATTTGAAATTTTATATGTAAATCAAGTTTTCTAGTGAAACTTTGCTTTAAAAAAATTAAACTATTTTTAAAATTTGAGTCTTGTTAAAATTCATAACTTTTGTTTAGAAACTAATTTCTAAAATAAATCATAGAAGTAGGAATTGTTTTATGAATATATATCATGTTTGTAAGTTTTGAAGTTATTCATTTGTCTGATACAATTCAGGCATGCTCAACAATTCTCATCATTTTCCTATGTATAACTATGTTCTAAAATTCCCAAAATCATCATGCAAGCATTACCTCCAAACGTACATTACAGATCTATTTCAACCATCATATTCTTGCTAGCAGAGTTCAAACAGGGGTTTAAATATTGGAACAAGGTACTTCAAATTTGCAGAGAAGCACTCAGTAAATTAACATATAGATATGCATGCAGATCAGAACATCAACAAAATAATTTATAAGCAACACCTATTAGTTACTAACTTTAAATTTTAAAAAGTTTACTCACCTTTTTAACAAAATGCAGAGAGTTGATAAAGCTGGAAACTTGCAAAACAGTTTGAACTTGAAACTTTGAAAAGCTTTTGAACACTTGAACTTCAAAACTGAAAAGCTTGAATAACAATGCTTCTGGTTTCTTGCTTACAGCTTCAGGTTTTCGTGCATAAGAATATTGATGCAGACATGGGTAATTGCAGATCTCAATTGATAGCTTGCATGCATTTGAAAACGTGATGCAGATTTTGTTTTGAGGAGGTTGTTTTAGGTTTGACTTGAGTTGAGGAATTGATTTTTGAAGATTGTTTTGTATTTGCAAATTTGAAAGATTACAGGTTGCCTCAGATTTCTATCTCAAAAGCTTGCATGCATATGAAGATGATGCAGATACTCAATTTCCATAAATATTTTAACACTTGTTAACAAAGTGTTTTAAAACAAAACATTTGTCATTTCTTATTAAATTTTATTCTAAAAGAAATTTAAAAGCATTTTAAATTATTTCCTAATGAACAAATATGTTTTCTTAATCTGAAAAAAAATGCTTTTCTATTTAAATATCTAATAAACAAATACACTTATACATTTATAAATGTATGCTAATTTATATAAAATACAATCTTTAAAGAGAAAGAAACTCAATAAGATTTAAATAAAATTTATATACAACATTGCAAACTTATTTTAAAAGTGCTATTTCAAAAGCCTTGCATTTATTTTATTAAATAAATACTAATCAAATTTCTATAAATAAATTTCTATAAAAATAAATAAAACAAAATCTTATTTTTAATTAAAAACATTATCTATATAATTTAAAACCAAACTATATATATTATTTTATTTTAATATGTATGTATTTCTTTGAATTCAAATTTATATTCATTTTCAAAGTCAAATTTAAAATCAAATCTAAAATAAATATAAACATCTATTTTTAAATAGGCTTATTATTATTTACAAATAATATATCCTATTTTAAAATCAATTTAAAATACACAGATTTAAATACACAGATATAGATGCATTTTAAACACACTTATAAATTTTGAAAATAATAAGTCAATTCAGAACTTATAATTATTCTTATTTTAAAACCATTTTATAACCATATTATATTATATTACTTGGTTAATTATCTTTGAAAATAACAATTTTATCTATTTCAAATAATTAAATTAAGGGATTATCAGCATTTTAAACTCCTGGAAATTCCGGGATATTACAAGACAACCCCAAAATTTCATGCGCGCCTGCTGCTAGATGTCCCACCTCCTCCTTGGCCAGCGATGCAACATCTTGACAACTTCCCATTGCACGATTTTTCTCTCGTTAGAACGAATTAGGGATTTGGGTTAGGGCAAGTTGAAGGAGGATTGATTTAGAGATACAGAAGCCAAGGTAAGAACGTGTTTTTGAGGAGTTGCATTTCTTCTTGTTATGGTTGGACTTAATTATAAATTTAAGCGGGCTATATTAGATTGGGCCCTGTTTAAATAATTTAGTCTTTCTTTCTTTTTAGATGATACTTTCATTGTTATAAAGTAAAGAAAGAAGAAGCCATTAGAGAGAACAATTTTATTCATTCAGAGATTAATAATCCATTTTAATTACATTAGCACATTTATATAAAGTCCTAGGAGCTTTGGATAGAACTAATCCCATAATGCGGGACTAAATACAAAACAGTATATAGCATATTCACTATTTATATTTACATATATTATAATACTCCCCCTTGAATATGCGTGTTCAAAATCTTGAATCCTCTAATAACTTGAAATTGTCCCTTTTGTAACGTGTATGATGATTGCTCCCCCTCATTGTTATTTTGCTTGTATTTATTCATTCATTCGATCTAAATATTGTCCATTGCCTCATTAAAAACCTCTATTAGGAAAACCCAGTGGGAATAAAACATTGAACGAGGAAAAGAGTGAAACTTCTCAAATCATATTAAAAATGATATTCTTTCTAAAGGTTTGATACTTCGGGATCAAAATAATGCCTCATTAAAACCTTACTAAGAAAAACCCAATGAGAAAAATCTTAGTGAAGGAAAAAGAGTACAATGACATATTTTATTTTCTTATTTCTTTAAATGAAGCTTGATACTTCTGGATCAAACTAATGCCTCGTTAAAACCTTACTAAGGAAAACCCTATGGGAAAAATCTTAGTTAAGGATAAAAGTACAATTTAACTTAAATAACATATTTGGGATATTATTTCTTGAAAAGACATTTGATTCTTCTAGATCCAAAATAATGCCTCGTTAAAATCTTAGTAAGCACAACCCAGTGGAAAAAAATCTTAAATAAGGAAAAAGAGTACATTATAACTTATTTTCAAATGTTACTGGGGAGTTGATATTTCTGGATCAAGATAATACCTCATTAAAACCTTACTAAGAAAAACCCAATGGGAAAAATCTTAGTTAAGGAAAAAGAGTGCATTATAACATATTTATGGATGCTCCCCCTGATTTAAAAGTTTTCTCTGAATTCACATTCGTATTTCGATAACTCAAATTGGTTATAGATACTTCTGGATCCATAAATATGTATCTCATTAATAATGCAATTTATTAATAGTTTCCTTCGACACAATCAAATTTTTCAAGATTGTTTCTTCCAAATATGATTTGCATTTTATGTATTTTGTTTGCTACCTTTATGAAAAACACATCATGTGCTTTCATATTTGTGCTTCAAATCAATTTTGCATATTGGAACTACATCTTTGATGAATATTAAAAGTTTTATTCCAACGATACTTAAAAGCAGAAAGTAATCTACTCATCTTGAAGTGCATTAAGATTTTCATTACAGCACTACGTAGAAGAAGGTTGTAATCTACATTCCATTTTTTTTTCATTCTTTATAATCATCAAAGTTATTTAAATTCTTCAAGAACTTATATATTTTAATAAGTATTGCATATCGCAACTAACACTTCAATGGATGTTAAGAGTTTCAATACAACAATACTTAAAAATAGGAAGTAATCTATTCATCATGAATTATACCAAGATTTTCATTACAACAATTATTAAAAGTGGGTTGTAACCTACACTCCTTGTTCTTTGCCTTCTTTATAACCATAAAAGTATTTCTTCAGGAATTTGTATACTTTCATTAATATGATTTAAACCATATTTATACCTTCGGGGTATATCAAGCGTTTCAAGCACTTCCGCTACTTTGTAGACTACATGTCCATATTTCTCTATTATTAAAGGATTCATGATGGCCAGTCATGTTTTCCCCTAATTCAAGATATTTGATCTTTTTATAAACATAAGCGCTTTATTATTTATAAATTTATCATCGATGATTATTTCTTGTCAGTTCTAGACATGATTTATTGAGATCTCTTTAATTAACATGTTTTAGGTATGTAAACCACTTCTAGGGTAATTTGACAATCTTGTCATTGGTCACTTCAAGAGCACCCTTAAGTGTTTCTTCAAGAACACTCATCTCTTTTATTTAACATCTTTATTACTTACTCCAAAATATTTCAAACTGACATTTGTACCATATTTCAGATCTGGTTTACACATTTTGATCCTTCAGGGATTCAAATCTATATTGGAGGGAGTCTACTAGGGATATTATTGATAATTTATTCAAGTTACTTAATATTTTGTATCATTGTATATTTTAACAAATATTTAATACTAATGATCAAAATGACCTTGTATCCCTTTATCCTCCCTCTCAATGTTGACAAACATTGTCATATTAAATAATAATCATCTTTGGACTCTCATTTTAATCCATTATGGTATTGCTACTAGTAAATACACCATACATATTAATAATAAGAGGATATTTTTTATTTATTTTTATTATTAGTTGATAAGATGCATTCAATTGATATTGCTTATTAGAGTTTGTTTTCATTCATTGATCTAGTCAATTGGATGAATTTCCTTATTGTATAGATTATTTGAATACGTACATGACTTCAGGTCATTCAACATTTATGTTGATTTAAATCACTAAATAATATCTATAAATAATTATTAAGATGATCTCATAACAAACTTCAGGTTGTTGGCTGAATATTTACATATATGGATATATACGTGCGTCTACGTATTATATCTGTATTATAAATTTTCTTTTTATTTATAGATCAATGTCAGTGTGAATCCTTCAAGACCGCGTGATAATTTTCAAAACATCTAGTTTGGAATCATATTGAACTTCTGGTTCAAATAAATTGTATACACAACTTCAAGTTGGTAAATTTTATTCCTTGATTATATCTCTAATATTACTTTTGAACATTAATTATGATTTTTTTTATTAGAGAATATATACTTAGTTATAAATATATATAAACATCTCTTCTAGAGAGTTCAGTAAAATAGATATATTTACAACATAAATAAGAGTAACTTCTAGACCCTTGAAATGTTATAAAAATAAGAAATTATATTGGTTGCACATACCGGTTTGTTCAAGATCATATTTATATAGCTTTAGCAAAAATTATGATACGACATATAGATTATCTCTTCAGGAGCATATCTAAAGATATTTCTTCAAGAATACTTGTGCATATAACATTTGATTCATCATAAGTTCTGAAAAGTAAAATGTTACATATCACCATATGCTTCTAAATTTGTCTAATGGAGCTACGGGTCCATGACAATAGACGATTGAATTTTAGGTAATTTATTATCACATTACTTTTTGAAATGTTTTATCATATTTGACAATATTCTATAGGCAATTCTTTTATAGTGCTATACGATGATATAATATCACTTCTTGGGATATTTTATAAACACTGCTTCTAGAGTGGTACATATCACTTCTAAAGATACTTTATCTGCACTGTTTTTAGGATGTCATCAATACTCAATATCTTTTTCTACATAGTTGACATAATTCTACAACATCTCTTCTAGGATGTTTGGATTTTGCAATATAAAAATCATAAAACATCTCTTCAAGAGTATGTCATATGGGTTATCTCTTCTGCAGAATATTAAAATGTACTTCTTCAAATATATAGTTTGGAAAACACACCTAAAAATTATCAAAACTTGTGTTTTACCAACTTCAACCTAATTTACTAAACTAAAGTAAAATAAAACAAAATCCACATAGCAGACTTCAAGCTGCTACTAGTTGATCAATTCGACCATATCATTTATTATTGCACTTAGATTTTCATCATTAATGAAGTTTTCATCAATACCTTTGAAGAAATGATCTAACTTCATGTTAGTATTACCAGACAATCCTTTCACACAATTTCAATTTAAAAGTAATTCTAAATATAAAGGAATTGTATTTCCTAACAGATTTAAAGTCTTGAAACTTCAGGTTCAACCACTCTTGTCTAGTGCTTGGAAATGTGACCATATTCAATTATATGTTTTATTTTATGATTTTCATGGATATGACACCTTAAAAATATAAGAGCATTTGTTTTATCCTACTGGGACATTTTATTATTATTTTTAATGGCATTTTCTAAGCAATGAGATTGTATTTGAATGTCAGCATCCAATATCTATGACAAAAAGTTATCTCCCAATATATCCAAAGCTTTAAATTCAAGCTTGGCTGTGTTTATCATATTGCCATATATTAGTGGAAATAAAAATGCATAAGCAATATAATATTGTTCATGGATATGTAATCAATGCATTTCATAAAATAAGAACCCATATCTAATAGTAGTTATAGTGAAAGAAAGAAAAACATTACTGCAATATAGTAAAAGACAACCAAATATAATCTATAAAAGCGACTTTAATTTCTTATTTACATCCTTTTGATAGCTCTAGATCCAATCTCATTCATTCATTCATTAATTTCCTTGAAATGGCAAAATTACCCTTGAAAATATGGAAAAGCCTTTATATGGATTGATTTGTAGAGAAATGATGAATTATAATCAAAAATTATGTTGACTTTATCATGTTTATTTTTATAATAAAGGCAGATTTAAGAATGTGAATAGGTAGTATTAAATACCATTTATTAATTCATAACAATTGCAATAGTGAGAGACAGAAATATATACCATATATATACGTTATGATCCCTGTCTACAATAAGAGATATAAAAGAAGAATAAATGTATGAAGCATTCAAACACATCTTTGTTGGACCATTCTCATTAATCAATAAATTTTATTTATTGATTTATTAATTGCTACCGATTAATATATGAATTAATATATCCGTTATTTACATATTGTAAGTACAGAGAGAGAAATTTGTGCATCACATGTTAACATTCATTTTATGAACTTGTGTGCCCTCCTCTATGTGTAGAGGATCATACATTTTTCTCAAAAAAAACATTCATTTGATGAAGAATCCAAAATACTCACTTGATGAGCCAATGGAAAGAAACTTGATCTATTACATATTTTACCTTTTGAAAGGCATGATTGGATGAATGGAAGAAGGAAAAAAATTAGGAAATAAACTTCCTGTTAGAACACCTTATTTTTTATTAAAAAGAAAGAGAGCGGGAGAGTAGATATATTTCTATGTATTTATTTGGTTTAATAAAAGCACCAAATATATCAACAAATCTCTTCTAGATATATTTTATCATCACTAAATATACAAATCTCTTCTAGAGATTTTTTTTTTAGTATTATTATTATCACCACTTCTGGAGTGAACAAATTTCTATACATTTATTTGGTTTAGTAGTTAATACTATTGGCGAATATTTTTAGAACTTCAGGTTCCAATTTTACTTTAAAGTAAAGTCTTTGTTTAGTACTTTAGATCCTAAATGGTACAACTTGATTTTTCATTATCAAACTTCAGGTTTGATTGCAAACATGGTTAGAATTTACCATAATCCGAATTAGCTTTTCTACTAATTCAACGCTTCACATCTCAAATTTATAGAGTTTTGATATATGATTCCCTTTTTTAGGAATACAAACTTATATGCATAAATTTTATTTGAGAACTTCAGGTCTCCAATATTAAATAAACACAATGAAACAAGAGGACTTTTCATAATTGTATTCGAACATGAGAATCATAATACTATTTCTCTTGAAGGAAATAGTATTTACCACATTTGTAACGTTATTCCAGCATATTGTTTTTATGTTATGTCTTCTGGACATATCAACATCTTCTTCTGGAATTGTTTGCTTATTTTCTTCAAGGCTTTATTTCAGCTTATGAAAGCTTTAATCTTTCACCTTCGCACAAATGAACTTCAGGTTCCTATTCTTTCATATAAACTTAATACGATCTTCTAGATACGTATTATCCTTTTATTTCTTTAAGAAACAATAAAATATGTCTTCTGGAAATATGAATCATGTAGAAAAATCATTTCTATAGTCCTCATTCAACCCGAAATCCAAAAAAAAAAGTTTCAAAATGATAACCCATTTTTACCAAACAATGGAATGAGATCTAAAAGTTTAGATCAACTATAAAATGAGATCTAAAATGATAATATTAATAGATCAAGATCTATAAGATAATATATATATATATATATATATAATGAAATCTAGAAAATTAGATATGATAGATAAGATCTAAAAAGAATACTAACAGAATAAGGTCTGAAATTACATTTTAGTTTATGAAACAATTTTAGTTTCAGATCAAATTCAAAATTATCACAAAAAATGGATATATATTAATGAAAATTAATAAGAGATCTGATGATTAAAATCTACAGATCTAAAAAATATATCATTTGAACATGATATTAAAATCTACAGGTGATTTGAAAAATTAGAAGAAGAAAAAAAATATAAGATTTGCAACAAAACGAGATCTAAAATACAGGGACAAAAAATAAGATGCACAAATAGAATCAGATCTAAATAATTAGATCAATGATACAATGAGATCTAAGAGAAATAAAACTAATAGAATGAGATCCGAAAGATTTGATTAAGCAGATCAGAAATAGATTGCCTCTTTGAAGATTTATAATCAGATCTGAAATTTTCTTTTTATTTAGAGATCGTGGTGATAACGTGTTATAAAATAAAGAAAGCAGAAGCCATTAGAGAGAACAATTTTATTCCTTCATAGATTAGTAATCTATTTTCATTACATTATCACCTTTACATAAAGGCCTAGGAGCTTGGGATAGAACTAATCCCACGATGTGGGACTAAATACAAAACGGTATATAGCATATTCACTATTTATATTTACATATATTATAACATTCATTTCTTTTAAGTAACCTTTTCTTTCAAACTTTATTTCAACTAATTTTAAATTGATTTACAATTATATACTACGAAATACACACACACACACACACACATACACACACACACACATATTTATATATATACACACATATACATACATATCTACAAGTTCACAGTTCCATTTAATCTAGTAATGTTCCACTCTATTTATCTATTCATTGTATTGTTATAAATAAATTTATTTATCTTCTTCGATTTAATGATTTTACTAAATACTAGGAAAACTTCTTTTCGTCTATTCCAAGTATATAAAATTATTTACATTTTAAACTATTTTATGTTTATTAATCTATCATTTAAATATTTAGTATGTTATCTAAAAATAAATTTCATAAGTATTTAAATTTTATTATAACAAAACTTTTTCTCAGATAGACTTTAAATGTTGTAATAATTTGATTTCAAAATAAAAATTTCAATTTGAATTCAAACACTTCTATTCCAATTCAGTTATATGATATTACAAGTTCGAAAACAATGTTGTTACATCAATTTAAGGTTCAAATCTTTAAAATAATTTAATTCCGATCCCAAGTTTGAAATATTCATTTATATCACATTTACTTAGATAAATTTAAAGTTCAAGTAAATGTTTAAACCTTTAAAACAATTCAATTTTCATGATTCAAGTCATATGTCGATTATAACTTCACGTCTCAAATTTAATTCTTTAAAACAATTATTTTTAACCAATTCAATCTAAAACATATCAAAGCCCAAATTTGAAAATGATTCAATCTTTATAAATTCGAATGCTATTTCTTTAAAACAAAATCATTTAAATAGATTTAAATCCAAGAATTTAAGACCATTTAATTTAACCAATCTGGTGTCCATGTATGCTTTTCTATCCCATGGCCAAGTGAACAGTTATTTCAATTTTTAATTTTAGGGATGGATATACATCATTTCAATCTAAATTAATATGTCATGGGTATATATCATTTCAATCTATTTCTTAATTTATTCGAAATAATTCAAATAACAGTTTTATTGTAACAACCCGGGGTTTTGCACCATTTTATAATCGTCGTTAAACGATTAATCTAATAACTAATTACTGTTGGGATTTTAATTGGTTGAAATTCGTTTGAAAAATTGTTAAAGAGTTTTGTGGGCTTCAATGGAATCTCGGCCCATGTTCCTTTGGTTTTGGGTGCAGTGATGATTAGTGATATAACCGTCCCCTTCTATCATTTCTCTCTACTCTAACTAGCAAACGAAAAGAAATTGGGCCACGTTTTGGATGATGGGTCGTATATAGATGAAGACCCGTCCCCTTTTCTTTTTATTTTCATTCGAAACCCTAAACAAAATAAATTGAACGAAGAAAAAATTGTGGCTGCTCGTCTTTCGCTCGTTCCTCTGTATCAAAATTAGGGTTTCACGTTGGTGCCGATTTGCTCGCCTCGTGAGATGACTTCTGCCGCTTGATTTCATTCGCGAGTTTGCTTCGTCGATCGTTCCTCTTCCTGAATTACGCTCGGCTGCTTCTATTCGTCGATAAGGTGAGTAAATTTTTCTTACTCACATCTAATTCAACTATGTGTGGCATTACGATTTTTGTTTTGTTGCCACTGAATTTGTCGTTTAATTGTTTGGTCGTTTGAGTATGATCGAATGCCGTGATTTGTTCTGACTTGTTCGAATTCATGAATTTCTTGCATGCCTCTGTCTTGTTTAATTGTTCATGGTTTTGACTTGAATTTTGATATGAAACTGACCTTGGGTTGTTGGTTTGAATTCTCGGTCGTTTTTAAGGTGACTTTGAGAAAATAAAATTGTCTTTGATCAAGACAGCTACTTGATACTTGCATCCCCATGCTTCATGTTTTCGATCACTTGTCTGTGCTTAGGTTATTCGACTTGGGTGAAATTGGATTTTTGAAATTGCTAATTCCTTGTAATCCACGGTTGGGTGATTTCATTTAAACTTAGTCATCTGAATTTGTGTATGCTATTCTCTGGTATTTGACATCGTTTATGGTTTACTACTTTTGTATAAGTAGTGTTGCAGACTTGTGTTTTGTGGTCTTCCTTGTTATCTGGCAGCACTGTCTTCATTGTTACCTGATAGCACTCGTGCCTGCATAGATCTGGCACCATGCCTTCGAGTTATATATATCACTCTGTTGCATAGTTCATCTACTAGCTTCAGTGTTGCATTCATATTGAATGTGAGCATGTTATTTTGTTCTGAATTTCTGAAGCTTGTTTTGGTTTTGACTCTTATGGGCTTGGTACATTGGTTTCTGCTGAGTTCGTCCATTTAGTCACCGTATATATATACGTACAGATATGTCTGTGCGTATATATGTATGTTGTGATTCTTATTCACCAGGCTTCACTTTTGATTACTGTTTGGATACAATTGTTGTCACTGTTATTTTGTTGTATTTTGACGCTAGTTTGTACATGCTGATTCAGATTGCAGTTTTCATTTTGATGTTCATTTGGTGTTGGACTTCATGTATCTATGTACTCCATTGTCCATGTTTTAATGATACTGTAATTTGGGTTTGGTTCCATTTGCCTGCCGCCATTCAGTGGCATATGTTCGTGTTGCTGTACATATGTTTTGTGTATACACATGTGTAATCATACATGTATATAGGTAGTATATGTTGCAGACTTATGTTGTTGTTCTTCAGGTTAGCATTTGCATGTCTCGAATGCTCATTTGCTGAATCACCATATAATTTGAAGTTATTGAGCTTCTTTCCTCACACGATCTGCTTGATATTCTCCTTGTGTACATTGCAACATGAACACTGTCTACATACATGTACATGCTTTCACTTAGCTGTCTGCATAAGGGAAACTCGGTTGTTATAGGTCTGTACTTGAGCAGTGCATACACTTTATATGTTGGCTTCGGCCATTGTGTCTCTGACTTTGATGACTTCGGTACTGTCACTGACATTACTTCAATTATTTCATTATGCGAGTTTGTTTCTTTGTACTGTTGCTTTTGTTTGATAGTTGCATCTGAGTTTTTGGTTGATGTCCTTGGTTCTACTCGGGAATTATTTGCATCTGTGTTTCACTTGTGTTGAATCCGGCTGTAAAGCTTGGGTCTGACCTTGTGCTTGTATCGTGGCATTGATATCTGAATCTTCATTGATTTTGGTTCGTTGATCTTATGGGTACATCATCACTGTAGTGGCAAGGCAGTGCACGCAAGCGTGTACTGCAGCCACACGGTAGTGAGCTTTTGTGTACATCATCACTGTAGTGGCAAGGCAGTGCACGCAAGCGTGAACTGCAGCCACACAGTATTGCTTTTATGACATTCTATTTTGTTTTGTTTTATTCATCTTTGGCATATTCCATATGCTGTAGTGGCGAGGCAGTACACGCGTGCGTGTACTGCAGCCCTACCCGAAGTGTCATTTTAATTGATATTTCAATATTTTGTGTCATATCCTGATTTGGTTTAATTTGATGGTTTTGTTGGTATCTAATTATCTTTGTGATAATTAGATTATGAGTTTCTAATTATTTATTTAATAATTAGAATTTGTCGTTAATTGCCGTTTGGGCAATTCTATTGTTTTCTAAATTATCTTCATTAATAATCTTTTAAATTATCTTCATTAATAATCTTTTAAATTATCTTCATTTATAGTCTTTTAATTTATCTTCGTTGATAATTTGGATTGGCTGATTTTTTGTTTAACACTGTTACGTGTTATGTTTATCGTTATCCGATTTCTTTATTTAAGGATCGGATAGACGAGATTTATTGTGACTGTCGTCTAGTTGCTATTTAATTATTATTGCTTCTATGCACTAATAACTGAGTTTGAATTAGACTGACCCGTGTATTATTTTCTTTTGAATGTAATACTCGTGTCAGACCGAGTATTTACAGGTTGTTGATATCTTACTTTGGGTTGCTGCTAGAGCTATGAAGTCTTTTCATACTTGTTGGAGTAGTCGTTGTCTTAGTATAGGATGTTATTTATTCATGTATATTATTTACGATAATGTACTTGTATATGTAGCTTACAGAGTCGACAGTTGTGGTTGTATCATTTGTATTGTATCACATGTATTGTAACTGACATCAGTTATTATATATATGAGACTTTCTGTTTTATCTGTGTTCCGCATTTATATTATCTGTGTTATTATTATATTTATCATCCAAAACTATTATGAACCATCGTAGTTCATTTTATACTGGAATTGGGTATGTCGATGGGAGTAAATAAATAAGAGATGAAAAATTAAAAATATACACCACTCCTATAGAGATAACCAATACTAGTGTAAGGCCTAACTACGGATGGCAGCTCCTATCCAGCCTTATTCTTCGTAATAACAGACAGTATTTCTTTTAATACTCTTTGTTATTGTGAGCATAGAGGTGGGGCGTCACAGTTGGTATCAGATCTTCGGGTTTATGGACATAATATAAAACATAACTTAGATGGAACATGTGTTACAACTATTTGTCGATGTTTTATTTGTGCTTTGAGTCAAAACCAAAGTTTTGAAATATGTTGAAATTTTTAAATATCTTTATTTAAAAATAAAAGTGAAATTGTGTTTTGATGATTGGTTGAATCGTGTTTTGTTTATCAGAGTGCGCAGCGTAAACAGTGAGACTGTCTTCGCTGAGTACGACTGATAACCTTTTGATTTGAAAATCAAATTATGAAATTGAAATAAATTTCATTTTTTGTTTACATAGCTGTGTTTATTTGTTTTCTTTGAAAATTTCGAATCCGATTTGACAATTCGAAGCAGTTGCAGTTATGTGATTTTGTTGAGATTTCTGCTGTTTTGAATTATTTTCATTGAAGATATATTCGAATGATTTCTCTGTTCATTTTGTAGTATACGTGAAAATTTAAGTTGCACGTTACTACATTAATTTTACGTTGAACCGATGCTTGGGTTTAACGTATTTAGTTGCCGTTATTTTTATAACGGGATTTTTACACCAATGCTAAACTTTTGAAACATGGTGTTTTGTTGACATTTTTGATGAATGAAAATTCACTGATATTATATGTTGATGCGAATTATTTTGATGAGACTGACGTTTAAAATCACTGTCGCTTTGACTTCAGTGACCGTCCAATTTTTAAGGTGGATTTTCAAGCGGTTATCCCGCAATGCTGATTTTGAGATCCGTTCTACGGTATTGTGAGAAGTGAATTTCCTTGTCGAAAT
This sequence comes from Allium cepa, assembly GCA_030765085.1. Classification (NCBI taxonomy): domain Eukaryota; kingdom Viridiplantae; phylum Streptophyta; class Magnoliopsida; order Asparagales; family Amaryllidaceae; genus Allium; species Allium cepa. The sequence goes on from CM060943.1 coordinate 778,954,007, forward strand.
TGTCACTAATGTTGTTGTTTTAATCACGAATTTGCAAATCATTTTAAAAATAAAAATTATTTCTAAAATTTTTATGGTTTACGTTTTCAAAGGAATGACGAAGCGATTTAAACGTTTCAGCAAAATCGAGGATTATGACCCCTTTCTTTTACTGATTCGCTTAATTCCGGACTTGTTCGTTTGAGAATGTAAATTATTACTTTTATAAAATAAATGAAATTGTTTTCAGAAGTTTTGCAGTTTGCGCTTTCAAAGGAATGAGGAAACGACTTAAACGTTTCAGCAAAATCGAGGATTATGACCCCTTTCTTTTACTGATTCGCTTAATTCCAGACTTGTTCGTTTGAGAATGTGGAATGTTATTTTTGAAATACACAATTTTTCACTTTCAAGGAAACGATGAAGAGAATTAAACGATTTAGTAAAACTCGTGGTTATGGGACATGTGCGTTTGCTATTTTGGTTAATTTCGGACTCGTTAATTGAAATATTTACTGTTTTGATGATTTTGATGATTTTCGTGTGCTTACGAGCCACTATGATGGACCTTCGGGTCATATGATGGACTTCGGGTCAAATACCAGTACCAGACCTTCGGGTCATATGTCGGACCTTCGGGTAATATGATGGGCGCCAAAATTATGACGACGGTACTTGGTAGGCTTCGGCCATATGAGATGCACGTGCGGCGTAGCTAAAACTCGCCATATGATGGGATCGATCCACCTTTTATGTTGATTTTCTAGAGTATCTTAATTGATTTCTAGATATTTGTTGAATCTAATTATCTGCAGGTAATTAGATATTTGATGTTATGAGTTCTGATTATCGTTTTTGATAATCGGATATTTGTTGTTTCTGATTATCGCTTGTGGCAATTAGATATTTGATGTTATGAGTTCTGATTATCGTTTTTGATAATCATATATTTGTTGTTTCTGATTATCGCTTGTGGTAATTAGATATTTAATGTTATGAGTTCTGATTATCGTTTTTGATAATCGGATATTTGTTGTTTCTGATTATCGCTTGTGGTAATTAGATAATTGATGTTATGAGTTCTGATTATCGTTTTTGATAATCGGATATTTGTTTTTTCTGATTATCACTTGTGGTAATTAGATAATTGATGTTATGAGTTTTGATTATCGTTTTTGATAATCGGATATTTGTTGTTTCTGGTTATCGCTTGTGGTAATTAGATATTTGATGTTATGAGTTCTGATTATCATTTTTGATAATCAGATATTTGTTGCTTCTGATTATCGCTTGTGGTAATTAGATATTTGATGTTATGAGTTCTGATTACCGTTTTTTGATAATCGAATATTTGTTGATTTGATTATCGTTTTTGATAATCGAATAATTATTGATTGGAGATATGATTATCGTTTTTGATAATCGAATGTTTGTTGATTTGATTATCGTTTTTAATAATCGAATATTTGTTGATTTGATTATCGTTTTTGATAATCGAATATTTATTGATTTGATTATCGTTTTTGATTATCGAATATTTGAGATTTGATTATCGTTTTTGATAATCGAATATTTGTTGATTTGATTATCGTTTTTTATAATCGAATATTTGTTGATTTGATTATCATTTTTGATAATCGAATAATTGTTGATTGGAGATTTGATTATCGTTTTTGATAATCGAATATCTGTTGATTTGATTATAGTTTTTGATAATCGAATATTTGTTGATTTGATTATCGATTTTGATAACCAAATATTTATTGATTTGATTATCGTTTTTAATAATCGAATATTTGAGATTTGATTATCGTTTTTGATAATCGAATATTTGTTGATTTGATTATCGTTTTTGATAATCGAATATTTGTTGATTTGATTATCGTTTTTGATAATCGGATATTTGTTATTTGAGATTTCTGATTATCGTTTTTGATAATTAGATAATTGCTGTTTTGCGAATTGCGATTTGGGTTTTATAATTATCTTTGTTGATAATTAGATTTTGTCGTTTGCTAATTATTGTATCGATAATTAGTTATTGCTGTTTGTGATTTTGTATTCTAATTATCTAATTGATAATTGAATATTGCTGATGATTGCATTCATTCAGTTTTGTTGTTTTCTGATTATCTAATTAATAGTTAGATTTTGTTGAGAATTTGTGAATTTATTTTATGAAATTAAAAGATTTCTTTGACGTTTGAATTCTCTGCCTTTATTTTCTAGCTTAACCAGTTTATGTTAGAAAATTTATTGTTAGTGACGACCTTAATTATGAAAATTGCGGGGACGCAATTTTTATAAGGAGGGGAACCCGGGGTTTTGCACCATTTTATAATCGTCGTTAAACGATTAATCTAATAACTAATTGCTGTTGGGATTTTAATTGGTTGAAATTTGTTTGAAAAGTTGTTAAAGAGTTTTGCGGGCTTCAATCGAATCTCGGCCCATGTTCCTTTGGTTTTGGGTGCAGTGATGATTAGTGATATAACCATCCCCTTCTATCATTTCTCTCTACTCTGACTAGCAAACAAAAAGAAATTGGGCCACGTTTTGGATGATGGGTCGTATATAGATGAAGACCCGTCCCCCTTTCTTTTTATTTTCATTCGAAACACTAAACAATTTAAATCGAACGAAGAAAAAATGGTGGCTGCTCGTCTTTCGCTCGTTCCTCTGTATCAAAATTAGGGTTTCTCGTTGGTGCCGATTTGCTCGCCTCGTGAGATGACTTCGGCTGCTTGATTTCATTCGCGAGTTTGCTTCGTCGATCGTTCCTCTTCCTGAATTACGCTCGACTGCTTCTATTCGTCGATAAGGTGAGTAAATTTTTCTTACTCACATCTAATTCAATTATGTGCAGCGTTACGATTTTTGTTTTGTTGCCACTGAATTTGTCGTTTAATTGTTCGGTCGTTTGAGTATGATCGAATGCCGTGATTTGTTCTGACTTGTTCGAATTCATGAATTTCTTGCTTGCCTCTGTTTGTTTAATTGTTCATGGTTTTGACTTGAATTTTGATATGAAACTGACCTTAGGTTGTTGGTTTGAATTTTCGGTCGTTTTTAAGGTGACTTCGAGAAAATAAAATTGTCTTTGATCAAGACAGCTACTTGATACTTGCATCCCCATGCTTCATGTTTTCGATCACTTGTCTGTGCTTAGGTTATTCGACTTGGGTGAAATTGGATTTTTGAAATTGCTGATTCCTTGTAATCCATGGTTGGGTGATTTCATTTAAACTTAGTCATCTGACTTTGTGTATGCTATTCTCTGGTATTTGACATCGTTTATGGTCTACTACTTTTGTACAAGTAGTGTTGCAGACTTGTGTTTTGTGGTCTTCCTTGTTATCTGGTAGCACTGTCTTCATTGTTACCTGATAGCACTCGTGCCTGCATTGATCTGGCGCCATGCCTTCGAGTTATACACATCACTCTGTTGCATAGTTCATCTACTAGCTTCAGTGTTGCATTCATATTGAATGTGAGCATGTTATTTTGTTCTGAATTTCTGAAGCTTGTTTTGGTTTTGACTCTTATGGGCTTGGTACATTGGTTTGTTGCTGAGTTCTTCCATTTAGTCACCGTATATATATATACGTACAGATATGTCTGTGCGTATATATGTATGTTGTGATTCTTATTCACTGGGCTTCAGTTTTGATTACTGTTTGGATACAATTGTTGTCACTGTTATTTTGTTGTATTTTGATGCTAGTTTGTACATGCTGATTCAGATTGCAGTTTTCATTTTGATGTTCATTTGCTGTTGGACTTCATGTATCTATGTACTCCATTGTCCATGTTTTAATGATACTGTAATTTGGGTTTGGTTCCATTTTCCTGTCGCCATTCAGTGGCATGTGTTCGTGTTGCTGTACATATGTTTTGTGTATACACATGTGTAATCATACATGTATATAGGTAGTATATGTTGCAGACTTATGTTGTTGTTCTTCATGTTAGCATTTGCATGTCTCGAATGCTCATTTGCTGAATCACCATATAATTTGAAGTTATTGAGCTTCTTTCCTCACACGATCTGCTTGATATTCTCCTTGTGTACATTGCAACATGAACACTGTCTAGATACGTGTACATGCTTTCACTTAGCTGTGTGCATAAGGGAAACTCGGTTGTTATAGGTCTGTACTTGAGCAGTGCATACACTTTATATGTTGGCTTCGGCCATTATGTCTCTCACTTTGATGACTTCGGTACTGTCACTGACATTACTTCAATTATTTGATTATGCGAGTTTGTTTCTTTGTACTGTTTCTTTTGTTTGATAGTTGCATCTGAGTTTTTTGTTGATGTCCTTGGTTCTACTCGGGAATTATTTGCATCTGTGTTTCACTTGTGTTGGATCCGGCTGTAAAGCTTGGGTCTGACCTTGTGCTTGTATCGTGGCATTGATATCTGAATCTTCATTGATTTTGGTTCGTTGATCTTATGGGTACATCATCACTGTAGTGCCAAGGCAGTGCACGCAAGCGTGTACTGCAGCCACACGGTAGTGAGCTTTTGTGTACATCATCACTGTAGTGGCAAGGCAGTGCACGCAAGCGTGAACTGCAGCCACACAGTATTGCTTTTATGACGTTCTATTTTGTTTTGTTTTATTCATCTTTGGCACATTCCATATGCTGTAGTGGCGAGGCAGTACACGCGTGCGTGTACTGCAGCCCTACCCGAAGTGTCATTTTAATTGATATTTCAATATTTTGTGTCGTATCCTGATTTGGTTTAATTTGATGGTTTTGTTGGTATCTAATTATCTTTGTGATAATTAGATTATGAGTTTCTAATTATTTATTTAATAATTAGAATTTGTCGTTAATTGTCGTTTCGGCAATTCTGTTGCTTTCTAAATTATCTTCATTAATAATCTTTTAAATTATCTTCATTAATAATCTTTTAAATTATCTTCATTTATAGTCTTTTAATTTATCTTCGTTGATAATTTGGATTGGCTGATTTGTTGTTTAACACTGTTACGTGTTATGTTTATCGTTATCCGATTTCTTTATTTAAGGATCGGATAGACGAGATTTATTGTGACTGTCGTCTAATTGCTATTTAATTATTATTGCTTCTGTGCGGTAATAAATGAGTTTGAATTAGACTGACCCGTGTATTATTTTCTTTTGAATGTAATACTCGGGTCAGACCGAGTATTTATAGGTTGTTGATATCTTACTTTGGGTTGCTGCTAGAGCTATGAAGTCTTTTCATACTTGTTGGAGTATTCGTTGTCTTAGTATAGGATGTTATATATTCATGTATATTATTTACGGTAATGTACTTGTATATGTAGCTTCCAGAGTCGACAGTTGTGGTTGTATCATATGTATTGTATCACATGTATTGTAACTGACATAAGTTATTATATATATGAGACTTTCTATTTTATCTGTGTTCCGCATTTATATTATCTGTGTTATTATTATATTTATCGTCCTAAACTATTATGAACCATCGTAGTTCGTTTTATACTGGAATTGGGTATGTCGATGGGAGTAAATAAATAAAAGATGAAAAATTAAAAATATACACCACTCCTATCGAGATAACTAATACTAGTGTAAGGCCTAACTACGGATGGACGCTCCTATCCAGCCTTATTCTTCGTAATAACAGACAGTATTTATTTTAATACTCTTTGTTATTGTGAGCATAGAGTGGGGCGTCACAGTTGGTATCAGAGCTTGGGGTTTATGGACATAATATAAAACATAACTTAGATGGAACATGTGTTACAACTATTAGTCGATGTTTTATTTGTGCTTTGAGTCAAAACCAAAGTTTTGAAATATGTTGAAATTTTTAAATATGTTTATTTAAAAATAAAAGTGAAATTGTGTTTTGATGATTGGTTGAATCGTGTTTTGTTTATCAGAGTGCACAGTGAAAACAGTGAGACTGTCTTCGCTGAGTATGGCTGATAACCTTTTTGATTTGAAAATCAAATTATGAAATTGAAATAAATTTCATTTGTTGTTTATATAGCTGTGTTTATTTGTTTTCTTTGAAAATTTCGAATCCGATTTGAGAAATCGAAGCAGTTGCAGTTATGTGATTTTGTTGAGATTTTTGCTGTTTTGAATTATTTTCATTGAAGATATATTCGAATGATTTCTCTGTTCATTTTGCAATATACGTGCAAATTTAAGTTGCACGTTAGTGCATTAATTTTACGTTGAACCGATGCTTGGGTTTAACCTATTTAGTTGCCGTTATTTTTATAACGGGATTTTTACACCAATGCTAAATTTTTGAAACATGGTGTTTTGTTGACATTTTTGATGAATGAAAATTCACTGATATTATATTTTGATGCGAATTATTTTGATGAGACTGACGTTTAAAAATCACTGTCGCTTTGACTTCAGTGACCGTCCAATTTTTAAAGTGGATTTTCAAGCAGTTATCCCGCAATGCTGATTTTGAGATCCGTTCTACGGTATTGTGAGAAGTGCAATTTCCTTGTCGAAATTGTCACTAACGTTGCTGTTTTTAATCACAGATTTGCAAATCGTTTTAAAAATAAAAATTATTTCCAAAATTTTTATGGTTTACGTTTGCAAAGGAATGAGGACGCGATTTAAACGTTTCAGCAAAATCGAGGATTATGACCCCTTTCTTTTACTGATTCGCTTAATTCCGGACTTGTTCGTTTGAGAATGTAAATTATTACTTTTATAAAATAAATGAAATTGTTTTCAGAAGTTTTGCAGTTTGCGCTTTCAAAGGAATGAGGAAGCGATTTAAACGTTTCAGCAAAATCGAGGATTATGACCCCTTTCTTTTACTGATTCGCTTAATTCCAGACTTGTTCGTTTGAGAATATGAAATGTTATTTTTGAAATACACAATTTTGCACTTTCAAGGAAATGATAAAGAGAATTAAACGATTTAGTAAAACTCGTGGTTATGGGACACGTGCATTTGCTATTTTGGTTAATTCCGGACTCGTTAATTGAAATATTTGCTGTTTTGATGATTTTGATGATTTTCGTGTGCTTTCGAGCCGCTATGATGGACCTTCGGGTCATATGATGGACCTTCGGGTCATATGATGGACCTTCGGGTCAAATACCAGTACTTGACCTTCGGGTCATATGTTGGACCTTCCGGTCATATGATGGGCGCCAAAATTATAATGACGGTACTTGGTAGGCTTCGGCCATATGAGATGCACGTGCGACGTAGCTAAAACTCGCCATATGATGGGATCGATCCACCTTTTATGTTGATTTTCTAAAGTATCTTAATTGATTTCTAGATATTTGTTGAATCTAATTATCTGCAGGTAATTAGATATTTGATGTTATGAGTTCTGATTATCGTTTTTGATAATCGGATATTTGTTGTTTCTGATTATCGCTTATGGTAATTAGATATTTGATGTTATGAGTTCTGATTATCGTTTTTGATAATCATATATTTGTTGTTTCTGATTATCGCTTGTGGTAATTAGATATTTGATGTTATGAGTTTTGATTATCGTTTTTGATAATCGGATATTAGTTGTTTCTGATTATCGCTTGTGGTAATTAGATAATTGATGTTATGAGTTCTGATTATCGTTTTTGATAATCGGATATTTGTTGTTTCTGATTATCGCTTGTGGTAGTTAGATAATTGATGTTATGAGTTCTTTTGTTTCTGATTATCGCTTGTGGTAATTAGATATTTGATGTTATGAGTTCTGATTATCGTTTTTGATAATCAGATATTTGTTGTTTCTGATTATCGCTTGTGGTAATTAGATATTTGATGTTATGAGTTCTGATTATCATTTTTGATAATCGAATATTTGTTGATTTGATTATCGTTTTTGATAATCAAATAATTGTTGATTGGTGATTTGATTATCGTTTTTGATAATCGAATATTTGTTGATTTGATTATCATTTTTGATAATCAAATATTTGTTGACTTGATTATCGTTTTTGATAATCGAATATTTATTGATTTGATTATCGTTTTTGATAATCGAATATTTGTTGATTTGATTATCATTTTTGATAATCGAATATTTGTTGATTTGATTATCGTTTTTGATAATCGAATATTTATTTATTTGAGATTTGATTATCATTTTTGATAATCGAATATTTGTTGATTTGATTATCGTTTTTGATAATCGATGTGATATCCCGGAAATTTGGGACAATATCAGTTTAATAATCTACATTAAAAATTAAATTGATTTGATAATATTTGTTAATAATTTAGTAATCTTCCATTCAAATAAATATTTAACTGATAATTTATCTTTTAAAAGTTAATCAAATTTCCTTCTATTTATAATATATATATATCTGTATATATTGTAAATGGATAATCTTTGTTTTAAATTTAATAAATAGACATGTTTCTAATTCTAATATTTTTGATAATTTAGAAATTTGATATTAAGCTATTTAATAAATGATCATATGATTTTAAATTACTCAAGATTTAAGTTTAGTTTGTTTAAAATAATTTTAGCTTACATTTAAATTTAGCAAAAAGGGTTGTTTAATTTGTTTTAAATTTAGCTTGATAAAAATAAGTAGTTTATTAATGAAGAGATAAATTCTTTTATAAATCATTTTGACTTAATAATGAGCTCTATTAATAATGTAAATCTTTATAAATGAATTTTTAAATAAAATTGTTATTTCAACTTTAATTATATATGTGTGTTTGAATGAAAGTTATGATTTGGAAATTAAAAATAAAGTTTTCAAAATGTTTAAATTAAAATAAATATTTATTAATATTAATATAAGTATAAAATAAAATAATAATAGGTAATCAAATGTTTGTTAGTCTATGTTTAAAAATAAAAGAAAAATAAAAGTAAATACACATGTTAGAAAATAGAACTAAATACTTAGACTAAATTTATAGTAAAGACTAAAACAACTATACATACATATTTGGACATAAGTTAAGAACAAAGTGTAAAAGTAATAGATTATGTAACGTGTAAGTAATGTATGCAAGACAGGAATAAACAAGAGAAAAAAATATATGTGCAGGTAGCTTACAAAATTTAGATTCAGGCAAGAGAAAAAGAAATAAAAATAAAAATAATAAAACAAATATTTATAAACTTGTAGCTTGTAAATAAAGTATGCAGGCAAGTAATCATGACTGTAAGTGGGATATGCAAGCTAAAGAGTAAACAAAATTTACATATAAGATAGTGTGTAGAGCAAGCTAATACAAGCAAAGTAAATAAAATTTCATTTTACAGGTTAGAACAGAAAGTGCAAAGCTAATAAAAAAAAACAAGAATAGTAAAAAGAAACAAGTAGAAATTAAGATGCAGGCAAGAATAGTAAAAAGAAACAAGTATGTAAAACATGATAAAATATCTATGCATGAAGTATAAAAATAAAACAGGCAAGAATCTTATATAAGAAGTTACTTATGCTACAAAGTAGAAATATCTGTAGAGATAAAAAATGAAGTAAGTGAAACATAAAGTACTATTTCATTAAATGCTTCCATTTCTCAGCATACAAACAAAGTCTTTTCGAATTGCATGAGGATCATTTCAGCCTCCATAAGAAAGATTTTTTGCCTAATAAAAACAAAATCAATTTGTTCAAAGAAATGCTATACCCAGTTATTACCTTCCTGGAAACTTCTTTATATATGTCATATTATATTTGTTCATAAAGCATAACAATCCTGAAACAAGAAAAATGGCAAACATTTTCATCTATACAAATTTAAGTAATATTTGCAAATCCAACAAAGACAAGAAGATTTAGGAAATGAAGGCAATTACTTTCCAGTTTTAAAGATTCACTTGTTTCAGACATAAAGAAGTAATTTGTTTATTTTAAAAAACTAGGTGAGTAACACTTTTCTTTGAAATCTCTATACGTTTAAAAGATATCTGATGCATGGAAACTCTGGAATTATTGTGTTGGATGCATGAATTTATTAGTGCTTTCTCTGTATGCATATGTATATTTGTTTCAGCTGGGTACTCTTTGTTTTTATCTTCCAATATTCCATTTTTGTTTTAAAAACTCAAATCTTTGACCTTGTCTCAGTTTAAATCTTATATAAATCAAACTTGGTTGCTTAATTATAAACTCTAGTTTTAAACATGGAACTTAAGTTAAATAAGATATTTTTGACTCTGGAAACCAAGTTTACTGCCTAAAAACTAAAATAGGTGTAAATTTAGGTTACACAATGTATTGATTCAGGACTAGGATTTGAAACTTCATACCTGATCATGATTTTTAGAAGCAATACCATAATTTCTAGTGTGGAATTCTCGATGTAGTTCTGGTTTGAAGAGAAATGGGTTATTGTCGATTCGTGGGTGATCAAATGGACCGGAGTGCTCGGGGTTCTTCAGGTAGATGGAGAAGTGATTGTTGATGCTAGGAAAAATAGGTGGCGGTGATGAAGTCCATCAGGGAAGAGACGGCAGTGGGTTTTCCTCTTGAACCCTAAATTTGCTGTGCTTTGAAGAATTGATCGCCACGGTCCATGTTGGTGAGCAAGTGCAGGGATATTTGGGGTGGTGATAGTTGGGTTGGAGTCGCAGAAGATGCCGAAGTTGTAGACCCTCATATGGTCGGAGGGTGGAGAACTCGAGGGTGATAGGTTTTGAAGTGGGAAGTTGTTGGTGTTTCCAGGTTGCAGAGGGGAGGGTTGTTTTTGTTTCGAGCAAGTGGCTAGCTTCTGGTGGTCGTGATAGGATCTTGAGGTGACTGGCGTCGTGTGGGGGTGCCAGTGGATGGCCGGAGTTGGCAGGGGCCACGGTGCACGTGCACCGTGCCATTGATGTTTGGTTGAATTTTGGGGGTGTGTGTGTGTAGTGGGTTAAACTCAGAAATTCTCGAGTCACTCGAGTAGATGACTCGAAGCAAGGTAATGGAGAACTCGAAGCAGTGAATAGGGTTGGAAATTGAGATGGTTCAAAATTTTGAATTGTCACAGTTTTTAGTGTGCAGGGTTTTGAGCTCGGGGAAAGTCTCGGGTTATTTGCATTTTTACTCGAAACAGGAAGGTAAATGACCCGAAGCATTTAGCTTTGGTTTCAGGTGAGAGTTGAATTGCTACAGGTTGTATAAACTGCCTGTAGATTTAAATTTAAACCAAATTTAAATAAAAATTAATTGTAAGTTAGTTGAAATCATGATGTATTTGAATTTAAGTTTGTCAACTAAGATTAAACATAGTGAAAATCTAAATTGAAGTGTGAATTTAAATTTTATATTTTGAATCTAAATGGAATTTTAAATATTTAAATATGTTTCAGGTTTAAAACCTGATAGTTTTCAGATGTTAAAATTAGACATGAAACAGAAGTGTTGCAGCAGTTAAATTCGAATTTCTTTTAAAGGTTTTGATTCAAATGGATATTTGAATTTTAAAATTTAAAATGCATTTGGATTTAAAAATTGAGTTCCTAATTCTAGTTGTTAAAAGAGAGTTTAAATCGAAGTTTAAATCAAGATAAATTGAGGGAATTCAAGTTTACTTAGATTTCAAATCTGAAAGCTTAAATCAGTTTAAATATGAATGTTAAAAAAATAAGTTCAAATAAAATAGTTTTGAAAAGTAAATTGTTTAAACAAAAACTAACTTGATTTTGAGAATTCTTTGATTTAAGAGTTTTGAATGGAAAGTAAATAAGTTGTTTAACTTGAGATTCGCAAGTTAAATATTAATGTATTTTGGAAATTTAAATTCGAAAAAAGATTCAAGTAGTTTAATTTAAAAGTCCTTCTTATATAAGTTTATATGTAAATATAAATGTTATTTACATTTATTTAAAAGATTTTAAATTGAATTTAAATTATAATCATTTTGAATCTTCAATTCAAATTATATTAGAATTTAAATTTAAAAGGTAATGTTAACGAAGTCATTAATTAAGAAATAAATTATCTTAAGAATAATAGGGTATTTAAGGAATGACTTATGTATTTAAGTTAATAATTTAAATTGATTTATAACTAAAGATCAATTAAGAAGTAAATTAAGAAATGTTATTAGTTAATATAGATAATTAACTAAGAATTATTAATTAATTCATATATAGGATTAATTTTGGGTAATTAATTAGATTAATTGGATAATCTATTGTAAATTGTTAATGTAATTACTTGACAAATTAAGAAAGTAATTACTTATTAATTTTGATAGGATGATTAATTTAAGTTAATTAATTTATTTTAATTAATTTAAGGAAATCATTTGATAAATTGATAAGTGTAAATGACTTAGTGTATTCAATGGAGCATAATTACTTAAGGAAGTAATTAATGATAATTACTGAATGTAATTAGTGAAAGATGATGTGTCAATAAAGTGATTTGGATAATTACTTTTGAAATTAATCAAGGGATTAATTAATGAAGATAATTAATTATGGAATAATTAATTTATTAATATGTAATTAAGGGTAGTTAATTACTGATTAGTATTAATCAAGGGCGATTAATAATTGAGTTAAATTAAAGAGGAATCATTTAATATGGTTATTTAAATCAAAGTAATTTAATTTAAATCTAAATTAAAGATCATTAATTAATAATTAATGATGCAATTAAGAATTGGTTAGTTAAGGATAATTAATGATGTGGTGATTAATAAATATAATTAATTAACAATAAGTATGATTATTTATATTTAAATCAATTAAAAGGGTAATTGAACGTTAATTACTATAAATGATGTAGGATAATTAATTTGTGAAATTAATTAAAGACTAATTACTTATTGTAATTAGAAATGATTAATCAAAGGTGTTTAATCAAGATGCATATCTAGAGAGAAATCAATTAATTTAATTTATAATTGATTAATGGTTGTATAAGCAGGATTTATAGATGAAGTAATTAATTTAATTTACTTTAAATTAATTAGAGATAGAAGTAGTTAGTTTAATTCATTTTAAATTAATTACAAATGGTATGATTATAAATCATTGCTTATGAATGAATGATATTGATATTTCATTTTGATGATTGTGATCTCAGATATGAAATGGTTAATATCTTGTGATATGGATGCTTGGTTTAAGTAGGTTAATATTTAATTATCTGACGGATGATAATATTGGTTATCTGTATGTGAGATGATGTGATTATTTATTGTGATATTATGAATTATCCATCTGTTTGTATATTGATTATGTTGAATTAAAATGTTAAGACTAAATAGACAACTTGGCCTTAAAAGACACGTTTTGGATTTCGATGAGACCGGGATCGGTTTTCCTTACTTGGAACATCCGTAAACCACATCGATTCCAAATTAACGATAGGACGTGAATCTGAAGTGAAGATGAAGATTCAGAGTGCAAGGGTTGTCGTCGTTAACTCTGAGGATGATTCCAAAATGAGTGTAACGAGATAATGCCTTCGGTTTCGTTCGAACCCGGAACGAACTTGTATGGATTGAATGCTTTCAACACATCGTCAGGTGGACGATGAGCATTCTAAGAAATGTTTTCTATAAAGGTAATCGCAGCCTCAAGCCTCATCAACCGGGAATGGCTAAAACAGGGGAGGTGCAGCAAGGTTAGGTGGGTCATGCCCAAGCAGGACAAGATTTTCCCCTGTCTAGATGTCCCTTTTTATTTCGGCTGTGTGGGCGGTTGGATGTACACCAACTGCGGGGTTATCTTGTTCGGTACTGTTCAGTAAGGAATGGTTCCGGCCTTGTGTTGCAGGGGTTCGGGAGTGATCCTCGGTACGTTGATCTAGGCCACGTACTGTGACGGGCGGTACCCCAGTAGCCTTGCCATTGTATGGAATCCACAATCCAATAAGTGCCAACGGTTTTGATTGTATTAACCACTTTTGTGGCTAGTAGCTGAAATTTAATGAATGTAACAATTTCGGCTATTTTCTATTTACTTGAAAATCCTAGACCTATTATAATATCACAGAATTTCCTATCAAATGTTTTGGTTAGCGTAAGGTAAAAACTTACCCATGTTTATTTGTGGGGAGTCTTACGTGATACTTTTTATTTTCAAAAGATTTTCAAAGTTAAGCAACTTTAACCTGTTACTCATACCAGACCCATGTCTGACCCGGAGTTTATTTTTGTTTTTCATAAACTCTCGGGTACCCAAATTTTTACGGGTAGCCAAGAGATTCAGGTTAGCTTTGACGAATTCTGGAGGAGCAATGGAGCAGGTGGCTTCAGCGTTGTAGATATATATAGTTCTGCTGTGTTGGTATCTCTGAGTCGTTTTGTTTGAATTGTTTTTTGTATTGAGTTGTATGACTAGACAGGTGTTTATAACTGTCTAGTATGTGATGTATTATCTGTATAACTCTGATTGATGTTGTATATTATGTAAATACTTATGGATTATTATAATTTATTCATTCCGCTGTGAGATTCTGATATTGTTGTTCCTTCTTCTCTATCTTTTCTATTTTCTCATCCCTTTCTTTCTTTAAGAACGATACGTCTTCCTGGGCATAGGAAGTCAGGCCGTTACAGTGGTATCAGAGCGCTAGGTTGAGTGAATACCTAGGCTCTTGAGTGATTTCTTCTTGAGGGAGCGTATTTGTAATTTTGATATATATATTTATATATTAGTTTCTACCTATTTGTTGGGTTACCTGTTCAGGTTTTCCCATATGTTACAAAGGTAGATAGGTAGTGGTGTGTGTAACACAACTATCATTGGTTGGAAGTGTAATTGTCGAGACTGTAGGCCTAATACTGTCTCGATTAAGTTTTGGACGGTGTAAGGATTTCATTGATCTCTGAAGGAAACCTGTTAAGGTTCGGAATTCATCTTTGAAGTGTAAGAGTTTGGTTGAGCTAGAATTTGGATCTGTCGGGTGGACAGAAGTAATTCAAGATATTTTGATACATTAAGGTGTAGTAGCTGTGTGATGAGACATAGTGACTATGGATATCTCCGAAGATGTTTCTTTGGATCAAGTTAAGGATGTGTGTCTGCTTCGGTATTGTGGCTGAGTTCAGCAGGGTGTTTCTGTTTGGTTCGAGGTCCGAGTTTCTCGAAGAGCTTTGGATAGGAAATCTTAGCATTCGTGGCAGCAATGCAGTTTGGAATGTTCTTGGTGTTGGCAAGATATCTTCTGGCTTAGCAGTTTTTCTGGAATGGAATTCAGAAGTAATTATGTAGACCCATTTCTTTGATGGATTGGCCATATAAGTGTAAGCTATTCTGATTTGTAAAAAGAGAGCAGTATCTTTGGAATTTGGCTGTATCGATCGCAAAAGTGACTTGCGATGGTTTGGGTGTTCTTTTGGGGTTTCAGAGATTTTTCTAGATGTCATCTGGAAGTTAGAGTTTTGTTAACATCTGGAAATTTAGTTTGGTGAAGCAGCTCAGAATTTTGGAGGAACTTCTGAGTTTTATTTTTGGAATGTGTTGACCAGTCTGTGCTTGAGTTCATAATCAACATTTTCATCTGTTCAGTCAGAGTTGCGCAGTGGAAGCATGGTGGCAGCTGGTTTAAAGTGGAAGCAATTGGATATTGCAGTGTTTGGATTAGAGAGTTCTACGGGAAATTTCTCAGAATTTGAGGCCAGTTTGGAGTGCTCATGTTCTATCTTTTCTAGATGCGAGAGATGTGAGTTCTGGTTTCTGATTTGGAATAGAGTTGTATTCTGAGTTTTGGTTGATCTTGGAAAGATCAATTTGTTGGATTGTCTTTGGTTCAGTTGTTTATAAGGGCATCAGCAAGGGTTAAGCTGATCAGGGAAGATGAAGGAAGCCCAGGATCGTCCGAAGAGTTTTGTGGATTAAAGACGAAGAAATTTGGAGTCCGTAATCGGAGATTTGATTTTGGATAAGTGTTTGGTTTCAGAATTGGATTGTCAGTTTGGATAACTGGAATTCGGAGTGTTTCACGTATCTCTGAGGGAGTACGTGTAAGATCTATCTTTGATTTTGGAGTCAGCAGTTCAGGGAATTTCGGTTGTTGGGTCAGACTTGAGTTTGGTCTGATATTTTGATTTGTTTTGTAGATTTAGATGAGTGGGAACTCTGTAGTTTAGTAGTAGTATTGGTTGTTTGGATTCTATAGGGCGAGTAGCCCGGTATTTATACTTGGGGAAACTCGAGAAAATTCTATTTGGAATTTTGTCTGGATAGTTAGATTTGTTTGTTTGGATGAATCGGTTGCTAGGATTGTTAGTTTATGTTGATATATACTTGTGTTTCAAATTTAAATTTTTAATCGGATTATTAAATTACCTTTGTTTTAAATTTCGGGGATGAAATTCTTTTAAGGGGGAGGAATGTGATATCCGGAAATTTGGGACAATATCAATTTAATAATCTACATTAAAAATTAAATTGATTTGATAATATTTGTTAATAATTTAATAATCTTCCTTTAAATAAATATTTAACTGATAATTTATCTTTTAAAAGTTAATCAAATTTCCTTCTATTTATAATATATATATATATATATCTGTATATATTGTAAATGGATAATCTTTGTTTTAAATTTAATAAATAGACATGTTTCTAATTCTAATATTTTTGATAATTTAGAAATTTGATATTAAGCTATTTAATAAATGATCATATGATTTTAAATTACTCAAGATTTAAGTTTAGTTTGTTTAAAATAATTTTAGCTTACATTTAAATTTAGCAAAAAGGGTTGTTTAATTTGTTTTAAATTTAGCTTGATAAAAATAAGTAGTTTATTAATGAAGAGATAAATTCTTTTATAAATCATTTTGACTTAATAATGAGCTCTATTAATAATGTAAATCTTTATAAATGAATTTTTAAATAAAATTGTTATTTCAACTTTAATTATATATGTGTGTTTGAATGAAAGTTATGATTTGGAAATTAAAAATAAAGGTTTCAAAATGTTTAAATTAAAATAAACATTTATTAATATTAATATAAGTATAAAATAAAATAATAATAGGTAATCAAATGTTTGTTAGTCTATGTTTAAAAATAAAAGTAAACACACATTTAGAAAATAGAACTAAATACTTAGACTAAATTTATAGTAAAGAATAAAACAACTATACATACATATTTGAACATAAGTTAAGAATAAAGTGTAAAAGTAATAGATTATGTAACTTGTAAGTAATGTATGCAAGACAGGAATAAAAAAGAGAAAAAAATATATGTGCAGGTAGCTTACAAAATTTAGATTCAGGCAAGAGAAAAAGAAATAAAAATAAAAATAATAAAACAAATATCTATAAACTAGTAGCTTGTAAACAAAGTATGCAGGCAAGTAATCATGACTGTAAATGGGATATGCAAGCTAAAGAGTAAAAAAAATTTACATATAAGATAGTGTGTAGAGCAAGCTAATACAAGCAAAGTACATAAAATTTCATTTTACAGGTTAGAACAGAAAGTGCAAAGCTAATAAAAAAAACAAGAATAGTAAAAAGAAACAAGTAGAAATTAAGATACAGGCAAGAATAGTAAAAAGAAACAAGTATGTAAAACATGATAAAATATCTATGCATGAAGTATAAAAATAAAACAGGCAAGAATCTTATATAAGAAGTTACTTATGCTACAAAGTAGAAATATCTGTAGAGACAAAAAATGAAGTAAGTGAAACATAAAGTACTATTTCATTAAATGCTTCCATTTCTCAGCATACAAACAAAGTCTTTTCGAATTGCATGAGGATCATTTCAGCCTCCATAAGAAAGATTTTTTACCTAATAAAAACAAAATCAATTTGTTCAAAGAAATGCTATACCCAGTTATTACCTTCCTGGAAACTTCTTTATATATGTCATATTATATTTGTTCATAAAGCATATCAATCCTGAAACAAGAAAAATGGCAAACATTTTCATCTATACAAATTTAAGTAATATTTGCAAATCCAACAAAGACAAGAAGATTTAGGAAATGAAGGCAATTACTTTCCAATTTTGAAGATTCACTTGTTTCAGACATAAAGAAGTAATCTGTTTATTTTAAAAAACTAGGTGAGTAACACTTTTCTTTGAAATCTCTTTACGTTTAAAAGATATCTGATGCATGAAAACTCTGGAATTATTGTGTTGGATGCATGAATGTATTAGTGCTTACTCTGTATGCATATGTATATTTGTTTCAGCTGGGTACTCTCTGTTTTTATCTTCCAATTTTCCATTTTTGTTTTAAAAACTCAAATCTTTGATCTTGTCTCAGTTTAAATCTTATATAAATCAAACTTGGTTGCTTAACTATAAACTCTAGTTTTAAACATGGAACTTAAGTTAAATAAGATATTTTTGACTCTGGAAACCAAGTTTACTGCCTAAAAACTAAAATAGGTGTAAATTTAGGTTACACAATGTATTGATTCAGGACTAGGATTTGAAACTTCATACCTGATCATGATTTTTAGAAGAAATACCACAATTTCTAGTGTGGAATTCTCGATGCAGTTCTGGTTTGAAGAGAAATGGGTTGTTGTCGATTCGTGGGTGATCAAATGGACCGGAGTGCTCGGGGTTCTTCAGGTAGATGGAGAAGTGATTGTTGATGCTAGGAAAAATAGGTGGCGGTGATGAAGTCCATCAGGGAAGAGGCGGCAGTGGGTTTTCCTCTTGAACCCTAAATTTGCTGTGCTTTGAAGAATTGATCGCCACGGTCCATGTTGGTGATCGAGTGCAGGGATATTTGGGGTGGTGATAGTTGGGTTGGAGTCGCAGAAGATGCCGAAGTTGTAGACCCTCATATGGTCGAAGGGTGGAGAACTCGAGGGTGATAGGTTTTGAAGTGGGAAGTTGTTGGTGTTTCCAGGTTGCAGAGGGGAGGGTTGTTTTTGTTTCGAGCAAGTGGTTAGCTTCTGGTGGTCGTGATAGGATCTGGAGGTGACTGGCGTCGTGTGGGGGTGCCAGTGGATGGCCGGAGTTGGCAGGGGCCACGGTGCACGTGCACCGTGCCATTGATGTTTGGTTGAGTTTTGGGTGTGTGTGTAGTGGGTTAAACTCAGAAATTCTCGAGTCACTCGAGTAGATGACTCGAAGCAAGGTAATGGAGAACTCGAAGCAGTGAATAGGGTTGGAAATTGAGATGGTTTCAAATTTTTGAATTGTCACAGTTTTTATTGTGCAGGGTTTTGAGCTCGGGGAAAGTCTCGGGTTATTTGCATTTTTACTCGAAACAGGAAGGTAAATGACCCGAAGCATTTAGCTTTGGTTTCAGGTGAGAGTTGAATTGCTACAGGTTGTATAAACTGCCTGTAGATTTAAATTTAAACCAAATTTAAAGCAAAATTAATTGTAAGTTAGTTGAAATCATGATGTATTTGAATTTAAGTTTGTCAACTAAGATTAAACATAGTGAAAATCTAAATTGAAGTGTGAATTTAAATTTATATTTTGAATCTAAATGGAATTTTAAATATTTAAATAAGTTTCAGGTTTGAAACCTGATAGTTAAAATTAGACATGAAACAGAAGTGTTGCAGCAGTTAAATTCGAATTTCTTTTAAAGGTTTTGATTCAAATGGATATTTGAATTTTAAAATTTAAAATGCATTTGGATTTAAAAATTGAGTTCCTAATTCTAGTTGTTAAAAGAGAGTTTAAATCGAAGTTTAAATCAAGATAAATTGAGGGAATTCAAGTTTTCTTAGATTTCAAATCTGAAAGCTTAAATCAGTTTAAATATGAATGTTAAAAAAATAAGTTCAAATAAAATAGTTTTGAAAAGTAAATTGTTTAAACAAAAATTAACTTGATTTTGAGAATTCTTTGATTTAAAAGTTTTGAATGGAAAGTAAATAAGTTGTTTAACTTGAGATTCACAAGTTAAATATTAATGTATTTTGGAAATTTAAATTCGAAAAAAGATTCAAGTAGTTTAATTTAAAAGTCCTTCTTATATAAGTTTATATGTAAATATAAATGTTATTTACATTTATTTAAAAGATTTTAAATTGAATTTAAATTATAATCATTTTGAATCTTCAATTCAAATGATATTAGAATTTAAATTTAAAACGTAATGTTAACGAAGTCATTAATTAAGAAATAAATTATCTTAAGAATAATAGGGTATTTAAGGAATGACTTATGTGTTTAAGTTAATAGTTTAAATTGATTTATAACTAAAGATCAATTAAGAAGTAAATTAAGAAATGTTATTAGTTAATGTAGATAATTAACTAAGAATTATTAATTAATTCATATATAGGATTAATTTTGGGTAATTAATTAGATTAATTGGATAATCTATTGTAAATTGTTAATGTAATTACTTGACAAATTAAGAAAGTAATTACTTATTAATTTTGATAGGATGATTAATTTAAGTTAATTAATTTATTTTAATTAATTTAAGGAAATCATTTGATAAATTGATAAGTGTAAATGACTTAGTGTATTCAATGGAGCATAATTACTTAAGGAAGTAATTAATGATAATTACTGAATGTAATTAGTGAAAGATGATGTGTCAATAAAGTGATTTGGATAAGTACTTTTGAAATTAATCAAGGGATTAATTAATGAAGATAATTAATTATGGAATAATTAATTTATTAATATGTAATTAAGGGTAGTTAATTACTGATTGGTATTAATCAAGGGCGACTAATAATTGAGTTAAATTAAAGAGGAATCATTTAATATGGTTATTTAAATCAAAGTAATTTAATTTAAATCTAAATTAAAGATCATTAATTAATAATTAATGATGCAATTAAGAATTGATTAATTAAGGATAATTAATGATGTGGTGATTAATAAATATAATTAATTAACAATAAGTATGATTATTTATATTTAAATCAATTAAAAGGGTAATTGAATGTTAATTACTATAAATGATGTAGGATAATTAATTTGTGTAATTAATTAAAGACTAATTACTTATTGTAATTAGAAATGATTAATCAAAGGTGTTTAATCAAGATGCATATCTAGAGAGAAATCAATTAATTTAATTTATAATTGATTAATGGTTGTATAAGCAGGATTTATAGATGAAGTAATTAATTTAATTTACTTTAAATTAATTAGAGATAGAAGTAGTTAATTTAATTCATTTTAAATTAATTACAAATGGTATGATTATAAATCATTGCATATGAATGGATGATATTGATATTTCATTTTGATGATTGTGATCTCAGATATGAAATGGTTAATATCTTGTGATATGAATGCTTGGTTTAAGTAGGTTAATATTTAATTATCTGACGGGTGATAATATTGGTTATCTGTATGTGAGATGATGTGATTATTTATTGTGATATTATGAATTATCCATCTGTTTGTATATTGATTATGTTGAATTAAACTGTTAAGACTAAATAGACAACTTGGCCTTAAAAGATACGTTTTGGATTTCGATGAGACCGGGATCAGTTTTCCTTACTTGGAACATCCGAAAACCACATCGATTCCAAATTAACGATAGGACGTGAATCTGAAGTGAAGATGAAGATTCAGAGTGCAAGGGTTGTCGTCGTTAACTCTGAGGATGATTCCAAAATGAGTGTAACGAGATAATGCCTTCGGTTTCGTTCGAACCTGGAACGAACTTGTATGGATTGAATGCTTTCAACACATCGTCAGGTGGGCGATGAGCATTCTAAGAAATGTTTTCTATAAAGGTAATCGCAGCCTCAAGCCTCATCAACCGGGAATGGCTAAAACAGGGGAGGTGCAGCAAGGTTAGGTGGGTCATGCCCAAGCAGGACAAGATTTTCCCCTGTCTAGATGTCCCATTTTATTTCGGCTGTGTGGGCGGTTTGATGTACACCAACTGCGGGGTTATCTTGTTCGGGACTGTTCAGTAAGGAATGGTTCCGGCCTTGTGTTGCAGGGGTTTGGGAGTGATCCTCGGTACGTTGATCTAGACCATGTACTGTGACGGGCGGTACCCCAGTAGCCTTGCCATTGTATGGAATCCACAATCCAATAAGTGCCAACGGTTTTGATTGTATTACCCACTTTTGTGGCTAGTAGCTGGAATTTAATGAATGTAACAATTTCGGCTATTTTCTATTTACTTGAAAATCCTAGACCTATTATAATATCACAGAATTTCCTATCAAATGTTTTGGTTAGCGTAAGGTAAAAACATACCCATGTTTATTTGTGGGGAGTCTTACGTGATACCTTTTATTTTCAAAAGATTTTCAAAGTTAAGCAACTTTAACCTGTTACTCATACCAGAACCATGTCTGACCCGGAGTTTATTTTTGTTTTTCATTAACTCTCGGGTACCCAAATTTTTACGGGTAGCCAAGGGATTCAGGTTAGCTTTGACGAATTCTGGAGGAGCAATGGAGCAGGTAGCTTCAGCGTTGTAGATATATATATATATAGTTCTGCTGTGTTGGTATCTCTGAGTCGTTTTGTTTGAATTGTTCTGTGTATTGAGTTGTATAACTAGACAGGTGTTTATAACTGTCTAGTATGTGATGTATTATCTGTATAACTCTGATTGATGTTGTATATTATGTAAATACTTATGTGATTATTATAATTTATTCGTTCCGCTATGAGATTCTGATGTTGTTCCTTCTTCTCTATCTTTTCTATTTTCTCATCCCTTTCTTTCTTTAAGAACGATACGTCTTCCTGGGCGTAGGAAGTCGGGTCGTTACAATCGAATATTTATTGATTTGATTATCGTTTTTGATAATCAGATATTTGTGATTTGAGATTTCTGATTATCGTTTTTGATAATTAGATAATTGCGGTTTTGCGAATTGCAATTTGGGTTTTATAATTATCTTTGTTGATAATTAGATTTTGTCGTTTTGCTAATTATTGTATGGATAATTAGTTATTGCTGTTTGTGATTTTGTATTCTAATTATCTAATTGACAATCGAATATTGCTGATGATTGCATTCATTCAGTTTTGTTGTTTTCTTATTATCTAATTAATAGTTAGATTTTGTTGAGAATTTGTGAGTTTCTTTTATGAAATTAAAAGATTTCTTTGACGTTTGAATTCTCTGCCTTTATTTTCTAGCTTAACCAGTTTATGTTAGAAAATTTATTGTTAGTGACGACCTTAATTATGAAAATTGCGGGGACGCAATTTTTATAAGGATGGGAGTCTGTAACAACCCGGGGTTTTGCACCATTTTATAATCGTCGTTAAATGATTAATCTAATAACTAATTGCTGTTGGGATTTTAATTGGTTGAAATTCGTTTGAAAAGTTGTTAAAGAGTTTTGCGGGCTTCAATCGAATCTCGGCCCATGTTCCTTTGGTTTTGGGTGCAGTGATGATTAGTGATATAACCGTCCCCTTCTATCATTTCTCTCTACTCTGACTAGCAAACAAAAAGAAATTGGGCCACGTTTTGGATGATGGGTCGTATATAGATGAAGACCCGTCCCCCTTTCTTTTTATTTTCATTCGAAACCCTAAAAAAAAAATCGAACGAAGAAAAAATGGTGGCTGCTCGTCTTTCGCTCGTTCCTCTATATCAAAATTAGGGTTTCTCATTGGTGCCGATCTGCTCGCCTCGTGAGATGACTTCGGCCGCTTGATTTCATTCGCGAGTTTGCTTCGTCGATCGTTCCTCTTCCTGAATTACGCTTGGCTTCTTCTATTCGTCGATAAGGTGAGTAAAATTTTCTTACTCACATCTAATTCAACTATGCGCGGCATTACGATTTTTGTTTTGTTGCCACTGAATTTGTCGTTTAATTGTTTGGTCGTTTGAGTATGATCGAATGCCATGATTTGTTCTGACTTGTTCGAATTCATGAATTTCTTGCTTGCCTGTGTCTTGTTTAATTGTTCATAGTTTTGACTTTAATTTTGATATGAAACTGACCTTGGGTTGTTGGTTTGAATTCTCGGTCGTTTTTAAGGTGACTTCGATAAAATAAAATTGTCTTTGATCAAGACAGCTACTTGATACTTGCATCCCCATGCTTCATGTTTTCGATCACTTGTCTGTGCTTAGGTTATTCGACTTGGGTGAAATTGGATTTTTGAAATTGTTGATTCCTTGTAATCCACGGTTGGGTGATTTCATTTAAACTTAGTCATATGACTTTGCGTATTCTATTCTCTGGTATTTGACATCGTTTATGGTTTACTACTTTTGTAGTGTGGTCTTCCTTGTTATCTGGTAGCACTGTCTTCCTTGTTACCTGATAGCACTCATGTGAGCATGTTATTTTGTTCTTGTTTTGGCTTTGACTCTTATGGGCTTGGTACATTGGTTTGTTGCTGAGTTCGTCCATTTAGTCACCGTATATATATACGTACAGATATGTCTGTGCGTATATATGTATGTTGTGATTCTTATTCACCGGGCTTCGGTTTTGATTACTGTTTGGATACAATTGTTGTCACTGTTATTTTGTTGTATTTTGACGCTGGTTTTTACATGCTGATTCAGATTGCAGTTTTCATTTTGATGTTCATTTGCTGTTGGACTTCATGTATCTATGTACTCCGTTGTCCATGTTTTAATGATACTGTAATTTGGGTTTGGTTCCATTTGCCTGTCGCCATTCAGTGGCATGTGTTCGTGTTGCTGTACATATGTTTTGTGTATACATATGTGTAATCATACATGTATATAGGTAGTATATATTGCAGACTTATGTTGTTGTTCTTCAGGTTAGCATCTGCATGTCTCGAATGCTCATTTGCTGAATCACCATATAATTTGAAGTTATTGAGCTTCTTTCCTCACACGATCTGCTTGATATTCTTCTTGTGTACATTGCAACATGAACACTGTCTAGATACGTGTACATGCTTTCACTTAGCTGTCTGCATAAGGGAAACTCGGTTGTTATAGGTCTATACTTGAGCAGTGCATACACTTTATATGTTGGCTTCGGCCATTATGTATCTGACTTTGATGACTTTGGTACTGTCACTAACATTACTTCAATTATTTGATTATGCGAGTTTGTTTCTTTGTACTGTTGCTTTTGTTTGATAGTTGCATCTGAGTTTTTGGTTGATGTCCTTGGTTCTACTCGGGAATTATTTGCATCTGTGTTTCATTTGTGTTGAATCCGGCTGTAAAGCTTGGGTCTGACCTTGTGCTTGTATCGTAGCATTGATATCTGAATCTTCATTGATTTTGGTTCGTTGATCTTATGGGTACATCATCACTGTAGTGGCAAGGCAGTGCACGCAAGCGTGTACTGTAGCCACACGGTAAAGAGCTTTTGTGTACATCATCACTGTAGTGGCAAGGCAGTGCACGCAAGCGTGAACTGCATCCACACAGTATTTCTTTTATGACATTCTATTTTGTTTTGTTTTATTGATCTTTGGCATATTCCATATGCTATAGTGGCGAGGTAGTACACACGTGCGTGTACTGCAGCCCTACCCGAAGTGTCATTTTAATTGATATTTCAATATTTTGTGTCGTATCCTGATTTGGTTTAATTTGATGGTTTTGTTGGTATCTAAATATCTTTGTGATAATTAGATTATGAGTTTCTAATTATTTATTTAATAATTAGAATTTGTCGTTAATTGCCGTTTCGCCAATTCTGTTGTTTTCTAAATTATCTTCATTAATAATCTTTTAAATTATCTTCATTAATAATCTTTTAAATTATCTTCATTTATAGTCTTTTAATTTATCTTCGTTGATAATTTGGATTGGCTGATTTGTTGTTTAACACTGTTACGTGTTATGTTTATCTTTATCTGATTTCTTTATTTAAGGATCGAATAGCCGAGATTTATTGTGACTGTCGTCTAATTGCTATTTAATTATTATTGCTTCTGTGCACTAATAACTGAGTTTGAATTAGACTGACCCGTGTATTATTTTCTTTTGAATGTAATACTCGGGTCAGACCGAGTATTTACAGGTTGTTGATATCTTACTTTGGGTTGCTGCTAGAGCTATGAAGTCTTTTCATACTTGTTGGAGTAGTCGTTGTCTTAGCATAGGATTTTATATATTCATATATATTATTTACGATAATGTACTTGTATATGTAGCTTCCAGAGTCGACAGTTGTAGTTGTATCATATGTATTGTATCACATGTATTGTAACTGACATCAGTTATTATATATATGAGACTTTCTGTTTTATCTGTGTTATTATTATATTTACCGTCCTAAACTATTATGAACCATCGTAGTTCGTTTTATACTGGATTTGTGTATGTCGATGAGAGAAAATAAATAAGAGACGAAAAATTAAAAATATACACCACTCCTATCGAGATAACCAATACTAGTGTAAGGCCTAACTACGGATGGTCGCTCCTATCCAGCCTTATTCTTCGTAATAACAGACAATATTTCTTTTAATACTCTTTGTTATTGTGAGCATAGAGGTGGGGCGTCACATTTATATACTGTCAGCAACATACTGGTTGATAAAAGGATATACAAAAAAAAACATCCAATCATCTAATAAATCAATCAATAGCATCCAATCTCTATCAACATCCAAATCATCTAGTAAATCACATCAGTTAACTATATTCAATATTGGGTGTTTATTTAGCAATTCAATTTCAATTTCAAATTTAACTATTAACTATAAGTTCCTATCAGTTCAAAATGTATGTCAATTTAAATATGTACTAAATTACCAAACAATAGTCGATAAAAATAAATCATTTCATGATTTCAATTTAACTAACATTGGAATATTTTAGTTATTCATGAACAGTTTGTAAAACACTCACCTTTATCCGAAAATGAAAAAAAAATTCATACTAAAAAAATTCAAACCCAACTCCGTGTTGTAGACCACTCGACACAACTTATTTTGCTCGAATCCAACATCGTACGAGAAAGTTACGGATTAAATGTCGGTACAATTATAGACGTAATTAACTTAATTAGTTTAAGTTAAACAATAACCTTGTCCAATCCCAATTCCTTCCCCTCGTTCAACCCCAGGCTCGCACACGGTTAGTTTTTTGCACCTAGCTAGAACTCCCAGCCACCACACTCGCAACCGCCGCCGACAGCGCCCCATGCAATGCCGCCCTCCTTTACCGCTCCTCCACATTCGCGCCAACAGCCATGCATGCGCGAACATGCAGAAAAACCCAAAACTATGATCATTTGGACGAGCTTCGCTGCTACCTCATCACCAATCAACTCGATCCAACTGTACAACATCTTCATCTCCCCTAGCCGATCATCTTCGTAGTTGGAGTCGTCGTCGAAATTGGCCTATGGTGGTCGCGATTCGTGGTGGCCATTAGATTTGGCCATATGAAAATGACGGCCCATGTTTTCCGAGGGTTTTTAGTTAACAAATGAAAGGAAGGATAGCCTTATATAGAAAAAATTTAATGGCACTATTTATCCGTGAAATTTCCGAACTCCAAACGAAGCGTACCACCTGGCGTTTTATATGTTATACAACCATTCCGAACACAATGGAATATGTATCGAGAGCCAATTCCATCATATTTGGAAGATAGCTTTTCATAGTCGGATTATTTTAATTAAAGTTCTGGAAATAAATTCTACGTATTTCATGTTCGCAGGACCAAACGATAAGTCCAATCTCTATGAAACTTGAAATCCTATAATAACTCACTATTACAGATCCGATGAAACTAGTTTCGTCGAAATCCGAGACAGTGACAAAAAAGACTATTTTTACACGTTAATTAAACGAGAAATTTCCAAAATCAATTTATTCTTTTTAAATTCAATTTTAGAATTACACTAGCTTCATTCATACCCAAAATAAAATATAAACAAGCTTTCAAAATCATATTATTCAAATAAAAATACTTATACAAATTAACTTCACGACATAGCTAACATATCCAATAAATTCCAAATACTTCGCTTATAAACTAAAAGATTAAATATCAAGTTTAAAAACGAATTATATTTATAACAACTACCACACTTCATAAAATTATAATCATAGTCAAATATATATTATTTCAAATATCATTTTATAAGTAGAAATGTTTTATTATTTCTAAAATTTATACTTATCAAAAATACAATTTCATATAAATAAACTTATGCTTTTACTTTTAATAACATTTGTTCGATTTTCTATTAAACTTAATATTGATTATTTCAGTTTTTGCCATCAACTACTTAAAATTCAATATCATTTAATTTACGTTCTAATATAAGTTATCAACTTTTATTTTATTGAATTTTGTTACTTAAATTTTTTATCTAAGTTTATATCCAATAAATTACATTAATAAATAATTAATTTTTTTATTTTTAACCATTTTTGTTCAACAATTATATTAAATTTCATAATTTAAGATAGTTAAAAATACGAGTCCTTACATTACAACTTGATTTGAGATTGTTCCTCATAATCTCTAAGTTGATCCACCTTAATTTACAGTTGATTTTATTTTGGAATTGAAAATTCTAATTTCAGCCATGGTAATGGAAAAGAGGAGAGAAGAAGGAATGAATGGAAGCAGTAAGTGAAAATGTACTAGTATATTTGTTTTAATTGAAAATATGAAACCATTCCCTCCCTTTCAGTTGAAATTTTCCTAATTAGTTCCCTTAACTTTCTCCATCTCCGCCCATCTCCCTTCCAATGATTTGGTCGGACATATATGCCATCAAATGGCACAAAATTTCCATAATTCCATTCATGCAATTATCTTTTCTTTAATCTATTTAAAGTTATACCGTTATCGAATACTAATGTGAACAAATATAACTTCTATATTTGCACTTAAATAATTTCAAACAACTCCAAAGCATCAAATAAATTAAATAATAATTAACATTTCTCTAATATCAATTAATTTAATTATAAATTAATTAAATTATGTGGGTTTTTTAGATAATTCACAAATACTGTGCTCAGAGACATTCAGTCCGCAATTAGCTCTGAAGAATTCAAATGTTAACACTCACATTTCATCTTTGCTAGTAGTGTGATAGTTTGGCTCAGTTCATCGCTTACAGGTCTTTTTGGAAAAATCCAATTTCATATTTTCTTAAGTAGCACCTTTAGCAATGATTATTTAAACACATTCTCTTTGTCTACACTATATTACTTTAGAATTTATGGAATTTGGTTATGGAAAAAATTCCAACATCGTCCTTATTCAACTATATTAGTCCATATACAAAGTCCTTGGTTTAATAATAACATTTATTATTAATTGTACCACTCTGGCTAAAGATTTTGATTTTGGGTTGACCACGGTTGACCATGATACTAAGCTCATACAAATGATGAAGCAAATTCTCTGTTGAATAATCAACTATAGTCGCTTGATGGATCATCATGCCATGATTTAACTATAATCAAAGTAGAGTATGCACATTGAAGTTCCATAGTATTTTCATATCGTGGGAACAGTGTATCACCGCTACCAAAGGATTTTATGTTGGACCTAATTGTTATTAGCCAACATGATACTCTCAAACGAGTCATTCCACGGTTATCCAGTAACTACATGTATGTAACCCCTTGGTGCCTCCAGCAACCATGAGTAAAACACTGCCCAATATTTGGAGTGCGTTACACACTCTGATCTCAACAGATGTAGCAATATCACTTTCTTGAAACATCTTCACCTAGATTATTTAAAACAAAATTTCATTTTATTTTGTGATTAGTTACTCGCAATTGCAACTATTTGCAACTATAATCACATAACATTTTATTTAAGGATTTTCTCACTACATCTTTAAATTAATTACTTAATTAATTATACCATGATATAACCAAGTATATAAAAGAAAAATAAACACCATTAGTACGTAGATATTTGTAAAAAATTACATTATTACCCATAGGACATACCACTAATTCCTTCAAATATGGTCAGAGATTTTTAATTTAAGCTAACTGTCAATTACGGTGATACTAACCTTTTACAACGAAGGAGACGAATCCTCTCATGGGCAGCATTTCACTTCAAGTAGTTCAAAGCATACCCAACTATGGTCATAACATGGTCGTCAGGCCATGTGTTTAACTATAATCAATGTACAGTCTAACTACTTAAGATCCATGCAATCTTCTATTTCGACACCGTTGCATTAACCTATAGAAAACTCTCATTGAATCATTATGTGATTGTCCCAAACAACCACAATTACGTAACCCCTTGGTGCCTCCAATGGCGATGAGTAATTCACTGTCCATCATACATAAAGTATTACATACACTAGTCATAACTGACATATCAATAACCTTTTTCTTCATACATCTTGACTTGGAACACTTAAGGAATAAATATTTATATATTGATTCAATACTCAAGGTTATGAACCATTCATAACTATAATCAATAAAATAGTTCTCCTTAGGATTTTCCACATATTCATCTTTAATATGTCTATTAACATCACTTATATCTCTATGTGAAAACATGTACATGAGTTAAGTTATGTAAAAAAATTACATAATTTCCCTAGGGCACACTAACCACTATTAAACTTGTGGTCACATTTCCGATTGAATATAATTTTATATCTTCGACCTTGCAATTCGTACTCCTGATAGCCTATAACTTATACTTTTTATATCTTATATCACATACTTCTGAAAGCTTACATCTCGTACTTCCTATTGATTACAACTCATACTTCCAATAGCTTATAACTCAGACTTCGTGTGCCAATCCATCTTTATGACAGCCAAATATCAACACTTATACATCTATAGTATTCACATATCAAACACCCAAGTGTCGAAAAGATAAATGGTTAAGCTATATAAAAAGAAAAATAAAAGGAACAAGAAAGAAAGAATACAACGTCATCCACAACTGAACGATAACATATAATATCAAAAAATAGTACAAAGTATCACTCTAAGATACATAGCATTTAAGAGTTATAATCCTAAGTACTACCATCAGCCTGAATAGCTGTAACAACATGTCCTCACAATTGCTAATATATAAGTATTAGTAGTGCAGTAGAAACAAGAATACTGTAGTTGGTGAATACATTCCAACTCGTCTCTTGAAGCTCCAAAGAACATCAATGAAAATATACCTTTCTCAAACTACTTAAAAGAACACCCGAGGAATTAAGGATGGGATAAAACCACGAGTCAGACATAAGTCTGGAGTGAGAAACTTAAGAAATATGTGCCTACATAACAGTATGTTTTTAACTTACGTTATCCCTTAGTCAAGACTGAAGCCAGGTAGGCTAGAGAACTGGTTGCATCAAATCCTTACGTTGACAACTTGTTCATAACTCTCATAGATAGAACAAGTCTATTTTTTCGGGTTTTAGTCTTTGTACATGACTAAATACTTTCCATAGACAAATAAACAAACAAAGCACGATTAATTCATACAAGCGACTTCTAATCTCCTTTTATTAAATAATAATTCTTTTATCATTCAAAATTCTTTTATCAAATAATACTAACTTCAAAAGTAAGAAAATGGTATAAAGGATTCCTTCCCGGGGGATCCCAAATAAATGCATTATAAAAGCAAGAAACAATTCAAATGAATGAGTCTTCCATGGAGGATCTCAAACTATATAAATACATGATGCTTTAATTCGCTTCCTTTTTCTACTTGTATATACATATTTAAATTCCTTTATAAAAGATATATACATGTATTCTACTGATTCGCTATTTATTTTTACTCTTTTTAATACTTCAAAATATATTTATATTCTTGTCTCAAAGGTACAACAATATTCACAAATCACTTAACAAGAGTTTCGACTTTCAAATTATAAATAGAAGGGTTAATTTTTTTTTTACTAAAACATTGTTTATGTAACAACCCTATTTTGATATGGAAATATTAATTTAATTTAAAATGGAAGTGTGTGGATTTGATTTTTGATAACTATTATTTTCAAAACCAAATTATTATTCAGTTATAAATTAATTTAATAAAAGATTATACTTTTATAAGATAGTTAATAATTTCCTTTTTAGATAATATATCGAAATTCAAATAAGATGTTTTAATGAAATATAAAACATTTTAAAATGGAAATAATTTTATATAGTTAAAATAGATGAGAAGAAGTTTAATTTTATATTCAACGAATCCAATAAATCGATGAATTTATTTATTTGTGGCAATATATTGAACAAGTAAATAGAGTGAACCAATAATAAACTGAATAGAATTATGTGGCTTCCCTTGTGTGAAATCGAATATAGATCAATTAAATTTTATTTACAAAGAATGAAGGGAAAATTTATAATAAAAGAAAGAATTTATGGAATTAAAAATTGAAAGCTTAGCCATAATGAAAAAAACCGCACTCTAATTCCGGAGCAGAACCCTTATTCTCACTTACATATAGCCCCCCTTCATAATAATCTCCAATAACCCTAAATATCAAAATTGCTTGGGGGAAATTGAAAGCAAGTATAAAAAAGGTAGCGAGTGAATCACGCCCTGGACAACGCCGTGGGAGAGGGTAAATCGATCGTGATGCTGCAATGGTGCTTGCGCGTGAGTTGTGTCTCGAGGCTACAGTTGGAGATGCGCAAGAGTTTGAAGGAGTCGGCAATGGTGTCGATTGGAAGGAGGATGCGAGGTTTTGGTGGTGAAGGCAGGTTGAGCGTGATAGGATGGGCACGCATCGAGAATGGTTGGCATGATGGACGAGGTGAAGAAAGACCGCGTCCTAAGTGGTTAGCAGCGTGCATAGTGGCATTATAGGCTCGCAATGATAGTTGGTTGGGACTATTGTTGCCGATTTGGATATGGTTTGAACATCATCTTAGGTACGTTATTTCTTTAACTCACATTTCTATCTCTAGCCATCTTATTCCTTTTTGCATGCCCTGCTATGGTTGTTTGTGTGAATATTTAGTTGTTCTGATTAAAATGAAATGAGATATCGTTTTCTTCTCATGTTGACTGATTGTTACTAATATATGAACGGTTATATGTATAGAAAAAAATCAATTTGCAAATGCATGTTGTTTGATTACATATTTAATTTCCTTATTTAACTTAAAAAGAAAAATTACATTGTTTGCATGATCGGAGCGGTTAGGAAACAACTCGGACCATTAAATAATTATTCATATTTAGGATAATATTTTGTAGAGCGATGCTGGCACTTGGAGATGCATTTTTGGATTTCTAATACTTGGTTGTACTTGATTCCTTGATTTTAAGGGAAAGTCTGAATGACTATCGGTTTTTGAATTATTGATTTTCGAATGTTAGTTTGGAAGTGCAAATTTTGGCTTTGTAATATCATGTAATTTTAGTTCTATGAATTTGAGGAAATTTTCATTAATATACATACACACACACACACACACACACACACACACATATATATATATATTACGGATTAAATTAAGGTATTTTAAAGAATATTTTTATAAATCATAGTACATAAATATATATTTTAAAATTCACTTTTATTGTAACGACCCAGAATTTTCGATCCCGAAAACTCCAGATAGTTATGAAAAAGAAGAAAGAGATAGAAGAAAAAGAAGAAATAGAAACACCAAAACACAGATTCTCACATTCGCAGCGGATCAAAATATAATATTAAATAAATAGCAGTTATACAAAGGAAAACTATACTTGTCAAATTACACTTTAATATATCAGAGTTACAATATTTACACAACACTGAGCAGTTCAATTCAACATGCCCCAGATAAGCTACAATAAAACACAGCGGAATACTCTACATACGTTCCTGCCATCTAGCTCGTCTCCTGAGCTCCAAAACATCCTTACCTGAAAATCTGCAATACTCGGTCTGACCCGAGCATTACATCAAAGTAACACCCGGGTCAGGCTGGAAACTAGCGTGAGTAAACCCATCTAACATGGAATACAAAAGCATACAACTTATATAAACCCGGGAAACTTGTATAAATTTACAACTTCACAAGTTGTTATAAACATCACTTATTTCACACATCAATTTCTAAGTACTAAAACATAGATTAAATAGTCTAATTTACTTAAATCATTACATTCCAACCAATTGATTTCACATATCAATTTATAAATAATCGAAGTGGTTTCGAGTATTTACTAATACCTGACTCCGGTCTCTTCGAATCCAGTGTCATCTTAACCAAGTTATTAAAATGAAACAATTCAACTTTAAATACAGGATGTCACTGTTGATCCCAACATATTTTATCACATAGCATCACACATCACTTACCATAGACATCATATAATATAAGGCACACAATATCATTCAATCATTCATAAGCAAGATGAATCAACCATACCATTTTTAATTAATTTAACTAACCTCAATTTAATTAAATTAATTACTTTAATTACTTTTAAATTCTACTTATTAATTATTTACAAACCAATTAATTAATTAATCATCCAATAATCATTCATCTTAATTAATCCTCCTTGATTTAATTTTAATTACATTAAGTAATTAACTTCAATTGATCACATAGATCAATTATTCTTAACCATTCCAACCCAAAACTATTTCCAATCTACAATTAATTACATCCTATGATTATCATCACTAATTACTTCACTAAGTAATTATACATTAAGTAATTATACTTAAACAATTTCCATAAATGATTATCTCTAATTAATTAATCTAATTAATTATTAAAAATTAATCACATAAATTAATTATTTAATAATCCCAAGTTAATGGTATTCATTAACTATTAACAATTCTTTAATTACTTTTCTTAAGTAATTAAACTTAACTTAAATTAATTATGGTTAATTAAAATTTAATTAATCTTAAATCATTAATTAATAATCTAATTTTATCCAACTAATGATTTGTTAATTACAAATTAATTATCTCTAAATTAATTAACTTAAACCTTAATTATTTAACTAATTAACCCTTAATTTACTAACTAACAGTCTATAGTTACTAATTAATTAATACTAATCATTAATTAATTAATTGACTTAATCAACATTAATCATTAAACCTAAATTATTTTTAAGATAAATCATTCTTTTAGTAATGACTTAATTCCATCAACATATGCATTTAAAACATTTCATTTTAAAATCTACTTTCAAATTTCATTTCAAATTTGAGGTTTAAAATGATTAACAAATTTAAACTTAAACAAAATTTAAAAAAATTACAAACCTTTTTAAATCAAATGTTAAAGAACACTTATCTTATAAAAGAGATTTATAAGAGTTTTAAATTAAAATTCATTTAAATTCAAAACATCTTAAAATATACTTTA
This sequence comes from Allium cepa, assembly GCA_030765085.1. Classification (NCBI taxonomy): domain Eukaryota; kingdom Viridiplantae; phylum Streptophyta; class Magnoliopsida; order Asparagales; family Amaryllidaceae; genus Allium; species Allium cepa. The sequence goes on from CM060943.1 coordinate 778,989,074, forward strand.
TACCTTAAACATTTAAACTTGTTCAAACATTTGATCGTTTAAAATTTTATTTATTTCAAACTAGGATACAAAAGTAAATTTGAATCCACACTTCAAACTTTGATTTAAAACTCAGTTTAAATCCTGCTTAGATCGGCAACCATCCATACATTCGTTCACTACAACCTCCTTAGATCGGCAACCATTCATACATTCGTTCCCGATCATCAGAACATCCAAAAACAACTCGAAATCAAAATCAAACTTCAAAAGCAAAATTGGAACTAGAAGCCAAACTTGGAAAACCTTCGAACCACTTCTTCCTATCACCTAGGTGCCTGAAATTCCGCCAATGACCTCGTCAACACCTCTACATCCATTCCCCCGAATCTGGTGGAACTCGATCCACCAGAGAGTTCGAGGTGAAGCAAATCCCAACCCTCAACAAAACTAGGTTTAGAACCATCTCTAGCCAACCACCGTCGCCACAATGTCTCGAACACCCTCATGCCATTTTTGCCGACCTCTCCGATCGTTTCCCTACCACCAGTGAGAACCCCGACCTCCCAGAATACAGAGATCATCAGAAATCACCCAGAACCCAATTTCTGATTAAACCCAAATTTCTCATTCAATCTACTTCTAAAAATTGTGATTTTAGTTTTAAAAATCATGATTTTAGATAAGAATTAAGGCTATAAACCTGAATTCATAATTTAAGATGCCTTAGATTTCACTTATCTTAGGCATATACTGTTCTTACGGTTTCCCAGAGCAATTTAAATCTATTTTAACTTAAATAAAAAAAATCATACTCTATTATACAACAAACAATTTTTTTTTAAGATCCTAAGTCCTAACAGAGATTAGATTAAGAGATAAAGGATTTTGTTTGAATTCTTAGTTTTGAAACCAAGAATAATTTAGTCACAGCTAAAACAGCCAAGTACACATCATACATTCACATATATACACAGAAATGCACTAATATATATACATACCAACATACTAATTCCAGATATGAACATGCAAACAGATTTCATATACTTAAATTTTTAAAAGTGACGTTCCTCACTATTTAAATCTGAATAGAGATTTATATTTATTGTTTCAGTCAGGCATAATTGTTAACACACACACACACATATGCTTAAAATCATTTTTAAACAGCATGCATAGCAAAATTCAGATCATACTTATAAGGTCATCGCATGCTAGTTCAAGATTTATCAGATTTACCAAGTTTATTCACCTGTTAATGAATGAACAGAGGAGTTTGAAACTGGAATTAAAGCTTGAGATTGCAGTTTTGAATCTAGTCTGATCTTTGATTTTAAAACCTGAGTGTCTTTGCTTATTTGATTTAAAAACTTGAAACTGGAATGTGCTTGTCACTGAATCTTGCATGCATGCTATTGAAATTTGTGTGAGGATGTCTCAGATTCAAAACAGAGAAAAATGCTTATAGGCCTTTAATGATGTTCAGGCTTTGATTTTGAACTTTGCTTAAATTTTGAGGATGATAGGTTTGAGAAAGAATGCATGCATGCTTTGATTTTTCAGATTTTGAAAAGAAGATAAAAAAAGGAAAGGAAGAGGAGGAAAACACGTTTTATAAGTAAAAATGATTTATTTTAAAATAAAAAGGAAAAATCAAAAACAAAATATGACACTTGTCATATACATTAGTTATTTAAATTACACATGTTTTATTAAGCTTTAATATGATAACATTTGTCCTTTAAGATTTATTTTTGAAATGATCCGTAAAATTCGATGATTAAAATTAGTTAAATTAATAAAATTTTTAAATTGGATTTAGAAAGAAATAAAAATCTTATAATTTATATTGAAACGAATGTTAGGAATTAGATGTAGCAATTGAAATTAAAGTTAACAATTTAAAATTTATATTGAAATTAATTGGAAATATTGTAAATTGAATAGAAACGCAAGTTTATTTATAGGGCAGTAATTGATGAATAAAAAGTTTGAAACCAAGTAAATAAATTTATGGAAAACATTTAATAGTAATCAATGTACATATTAAGCAATCGACAATTTATGGATTTGTTAAGGTTGCAAAGTTATAATTGAGTGTATATAGGAATTTTTGGTAATTAATTAAAATAAGAAAAAAATGTGTAAATGTTATAACTTGGTTATAAAATTTATATACGGAAGTGGATGTAAATATGAAATAATTAATGTGCGCATTAATTTATAATGGTATAAAACGTAAATTAATGTAATAAGGATGATGCAGGTTGATAAGTATTCATAATGTTTGTGTTAATGATAAACGTTACTTTAATGATTGTAATATAAAATAACGGAAGCATGAATGGAAATTAATAAAAATGTAAACTTATTTTAAGGTAGTAATTGAATGTAGATTTATGGAATGGAGTTAATGCAAAATCAATTGAATTGAATATTACGTTAGTATGAATTTAAAGGAATATGTGGTAATTGGATAAATCAATATAAGATAAGAAATGCAATGATTGTGAGTCAATAATAAAGTGTGAATAGCGAAATGATTGTTTATAGTAATTGAATGGAATTCTAATTTGTCGGAATAGAGTAAAAGTATACTTGGTAATAAATTTGATATAGGAAAATGAACTTAAATATTGAATTAATTAATTTATATATATATAATAAATGACGGTTATTAGAGTGGAAATAATAAACTTATGAAAGGTGATTAAGAGTGTGACCACAAATTATTATAGTTATACATATATATTTAATTCATTTAATTGAATTGGAAATCATTGCAATAAATCTAAAGGAAATGTTACATTAATATAAATTTGGGAATCGAGGAATCAACTCAAAAGTTTTTAACTAAGGAAGTAATACGTAATAATTTGAATAAAATCAATACCATACAAGTTGTAGCATTTGTTTGTGAGTAGTGAATTCCTATGTGTAATTAAAGGTTTTGATAACAATTATTTGAATATTACCTAATTAATTGGTCAATGAATTTATTATAAGTTACCCGTTTATTTGGGTTAATAATTAAAAGGGAAATCAATTGGAATTTATTGAACTTTAATGTATATTAATAAGATTAATTACTACATTAGTTGAAATTAGATGAATTTGGAAATTTTAACGCACTAGGGTGTAAATCAGGATAATTATACCATAAGATGGAATTTATGGAATAATAAGAGGGAGTAAATCAAATTTAATCTTTGGAAATTTAATGTATAATTGTTGAATTTAATGAATTGAAGAATTTATAAATTTTTAAATCGACAGAAATTTGTTTAAATTAGCATAAATGTTTAAGGAATTAGAAATAATGAGAATGGTCGATTTATAAGATTGAAATTGAAGCTTTATTTCATGAATTAATTAATTTTTAATTTATGTAATTAATATAAAAATAGCCATTTTGGCCACTGACTTGGATTTCGACGAAACAAGTTTCATCGGATTCGTAACGGTGAATTATTGTAGGGTTTCAAGTTTCGTATCGATCAGACTTGTCTTTTGATCATACGGGCTTGAAACGCCTTGAAATAAATGAAATGAAATCAATTTGAAATTGATTTGAAAATATTGTTTTTAGCATAACTTCATCATACGACGCAATTTGAACCTGATACCTTTCCCATTGCGTTTAAAATATTTTAAAATACCTATTTTGACATATGGGTTTACCAAATTACGTTCCGGGGGCACAACGGGCTTTTTAGGCCACTGTGTCATTAGGACGTACATCTACCTTGTCCGATCCACTCTATTTCAAATCTATCTATAAATATATCGTTATAAACCCTAGCCTCACTGATTCTCATTTGTCTATACGTAAATTCATTCCATTCCTCCTCCTCCTCAATGGTAGACAAAGCTCTATATTTACAGATCCAATTTCAAATCAAATCCAAAGCATAAATTTCAAAGTCTTCAGAAAAATCTGAAAAATTATATGTTGAAGCTCTCGACGAGCGTAATTCAATGGTGTAATTCGTTTTTCAATTGGAGTCATCGTTCGTTCTAGAAATTGCAATTGATTCTCGGCCGTACATAGTATAACATCGCGTTCAACGGTGGATTCTCATCGATAGCTCGATCGGGAAGTGCAGTATCGTGGAGATTGACTAATAGAGGAGATCTATGCGGTTAGTTTGGAATGGAAGCACCAAGATTCGCCGTGCTCGGCAACAAAAGGCGGCGGCGGCGCATCAACATTAGGGGCCGCGAGATGGCCGTGCAACCAGTGATAGGCGCGCCTCGGCATGGTGATTTCAGCGACGTTCTCCGATCGACGTGCATGGCCTCGAGGTGGCGTGCGATATTTATGGTGGGTGGCGGCTGCAAACTCGCGTACGCGAGATTAGGGTTCTGTTCAAGGATGAAGGTGACGGCCACATGCGTTATTTTATTTATTTTGTTGCTTTCTTTATTTCGTTTTATTTATTTTTAATTTCAACTTCCAATCGTTTCACGATGGTAACTTTCACATACGGACTCAAATTTACGTGCGGTTTCTTGCGTTAGGATCATATTTAAATTTCGGAGATTTTGATGCTGGTTTGGACAGATTCCGAGGCTGTTGAAATTTTGGGTTTAAATTGGATTTGAATTCAATTTAAATCCCAAAGGTGAGTGTTTTAACCCATTCACAACTTCTAAAATTTCTTATGTTTGTTAAATTGATATATGATGTGATTTGAAATTTGTTTATGTTTGTTTGGCATATTTTTAGTCATCATATCAGTTAATTGCATTTATTTAATTTAATTGTTATTTATTTATTTATTGCATATTAACTGCCAGTTAAATTTATATTTATTTATTGTATATTAACTGCCAGTTAAATTTATATTTATTTTTATTGCATATAAACTGCCAGTTAAATAGTTATAATTTATTTTGAATATAAATTGATAGTTGATACCAGTTATTTATCACCTGTTACATATTGATGTATTGTTTGAACTGGATGATGATTGTGATAAATGGATGTATGATTTTGATGGATGAATGGATGTTTATTTATATTAACTACCAGTTGTTATGCATTTCATTTCATTTGGGATTGCGGTTTGAAATGATATATAACCGTTATTTTTATTTTTAAATTACGGATTGAAATGATAAACATCCGTATCACTTGATAGAAAATTATATATAGGCACCGCGGTCTATATATATATAATATTTTTAAGAATTTTCTATGGTTTGAAAAGAAATATACGGTTTAATAAATACGAATTTTTGATATCATATATTATTTTAAATTCTTGAATTTAAGCTATGTATAAATCGGTTTAATAAAAATAGGTTGAATAACGGAGTTTGATTGTATTATTATTATATGGGTAAGTACCTATTTAAGATATTGAATATATAAAGTTTTGATGACTTAAATAAAAACTAAACTGGGAGATAATTATGAAATTTGTTTGAATTGAAGGATATAAAAATTTGACTTGAATAAAATGGATGTGAAATTTAAATAAATTAAGATTTAAAAGAAGTTGATTTTATAACTTGATTTTGATTAGAGGATATAAATGAATATCAAATTGATTTAAAGAATATTATCAAGTTAATTCAATTAAAAGAATATTCTGTTATTGAAGTTTAAGGGTTTTACTTAAATAATATTTGTTTCATTAAGCAAACATTTCAAATTTAAATAATAGGAATTGGATTTGATATATATTAAATTATCAAAGAATCCATTTTGAAATAATGGAATATTTAAAGATTGAAATATATGAAATATAAAGTTTTGAAATATAAAATATTTAAGCTTTGAAATATATGGGAATTAAAATGGTTTATTTGGAGCTTCAAATTGATATTGGGAATTTATTATGAAATTTGAAGAAGCTATTTATTTTATAAAGTAACATAGTATTTGAACCATTAAGTATTAAAAGTTATGTTTCAAAGATATGGTTTCAAGGTATAATATTTGAAAATTTTATGATTTTGGGAAAGGGATATTTAAAAAATAAAATGATATCATATTGATTTGGGTTTTAAAAATATAAATGACATCATATTTATATGGTTTGAAAGAGATATTATATTCTAGTTTTAAAGTATAAATTATTTTGAAATAACCGCGGTGTTATAATAACGATTGGTTGTTGAAGAGACCGGGATCGGAAGTTGTCATACTCTCTGCCAACCCCGCAAACCACTTTAACAACCATGTACACGGTGGAGATTCCAGAATGAAGTAGGATGGTGGCGGCGTTTCCTTTGAGGTAAGTACGTGGACCCTACTCCCGTGAATTGGCATAAGGTGGCTAAAACAGGAGCGATTCTTGGGCCAAGGAGGTTAGCGCCCTTTATCGGACACTCCCCTTCGATACTATACTCTGACTTTGGATTGATTTGGTGGCCACCTTTACTTTTGATTTTAGGGGGAGTTTGTTCGAGGTGGGCGGTAGCTGCGGCTACACGTTACCACCAAGCCGGATGCGTAATTGGTATATCTACTCTGACATTGCCTTGTTGTGCCGTGTCACCTACCCTATTGCCCCTTGTACGAGTTTCTATTTGTGTTGTACCTGTGGAGTATCCTCTGGTAGCCTCTCGATCAGGAGGTATTACGGTACTGTACAGACTATCGGCATTATTTGTGTTAAGGGCTATATGGGTAACCCCTTAACGCTATTTAAAAGTAAGTTTATTTTACAATTAGACACTATTATAATAGGGAAATATACTACATAGTAAATAGTTTAACGGATCCTTAGGAGATGTGAATTTCGAGCATCTCTTAAGTTACTGCACTCATATTTATTTTTGTTGATTTAACTTACATAAGATCTTTTAGTTCTGACTCAAGTGTTTTATCTTTTCAATTCGTTCCGGTCAGTCCGAGCATTTCAAGATTTCGAAGACCTTAGCTCTGGAGGACGAAGACGGAGATTTATATTATTATTATTATTATTATTATTATTATTATTATTATTATTATTATTATTGTTATTAGTCCACTATACTCATACTATTCCGTTGCATTGTTATTGGTATGTGTAACTCTGATAAATGTTGCAAGTATAATCGAATATTTTTTAAAACGGCTTTATAAACTGTATATTTGATTATTATATTTTATCCTTCCGCTGTGAGATTCTATTTTGTTTTATTTCTTTCTTGCTTTTCTGATTTACCCCATAATAAACCTCCCTTTCATATGGTTTGAATTGGCACGTGTGTCGATTTAAATCGTGCGAAAAGGCAGGATGTTACAGTGTGGTATCAGAGCTTTGGTTTAGCGATAAACCTTAGCTTTGTGGGGTCTGACTCTTTACTAATAGGGTAGTAATACCCTATGATGAGTCACATTGAGTGTATATATATGAGAGAGCGTATTTGTTAGTGTTATAAAAAGATTTTAATATTGTGTTAATTTGTTCCGCTTTGTATTTACAAATTCTAGTTGATGCATGGGACGCTATGACATCATTAGGGATTTCTAAACACTTAATAGGACAGACCGACACAATATTTGGTTTTAATATAGGTGAATAAAATAATTTTTCCTATTTTATTTTCTATATATAAAATAAAATTTTAAATGATATATATAATATTTGGTTTCCATATATTGGTTGTTAGGTAATGAAATTTATAAATAACAATGAAATAAGATTGAAAATAAAATAAATCAAATTGGAAATTTTAGAACTTAAGTTCCTGGGTTTTGAAAATTTCTTTCGAATAATTTTAGAATATAATAATATTGTTTAGAAGTATTTTCTGATATAAATATTTCAATATAATTTGAAGGAAATGTTTTAAAAGAAATTTTGGAAAAAATTAAGTTTTGTATTCCCCTCTTTATCGCTGGAAAATAATTTTGGTGATGAGTGCACGCATCATCGACATTCATTTTCGAGTTTTGAAGTGGGAAGGCTACTGTAGTGTTTTACTGTAGAGTTGTTTTGATAAAAAAATATAAATTTTAAATTGTTTAAATATAATTTTCTATATATAAATTGTAAGTGTATATCTATCTGTTATTTTAAAATAATTTGAGATTAAATCCGGTATTTAGTTCTTAAGTTTCTGTTAATTAATAATTTCAATTATTATAATGAAATTGAATGTAACTAATTCATAATTAGAACCTTTAATTAAAATAGGAAGTTTAATGCTAGGTTATGAATGAAATTTAAAGAAAATTTAAAATTTGTAACACATAAAACAAAGAATTATTATTGAACAGTAAATTAAGTAAAAGAATTAATAAAAACTTGTATAACTTTCAATTATATTCTTAAAGGCATATATATAACTTACCAAAAATTAAAAGTTGAAATATTTAATAAGAAAATGTAATGGCAAATTGTACAAGAAAAAGAAGAAAAAAAATTATAATGAAAAGGTTCAATGAATCACCTGAATGAATAAAAATTTGATGTGTAGTGCTATAACTTAAGTATAAAAATAAAGGCTATTAATTAAAATAGAAAGGTAAGTATTATAAATGGAATTTAGTAATAAATGAAAGTAAATAAAAAAATTAAGTAGTATATATGAAAGATAATAAACTTAAGTAAATGATTGAAGCTGTTTATTAATAAAATAAGCAAAAAGATGAATACTGCAAATAAATGAAGATAAAGGAAAAAAAAAGATAAATCATTATATGAATAAAAAGGAAATCAAACAATAAATGCTATGAAATTGGAAAATTTAATTGGATTTCTTGTTTGGAAGTGTTGTTTGTTTGGTTTATGGTTGTTTGGGTAAGGATACTTTAAAGTTGTTTGGATGAATGAATAATCTATTTAGTTTCACCTAAGTCTGTTGAGTGAAGGGTACACTTAGTAGTTTATTTTTCATTCCGTACGATTTGAAATTTTGAACCCGAACAACTATTTGTTTTGTTTGATATGAATGAATGATTGATTATGTTGATTCTGTATGATGGTTGTATGTTATGATTGTAAGTGATTGTTGTGTTTGACATTGCTTTTTTTGGTTAGTGGATGAAACAAAGATAATATTACATTTTATATGATTATTAACCTTTTTGGATTATATAAGTGAAATGCAAGTTATGGAAGCAACTACTACTGCTTTTGGTTCCATAAAATAAGCATAAATTGCCCGACAGATAGATACGTTTTCGGATTACCGTTATAGCGCCGTTGTATACATTATATTTCCCGGGTTGGGATATACATTATTTTGGTAAATATATGTAATATATTGTTATATTTGATATTATATTTTCTCCCGAGCCTCTCCGTACAAAGGAGACTCTGTCGAAATTTTCCTTAAAATTTTGGACTTAGAAATTTTTTTAAAATGATTTCCAAACTTTATTTATTTAAGTATAAAAAGATCTAGTGGTTATAAAATGGGTATATTTTATTTAAAGTAATAAATTTTTTAAATTATTTGTTTATAAAGTTAATATTTTGAATAAGACATTGTTTATTTAAATTCTTTCTTCTCCCTTCTTTTTCCTTTTCGGGGACGAAAAGTTTTGAGTGGGGGAGAGTGTAACGATCCGTAAAATTCGATGATTAAAACGAGTTAAATTAATAAGATTTTTAAATTAAATTTAGTAAGAAATAAAAATCTTATAATTTATATTGGAACGAATGTTAGAAATTAGATGTAGCAATTGAAATTAAAGTTAACAATTTAAAATTCATATTGAAATTAATTGGAAATAATGTAAATTGAATAGAAACGTAAGTTTATTTATAGGGAAGTAATTGATGAATAAAAAGTTTAAAACCAAGTAAATAAATTTATGGAAAACATTTAATAGTAATCAATGCACATATTAAGCAATCGACAATTTATGGATTTGTTAAGGTTGCAAAGTTATAATTGAGTGTATATAGGAATTTTTGGTAATTAATTATAAGAAAAAAATGTGTAAATGTTATAACTTAGTTACAAAATTTATATACGGAAGTGGATGTAAATATGAAATAATTAATGTGCGTATTAGTTTATAATGGGATAAAACGAAAATTAATGTAATAAGGATGATGCACGTTGATAAGTATTCATAATGTTTGTGTTAATGATAAACATTACTTTAGTGATTGTAATATAAAATAACGAAAGCATGAATGGAAATTAATAGAAACGTAAACTTATTTTAAGGTAGTAATTGAATGTAGATTTATGGAATGGAGTTAATGCAAAATCAATTGAATTGAATATTACGTTAGTATGAATTTAAAGGAATATGTGGTAATTGGATAAAATCAATATAAGATAATAAATGCAATGATTATGAGTTAATAGTAAAGTGAAAATAGAGAAATGATTGCTTATAGTAATTGAATGGAATTCTAATTTGTTGGAATAGAGTAAAAGTATACTTGGTAATAAATTTAATATAGGAAAATGAACTTAAATATTGAATTAATTAATTTATATATATATATATATATATATATATATATATATATAAAATAAATGACGATTATTGGAGTGGAAATAATAAACTTATAAAAGGTGATTAAGAGTGTGACCACAAATTATATATTTAATTCATTCAATTGAATTGGAAATCATTGCAATAAATCTAAAGGAAATGTTACGTTAATATAAATTTGGGAATCGGGGAATCAACTCAAAAGTTATTAACTAAGGAAGTAATACGTAATAATTTGAATAAAATCAATACCATACAAGAATTGTAGCATTTGTTCGTGAGTAGTGAATTCCTATGTGTAATTAAAGGTTTTGATAACAATTATTTGAATATTACCTAATTAATTGGTCAATGAATTTATTATAAGTTACTCGTTTATTTGGGTTAATAACTAAAAGGGAAATCAATTGGAATTTATTGAACTTTAATGTATATTAGTAAGATTAATTACTACGTTAGTTGAAATTAGATGAATTTGGAAATTTTAACGTACTAGGATGTAAATAAGGATAATTATACCATAAGATGGAATTTATGGAATAATAAGAGGGAGTAAATCAAATTTAATCTTTGGAAATTTAACGTATAATTGTTGAATTTAATGAAATTGAAGAATTTATAAATTTTTAAATCGACAGAAATTTGTTTAAATTAGCATAAATGTTTAAGGAATTAGAAATAATGAGAATTGTCGATTTATAAGATTGAAATTAAAGTTTGATTTAATGAATTAATTAATTTTTAATTTATTTAATTAATATAAAAATAGCCATTTTGGCCACTGACTCGGATTTCGAAGAAACAAGTTTATCGGATCCGTAATGGTGAATTATTGTAGGGTTTCAAGTTTCGTATCGATCGGACTTGTTGTTTGATCGTACGGGCTTGAAAAGCCTTGAAATAAATGAAATTGAAATCAAATTGAAATCGATTTGAAAATATTGTTTTTAGCATAACTTCTTCATGCGATGCAATTTGAACCTGAAACCTTTTCCATTGTATTTAAAATATTTTAAAATACCTATTTTGACATATGGGTTTACCCAATTTCGTTCCTGGGGCAGAACGGGCTTTTTGGGCCATTGTGTCGTTAGCACGTACATCTACCTTGTCCGATCCATTCTATTTCAAATCTGTCTATAAATATATCGTTATAAACCCTAGCCTCCCTAATTCTCATTTGTCTGTACGTAAATTCATTCCATTCCTCTTCCTTCGCAATGGCAGACAAAGCTCGATATTTACAGATCCAATTTCAAATCAAATCCAAAGCATAAATTTCAAGGTCTTTAGAAAAATCTGAAAAAAATATATATTGAAGCTCTCGACGAGCGTAATTCAATGGTGTAATTTGTTTTTCGATTGTAGTCATCGTTCGTGATGGAAATTGCAATTGATTCTCGGCCGTACATGGTATAGCATCGCGTTCAACGGTGGATTCTCATCGATAGCTCGATCGTGGAGTGCAGTATCGTGGAGATCGACGAATAGAGGAGATCTATGCGGTTAGTTTGGGTTGGAGGCACCGGGATTCGCCGTGCTCGGCAAAAAAAGGCAGCGACGACGCATCGTTATGAGGGTCCGTGAGATGGCCGCGCAACCAGTGATAGGCGCGCCTCGGCATGGTGATTTCAGCGACGTTCTCCGATCGACGTGGATGACCTCGAGGCGGCGTGCGATATTTATGGTGGGTGGCGGCTGGAAACTCGCGTACACAAGATTAGGGTTCTGTTCGAGGATGAAGGTGATGGTCACGTGCGTTATTTTATTTATTTTATTGCTTTCTTTATTTTGTTTTATTTATTTTTAATTTCAACTTCCAATCGTTTAACGATGGTAACTTTCACATACAGACTCAAATTTACGCGTGGTTTCTTGCGTTAGGATCGTATTTAAATTCCAGAGATTTTGACGCTGGTTTGGGCAGATTCGGAGGCTGTTGAAATTTTGGGTTTAAATTGGATTTGAATTCAATTTAAATCCCAAAGATGAGTGTTTTAACGCACTCACAACTTCTAAAATTTCTTATGTTTGTTAAATTGATATATGATGTGATTTGAAATTTGTTTATGTTTGTTTGGCATATTTTTAGTCATCATATCAGTTAATTGCATTTATATAATTTAATTGTTATTTATTTATTTATTGCATGTTAACTGCCAGTTAAATTTATATTTATTTATTGCATATTAACTGTCAGTTAAATTTATATTTATTTTTATTACATATAAACTACCAGTTAAACAGTTATAATTTATTTTGAATATAAACTGATAGTTGATACCAGTTATTTATCACCTATTACATATTGATGTATTGTTTGAATTGGATGATGATTGTGATAAATGGATGTATGATTTTGATGGATGAATGGATGTTTATTTATATTAACTACTAGTTGTTATGCATTTCATTTCATTTGGGATTGCGGTTTGAAATGATATATAACCGTAATTTTTATTTTTAAATTACGGATTGAAATGATAAACATCTGTATCACTTGACCATAGGATAGAAAATTATATACAGGCACCGCGGTCTATATATATAAAATATTTTTAAGAATTTTCTATGGTTTGAAAAGAAATATACGGTTTAATAAATATAAATTTTTGATATCATATATTATTTTAAATTCTTGAATTTAAGCTATGTATAAATTGGTTTAATAAAAATAGGTTGAATAACGGAGTTTGATTGTATTATTATTATATGGGTAAGTACGTATTTAAGATATTGAATATATAAAGTTTTGATGACTTAAATAAAAATTAAGCTGGGAGATAATTATGAAATTTGTTTGAATTGAGGGATTTAAGAATTTGACTTGAATAAAATGGATGCGAACTTTAAATAAATTAAGATTCAAAAGGAGATGATTTTATAACTTGATTTTGATTAAAGGATTTAAATGAATATCAAATTGATTTAAAGAATACTATCAAGTTAATTCAATTAAAAGAATATTCTGTTATTGAAGTTTAAGGGTTTTACTTAAATAATATTTGTTTCATTAAGCAAACATTTCAAATTTAAATAATAGGAATTGGATTTGATATATATTAAATTATCAAAGAATCCATTTTGAAATAATGGAATATTTAAATATTGAAATATATGAACTATAAAGTTTTGAAATATAGAATATTTAAGCTTTGATATATATGTGAATTAAAATGGTTTATTTGGAGGTTCAAATTGATATTGGGAATTTATTGTGAAATTCGAAGAAGTTGTTTATTTTATAAAGTAATATAGTATTTGAACCATTAGTATTAAAAGTTATGTTTCAAAGCTATGGTTTCAAGGTATATAATATTTGAAAATATTATGATTTTGGGAAAGGGATATTTGTAAAATAAAATGATATCATATTGATTTGGGTTTTAAAGATATAAATGATATCGTATTCATATGGTTTGAAAGAGATATCATATTCTGGTTTTAAAGTATAAATTATTTTGACATAACCGCGGTATTATAATAACGATTGGTTGTTGAAGAGACTGGGATCGGAAGTTTTCATACTCTCTGCCAACCCCGAAAACCACTTTAACAACCGTGTACGTGGTGGAGATTCCAGAATGAAGTAGGATGGTGGTGATGTTTCCTTTGAGGTAAATACGTGGACCCGACTCCCGTGAGTTGGCATAAGGTGGCTAAAACAGGAGCGATTCTCGGGCTAAAGGGGTTAGCGCCCTTTATCGGACACTCCTCTTCAATACTATACTCTAATTTTGGATTGATTCGGTGGCCACCTTTACTTTTGATTTTATGGGGAGTTTGTTCAAGGTGGGCGGTAGCTGCGGCTACGCGTTACCACCAGCCCGGATGCGTAATTGGTATATTTACCCTGACATTGTCTAGTTGTACCGTGTCACCTACCCTATCGTGCCTTGTACGAGTTTCTATTTGTGTCGTACCTATGGAGTATCCTCTGGTAGCCTCTCGATCAGGAGGTATTAAGGTACTGTATAGACTTGTGTTAAGGGCTATATGGGTAACCCCTTAGCGCTATTTAAAAGTAAGTTTATTTTACAATTAGACACTATTATATAACGAAATATACTACATAGTAAATAGTCTAACGGATCCTTAGGAGATGTGAATTCCAAGCATCTTTTAAGTTACTGCACTCATATTCAATTCTGTTGATTTAACTTACATAAGATCTTTTAGTTCTGACTTGAGTGTTTTGTCTTTTCAATTCACTCGGGTCAGTCCGAGCGTTTCAGGATTTCGAAGACCTTAGCTCTGGAGGATGAAGACGGAGAGTTATATTATTATTATTATTAGTCCACTATACTCATACTATTCCGTTGCATTGTTATTGGTATGTGTAACTCTGATAAATGTTGTAAGTATAATCAAATATTTTGTAAAACTGCTTTACAAACTGTATATTTGATTATTATATTTTATCTTTCCCCTGTGAGATTCTATTTTGTTTTATTTCTTTCTTGCTTTTCTGATTTACCCCATAACAATCTGCCCTTTCATATGGTTTGAATTGGCACGTGTGTCGATTTAAATCGTGCGAAAAGGTGGGATGTTACAATTTTAATTTAAAAATGTCAATAAAAGCTTTTAACTTAATTTATTAATCTTTATATAAATGTATATTTGAATTTCTTATCTATATATATATATATAAATTACTTTAAAAAAACAAATTATATATAAAATTAAAAGTTTATACATATATTTTAAATCCAAATATTTTTAAATATCTATTCTTTTGAATTTCAAAACTTTAAATTCAAATGCAAATCAAATTATAAAATCCAATTTAAAATCAATAACATATTCAGTCTAAACTTTCTATTTCTATAAAAATCTATTTATGTTTATAAAAACTACGTATTATAATTATTATTTGAAAATAACAATTTATCAATTTTAAATAATTTTAAAGGAGATTTTCATATTTATTTGTTTAATTTATAAATTTGTAATTTCAATAGTTAAATCCGATAATTATCTAATGCACAAAAATCCAGGTTATTACATTCCTCCCCCTTGAATCTTTTCGTCCCCGAAAAGGAACAAAGCCAGGATTTATTAAAATACTTAATATTAGTCAAATCACTTTTGATCATTTTTAAAACATTTAAAATCTATATAATATTGCCAAAATAGTTTACTTTTATAACTTCGATGTTTCCACAAGTTCGTCTTTGTTCTCATAGAAATTCGGTCATACGTTGATCAGGCGTAGGACTGAAAATCTATAAGTACTTAGCAGACCCATTTTAAACACCCAGTGAGAATACTTTAGAAAATAATTTTATTGAAAATATAGAAAACATTTTTGAAAATAGAGAGAATATCTTTGGTGAGAATGCTCTGGAAATCATCACCCCCATCCATGGTCGCAGTTACATCCTGGGTTACGTTGCCATCGCAGCAAAAGTCTACATAACTGTAGGCACTCCGCGCCCCTCGATTACGCCATGGAACCCACAACAGATCGCAGTTACATTCCAGGGTTACGTTGCCATCGCATCAAAAGTCCACGTAACTATTGGCTCTCAGCAGCACACATGATTTTCGCTGTCAAAATGAAACTTCTCCACTCCTACATAGGTCGCAGTCTACCGATATAAAATCAAACGCAGACTGTTGGCTCTCAGCGGCACACACGACTTTCGCTATGTTATCATAGGTCGTAGTCTACCGATATAAAATCAAACACAGACTGTTGGCTCTCAGCGGCACACACGACTTTCTCTATGGTATACTCTACTCATAATTCTCAGGAACTAGTTTTGTCCGGACTCCTCACAGGATCAACTTTAGAACCCCCCTTAGGGCTCAAGGCAGCACCACCCGGTGGCACTCCTGAGAAGTTCATTTCAAGGGAGCGCCTTTTTCCCCAGAGCCATCATCAAAACACTTTATACTATACATATAGTATCTTTCAAATCATACACCTAGTATGATTCATACAAAGCACATTTACACAAAATCGATTATCCCAGAATCGATAATTCTCAAACTAGACTTTCCAAATTTCAATATTGATTTTATCCAAAAATCAAAAGCCTTTCCGAATTCAAAGGTTCACAAAACCTTTTTCCACAATCCTCATAAGATCCTTTATATATGTATATATAAATATATATAATTTTTTTAAAAAACTTTGGATCATTTCAAACTTGTATAAAACTCCTTTTATACTTCAAATATTTTCAAAACCCTTTCTTCTGGCTATAGATTCAACAAGGGGAGATTTATTTTATATAACAAAGATATATAACTTTGTTTGTTCAAAATCAAATATTCAAATTTGATTACTTTATAAAGTCAATTACTTACTTCCATCAAGTAAATTTCTATCATAGAAATATCCAATTTTCACTTTTACCTCATCATATATTTTACAAAATATACCCTTCATTTAGAAAAAACCATTTCACATTTCTTATCCACAAATTCCCAGTACCAATTTCATTTAAACCCGTACGATGTACACATATCATCTGTACGCTATATCAATCTGATTGCTCACTCGATCACACAATTTCACTTCCGAACTAGTATCGTCCACCGCACTTCCTAGTGCGGACTCAGATCTGGTTTCTTGATCAGAAACCGTCATTCTCCTTACATAGCTATAACTATGATAGAGAATATCTAGAACCAATCAACAATCCATATCTAGGTTCGCCTTCAAAAATCGAGTGGAAAATTCCAACTTAGATCGATATAACTATCTCGAAATTCTGTGCTCGAATCTGGATCAAACCACTATGCGAATAGAATAGTATACGTACATCCTACGTATTTATCCTCATTGGTTATTAGCCAAAACAATCTCTTTTTCTATTCACATTTCCTCAAATTCCTATTTACTTATTCACATTTGTTTCAGTCCCATTTGGATTAACACCTTTATTCTTATCTCAATTGGGTATTTAATCATAAACAGTTTGAACTCAGTCCAACTTAAATTTAGAAAATAGCTTGAAAAGTTTAAAATAGAAAAGTAGTTGAAAAGTAATTATTAATTTGTAATATAGCTGTAAAATAATTAAGTAATTGTAATAGTTGGAAAATAGTCAAATAGTTATAGAAATTTTAAATAATTGCATAATAACTATAAAATAGTAATTAGTTATAAAGTAGTTGAAAGAAAACAATAATTATTTTATAAATCAGTTGAAAAATTGCTTAATAGCTCCAAAAATAATTGTAAAACAAGTATAAGATAGTTTTAGTCTTTAAAAAGAAAGGTTGTATAGTAAATAGTTTTGAAAATAGATTTATATTAAAACAATTTATTTTGAAAATAGTCAAGCGTTAAACATTTCAATTCCCAATCTCCATTCTTATCAATTTAATTTAAATTTCCACTTCCATTTAAATTGACCCAATTCCAATTTAAATAACTCCAATTTCCATTGGACTTGATTTGTCCCCAATCCAAGTTGAATTAATTCTCAATTTCTATTCAACTTCACATCAAATTCCATATGAATTTTAAACCTATTCAACTTTAATTACAATTCCAAATTAATCAAATCAATTTAGACAATATCAAATTGAACCCACTTCAATTTCAAATCATCTCAATTCCTGTTTAAATTAATCCCAAATCCCATTTGAATTTGAACTCATTAAACTTCAATTTCATTTCAAATCAACTCAAAATTTCCTTTTGAATTTTTAAACTTATCCATCTTCAATTACAATTCCAATTAATTCAAATCAGATTCAATTTGAAATAATTCAATTCAAATTCCAAATTTAAACCAACCTGAATTATATAAATTCGAGTTAAATTTTTAAATGTTGATTTAATCTCTTAAATCAAGTCAAATCAACTTATATCTTTAAACCATCTTATCCGGAATCCAAATTCCATATTAATAACAACATTTCTTTATTTATTTAAGCAAACCCAATTTCAGCTTAAAGATTAGTAATAACAACAGGATGGTATCATTCAAATTATTTTAAAACATCCATCTATTTTCAAATTCAAGATCTCAAACCAATTTTGAGATCACATAAACTCCCAATTCAAATTAACCATTTAACTTTCCAAGTTAAATCCCGATTTCATCTTGAAATTTCCAAATCAGGTTGTTCATTAACTTATTTAACTTCCCCCAAGTTAAATTCAATTTACTTAATCCAGTCAATCTTACTCAATTTGAATTCCCAATTCAATTTTTAAACTTTACATTAATAACCTTCCTACTTATTAAGTTCAAAAATTTATCACCTTGGGTATCACATCTTATTCCAAATTTAAAACTCAACATTTAGAGTTTATTTCAAATCATCTTTGATACTTAAGTTTATCCACACATATATAAATATTTTATTTCTTAGCCCACCAGGCCATACTTTAAATTTTAAACCACCTTTGGTTAACCCAAAACAAATTCCTTTAAAGTTTCCAAACAACTCCTATTTTAAATTAAGATCGCATTAAAAATGATCTAAATATTTATTCTTTCTTTTAATATTTTGAAACAATTCAAATGTTTCTAAACTTAGGTTTTAAAACTTCACAATTTTAAAACCTACTTCAATTTAGAAGTTATACCCAACTAGGTTTAATTCTTTAAAACATTTTATTATTTTAGGATAATAACCAAGGTTATTACTATTGGAAATCAATTCATTATTATCTTATTCTAAAAATTCTTCTCCAAATTCAAGATTTTAATTTTAATTTGAGTCCATTTCAAACTTATCTTTATTTAATTTCAATTTGGTTGTATTTCTATTACCACTTAACTTATTTTTTTAATTTAACAACCAATTACCTTAATATTTATTAGAAAGAAATATTTCTTTATATATCAAGATATAATCTTATGTAAAATCATTTAATATCTTTATATAAGAAAATAACAAGTATGCTCTCTTATATATACACGCACACACACACACTCGACTCATTCTAGGGTACCATTGACCCTATATTTAATGAGTAATCCCACCAGAGCCAAGGTTCTCGCTTAACCTTCTGCTCTGATACCAAATGTAACGACTCAGAATTTTCGATCCCGAAAACTCCAGATAGTTATGAAAAAGAAGAAAGAGATAGAAGAAAAAGAAGAAACAGAAACACCAAAACACAGATTCTCACATTTGCAGCGGATCAAAATATAATATTAAATAAATAGCAGTTATACAAAGCAAAACTGTACTTGTCAAATTACACTTTAATATATCAGAGTTACAATATTTACGCAACACTGAGCAGTATTCAACATGCCCCACATATGATACAACAAAACATTGCGGAATACTCTACATACGTTCCTGCCATCCAGCTCGTCTCCTGAGCTCCAGAACGTCCTTACCTGAAAATCTGCAACACTCGGTTTGACCCAAGCATTACATCAAAGTAACACCCGGGTCAGGCTGGAAACCAGCGTGAGCAAACCCATCTAACATGGAATACAAAAGCATACAACTTACATAAACCCGGGTAACTTGTATAAATTTACAACTTCACAAGTTGTTATAGACATCACTTATTTCACACATTAATTTCTAAGTACTAAAACTTAGATTAAATAGTCTGATTTACTTAAATCATTACATTCCAGCCAATTGATTTCACATATCAATTTATAAAGAATCGAAGTGGTTTTGGGTATTTACTAATACCCGACTCTAGTCTCTTCGAATCCAATGTCATCTTAACTAAGTTATTAAAATGAAACAATTCAACTTTAAATATAGGATGTCACTATTGATCCCAACATATTTTATCACATAGCATCACACATCACTTACCATAGATATCATCTAATATAAGGCACACAATATCATTCAATCATTGATAAGCAAGATGAATCAACCATACCATCTTTAATTAATTTAACTAACCTCAATTTAATTAAATTAATTTCTTTAATTACTTTTAAATTCTGCTTATTAATTATTTACAAACCAATTAATTAATCATCCAATAATCATTCATCTTAATTAATCCTCCTTGATTTAATTTTAATTACATTAAGTAATTAACTTTAATTGATCGCATAGATCAATTATTTTTAACCATTCCAACCCAAAACTGTAACAACCCGCATATTTATCGATTTTATGTTTTAAATATTTTGTCGTTAATCGGATATTGATCCGAAAAGCTACTTTTTGCAAACGGTCAAATTAGGACTCGAGACCACTCCCATTGAGTTCGAAATACCGTTTACAATCTTTTTAAGTATAAACTTTGATATGTTTGGGGTTAGTGGAATTTCACTAACTTTTCCCGCTTTGGACTTTGGGTTGGTTTAGCCTATTAAACCTAAGTTCCAACCCCTTCTCCTCATCTCTTCATAAATTCCTACCTAACTCTAGTTTTAGCATTAATGGTGAGTGGAAAGGGAAATTAAAATTCCAAGCCCAAGTTCACTAGAAAATTCAACATCCAACTCCAAAATCAAAGTGAAGACATTGGATTCAAGCTTCTTGTGTTGAGATTGAAGTGGATTGATTCTTGCTTTGCTTTGGTCTTCATTTTCTTTGATTTTTGGTGCAAAGGTGAGGTTTTTATCTCACATTCTTGTCTATAACTATCACGGATGTTTGGGAATGATTTCCTATCACTTTAGCATGTACATTTGCATTTGGTTTGGATTGGATTGGCGAAAAACTCCAATTTTTAGCGTTTTGGTGAATTTTCTGCATTTAGGTCATTCTGGCCATTTGTGCGTGTTCGGAGTTAGGTCGCTCGCGAGCTAACGCCTTAGGTCGCTCGCGAGCTAACGCCTTAGGTCGCTCGTGTGTTAACGCCTTAGGTCGCATGGCTCGTTCAACATTAAGTCGCTTTGGCCACTAGGTCGCTCTGCCTTTCTCCGTTAGGTCGTTTCCACATAGGTCATGACATATGTTAACTCGTTTGGTATTTAGGTCCTTGGCCTTCGTTCCTTTTTAGGTCATAAGCCCCTAGGTCGTTTCCCCCTTACTCCACTAGGTCGCGTACCCCGTTTAGGTCGCTTGACCTTATTCTCCTTTAGGTCGCTCGGCCTCCATGTGCTTAGGTCGTTGACCCCCTTTAGGTCACAGGACCATGACTCCAGTTAGGTCGTTCGTCCCTTTGCTCCGTTAGGTCGCGACCGATTTAGGTCGTTGACCACATTAGGTTGCGACTTAGGTCGCGAACACCCCTTAAGTCGTAACCACAAGGTCGTTTGACCTGTTTCCTCACTTAGGTCGCGAGCAGTTAGGTCGTTAGGCCTTGTTTGAGACTTTAGCTCGCTTACCTCTGTTAACTCGCGAACACCTCTAGGTCGCAACCACTAGGTCGCTTGACCCCTTAGACCCCTAGGTCGCAATCATTAGGTCGCTCGATCCTATCCTCCCTTAGGTCTTCACTTAGGTCGCGAGCAGTTGCCCCTGCACCCCCACCTTGGGGGGTTACCACCCCCCCTCCGTAGGGGATCTTATCTGAAAAACATTCAATAGAACTTGCTTTGTTGAGATGCTGAGTTGACCATTCTTCGAGACGAACTATCTTGGGCTTCTCGGTCGACTTTATGGTATCACGGCCTTGCTAAAGAGGCGGGATAACAACTTTAGAAATATGAAGGTTTCAATACTAGTAGTAAATATAAAAACTCTTTCATCAAAACAATTTCAACACTATTTTAATACAAAGCTCTTTTCCCAAACCGTTTTCCATTCTATTAGTATATACAAACCTTTACCTCACTCGGACGAGAAATCTAATTAAACGACTTAGTAAAACAAGTGGTATGAAACGCTTGCGTTCGCTTCGTCGGTTAATTCTTGAACTTGTTCGATTGAACCTTTTGTGACAATTTTCTAGTGAAGATCTACAGTTTGTTCGTAAATATTTAAGTTAAGCAAGTGGTTATGGGACATGAAGCTAAACTCATATATTTACTAGCTTAATGTGATTGACACTTCTTGATGATCAAGACGATCATTTTTGTGATTTAGACTAGCAATTGTGCGATGTCTCTTTGTCTGCTAGGGAGACTAGATCCCGCTCTTGTGATGTTTCGCCATCGCATTTGTGTGATGTTTCGCCATCACATATGTGGGGTAGGGCCCCACGGTCTTCGGGCCATTCGTGTGTCAAAATTAATGGCTTGCAACCATGAGATAGCGTCTCGCTTTGTGTTACACGAGGTGAGTTTTCATGCTCCTATATTGTGATTTCCGGATTTCTTGTGTAGTCTTCTGGAATTTGAGCTTCACCTATTTTCATGAATTTCATTGTTATGATTTTCCAGCTTTTATGTCTTGGTGAATTTGTGTGTCATCACTTTTTTTAGGTGAATTTGGATCTTTTAGAAGATTCTTTTGATATTTTTTGATCTCTTGATGATCTTCATTTACATGCTTATCATAGTATGTCTTTATGGTTACTATATGTTCTTGCCATATCTATTGTTTTATATCATGTTATCTGAAATTTATAGCTAGACTGATCCGTTTGTTATTTTCTTATAAATAATACTCGGGTCAGACCGAGATGTTACAGGTGCTTCTGCTTGATGTGACACCCCACCTCTATACCCATGCTGGCCAAGAACATTACGGTGTAATGCTGTCAACTAGCACGGAGAATAAGGCTGTTGAGGAGCGACCATCCGTGTAATTGCTTTGTGCGAGCACCGATATGTCAGATAGTATAACATGCATTTCTTTATCAAGAGGAAATCCGACATATCGATACAAACACAAAGCTACTACACAGTGGCTATAAAGGACCTCGGAAACAAATACAGAAATAAACATAACATTAAATCAGTCACAGATAATTCATATCACAAAGGCGGAAATAGATATGAATATTACACTAACACAAGAAAGTGTATAACAGAGTAGTGGTCAAAAAGATCCACAATAATACAAAAGAATAGCAACACGTGCTATACAAAAGAATACATCTATGAGTCTAAATCTCAAGTGCATACAACAAAATAAACTACTAATCTAAGTAGTTAGCCAAAAGTCAGAGGATGGTTCCAGATAGGAAGCCATGAGGAAGCACCTGTAATATCTCAGTCTGACCCGAGTATTATTTAAGAAGAAAATAATAAACGGATCAGTCTAGCTATAAATATCAGATGAAGTGATATATAATAAGAGATATGACATAAACATATAATAATCACAATGCCAAGCAGTGATAAATAAGTAATTGAAAATCAACAAGAGATTAATCAATATCACAATAATCTACTCAAGATAAAAAGGAATGTCATACCCCTAATTTCATTCACCAAGCCACAATAAATGACATATATATCAATGCCCATCGTAAGAGTTGGTGAAACATAAATTCCAGAAATCAACACACGAAATCCAGAAATCACAAAAAGGTATGTGTAAGTGGAATCACACAAGTGGTGTCTAGGCTAACCGAAAAGGTATGTGTGAATGGAATCACACAAGTGGTGTCTAGCCTAACCAAATCACAAAAAGTATGTGTGAACGGAATCACACAAGTGGTGTCTAGGCTAACCGAAAAGGTATGTGCGAATGGAATCGCACAAGTGGTGTCTAGCCTAACCAAATCACAAAAAAAGTATGTGTGAATGGAATCACACAAGTGGTGTCTAGGCTAACCGAAAAGGTATGTGCGAATGGAATCGCACAAGTGGTGTCTAGCCTAACCAAACAGCAAAAAGGTATATGTGAATGGAATCACACAAGTGGTGTCTAGGCTAACCGAAAAAGTATGTGTGAATGGAATCACACAAGTGGTGTCTAGCCTAACCAAACAGCAAAAAGGTATGTGTGAATGGAATCACACAAGTGGTGTCTAGGCTAACCGAAAAAGTATGTGTGAATCGAATCACACAAGTGGTGTCTAGCCTAACCAAACAGCAAAAAGGTACGTGTGAATGGAATCACACAAGTGGTGTCTAGGCTAACCGAAAAAGTATGTGTGAATGGAATCACACAAGTGGTCTCTAGCCTAACCAAATAGCAAAAAGGTATGTGTGAATGGAATCACACAAGTGGTGTCTAGGCTAACCGAAAAAGTATGTGTGAATGGAATCACACAAGTGGTGTCTAGCCTAACCAAACAGCAAAAAGGTATGTGTGAATGGAATCACACAAGTGGTGTCTAGGCTAACCGAAAAAGTATGTATGAATGGAATCACACAAGTGGTGTCTAGCCTAACCAAACAGCAAAAAGGTATGTGTGAATGGAATCACACAAGTGGTGTCTAGGCTAACCGAAAAGGTATGTGTGAATGGAATCACACAAGTGGTGTCTAGCCTAACCTCGCAAACAAAGAGACATCGCACATTGCTAGTCTAAACCATAAAGATGATCGTCATGATCAACGAGAAGTGTCAATTACAATAAGCTAGTAAATATATGAGCTTAGGTTCATGTCCCATAACCACTAGCTTAACTTAAATATTTACGAACAAAATGTAAATCTTCACTAGAAAATTGTCACAAGAGATTCAATCGAACAAGTCCAAGAATTAACCGACGAGGTAAACGCAAGCGTTTCATACCACTTGTTTTACTAAGTCGTTTAATTAGATTTCTCATACGAGTGAGGTAAAGGTTTGTATATACTAATAGATTGGAAATCGGTTTGAGGAAACGAGCTTTGTTATAAAATAGTGTTGAAATCATTCGAGGAAAGAGTTTTGATATTTACTACTAGTATAGAAAACCTTTATATTTTTAAAGTGACAAATCACAAAGAAGATTGTAGGAACAATCAATCACTCAGATTCACATTCGAAAACGTGAATAAAATCCAATGAAATCGATATAAAATCCATCAAAGTGGATATATCTAAAATTCCCAAAGAAAAGGTCATCAAAGTCGATAATAAATGACAACAACAAAAAGGGAGACAACACGAATCGATTAAAGTTGGATATTCAAACGAATTAGCAAAATAGGCTAATCTGGCAAATTTGAGCAGGTCGGTCGACCGGACTCCCTGAGTCGGTCGATCGAACCATAGGTTGGAAACTTCTCGGGCACCAGGTCGGTCGACCGAACCAGAGGGGTCGGTCGGCCGAACCAGAAACAGAAGTGCAACTGCACATTTGGAAGCAGGTCGGTCGACCGAGCCAGGGGGGTCGGTCGGCCGGACCTGTTTCCAGCCTCTTCCCTGCCTATTACAAATGAGGTTCAATCTTGACCAAATTGCATTCTCTCGAGCAACGGCGCTAAGGGATTATGCCAATTGACTACCCGGCCCTATATTCTCCTCGATGCATCACCAAAAACATGTTCAAACATCAAAGTTAGGATTTTTAACGAATTGAACTCAAAACACTAAAAATTGGAATATTCACAAAAGCAATCCAAATCAAAATCAAATGCACATGAATAAGTGTTAGGAATTCATACCTAACAATAGAAGAGAATCATAAGCATAGATGTGAGATTAAAAATCTCACCTTTGAACTAAAATTTATGAAGATGAAGCTTGAAAGCAAAGGGGAATCAACCACACTTCAATCTCAACACAAGAAGCTTGAATCTAAGCTTAAAAGAGAAACATTTCCTAAATTAGGTTTAGGAATTTTCTGAAATTGAATGGAGAAAGAGTTGGAGAAGAAGAAGGAGATGCTTACCAATGGGTTCTCATAGATTCTGGAGCAAGAACTTGGATTTTGCTATGGAACTAGGGCTTGGAGTTTTAATTTCCACTCCTCTCCACCATTGTTGCTAAAGCTTGAAGGGTTAGGAAAATAGAAAGGAGGTAAATGAAGAGGAGAGGGTTGGGACCGAATACATAAGTGGGGGTTAATGGGCTCAGCCCAAACCAAAACCCTAAGTGAAAAGTAGCGAAAATCAACTTTCTCCAAACATATCGAAGCTTATACTCAAAAAGGCGCAAACGTCATTTTGAACTCAATGGGGGTGGTCTCGAGTCCTAATTCGGCCGTATCCAAAAAGTAGCTTTTCAGACTAAAATCCGACTAACGATAAAATATTTAAATATAAAATCGATAAATATGCGGGTTGTTACAGACTCCCCTCCTTAAAGAAATTGCGTCCTCGCAATACTTAAGAGGAAAATAAGAAATAACAACCATGGAAGCATATCAACACAAAAGAAAATTGAAATAAGAAGTTCACCACAAAGAGCACGAAAGAGTTAGCAAGGACGGGATCGCTCAATGAATTCTCAAGATTCCCAAGAGTAATCTCTAGGTTTTGAGAACCATTGAACTCTCACAAGAAGAACATCTTTATTTCGAAGTCGTTTGACCTCCGAAGCAATAATGCGAATGGAATGTTGCTCATAAATCAAATCTGGTGAAACTTCAATTTCTCAATAACACCGGGCTCAAGAATAAAAACCGGAAACATAAAAGCATTTCCATAGTTAAAAGACGTGGAAAACGTCAAGAATAGCAGAAAGTTGAGCCGGTGCAACGGCGTAGTACAAATACGGTACGCCCGAGAAACTAGAAACTCGAATAATTTGGAACACCGACGTAGTACAAAGACGGTACGTCCAATGAACCAAAAACCCAAGTCATTGATGTAGTGCAAATGGTACATCCAATGAATCAAAAAGCGAAGACATTGATGTAGTACAAACGGTACATCCAATGAATCAAACAGCAAAGTCATTGATGTAGTACAAACGGTACATCCAATGAATCAAACAGCAAAGTCATTGATGTAGTACAAACGGTACATCCAATGAATCAAAGACACTGATGTAGTACAAACGGTACATCCAATGAATCAAAAGCAAAGACATTGATGTAGTACAAACGGTACATCCAATAAATCAAAAAGCAAAGACATTGATGTAGTACAAACGGTACATCCAATGAACCCAAAAAGAAAAGACATTGATGTAGTACAAACGGTACATCCAATGAATCAAAAAGCGAAGACATTGATGTAGTACAAACGGTACATCCAATGAATCAAAAAGCGAAGACATTGATGTAGTACAAACGGTACATCCAATGAATCAAATAAGACGGAACATCGATGTAGTATAATAACAGTACATCCGATGAACCGAACACCATAAAAGAACATCAAACGCGAGTCCATAAAAAGAAATGAGATGAAACTCAATAAAAAGAAGTACATCAAAATGTTCGATGAACTTGATAAAGAGATAATTCCCTTCCGACAACATCAAAGAATCAACCACTTGTTGCTTAATACAAAGCGCATTGGCAACACGATTTCCCTTCCGGGAATAAAAAGAATATCAAGATCACAAAATGCCAGGAACTCGAGTCAACATGAAGTTCCTTATGAGAAAATATATATTCCAAAGATTTATGATCGAGGTGGAGAACAAATTTCTCCCCCAAAAATAATGATGCCAAATTCCAAAAGTAAAAACAATAGCCACGAGCACTAGATCATGAGTGGCATATCTAGTCTCGATAAGCTATAATGATTTAGAAGCACAAGAGATAGCACGTTCTCCTTTGCAAGAGAACGGCATCCAAACCAATACGACTAGTATCGGTACAGATAGCAAAGTCTTGGTCCCCCTCCAAGAATCACAAGAATAAAAGTATCGAAAAGAAAGAATTTCTTTTAAATAATCTTCTTTCCTGAAAAGTTAAAACTTTCAAAATTACATTTATCATTATGTAATAATCATTCTAGAAAATTTTACTATTTTCAAGTTAATATACTGTGTCTGACTGTCTCATCAAAGCTTTAGGAGATTCTTATCGATAACGTTGATCAAGCGCATCGACCAGAATTCTTAAAATACTCAATGGGCAATACAATCACAAAATCGTCTTCTATATGATGAAAATATCTCTTAAAAGTTTTGAGAATATTCTTTGCTCGTTTAAAATCAAAACCCAAATGTACTTATAAATAAATCTTATGAAAAAGATTTGCAAAATTTTTAAATTACTATTTTCATCCAAAATCAATAAATACAAGAATGGTCTCATCGAAATATTCATAGAATATTCGATTTATAAAATGGATGAAATAAGCTGGATAAACCGAATGACATAATAAGTCATTCATAAGAATCATAACGAGTGCGGAATGCGGTAAGTGGAATGCTAACTTCCGCAACTCGTAGCAAATGAAAACCGGTGGCAAGGTCGAGCTGAAAAGACCTTAACACTACTCAAAAGATTGCTTAGGTGACACTTCTAAGACAAATTCAAAAATACCGAAAAATTTCTCAAACTACATGAATGAGAGAAATAACACTTTCCTTATAAGTGGGCTTAAGGAATAAAATGATGCCATCAAGTTGGAATCAAAATCATAAAGGAAAAATAGAAATCTGCTTAACAGATTGAAAATGTCGAAGATGAATAGTCCACTCGAAAAATAGGATATGGGCTTCACAATGATTAAGCCGATCCTTCCAAAAAATCAATTCCGAAGCCTATGTAAATCGGCTCGGAAAGAAAAGTCTCATAAAATAATTTCGACATCAATAAAAGCAAATTGAGTGTTGCGGATCTACCATCCGGATTCACAATCCTCAAAGAAGTCATCAAGCCCAAAATATTCAAAGAAAAAGAATCGACAAGTTCTTTTGATATAAAAATAACGAGATGAAACCTATATCAAAAAGAACTCAAATAAGAAGATCACAAAATAAATGTAATCAAGGATTAAATGAGAAATACCTTGACCACGAGAAGTGCCACTAGGGGCTTGCACTGCATTGAGCTCTCCCTCCTTCTTACTTTGAAGTACGGGACATGCAGTAATATGGTGACCCGAATTCTTGCAATAGCGACAAAAGAGGGGTTTCGGACACTCCCTTGCATAGTGGTTCGTGGAACCACAATTGTAGCATTGACCACGACTAGAGGTAGGAGTCTTTGCTACCGGAATTTGTGGCTTCCCTTTCTTATTAGAATTGGAGCCTTTGAATTTGATAGGCCTCTTCAAGTTATTGTCGAAGTTCCGTTGGGCACGTACAACTTCAAC
Source organism: Allium cepa (assembly GCA_030765085.1). Taxonomy (NCBI): domain Eukaryota; kingdom Viridiplantae; phylum Streptophyta; class Magnoliopsida; order Asparagales; family Amaryllidaceae; genus Allium; species Allium cepa. The sequence goes on from CM060943.1 coordinate 779,018,348, forward strand.
ATCACCTTCATTATCGGCCTCTTCAAGACGAAGAGCGATATCAATAAGCTGATCAAATGAAACCTCAAGTTTCAGAAGTAATGGCTTCTTAAGATTCTTATTCAAGCCATAGACAAATCTCTGATTTTTCTTCAATGGGGTATTAATGTACTCAACCCCGTATTTGGACAGAGATTCGAAGGATGCGACATAGTCTGTCACAGAAGATTCACCTTGAACAAGGTCTATGAAACGCTGGGCTAAAGTTACTTTTTCAGCCTCCGACACAAATTTCGATTCGAATCTTTCTCGAAATTGCTCCCAAGTTAGATCCGCTTCAACGATTTTGGAAATTAGGAGCTCATTCCAATCTAGCGCTCTTTCCTGGAGCATGCTAGAAGCCACTTGGACTCGATGAAGGTCAATAAGGTTCATGCGAGAAAAGATGCGATCGCATGATTTAAGCCAAGTTTGAATTTCTATAACACTCTCGGATCCCCTGAATGGCCCTCCACCCAAATCGGTGTAGTCTCTGCACAAGCGTGCAAAACCGGATCTAGGATGAGTAGGCTCTGGATTGGGTCCGACTGCTTGAGCGTTCTTAACAAGATCTAGAAGCTGCTGGGTAGACATAAATACTCCATCCTAGGGAGTAGCACTAGATTGACCGACGCTGGGACGGCCTGGTCTAACCATTTTTCTTCTTTTAGAAAGAAAGAAAGAAGAGGAAAAAGTTAATCTCAAAATAAATATCAAGCAATCTTGATAGATAAAACAAGGGATCATAAAGAAAATAGGATGAATCGGTACGAAGACTCGAATAAAATCCTAAAGCACAACTCCTAAGAAAGACTTAGGACATGATCCTTGCTAAATTATTCTATATTGTTCCGAAGTTTGGCTCTGATACCAAGTTGTGACGCCCCACCTCTATACCCACGCTAGCCAAGAACACTACGGTGTAATGCTGTCAACTAGCACGGAGAATAACGCTGTTGAGGAGCGACCATCCGTGTAATTGCTTTGCGCGAGCACCGATATGTCAGATAGTATAACATGCATTTCTTTATCAAGAGGAAATCCGACATACCGATACAAACACAAAGCTACTACACAGTGGCTATAAAGGACCTCGGAAACAAATAAAGAAATAAACATAACATTAAATCAGTCACAGATAATTCATATCACAAAGGCGGAAATAGATATGAATATTACACTAACACAAGAAAGTGTATAACAGAGTAGTGGTCAAAAAGATCCACAATAATACAAAAGAATAGCAACACGTGCTTAACAAAAGAATACATCTATGAGTCTAAATCTCAAGTGTATACAACAAAATAAACTACTAATCTAAGTAGTTAGCCAAAAGTCAGAGGATGGTTCCAGATAGGAAGCTATGAGGAAGCACCTGTAATATCTCAGTCTGACCCGAGTATTATTTAAGAAGAAAATAATAAACGGATCAGTCTAGCTGTAAATATCATATGAAGTGATATATAATAAGAGATATGACATAAACATATAATAATCACAATGCCAAGCTGTGATAAATAAGTAATTGAAAATCAACAAGAGATTAATCAATATCACAATAATCTACTCAAGATAAAAAGGAATGTCATACTCCTAATTTCATTCACCAAGCCACAATAAATGACATATATATCAATGCCCATCGTAAAAGTTGGTGAAACATAAATTCCAGAAATCAACACACGAAATCTAGAAATCACAAAAAGGTATGTGTAAGTGGAATCACACAAGTGGTGTCTAGGCTAACCGAAAAGGTATGTGTGAATGGAATCACACAAGTGGTGTCAAGCCTAACCAAATCACAAAAAGTATGTGTGAACGGAATCACACAAGTGGTGTCTAGGATAACCGAAAAGGTATGTGCGAATGGAATCACACAAGTGGTGTCTAGCCTAACCAAATCACAAAAAAAGTATGTGTGAATGGAATCACACAAGTGGTGTCTAGGCTAACCGAAAAGGTATGTGCGAATGGAATCGCACAAGTGGTGTCTAGCCTAACCAAAAAGCAAAAAGGTATGTGTGAATGGAATCACACAAGTGGTGTCTAGCCTAACCAAACAGCAAAAAGGTATGTGTGAATGGAATCACACAAGTGGTGTCTAGCCTAACCAAACAGCAAAAAGATATGTGTGAATGGAATCAAACAAGTGGTGTCTAGGCTAACCGAAAAAGTATGTGTGAATGGAATCAAACAAGTGGTGTCTAGCCTAACCAAACAGCAAAAAGGTATGTGTGAATGGAATCACACAAGTGGTGTCTAGGCTAACCGAAAATGTATGTGTGAATGGAATCACACAAGTGGTGTCTAGCCTAACCAAACAGCAAAAAGGTATGTGTGAATGGAATCACACAAGTGGTGTCTAGGCTAACCAAAAAAGTATGTGTGAATGGAATCACACAAGTGGTGTCTAGCCTAACCAAACAGCAAAAAGGTATATGTGAATGGAATCAGACAAGTGGTGTCTAGGCTAACCGAAAAAGTATGTGTGAATGGAATCACACAAGTGGTGTCTAGCCTAACCAAACAGCAAAAAGGTATGTGTGAATGGAATCACACAAGTGGTGTCTAGGCTAACCAAAAAGGTATGTGTGAATGGAATCACACAAGTGGTGTCTAGCCTAACCTCGCAAACAAAGAGACATCGCACATTGCTAGTCTAAACCATAAAGATGATCATCATGATCAACGAGAAGTGTCAATTACAATAAGCTAGTAAATATATGAGCTTAGCTTCATGTCCTATAACCACTAGCTTAACTTAAATATTTACGAACAAACTGTAAATCTTCACTAGAAAATTGTCACAAGAGATTCAATCGAACAAGTCCAAGAATTAACCGACGAGGTAAACGCAAGCGTTTCATACCACTTGTTTTACTAAGTCGTTTAATTAGATTTCTCATACGAGTGAGGTAAAGGTTTGTATATACTAATAGATTGGAAATCGGTTTGAGGAAACGAGCTTTGTTATAAAATAGTGTTGAAATCATTTTAGGAAAGAGTTTTGATATTTACTACTAGTATAGAAAATCTTTATATTTTTAAAGTGACAAATCACAAAGAAGATTGTAGGAACAATCAATCACTAAGATTCACATTCGAAAACGTGGATAAAATCCAATGAAATCGATATAAAATCCATCAAAGTGGATATATCTAAAATTCCCAAAGAAAAGGTCATCAAAGTCGATAATAAATGATAACAACAAAAAGGGAGACAACACGAATCGATTAAAGTTGGATATTCAAACGAATTAGCAAAATAGGCTAATCTGGCAAATTTGAGCAGGTCGGTCGACCGGACTCCCTGAGTCGGTCGACCGAACCATAGGTTGGAAACTTCTCGGGCACCAGGTCGGTCGACCGAACCAGGGGGGTCGGTCGGCCGAACCAGGAACAGAAGTGCAACTGCACATTTGGAAGCAGGTCGGTCGACCGAGCCAGGGGGGTCGGTCGGCCGGACCTGTTTTCAGCCTCTTCCCTGCCTATTACAAATGAGGTTCAATCTTGACCAAATTGCATTCCCTCGAGCAACGGCGCTAAGGGATTATGCCAATCGACTACCCGGCCCTATATGCTCCTCGATGCATCACCAAAAACATGTTCAAACATCAAAGTTAGGATTTTTAACGAATTGAACTCAAAACACTAAAAATTGGAATATTCACAAAAGCAATCCAAATCAAAATCAAATGCACATGAATAAGTGTTAGGAATTCATACCTAACAATAGAAGAGAATCATAAGCATAGATGTGAGATTAAAAATATCACCTTTGAACTAAAATTTATGAAGATGAAGCTTGAAAGCAAAGGGGAATCAACCACACTTCAATCTCAACACAAGAAGCTTGAATCTAAGCTTAAAAGAGAAACATTTCCTAAATTAGGTTTAGGAATTTTCTGAAATTGAATGGAGAAAGAGTTGGAGAAGAAGAAGGAGATGCTTACCAATGGGTTCTCATAGATTCTGGAGCAAGAACTTGGATTTTGCTATGGAACTAGGGCTTGGAGTTTTAATTTCCACTCCTCTCCACCATTGTTGCTAAAGCTTGAAGGGTTAGGAAAATAGAAAGGAGGTAAATGAAGAGGAGAGGGTTGGGACCGAATACATAAGTGGGGGTTAATGGGCTCAGCCCAAACCAAAACCCTAAGTGAAAAGTAGCAAAAATCAACTTTCTCCAAACACATCGAAGCTTATACTCAAAAAGGTCGCAAACGTCATTTTGAACTCAATGGGGGTGGTCTCGAGTCCTAATTCGGCCGTATGCAAAAAGTAGCTTTTCGGACTAAAATCTGACTAACGATAAAATATTTAAATATAAAATCGATAAATATGCGGGTTGTTACACTTGACTTCTCCCCCAGGGATTTACTACTCTGACTTTTGGCTGACCATTTAGATTAGTAGTTTTTGTCGTTTACACTTGAGATATAGACTCATAGATGTATTCTTTTGTATAGCACGTGTTGCTATTCTTTTGTTTATGTGGTTCTTTCATGACCACTACTCTGATGTTCACTTTCATGTGTTAGTTATATATTCATATAGTTTTCCGCCTTTGTGATATGGATGTCTGTGACTGATTGTGTTATGTTTATTTCTATATTTGTTTCCGAAGATTTATTTATAGCCACCGTGTGATAGCTTTGAGTTTGTATCGGTATGTCGGACTTCCTTCTTAAATGAAATGCATGCTATACTATCTGACATATCGGTGCTTGCACAAAGAAGTTACATGGACGGTTGCTCCTCAACAGCCTTATTCTCCGTGCTAGTTGACAACATTACTCCATAGTGTTCTTGGCTAGCGTGGTTATTGAGGTGGGGCGTCACAAAAACTATTTCCAATCTACAAGTAATTACATCCTGTGATTATCATCACTAATTACTTCACTAAGTAATTATACATTAAGTAATTATACTTAAACAATTTCCCCAAATGATTATCTCTAATTAATTAATCTGATTAATTATTAAAAATTAATCACATAAATTAATTATTTAATAATCCTAAGTTAATGATCTTCATTAATTATTAACAATTCTTTAATTACTTTTCTTAAGTAATTAAACTTAACTTAAATTAATTATTATTAATTAAAATTTAATTAATCTTAAATCATTAATTAATAATCTAATTTTATCTAATTAATGATTTGTTAATTACAAATTAATTACCCCTAAATTAATTAACTTAAACCTTAATTATTTAACTAATTAACCCTTAATTTACTAACTAATAGTCCATAATTACTAATTACTTAATACTAATCATTAATTAATTAATTGACTTAATCAACATTAATCATTAAACCTAAATTATTTTTAAGATAAATCATTCTTTTACTAATGACTTAATTCCATTAACATATGCATTTAAAACATTTCATTTTAAAATCTACTTTCAAATTTCATTTCAAATTTAAGGTTTAAAATGATTAACAAATTTAAACTTTAACAAAATTTAAAAAAAATTACAAACCTTTTTAAATCAAATGTTAAAGAACACTTATCTTATAAAAGAGATTTATAAGAGTTTTAAAATCAAATTCATTTAAATTCAAAACATCTTAAAATATACTTTATACCTTAAACATTTAAACTTTTTCAAACATTTGATCGTTTAAAATTTTATTTGTTTCAAACTAGGATACAAAAGTAAATTTGAATCCACACTTCAAACTTTGATTTAAAACTCAGTTTAGATCCTGCTTATATTTTTAATTTTAATTTTAAAAATTAAAACAGTGCAAGGTTTTTAAACCTGTAACAAAACACTGACCCGAGCCCATCACTCAATAGCTTCGAGTCGAAACCCTCCTTGCTTCAAGCCTCACTCGAAGTTTACTTGAGAAAACTCGAGTCCCACTTCACTACTCAACCCAGACTTCACTAGAGAAAAAAAAGTGCACCGTGCACTTGCAACGTGCACGTGCACCGTGCACATGCACCAGTGATGCCTCCACTTTCGATCATCCACTACAACCTCCACAGATCGGCAAGCATCCATACATTCGTCCCTGATCATCAGAACATCCAAAAACAACTCGAAATCAAAATCGAACTTCAAAAGCAAAATTGGAACTAGAAGCCAAACTTGGAAAACCTTCGAACCACTTCTTCCGACCACCGAGGTGCCTGAAATTCCGCCCATAACCTCGTCAACACCTCTACATCCATTCCCCCGAATCTGGTGGAACTCGATCCACCAGAGAGTTCGAGGTGAAGCAAATCCCGACCCTCGACAAAACTAGGTTTAGAACCATCTCTAGCCAACCACCGTCGCCACAATGTCTCGAACACCCTCATGCCATTTTTGTCGACCTCTCCGATCGTTTCCCTACCACCAGTGAGAACCCCAACCTCCCAGAACACAGAGATCATCAGAAATCACCCAGAACCCAATTTCTGATCAAACCCAAATTTCTCAGCACACCCAAGATCAAAAATCATATTTTTAATACCAAAATTCGTCATTTACACTTACAAATAAAATTATAAATCCAAATATAAAATTATAGTGCTTTATTTTTAACCCGTTCCAGCTTACCACTATATTTTCCCTAAATTTTGATTAATTACAACATTAAAATCTTTGAAACTATTTTTAGAACGTATATTATGCTGTTATAATCATGTTCCTTTCAAGAATCAAAGCTCAATTTTGATTGCATGAGAGTATTTAGATTTTTGAAAGTTGTTTGAGCCTGTAAAATATACAGAGACGGTCTGTATACATATATACAGATACACACACACACACATTTAAACAGAAAAATTCAAGCATAGAACCAGATAAACACAAACATGCAAACAATATTACAACCTTCACTTACAATTTATCACATGCATTTCGGAAATCATTTATTAAACAGCATGCATAGCAAAATTCAGATCATACTTATAAGGTCATCGCATACTAGTTCAAGATTTATCAGGCTTACCAAGTTTACTCACCTGTTAATGAATGAACAGAGGAGTTTGAAACTGGAATTGAAAGCTTGAGACTGCGGTTTTGAATCTAGTCTGATCTTTGATTTTAAAACCTGAGTGTCTTTGCTTATTTGATTTAAAAACTTGAAACTGGAATGTGCATGTCACTAAATCTCGCATGCATGCTATTGAAATTTGTGTGAGGATGTCTCAGATTCAAAACAGAGAAAAATGCTTGTAGGCCTTTGATGATGTTCAGACTTTGATTTTGAACATTGCTTAAATTTTGAGGATGATAGGTTTGAGAAAGAATGCATGCATGCTTTGAGTTTTCAGATTTTGAAAAGAAGATAAAAAAAAAGAAAGGAAGAGGAGGAAAACATGTTTTATAAGTAAAAATGATTTATTTTAAAATAAAAAGGAAAAATCAAAAACAAAATATGACACTTGTCATATACATTAGTTATTTAAATTGCATATGTTTTATTTAGCTTTAATATGATAACATTTGTCCTTTAAGCCTCTATTTTAATTTAAAAATATTAATAAAAGCTTTTAACTTACTTTATTAATCCTTATATAAATGTATATTTGAATTTCTTATCTGTATATATATATATTAATTACTTTAAAAAAAATTGTATATAAAATTAAAAGTTTATACATATATTTTAAATCCAAATATTTTAAAATATCTATTCTTTTGAATTTCAAAACTTTAAATTCAAATTCAAATCAAATTATAAAATCCAATTTAAAATCAATAACATATTCAATCTAAACATTTCTATTTCTATAAAAATCTATTTATGTTTATAAAAACTAAGTATTATAATTATTATTTGAAAATAACAATTTATCAATTTTAAATAATTTTAAAGGAGATTTTCATATTTATTTTTTTAATTTATAAATTAGTAATTTCAATAGTTAAACCAAATAATTATCCAATTATCTAATGCCCAAAAATCCGGGTCATTACATTTATAAATTATATAAATATCTCTTATGATAACATTTTAAAATATAAAGTATACTTTGATATAAAACATTTCATGATAACGATTTAAAAGTGAAGAAATGGTATATACATGTAAATTTTGATTTTAAGGTTATATTTAAATAAAAGAAATTTTCTATGTATTAAATATAATCAATAAATACATTTCTAACTAGTTTCTAAAAGAAGTAATTTCAAATAAAATCTTACCTCTATGAAATGAGAATTTTAATTAATCGACTTAGTAGTACTAGTGATATGGAACATTAGTATCACTACATTGATTAGTTCTTTGACTTGATGTGAGGAGGGAGATCATGCATCTATTCTAACGACCCAGATTCGACCTTCGAACATCGGCACCGAATACGACACTCGTATTCAAATGCCGCAGATCCAAATGTCAAATCTGGTTCGCCAGAGCTTATAACACATTAAGTACAACACAGCGGAAGAAAAGAATAATACATTTGATATACAACATTGATACAATATGATACAACAGAACGATACAATGAATATCAACATACATCAGAGATATAATACAAGACGATAGCAGCGAAAGAAAAGATAACACCAGCAGCGGAACAATAACTCCAATATGGTCTTCAAGGAAGAACTCCAGCATCGGTAATCTCCATCTCCAAGGCACCAATACAGAAATAGCTCGAACTCCCGATAACGATGCACAAAGATAAGCAAGTGCAGTCCTGATCCAAAGACTGAACTAGCTACAGATAATCTACTAAACCTGACTACTTGAAAAACCCAACTCTAGACTTCCCGTGTGGGAAAATAGCGGGTACCCAGAGTTAAGGAAAGGAACAATAAACTCCAGGTCTGTCATGGGACTAGTGTGAGCAAACAAAAGCAGTTTGGTCTTTAAAACAAACAACAAAAGAATTTAAAATAAATCCGTAATGCTTTTTAGAAAATGAAACTACCATAAGGCGTCCCTCCATACACACAATGCAAACGCAGAATTGGAGGAGATTTCTCCCTATGATAGTAAAATATGCTTGATATGAGAAAATTTCTTTGATATTATTACTAGTGCATAGTATAGAAAACCATTTCGAAAGTATAATATAAATCCTAGCCAGCGTAGACATTCCGAACTATGCCTACTATAGCTACCATCTAAACAGTGGTGACCACCATAAGTAAATGCCAGGTTGTATAAAAAGAACCGTACAAGGCGTGTATTGAAGAATCGATTTCCAACAAATGGTCAGGCTAAGGAACTTTCTGCTGCCACATAGGTATGCCTCTGGCGGGACGTCCCGAGAACCTAACCAGATCTCTACCAACACAAGGTCGGGTTACCTCTGTAACTAGGTAACTACTACTCGAGAGTGCCATCCCCTGGTCCTTTGGGACCCTTATCCGAAGTACCTCTAATCCAACAACCACAAAGCAATCACAAAGTAATAGATTTGCAGTATCCACTTGAGTAAGTATCTGGGGTCCATACCATGATACCACCCTTTTCCAGAAGGGAATGACAAACCCTAAAGGGTGCGACCCTCATAACCTTGCCCCATCTTTCCTGTTTCGACCATTTCCAGGGTGTGAGGTCCTAATGCAGTCTCATCCACAAAGCTGCGCTTTATGCAAAAGCCAAGCTTTGATCAACAATGATACACAGGAGCACTAGCATGCCACACTACCAAATTTAGGAGTATGTCACTGATAAATATCAACTACATAACCTCTGAGCTCGTACGTCTCAGAGAAGGGTGTTAAGCTAAGAGAATAAATTCTCCGCCACCAAGCAGAAATGTATTTGATAGAGATCAGTTTAATATCTCAAAGTGTAGTGTCAGACACACAACCATACAAGTCTGTTCCGGTTTCGAACAGAACCTAAGGCACTTCTGAAGAAGCCCTTGCAATCCGGGTATTCACAATCCTGATCGGACTTCCCATCACATATGGGGAACTCTATACCGGAGCAACTTAGTGCGGAGTCAATCGACATGTTATCCTTTCGTTCTCGAAGACACCCGGTCTTCAACACCGGTCTTCAATTGCAATCCATAACGTCGTATCACTATTCGAAATGGGCTATATGACACAAGGTCCTCTCCCGGCTAAATCGAATAATGTGCGCAAAATTTAAAAACGTATGGATATGGGATTTAAGTTAAGTCACACAACTTATCAAAATCCAAAACTTTACTTCAAATGGTTAAACAAATTACCATTTCAAATCTTTAAAAAAAAAGATTTATTTCACAAAGTTCACCTAGTTTCACAAAGATCTATCCATAGATTTCAAAACAAATTTCCATTTCAATTGGATTAACTCAATTAAATCTTTAAATTAAAGATTTAATTTATAACTCTCAAAACACGTTCCCAAAGGTTTATTCATAACTTGGAAGACCATTTTCATTTTTAGACTTGAAAACCTTTTAACACAAATTAGAAGTTCATTTCTTATGTGAAAGCTTTTATTATTTGAAAACAAATAGTTTACGTTTTGGAAAAAATCGATCTGATTTATACAAGTTAAAATCTTGGGTTAAATTTAAATTACCAAAACAACACTTTTTAAAATGGTTTAAAAACCCATATAAACACATGTATAAGTTGAATAACCTTTTTAAACCATAGTTTCCAAATCATAGAATTCAATTTCACATATTGAATTCAAATTTAAATCAAATTACTTAAATTTCAAAATTCAATCAAGTTATTCAAAATAACTTTTATTTTCGAAATTCATTTTCAAAAGCTTTCAATTCTGATTCCAAAACTATTTTGGATTCAAAAAAAATTCAATCTTTAAAACTATTTCAAAATCTGTGACTTAACCCATTTCCACAAGCAATCCATATTTGTGTGTGTATAGGTGTGGTCTGGGGGTTTTACCCAATAAAAGTGCAACATCATCAGTCAGCACAGATTCAAATACAGCAATATATTTGATAAGCGGTATAAACCATAACGCTTATATCCGATAAGCGGTATAAACTATAATGCTTATCTTCTATTCACATATCACATATATATATCACAGATAATAAACTACGTCAAGCAAAGCTCAAATAAAACAGTGTATATCAGGGTATCAAACAATCATCCAATAGAATCCAAACTTTCATAAGTGAGATCAGTTAATCCTTTAAATTAATTGGAATCAGATTAATTACTTATGAATAATTTACTAATTATGGTAAATTAACATTAATCAATTACAAATTATTTGATTAATTATTCTTTAATCATTTATTAATTAACAATTAATAATAAATTAATTAAACTATAATTATTAATTAAACAACCTTTAATCATTAAATGATTATCCTTTAAATTAATTCATTATTCTTTAATTGATTATTCTTAATCAACTCCATTAATTAATTACTCCTCAATTAATTATCCTTTCTTAATCACCTTTATTAATTAATTAACCTTTAATTAATTATCCTTGATTGCTCACATTTAATTAATTAATCATATTAATTAGTTATCCTTAAATTAATTATTATTTGATCACTTGGTTAATCAACCTTCAATCATAAATTAGTTACTTTTAATTAAGTAATTATCTCTAAGAAATTAATTACCCTTAATTACTTAATTAATTTATTAATTATCTTTATTAATAAATCAGCCCTTAAATACTTTCATTAATTAAATCTTTAAGTCATTATTTAATTAACCCGACTCATGAAATTATTTTACCTTAATTCTTAATGGATTAATAAAATTTAACAAATCACTTTGATTAAAACAAATAACCCTTTAATTTAATCATATTGATAATTAATCACCTATCCTAATAATTAATTATTAGATTCTATTTGAAAGCATTAAGAATAAAATACATAATATACATTTTATTTTAAAAACAATCAATTTTTAATGTTTAATTTAAAAATTAAATCTTGTAAATTTGTTAAAACTTATTTAATTTTCATTTTAACTTCTAAAATATGATTAATAAATTTGAAAACTTTATTAAATTCATCATTAGTTCACCCTCCTATACTTGTCAAAACTTGCTTTAAACATTTAAATAGTTTTAAACTTTGTTAAATATTTAACTAAAATCAAAAAGAAAACTTGCTGTATTATCACTCCCCGAGCCACACTTCCCTTTACCCGAGCCAAACCCTCAAATGCACGAACTCGACTTCGAGTTCATCCCAGAACAACCCGAGTAGAATCAAATTTTTCAAAACTTAAGTTTTCTAACCTTTTTTCTTGGTATATCAAAACATACTCGAGACCGACACGAGTTAACGCGATTGAAATCTCGAGACCGTCCCCAGTGCTACCCTTCTTCTTCCTCCTTAATTTTCCCGATACACAAAACACACATGTGCACGATGCACACCAATCTGGCCATCACCGATCAAGTCGCCACCCACCACCACGTCGACGTTGGCCCCCTGAGCTTCCCAAACACCCAAAAATTCAAAATTGCCCACAAGTCAAAATCGAGCATTCACGTACAAACTAGAACTAACCCCTCATTGAAAAAACTTCCCCTGCCTTCGCTACGGACCACCGGAGGCCCAGGGACTCCGGCCACGTGTTCCCTGACTATCGACGCTTCTTTCCCCTAATTCACGTACCACTCGATCATTTAGGGACATCGTGATGGCCTCGCGACTCTAGGCAACCCAAAAACTAGTTCGAACCCTAAATCAACCAATTCCTATCGCCACAACACTTTATAAATTCAATTCATATTTTTCTCAAACCCACTGATGTATCAGCTAGTTTCCCCCTAATCGCGATCCCTAGCTTGCCGTTGATCAGCGGGTTTTGACGAAAATACCCATTCTGTTCAACTCACGATTTCGTTCGATTTTTAAACTTAAAAATCACGAAACTTTTACCAAAAATCATTATTTATAATTTTGAGTGAAGTTATGAATTTGAAACTTGGAATTAAACTGATTGATTTTCCACTTATATTTGGTCATCACTGAATATTCTGGTTTTAAATATAATCACTTGATAAACTATTTGGATTTATTTTTTTGATTGATGTTACATTCATGTGATCATCCTTCATTCAGTAATCAAAGCCTAAAATAGATTATGTAGGGAGAAATTTGATTTTCTTTCTTATGATCTTGAGCCTGTGTATGTGCCAGAGGTATATAATGTGATGTACCCAGGCATATGCATGAATTACAGAGCAATTCATATCATATTCCAGCTAATTACCATCCATGCAAACAAATTTTCACACAGAATTAACACAAATATCAAGGCATAACATAGATTTAAGCTTTATCTAGGATAGTTCGCTCACATTGGAGTTGCAACAGAGAACAGAGCAGAAAGGAACTTTGGTTTTGTTGAATAGAGACAGGCCATTTTATTTCTTTGATCTGCAAAAGTTTATTAATACAAAACTTTGTTTAAATTTCCTATCGTATTTGTTACTTACTTCATTAATAACAAACAAAAGAATCAATTTACTTATAGTTTTGAATTTGTTTAAAGCTTCAAAATTGTTTTATTTTTTAGGCTGCAGACTTCAGATTTACATTTGCTTTGAATTTCCCTCTGTAACTAATTGATATGATTGTTTAAATCTTTGTTTTTATTGCTGATTACTAACCTCAAATTCAAATTTAAAAAAAAATAAATTTACTTGCCTTTGTTCTTTTTTCCAGAGAAACTTTTTTCTTCCAGGTTTCTACCCTTTTTCTTTGTTTTGAAATTCTGCTTTTCAGGTTGCTTGTTGAAGCTTTGAACTTGCATACTTTTAGGTTTGTTTGTGATCTGCAATTCCAGGTTGAAGTTTTCTTTTGCTTGCTCAAATCCTTTTGAACAGATTTTGTTTCAGATTTTTTTTTTAGAAGAGAATGACAGTTCTTTTTTTCTGATTTTTTTCTTTCTTCTATCTTTCCTTTGGGGTTAATACTTGAGATACTCAATCTTTAGTTACCGTTGTTTCAGATTTTGCTAAGGTACTTAATAATTTCATATGGAGAACTGAAAAGTTTCTATAATTTTAAATTTCATTTTTATATTCAAATAAATGTAATGAATTCCATTTTTAAAGAGAAATTAATTATGGAATCTTAAACACTTGTAAACCTTATACTTACATATGTATGTTTATTCTTTGTTATTTTACAAGGATGAGAGAATTTAAAAAAAAATATCCTATTCATTCTGTAAATAAATGTACTTCTTTTCCTATTTACATTTACACAGACAAAATCTTATCCAAATTAATTTTCACATTTAAATAAACACAAAATTTTCTTTTATTTACTTTTGTACAACTTTTTAAAAGAAAAGATGGATTTAAAATTTTTGATTTCATATTAACAAATAGTTACATTTATTTACATAAGAGAATTTGACTTAAGAATAATATTTTGAAAATGAGTACACTAATTTTTCTTTTTATTACAACCCCTAAATATTAATATATTTAAAGTTTAGAAAAACAACCTTTTATTAACTTTTCACTAATCTCAAGATTTTAATTCCTATTTTATTTTTAATACATTTTATTTTGAAACCCAATATTTGTTTATAAATCACTTATTCTTATATTTAAAATCAAATTTCTATTTATCCCCAATACATTTATTTTCCTAAAACCAATTTTTTTTCTAAGCTACTTATGGTTGAATTTCTAATTAAACTTCTATTTATAATCAAAAATTATCTATTCTAGAAATCTCAAATTAATTCACAGTTTAATTTCAAAAATTAATTTAATTGCCAAATTAAACTTAGTAAAATTTTAGGAATGTTACAGATTCCCCCTTAAAAAAAATTTGTCCCCGAAATTTGCTAGGAAGACAACAAAGAAAAGATGATAGATAAAGAAATGAATGATCAGATCAGATCGAAATATTTATTCTGCATTTGGTTTACCAAATCAGAATATTAACAATATCAAAACAAACTCATTCAATTATTTCACAAGATACTCGGGTCTACCGGTTTACGAATATGCAAGGGCATTGATTAGTTCGAAGGGATAACTAATCGTTCGTAGAATATATTGGATCACAGAGAATAGATAAATGGATTTAATGTTCCATAATTCTCAAACACTAGGTATGGATTCCAACTTAGGTCGGAATACTCCAAAGTTTATACCAATTTGTCCTTCTTCGGACTTTGATATACACAAGAAATTACAATAGAACTCCCAATTTGGTTTTAACCGATATCGTTTTATTGATACAATTCAAATTTAGCTTCATATTCTATTAACCAATTTTACTCAATTTAAAATTTCCAATTTAAAATTTTCAATTTCAATTTCAATTTCATTAAAGTTTAGATGGAAAAACTGAAAAGAAACCAATGAAGATACGAAGCAAGGATTTTCTATAATGACACGTAGGGCCACCATCACACCGAAACTTCTTTTTGGAGATGCTACGAAGATATCAAAGAATTTTGGAATCAAATCAAAGGAGATTGATAGAGAAAAGTTGTTTCCACTATTGCAGGGTATTAACCATTTGTAGTGGCAGTCCCCCATTCCCTATCTCGTCCTCTTCTTGCACTCATACTTACTATCAGTGGATAGTAAGAGAATTTACTGAGGCATTCAAATGGATATCTTATGGATATACTCATTCTAGGGTATACTTCACCCTATCTCTAATGAGTTACTCAATGTGTTATACCCCTGAGCTAAAGTTTTAACCCTCTGCTCTGATACCAATTCTAATGACCCAGATTCGACCTTCGAAAATCGGCACCGAATATGACACTCGTATTCAAATGCCGTAGATCCAAACGTCAAATCTAGTTCGCTGGAGCTTATAACACATTAAGTACAACACAGCGGAAGAAAAGAATAATATATTTGATATACAACATTGATACAATATGATACAGCAGAACGATACAATGAATATCAACATACATCAGAGATATAATACAAGACGATAGCAGCGGAAAGAAATGGTAACACTAGCAACGGAACAATAACTCCAATATGGTCTTCAAGAAATAACTCCAGCATCGGTAATCTCCATCTCCAAGGCACCAATCCAGAAATAGCTCGAACTCCCGATAACGATGCACAAAGATTAGCAAGGGCAGTCCTGATCCAAAGACCGAACTAGCTCCAGATAATCTACTAAACCTGACTATCTGAAAAACCCAACCCTAAACTGCCCGTGTGGGAAAATAGCGGGCACCCAGAGTTTAGGAAAGGAACAATAAACTCCAGGACTGGTGTGAGCAAACAAAAGCAGTTTGGTCTTTAAAACAAACAACAAAAGAATTTAAAATAAATCCGCAATGCTTCTTAGAAAATGAAACTAGCATAAGGCCTTCCGCCACACACACAATGCAAAGGCAGAATTGGAGGACATTTCTCCTTATGATAGTCAAATATGCTTGATACGAGAAAATTTCTTTGATATTATTAATAGTGCATAGTGTATAAAACCATTTCGAAAGTATAATATAAATCCTAGCCAGCATAGACATTCCGAACTATGCCTACTTAGCTATCATCTAAACAATGGTGACCACCATAAGTAAATGGCAGGTTCTAGAACTAAAAGCGTACAAGGCGCTATTGAAGAATGGATTTCCAACAAATGGTCGGGCTAAGGAACTTCCTACTGCCACATGGGTGCGCCTTTGGCGGGACGTCCCAAGAACCTAACCGGATCTCTGCCAACACAAGGCCGGGTTACCTCTGTAACAAGGTAACTACTTCTCGAGCGTGCCATCCCCTGGTCCTTTGGGACCTTTATCCGAGTACCTCTAATCCAACAACCACAATGCAATCACAAAGTAATAGATTTGCAGTATCCACATGAGTAAGTATTTGGACTCCATTCCATGATACCACCCTTTCCCAGAAGGGAATGACAAACCCTAAGGGGCGCGACCCTCATAACCTTGCTGCATCTTTCCTGTTTCGACCATTTTCGTGGTGTGAGGTCCTGATGCAATCTCATCCACAAAGGTACGCTTTATGCAAAAGCCATGCTTTGATCAACAAATGATACACATCGGCACTCAGCATGCCACACTACCAAATTTGGTAGTATATCACTGATAAATATCAACTACATAACCTCTGAGCTCGTACGTCTCAGAGAAGGGTGTTAAGCTAAGAGAATAAATTCTCCGCCACCAACCAGAAATGTATTTGATAGAGATCAGTTTAATATCTCAAAGTGTAGTGTCAGACACACTACCATACATGTCTGTTCCGGGTTCGAACAGAACCGAAGGCACTTCTGAAGAAGCCCTTGCAATCCGGGTATCCACAATGCCGATCGGACTTCCCATCACATATTGAGAACTCTTTACCGGAGTAACTCAATGCAGAGTCAATCAACAGGTTATCCTATCGTTCTCGAAGACACCCAGTCTTCAACACCGGTCTTCAATTGCAATCCATAACATCGTATCACTATTCCGAATGGGCTATAAGACACAAGGTCCTCTCCCAGCTATACAGAATAATGAGCGTAAATTTTTAAAACATATGGATATGGGATTTCAGTTAAGTCACAACTTATCAAAATCCAAAACTTTACTTCAAGTGGTTAAACAAATTACCATTTCAAATATTTAAACAAAAAGATTTATTTCACAAAGTTCACCCAGTTTCACAAAGATCTATCCATAGATTTCAAAACAAATGTCCATTTCAATTGGATTAACTCAATTAAATTTTATATTAAAGATTTAATTTGTAACGACCCGCCGCTCTGACCGCCTCCAGTCGGTAATTAAACCAACTTGAGACGTTCAAAATGACGGATTGTTATTCAGTTTATAGAGTTTAAACAGAAACAGCCACAGAATCACAGAATAATCATAATATTTTACATAAATGAATTTTTTATACATATATCAGAGTTTGTACAATGAATTAAATTTTATACAGTGGAACAATTTTTATTAAGTACAAGAAAATTTTTCTGAAAAGCTTTAGTGAAGTGCTTTCCCCTCTCTCTCTAACTTCGCTGCCTGAAAATCTTCAAGCTGAAAAGTACTCGGTCTGACCCGAGCGTTTTATGCAAAACACAAAAACACTCGAGTCAGGATTAATCTTTATTCAAGTAAATAAATTTGCAATGAAATGAATAAAATAGTAACAGCAGTAAAGCATGAACATGTGTGGACAGTGGTTAAGGTCGAGGCATAGCGATGAATGGATGAAGAGACCAGCAGTGAATAAAAAAAACACAGAGGCAACAGTGATGCATGCTGCAGCATACCAGAGCATAAAGAAGTACAAAATGAAAACTACAAGAAATCATGTATGCAGACCAAATGCTCAATGACACAAATATACAACAACAAGCATCAGAGTGCAAAGTGCTCGAGTACAATGAACAAAGAACAGCATGCACCAGTGATGAAAGTTACAAACATCAAGTGTCGACCAGGCAGAGAGATACACAAGTTTAGTTCAAATACCAGTGATACAAGAGCAACACAGTTGCAAACAACATGACAGTACTGCACCAATGCAAAATGGAATATATGCAACAAGATGAACCGCAAAGCCAAACAAGTGCAGGTGAACAAGTGATACCAGCTACAAATAAGCTAAGACCATATGGTCAGTGCACAAGAACAAGGCCCAACAAAATCACAAACCAAGTGCAACTGGAAATAACAACATGCAATGCATGACTACAACGACAAAGGTTCAAGGCTGAGACAAACCCAATGCACCAATGCAACAGCATACGAGGTGCAGACAACTCGACTCAACAGCAATGCATGACTACAACTACAGAGACCACAGTTACTACACAACACAGCAGCAATCAAGATGGTGGCAAATGTATACAAGTGATACATGAACCAGAACAGAGTTTTTTTTCACTTTGAATAACATTCACTGTTGTTTTATACTTATAGTGAGATTTTTAAAATTTAATTTAACTTAAACCAAATTTTAAAACATGCTGTGTGACATAACAACAAGTTTTACTTAAATTCTAAGTACTAACATCAAAGAGTTCAAGAGAATATGAATTTTGATCCAAGTTTTAAGCTTGAAAACTGGTAACAGAGATAACAATGGGACATGTACATATATATATACAGGAAATCATCACATTCATTCCAGGTCTCATCATGCAACCATAATTTTTACTTTGGATTTAAAGAGTGAAGTTACTCAAATTTCACATGCAAACACATCACACAAAATTCTTTCAAGTACCACCAAATTGTAACAGATCTTAGTCTTAAGTTTTTTTTAAAGTTTTGTCCACATTAGTTTGAAAACAGAGGAGCCAATTAGCATCAATCAGGCATACAAAAACATATGGTGGTGCAGACTACAAATGAGTGCAAACAAAATAAACCAAATGCAACAGTTATACCAACATAATGCAACAATGAAGCACTGAAGTATGCAGACCAGCACCAGGGTTAAACATATATGGATAGAGTGGAATCAAGTCAAAGCATACCAACACAGGTAAGACAAGAACCAGTTTTAAGTGTTTGCAAAAAAAATTCATTAATAAGTCCAAATATAGTGCCACAACTTGTAACAATAGTATGGAAATTTACAGAAAGGTTGGGCTTACATTTTTTTCAGTAAAAGAAAGAAAATTTCAAAACTTACTTAGTTTGTTACTAAACATGGTGCAAGTTTAAGGCACAAAACCAGAGATTAAAAAGTACACAGTCAACATGTAAAACAAAATATTCATTCATATATCTAGGATGCAATACAACTTTAACTCCCTACATCTCAGCAACCAAAGATTTAAAAGAACAAAGGTTTACTCACAGCTTTAATTACTGAAATGTGGCACATGGTTAAACAACATTTTTTTTCCTTAACTGTTTGCTTTTATTTCAGAAACAAAAAAGGAAGAGAGAGATTTGGGTTATAATATGGTTTACCTTGTACTTCTGAAAATAAATGCAACTCAGTTCAATGACCCATAGTTTTTACTTTGATTAGTTGCTGAAAACACATAGTATATCCAAACCATAGATTATCATTCATAGCCTGGCATGGTTTGCACTGTAACACAGAGTGTTACAGGTAATAGAAGAACAAAAATCAACATTTAAAGGGAAAGAAAACTTAAGCATAGCAACCATTCACAAGCCAAAATGATCCACATTCATACATGTATATTATCACTTATACAAAACAATTCCAGGTACCAAACCAAAAATCACAACACACACTAGGCCTAAGTCATTTATTTACAGGTAAACAGAGAAAAAAGGATTTGGTTTGCTAAGTCGATTTCAGGTTGTAAAAGAATCAAGCCTTTGATTTTCAAGCTTTGCCTTAAAACTTTTAAAAACTGCAGTTGCCCCAAGCCAAAATCCCATACTATATTCAAGATTTTTTTTTTCTTTAGTTTGAAAACTACAAACTGGATTAAGCTTATCTTTAAGCATACACACAAGTGTGCAGTGTATTTCAAATCAAAAATCCAGTTAAAACAACCATGCAACCAATAGTCACAATTGAACATACATTTATCAAAGCATACTTCGATATTAACTCGAACTTCCACCCAAATAACCAAGTTAAGAAGTTTACTCACAAGTATTAATTTTCTTTACTACATTTTCCTTAACCAGATTTAAAGATCCATCACATGCAGCAACAACAAACAAGCAAATTTTTTGATATAGCATCTGTTCTTATCAGATTTTAATGATAGCATCTGCTCTCAACAGTTTAAATTCAAGCAATCGAGCAAATGATAGCAAATAACACCCAACAAACATACATGCAGAGACTTATCTGTTCTTATCAGTTTTAAAACAAATTTACCGAGCAAATGGAAGCCAAATAACACCAAATCATAGCATGCAACCTAGCACCCAATTCAAACAAATTTAAAAACTTGAATAACGATTAATCATGAGACAACTCACCTTTGCTAGCTGGGTAGAAGACGACGCAGCCAGAGAGAGCAACGATAAAACGATCGAGCAAGGCAACGCAATCGAACGAAGGCCCCAAATTATCACAAGCCCTAACTTAGTCGATCGGAGGAAGAAGAAAATTGAGAGCCGCCATTATTAATCTTTTTTTTTTCGTTTAGGTTTTCGAATGAGAAGGTAAAGAGGGACGGGTATACTTAATCACGGCACCAATATCAAAAGTGGGCCGGTATTATTTTCAAAGCCCACTTAACCCTTAACAAAAATTTTGAAAGGAATTTAAATAAATTTACAAACTCCAAGCTCAAATTTAAATTTTTATTCAACTTTGTATAGATTAAATTTTAATATTTAATCGCCAAATTCACAGTTATATTGGGAATTCAATTTAAATTATCATTCAAATATTTAAAATTAATTAAATATTTTCAATTTAAATTGTTCAAAATTCAGGGCCGTTACATAATTTATAGCTTTCAAAACACGTTCCCAATGGTTTATTTATAACTTGGATGATCATTTTCATTTTTAGACTTGAAAACCTTTTAACATAAATTGGAAGTTCATTTCTTATGTGAAAGCTTTTATTATTTGAAAACAAATAGTTTTCCTTTCGGAAAAATCCGATCTTTTTATACAAGTTAAAATCTTGGGTTAAATTTAAATTCCCAAAACAACACTTTTTAAAATGGTTTAAAAACCCATATAAACACATTTATAAGTTGAATAACCTTTTTAAACCATAGTTTCCAAATCATAGAATTCAATTTCACATATTGAATTCAAATTTAAATCAAATTACTTAAATTTCAAAACTCAATCAAGTTATTCAAAATAACTTTTATTTTTGAAATTCATTTTCAAAAGCTTTCAATTCTAATTCCAAAACTATTTTGGATTCAAAAAAAATTCAATCTTTAAAACTATTTCAAAATCTGTGACTTAACCTATTTCCACGTGCAATCCTTATTTGTGTGTGTATAGGTGTGGTCAAGAGGTTTAACCCAATAAAAGTGCCACATCATCAGTCAGCACAGATTCAAATACAACAATATATTTGATAAGCGGTATAAACCATAACGCTTATATTCGATAAGCGGTATAAACTATAACGCTTATCTTCTATTCACAGATCACAGATATATATCACAAATAATAAACTACATCAAACACAGCTCAAATCAAAACTGAGTATATCAGGGTATGAAATAATCATCCAATAGAATCCAAACTTTCATAAGTGAGATCAGTTAATCCTTTAAATTAATTGGAATTAGATTAATTACTTATGAATAATTTACTAATTATGGTTAGTTAACATTAATCAATTACAAATTATTTGACTAATTATTCTTTAATCATTTATTAATTAACAATTGATAATAAATTAATTAACTGTAATTATTAATTAAACAACCTTTAATCATTAAATGATTATCTTTTAAATTAGTTCATTATTCTTTAATTGATTTTTCTTAATTAACTCCATCAATTAATTACTCCTCAATTAATTATCCTTTCTTAATAACCTTTATCAATTAATTAACCTTTAATTAATTATCCTTGATTGATCACATTTAATTAATTAATCATATTAATTCGTTATCCTTAAATTATTTATTGTTTGATCACTTGGTTAATCGACCTTCAATCATAAATTAGTTACTTTTAATTAAATAGTTATCTCTAAGCAATTAATTACCCTTAACTACTTAATTAATTTATTAATTTTCTTTATTAATAAATCATCCCTTAAATACTTTCATTAATTAAATCTTTAAGTCATTATTTAATTAACCCGATTCATGAAATTATTTTACCTTAATTCTTAATGGATTAATAAAATTTAACAAATCACTTTGATTAAAACAAATAACCCTTTAATTTAATCATATTGATAATTAATCACCTATCCTAATAATTAATTATTAGATTCTATTTGAAAGCATTAAGAATAAAATACATAATATATATATATATATATATTATTTTAGAAATAATCAAATTTTAATGTTTAACTTAAAAATTAAATCTTGTAACTTTGTTAAAAACTCATTTAATTTTCATTTTAACTTCTAAAACATGATTAATAAATTTGAAAACTTTATTAAATTCATCATTAGTTCACCCTCATATATTTGTCAAAACTTGCTTTAAACATTTAAATGGTTTTAAACTTTGTTAAATATTTAACTAAAATAAAAAAAAACTTGCTGTATTATCACTCCCCGAGCCACACTTCCCCTTAACCGAGCCAAACCCTAAAACGCACGAACTCTACTTTGAGTTCATCCCAGAACAACCCGAGTAGAATCAAATTTTTCAAAACTTAAGTTTTGTAACCTTTTTTCTTGGTATATCAAAACTTACTCGAGACCGACACGAGTTTATGCGATTGAAATCTCGAGACCGTCCCCAGTGCTACCCTTCTTCTTCCTCCTTAATTTTCCTGATACACAAAACACACGTGTGCACGATGCACACCAATATGTCCATCACCGATCAAGTCGCCACCCACCACCAAGTCGACGTTGGCCCCCCTGAGCTTCCCAAAAACCCAGAAATTCAAAATTGCCCACAAGTCGAAATCGAGCATTCACGTACAAATCGGAACTAACCCCTCATCGAAAAAACTTTCCATGCCTTCGCTACGGACCACCGGAGGCCCAGGGACTCCGGCACGCGTTCCCTGACCATCGACGCTTCTTTCCCCCAATTCACGTACCACTCAATCATTTAGGGACATCGCGGTGGCCTCGCGACTCTAAGCAACCCAAAAACTAGTTCGAACCCTAAATCAACCAATTCCTATCACCACAACACTTTATAAATTCAATTCATATTTTTCTCAAACCCATCGATGTACCAGCTAGCTTCCTCCTTAATCGCGATTCCTAACTCGCCGTTGATCATCGAGTTTTGACGAAAATACCCATTCTGTTCAACTCACGATTTCGTTCGATTTATAAACTTAAAAATTAGGAAACTTTTACCAAAAATCATTATTTATGATTTCGAGCGAAGTTATGAATTTAAAACTTGGATTTAAACTGATTGATTTTCCACTTATATTTGATCATCACTGAATATTCTGGTTTTAAATATAATCACTTGATAAATCTGTTTGGATTTTTTTTTGATTGATGTTACATTCATATGATCATCCTTCATTCAGTAATCAAAGCCTAAAACAGATTATGTAGGTAGAAATTTGATTTTCTTTCTTATGACCTTGAGCCTATGTATGTGCCAGAGGTATATAATGTGATGTACCCAGGCATATGCATGAATTACAGAGCAATTCGTATCATATTCCAACTAATTACCATCCATGCAAACAAATTTTCACCCAAAATTAACACAAATATCAAGGCATAACAAAGATTTAAGCTTTATTTAGGATAGTTTGCTCACATTGGAGTTGTAGCAGAGAACAGAGCAGAGAGGAACTTTGGTTTTGTTGAACAGAGACAGGCCATTTTCTTCCTTTGATCTGCAAAAGTTTATTAATACAAAACTTTGTTTAAATTTCCTATTGTATTTGTTACTTACTTCATTAATAACAAACAAAAGAATCGATTTACTTATAGTTTTGAATTTGTTTAAAGCTTCAAACTTGTTTTATTTTCCAGGCTGCAGACTTCAGATTTACATTTGCTTTGAATTTCCCTCTGTAACTAATTGATATGATTGTTTAAATCTTTGTTTTTATTGCTGATTACTAACCTCGAATTCAAATTTTAAAAAAATAAATTTACTTGCCTTCATTCTTTTTTCCAGAGAAACTTGTTTCTTCCCGGTTTCTACCCTTTTTCTTTGTTTTGAAATTCTGCTTTTCAGGTTGCTTGTTGAAGCTTTGAACTTGCATACTTTCAGTTTTGTTTGTGATCTGCAATTCCAGGTAGAAGTTTTCTTTTGCTTGCTCAAATCCTTTTGAACAGATTTTGTTTCAGATTTTTTTTTAGAAGAGAATGACAGTTCTTTTTTTCTGATTTTTTTCTTTCTTCTATCTTTTCTTTGGGGTTAATCTTGAGATACTCAATCTTTAGTTACTTTTGTTTCAAATTTTGCTGAGATACTTAATAATTTCATATAGGGAACTGAAAAGTTTCTATAATTTTAAATTTCATTTTTATATCAAATAAATGTAATGAATGCCATTTGTAAAGAGAAATTGATTATGGAATCTTAAACACCTGTAAACCTTATACTTACATATGTATATTTATTCTTTATAATTTTACAAGGACGAAAGAATTTTACAAAAAATTATATCATATTCATTCTATAAATAAATGTACTTCTTTTCCTATTTATATTTACACAAACAAAATTTTATCCAAATTAATTTTCACATTTAAATAAGTACAAAATTTTCTTTTATTTATTTTTGTACAACTTTTTAAAAGAAAAGAAGGATTTAAAATTTTTGATTTCATATTAACTAATAGTTGCATTTATTTATATAAGGGAATTTGACTTAAGAATAATATTTTGAAAATGAGTACACTAATTTTTCTTTTTAATACAACCCCTAAATATTAATATATTTAAAATTTAGAAAAACAACCTTTTATTAATTTTTTATTAATCTCAAGCTTTTAATTCCTATTTTATTTTTAATAAATTTTATTTTGAAACCAAATATTTTTTTATAAATCACTTATTCTTATATTTAAAATCAAATTTCTATTTATCCCCAATACATTTATTTTCCTAAATCCATTTTTTTTGTAAGCTACTTATGCTTGAATTTCTAATTAAACTTCTATTTATAATCAAAAATTATTTATTCTAGAAATCTCAAATTAATTCACAATTTATTTTCAAAAATTAATTCAATTACCAAATTAAACTTGGTAAAATTTTAGGAATGTTACAGATGGTATTTTATGAAGTGAAGTGTACTATCTTATTTTAAATATTTAACAATCAGTAAGTGGTTATGGGACATTTAGGAGAATCTCGAATATTTAGTATTAGGAAGTATATAACTCTTTAGATCAGAAATGGTCACTTTCGGGATATGGTGGCTCGCTTTTAGGCTTATTCACCAACATGCTTTCATGTATGTCCTTGCATGTTGACTCATTTTCGAATTTTCTTCGACATACTCTCATATACGCCTTAGGATGTAGTGATTCGCTTTTAGGCTTGCTCACGGACGTGCTTTCATGTGCGTCTTTGCATGTTAACTTATTTCAAATTTGTCTTCGATGTGCTCTTATATACACCTTGGGATGTGGTGACTTGCTTTTAGGCTTGCTTACCGACGTGCTTTCATTGACGTCTTTGCATGTTGACTTATTTTATATTTATCTTCAACATGCTATTATTTATGTCTTAGGATGTAGTGACTCGCTTTTGGGCTTGTTCACTAACGTGCTTTCATGTATGTCTTTGCACATTGACTCGTTTCTAAACATGTCTTTGACATACTCTTATGTATGCCATAGGTTTGACGTTATTTTGTTACTCGCTTCCATGCGATATTCTTTAATTCATGATATGCTTTTTGAGATTTCTATTATCATATTTTGAGACTGCTTATGATAAGCAAATTATGGATTTATTTCATAATAATTTGATGAATGAAATACTTGTTTTAGTTATGATTCACTTTCTAGCCTATCTTGTATGTTGTCTTTTAGGATTTCACTTCCTTTCAACTAAGTTTATGATTTTTATTGTGAGATATTTTGATTCATCTTATTTTGATAATGCATTATTTGAATTAAGCCTTTATAATTTAGATTATGGCTCATTATAGAATTATGTCTATACTACTGTGGTTCATATATGTTATACCCTGTGATCTCACATTTGTGGAATTAGAGATAGTCTAACCCTTTTATTATTAAATATTAATACTCAAGTCAGACCGGGACATTTCAGGTACTGTGACATACTGACCATGGATGATGAGCTAGCTAATGGAGATAGGCCTAATTTTAGAGATGTATACATATATGCCGTCTAGGTTTTCAGACCTTTGTGCATGTTGTAAACCTTGTATGAGCACATGACTTTACTTAGCATGTATATTTTTGAGTCTATGTTGTAGTCGATATCTATACTGTATTATATGAGTCTAGTACTTATATTTTGTAGACTCACTCTCGTGTACGTATTTTCATGTTAATATTATATATTGCACTGAGTTTTGTGATTCTATGTTCTCTATGATATTTTATATTGTTCTGAATTATCATATGCCATCGTAATATTATTTTAAGCCTGGATTGTACATGTCAAGTCCATACTTGAGAACTTATCATCCAATCCGATGTGTCAACACTCACTCAAAATACTATTCATGGTTGGTCGCTCCTAACGAATCTTATTCTTCGAATTAGCAGACAATGTTATCCAGTAATATCCTTTATTAGTGTGGGTATAGAAGTGGGATATTACAATTTACTATAAATCTAAACACCGTATACTTTCCATTATCTTTTGAACATTTTTTTAAAAGATCTAATTACATTCATAAGTATACTGAAATGGGTTAAAAACAAACATTACATAAACATTGTCACTACAAATCCAAAATAGTTCACGCTTAACCTTATCTTCAAAAACATTCTTTTTAAATATCCACTTATATTCAAATGTATATTCAGATGGGTTAAAGACAAATGTTTTTTAAACATTATCATTATAAACCCAAAACCATTTATACTTACTATTATCTTTAAAAACATTCTTTTTAAAGATCTAGGTATACTTATTAACAAGACAGTATACTTTTAATTAACTTCTCAAAACCATTCATGTGTTACTTGTCCATCTTATATATAGAAATACTTTTAAAATACTTACAATATAAAATATTACTTAGAAATAACTATATTAATGCATAATTTTTTTTAATAAGAAGCATGTTTTATATAGATAAATCGCTTTATTTTAGAAATTCATAAATAATTATTAGAAATATATTTATATTTGAAACCACTTTTAAAATGTTCTAATATGTGTTATTAAACATCCCTAAAAATATTTTGGAATAATACGTTACTTAAATATCATTTAAAACCTTTTAAATGCTCGAACAGCATACTACAACATGTATAGAACTGCTATGAAAAGTATAGAAATACCTAGAAAGTGTTGTAGTTACAAAGTGTTGTAGTTTTCTATTTTTATCACAAAACCAGTTTTAAACCCTTCAAAGATCGACCAATTTTCATCTAGTTAAAAATCAATCTAAACAGTTTTTCTACAGTAAGTAGTTTACTTATAATAATGAGTAACCATGCAAAGAAACTCCTAAGGATGTCTTCCAAAATCATATAGTACTTTACTTATAGTAATAAGTAATCATGCAAAGAAATCCCTAAGGATGTCTTCCAAAATCATATTAAAAACCATTGAACACAAGACATTTACAAAGTCCATCCATAGCGACCTTTTCACTATAAACTTGGCCACTTTGTTCTACAAGTTCTATAACTTTTCAAATCACTTCCACATTGTCCCATACACTACTGTAAGTGCAAAGCACAACCAAGCTATATGCTTTCACAATAAGTTCACAAATAATCATTTTAAGGTGTTTAAACACAAGGGATTTCGAAGCGCACTTATAGCAGCTATTTCGCTTCAAACAAGTTCGTACATACTTCAGCTTCACATACAGCCAAACCAAATGTGTAAATACAATGTCTAGGCCATGATACATGTTTTAGAGGGTAATTAAAGTGATTATACGTAATATAAAGTTGTCACTTGCTTTCCAAAGCAAGAGTGCAAGGTCCAAAAGTGATAACTTAATTGTTCTTTACTTTAACTTTATATTCAATCACACCAGCTATATACACACATTATATATTATTTAGTAGTGAGTAAACTCACTTCAAACAAATCCTACAACCTAGCACAAACTACTAGAATCACAAGATCACTTTCAACCATCACCAAAAACCCAAATACCAACCTTGCCTTCACTTTTGCCCTTGGTCACCTCCATTCACGCCTTATTGCTCACGGCCAAAATTTGCTAGGGGTGTTGTGCTCCTTTCCTTCAAGCTTCATGTTGTTATTCCATGTTTTTATGTCACGCTAAGCTTTATACTTGAGTTCGATGAAGAATGAAAAAGAGTAACTTTAAGCAAAGATTGATTAGTGAAGTTTAAAGAGTATTAAGGCTAAGTATTTCTATCTTTAAAAATTAAAAAATGGGTTAATAATATCATATAAAGAGCCTTATGTAGAAGTGTCCAAGAGACAGCAACTCATCTCTTACCCTCCATAGAAGTTTACCATGCATGCCCCCTCTAATGTGCTTCACTTTCTTCCTCACACCCTTAGCAAAATATCTTTTGCAATTCACCAAAATATCTTCTCCTTAATCACATTGCTAATCTATCACTATTCATAATTAGTTAGCTATGATGCACAATTTTTAGTTGCTAATTATTTACGCATTAATATATTCGACATGCCTGCGAACTTCCAACAACTTATATCGAGTAAAAAGCTATTTATCGATAAATCGATTTTCGGCCACATTATCGATATTTTCTTCAAATTTATTTTTATAATCATATTTCAAAAAATGTTTACCATAATTTTTTATTTCTTAACAGGGGTTAAAAAGGTTATAAAATCCATTCAATCACATCAAATCAAGATTCAAATATCTAAATAATTCAGTATTTAAATATAAAGTATTCAAAATTATGGGTTATTACACTTCGGTTAGCTTGTATCTTATACTTTTGATAAATAACATTTCATATTTGTGATAGTAAACTGCTCATGCTTCTAATAGCTTACAACTCATAATTCTGGTAGCTTGTATCTCATACTCGATAGAATAATTTTGGTACTTTCGATATCTTACAACTCATGCTTATGTTAGCTTACGTCTCAAACTTATTGATAACTTACAACTCATACTTCTAACAACTTACAACTCATACTTCCGACTGCTTGTATCTCATATTTTTGGTAACAAATAAATGATACTTTGGATAACCCTTAGCTAAGAACTTTGGCATAACATTTTCCCTTTTAAGAGTTTTCTTTAGGGTTCATATCAAAGGAAACTCTTTTTTGTAACCATAAAACTAATATTCAATGGTTAAGAATTTTTTTTC
The DNA here is from genome assembly GCA_030765085.1 of Allium cepa. Classification (NCBI taxonomy): domain Eukaryota; kingdom Viridiplantae; phylum Streptophyta; class Magnoliopsida; order Asparagales; family Amaryllidaceae; genus Allium; species Allium cepa. The sequence continues at coordinate 779,048,273 of CM060943.1, forward strand.
CACCATTGCAACAATAATCATGTAGCCCTTTGTATTCTTTATCCTTTCGTTGTATCTATTGTATCACATTATAAAAGAATCCATAGTCGTAGCCATATTACTAAGTTTTCCTGTAGATATACATGTTCTCCTCTAGTCATTCTTGTTCTTACTTCGAAAAAATGCGATATTGATGAGAAGTTCTTCTACTTTGGATCTCTGCCTTAATTCCTCTTTATTCTTTTACTCAAGTAAAGTTTCCTTTCTTTTTTATATTAAGTCTGCTTCTAAGTTATAAATTTGAGTTGGTAAATTTATCTAGTATATGTTGAAATTTTCTTGGAAATACTTCAATTATCTAATGATTTTTTGGAAAAATTTGATATGCATGAATTGAGATCCTTATAAAAGTTTATTTCTAAGGATACGATGCTAAAGTAATTTAATTTCTACCAGAAGATGGTTTTCTCTCAGATGAAAAGCAATTAAGATTTGTATCTGGTTGTGTGTAAAACTTTATTTTTCCAATAAATTTACATAAATTGCATTTCTAACAGCTTTGAAAAACATATATTCAATAGCCTTTAAAATCATACTTTTAATAGTTATAAAATCCAAGCTTTCAATAGCTTTAAAATTCATACTTTCTATAGCATTAAATTTATTAATTTAATAGCTTTAAAAATCATACTTTTTGTACTTGAAAATCTAAACTTTAGATGACAATAAATTTTGTACTTTCATTATCTTATAAATCCATACTTTCGTTATCTTTGAAATCATATTTTGAAAAAAAGTTAAAGTCATATATTCGATAGCTTTTAGGTTCAAACATTACATGGCTTTAAAATTCATATCATCGATGGCTTATATATCCACACTTTAAATAGTTTTAAAATTACTTTATAACTAAACATCTTTATTCATAATGGATCACTTTTTTTTAGAGATTTTAGATTATAATTTAGTCAAAAAAATTTACATAGTGTATAAAGTAACAAAAGCTTACCTACTATTGATTATTTTCTGTTTTCATATAGACACTTTAAAGCAACTCTTTAAATCAAGAAAAATGTTTCGATGTACACAAAAAAACACATAGAAAGACACGCGCGCACACCCACACACACACACACACAGATATATATATATATATGTGTATGTATGTATATATATTCTATTTTACTGTGAACTAGTTGGTTGATTCATATGATATATTTTCTTTAGGTATTTATTCCATGAAAAAAGATGAAAAGAAAGAAAGCACCTTAAAGAAACCCGCTTATTCTCCTCAATCTAATAACACTCCAAGCAATTTGGAAGAGATATGTTAATGTTCCTCTCTTGATTATTGACCAAGAAAAAATTGATCAAATCCCTTCAATACTTTGGAAAATTCCATGTGGAAATCAAAGTTCCTTCTACTTTTGGTGGACGGATACGTCTCTTAAAGGCTTTTTTTATAGTAGTTCAATATCTAGCCTTCGTTCTACCCTCTGTTGAATCATTTCTTTATAGAAATCCATGAGTTTCTCAACATTGCTTCTACAGTTACTTTCATTCTGCATATATTCTATTCGAAAAACTTTAGCTTAACGATTTGGATGCTAATCTTCTCTTTTTCTCATAAATATAATAAGGACAAGAATCAACCAACTTCTACCCAACTTCTATCAAGCTTAATTTCTAACAAATCATTAAGGTGAAATCCAATTTCTACTGGTTTAAGTTGCACACTTTAGAAATGGTATATTTTTCCATGTCATTTCTCTCATCGGCAATGTTACATAGATGTCTAGAGCTTGTTAATGATCAAAAATGAAATAACATTTGCATTTAGTTATGAAATTAAAACTTCAAAATTATTTAGTTCAATCAGACAACGTTTATCGAGCAATCTTGATGCTTTATATAAAGACATATGATTTCATATCAATTTCAACTATGGAAACGCTAATCTTTTATATTGAATGAGACAAATCCTCTCATAAGCAATGTTTCACTTTATACTTATAAACATATACCCAATTATGGCTTGTTTATTTTCCATAGTCATTATGGAATATACATACAAGATTAATAGTGCTCCCAAGTCAAAAGTTTATTGCATATCATCATGTTAGATATTCTATTTGACATAGATAAAATAACATACAGAAGATATTAGTGAATCATTATGTAATTGATCTAAATAGTTATATGTACATAACCTTTTAATGCATAAAACTATCATGAGTAAATTACAATCCATATAATGGAAATAAGTACATAAGCTAGTGTTAGGGCCAAAATTGGTCATTAACACTCAAATCCAAGTGAAAGCAGCAAATACTAGTCGCTTCTCAAAGATAGAATATATGTAGAGAGTATAAATATGAACAACAGTAAAAATTAAAGAGAAGGCATTAAAGACATAGAATTTATAGTGGTTCGACTAACTCCGGCTTACGTCCACTCCATAAATTTCCTTTTATTGATGCTAGAATCAATTACACTTAAAATCTAGAGTTTTTAGAACAGTAATGGTATAGTAGCCTTTGTGTAGAAGACAAAGGGAGACAAAAGTGAAGATCCTTATTTTGAAGCCCCATATGCTGTATTTATATGCAAATCTCGAGTTACTGGGCTTCCTGAGAAGTCCGGGCCCATCAAGGCCATAGTCGAGCCATACTTTCCACCCCGATCGATCTATGCCGACTGGCCTACACCACCAATGACAGAGCCATGTTTGAATTTCCAGCCTTCACCGACCGGCATCTGCTGACCTACCTAGGCCAGTCCATGCAACAATTCCCAACCATCGTTGAGCAGCACTTGTCAATCCACTTATGATCGAGCTGTATGCGTCCTTCGTCCCTCACTGAGCGGCATTTGCTGGCCTACCTAGGTCGAGACCTAATCCATACTCCAACACCGGGCCACTCGATGCCGACCCATCCCAAAGCCAGCCCGTAGCCTTTCTGCCGATCTACTTCCTTGGACCGATCCACACATGCCGATCAACCTACGCCAATCCCATATCTGACCGAACCATAACTGGATGAACGACGAGCATCCTGACCCAACCATACCTGGCTGACCGAACAAGCATCCTGACCGAACCATACCTCTCAAGCCAAACAAACTTCCACTGATTCGCATTTGCCTAACCCTCAGGCCGAGCCACTCATGACTTTCCACTCTTGACCGAATGACCTAACCTTCCTTCCTTTGCCCGGTCGATCCTCTTCGTCTGAACCATGCATGATCGAACGGCCGAGCCATATGGCCAAACTCTTAATGGCCATGACCGAACCATGTTATGCTGAACTCCTTGCTGTAATTCCATGATTATTTTCCATGCTTGATCGTCCATCCATCCAGTCGAATAAGTTGATCGTAAACCATCTTCGTCAAACGAGAAGTCGACTTAGTTGAATTCGCCTGTCTATGACCTTACCAAAAAGGTGGGTTAACAATCTCCTTCCAAAATATGTCTTGCTATTCGAAGGTGTGTTTTAAGTAAACTCAGATCCAGTGTTCGAAGTCCACATCCATCTTGTAACATCCCGCCTTTTCGCACGATTTAAACCGAAACACATGCCGATTCAAACCATACGGAAGGGCGGATTTGTTATGGGGTAAATAAGAAAAAAAAACAGAGAAGAAATAAACAAATAGAATCTCACAGCGGAAGGATAAAATATAATAAGAAAATATACAGTTTATAAAAAAACTGTTTACAAACATTTATATAATACATATTAGAGTTACACATACCAATAACAATGCAGCGGAACAGTGTGAGTGTAGTGCAATACTATAAATAATAATAATACAAATTCTTCGTCTTCGTCCTCCAAAGCTAAAGTCTTCGATCCTGAAACGCTCGGACTGACCCGAGCGAATTTGAAAAGACAAAAACACTCGAGTCAGAACTAAAAGATCTTATGTGAGTTAAATTAACAGAAATAAATATGAGTGCAATAACTCAAAAGATGTTCGGGATTTACATCTCCTAAGGATCCGTTAAACTATTTACTATGTAGTATATTGCGCTATTATAATAGTGTCTATAGTAAAATAAACATACTTTTAAATAGCATTAAGGCTTTACATTTTCCACCTTAACACGTAATAGTCCCAGTAGTCCATCCAATATCATAGTCCCTCCTGATCGGGAAGCCACCAGAGGATACCACACGGGCTACGGGAGAAATCCAAACTCGTACAAGGCGCGATAGGGTAGGTGACACGGCACAACTAGGCAATGCCAGGGTAGATATACCAATTACGCTTCCGGGTCGATGGTAACGCGTAGCCGCAGCTACCGCCCACCTCGAACAAACTCCCCAAAATCAAAATAGAAGTGGCCACTGAATCAATCCAAAGTCAAAGTATAATATCGAAGAGGAGTGTCCGATCAGAGGAATGACCTCATTAACCTGTCAATAACTCCTGTTTTAGCCACCTTATGCCAACTCACGGGAGTTGGGTCCACGTATTTACCTTACAGGAAACGTCGCCACCAACCTACTTCATTCTTGGAATCTCCACCGCGTACACGGTTAGTCAAAGTGGTTTTCGGTATCGACAGAGAGTATGTCCATATCCGATCCCGGTCTCTTTGCCAACCCATCGTTATTATAACACCGCGGTCATTTAAAAGTAGTTTATACTTTAAAAACCAGAATAAATTTTCCATTTCAAAACTATGAATTCGATATCAATTTAAAAACCCAAAATAATATGATATCATTTTATCTCAAATATAACTCTTTTTCCAAAATCATACCGGTTTAAAATATAAATATCTGGAAACCAAACATTTGAATTATATTTTCAAAACATAATATTTCGGAATTCATACTTTTAAAACCATACTTCTAAAACTTGAATGGTTTGGATATTCAACAGTATATAAAATAAATGGTTTACTTTTAAGGTTACTTTGTAAAGAAATTATTTCCAGGGCTTTACAAATATACTTCTTTATTTAAAGTCTACCAAATTTAAATATCACTTTCAAGTTCCAAAACCACTTCAATTTCTATTTATATATATATATATATATATATATATATATATATATATCCATTTGGAGTATTAATATTTCAAAACTAAAGTTGGAATTTATTCTTTCAACAAATTAAATGTTCTATTGTTTAGTTTTGAATATTTACATAAAATCTATAAATAAAACTCCAATTTCTAGAAATTAACTATTTTCTTAAATTTAAATTATACTAAAATATTCTATTTAAGTAAATCTTGGAAAATCCATTTATAAATATCATACCTTAAAATTTCCAAATTTAAACATATAAGATAAATCACCAAATTCCATTTTCTCAAATTTTTATCATTTTATTCAACAGGTTTATACACAGCTTAAATTTAAAATTTTAACTTCATATGTGTATATCTCGAAGAAAAATATTTTATAAAATATCAAAATTAAATTTTATAAACCGTATCCCATCCAAACCATAGAAATCACTTTTAAAATAATTTATATATAGACCACGGTGCCTGTATATAATTTTCTATCCTATGGTCAAGTGATACGGATATTTATCATTTCAATCCGCAATTTAAAAATAAAATTTTGCGGTTGTATATCATTTCAAACCACAATCCCGAATGAAATGAAAAATGCATGATAACTTGCAATTTAATGATATCAAATAAACATCCATTCATCAACATCATCCATTGTCCAAATCAAAATCATCCATCAATATCAATCAAAATCAATATATATATGAGATTATATAGCAGGTAATAACTGTCAATTATATTCAAATTAAATTTAACAACTATTAATCTAACATTTTATATTCAGTAATAATTTATATAACTGTTAACTAGCAGTTTATATGCAAACAAATAAATTATAACTGTAAATAAATACGCAATAAATAAATTAAATTAACAGTTAAATTTAATAAATGCAATTCAACAGATATGAAAGAAATAAACATGCCAAATACTCATAAATAAATTTCTATTCATTTCTAAAATTAATTTAACAAACATAAAAACTTTTAGAAGTTGTGAGTGGGTTAAAACACTCACCTTTTGAATTTAAATCGAATTTAAACCCGATTTAAACCCAAAAATTCGCCCGTCTCAGAATTCGTCCAAACCAGCGTCATCGAGTCCGGAATTAAATTACGATCCTAACAAAAGAAATTTCGTGTGAAACGGAATTCGTATGAAAAAGTTATGGCGAAAAATGGTGATTGAATTCAAAATTAAATATAACCAAAAATGACACACATTTACTCACATATATCTCCACGTCAGCCTAATATCAACCCTGGAAACGTGCTCACGCAACAGTCTCCTCGTTCCAGAACGAACGCACGCCATCGCCACTTTGACCGCTCCTAACGACCTCCACCGTCCACCAGAGAATAGCTGACCACCTCCCAACGTCTTCCCACTCCAGGCCGCCGCCGCTAGACCACGTGCGCCCCCTTCTATTGCCGCCGCCGGTTAGGTGTTCAAACCTTAGTTCAAAAATCGCGCCACATCCAACCATCGAAACGCCAAACAAAATACATAGATACGCTCCCCATCGTCCATACTACAATACCCAGAAACAGAATTTCGATCAGATGAAGTTTTGTGCGACGATGATGAACGGTTTTGGGGCTGTTTGAATTTATTCTGGATGAACGACAGCTTCAATTGAAAAACGAACTACACCATGAGATTACGCGTATCGAATACTTCAACAAATATTTTTTTTGGAATTTTCTGAAATTTTTGAGTTTTGACTTTTGATTTTGAACTGTGGATAGATCTGGAATTTGGATCTGAGATGTATCCATTGAGGAAGAAAGAAGGTTGAAGAAAATGAACGTACAGCAAATAAAAAAAAAAGAAGGGAGCTAGGGTTTATAACTGTATATTTATAGATAGGCTAGAGGTAGGGTAGCTAGACTGGATACGCGAACGTACGGAATAAACTATGGCCCAAAAAGCTCGCTATGCTTCCGGAACCGAATTTGTTAAAACCATATATCCAGATAGGTATTTAAAAATATTCAGAACGCGATGGAAAAAGTTTCGCGACCAAATTCGATCGTATGAAGAAGTTATGCTGAAAACAAGATTTCCAAATTGATTTCAAATTGATTTAATAAAATTGATTTCAAGGCGTTTCGCGTCCGTACGATCAAACGACAAGTCCGATCGATACGAAATTTGAAATCCTATAATAATTAACCGATACGGATCCGATGAAACTAGTTTCGTCGAAATCTGAGTCCATGCCCAAAATGGCTATTTTTAATATTTATTAAATAAATTAAAATAAATCATAAAAATCCAAATTTTCTTTCAACTTTAAATATTGGCCAAATTTCATTACTTATATAATCCAATCAATTCCAAATGATTTAGCAAGCTTGGATGTGAATTAAAAACTATAAGTATATCAATTTGCAGTGTTAATCTCTGCACTTCTTATTATTTGGGAATTATAAATTTTATTCTCAAAACCCAATTATTTAATCTTATACTTTTATACTCTCATCTTAAATCTAATTAAATAAATAACTTGATTTCCATTTCAACTCATTTTTACTTGCAATTAATCTTTTTACCATAAATTAAATCCCAAATTATAAATAAACTTTTATTTCCATTTCCTTTTTCTCAACTGTTTATTAATTCCCATCCAAATGAATTCAACATTATGAATTTGATAAATTTATTAGATTTACTTCCTTTCTATATTTCTAAGTTATTGTTGTCAATATGAACATTAGTTTAAGATTTCACTCAAATGTTTACCAATTCCAATCTAAACTCAATAACGTCATAATTAACGTTAGAATCCGTTTTATTATGCATAAATTCTAAATTTTACTGACCCAAATTTTCTTCTTTTCATTCCATATTAATTGTCAATCCCATAGAAAAATTAACATTAGGTTCATACCTTTTTACAAATAACTCCAATTTCTTCCAAATAATAATTACATAAACTATTAAATATTAAATCCATTAAATTGCAATAAATTCAATTGATTGCAATTTATTTCCAAATAAATTTGGATTTTTATTTGGTTATACACAAAATTCCGTTATCACTTGCCTAACAAGGTTATTATCACTTAAGATCTCACTGCATCCACATTTTCACATTTTCATTTCCTAGTTTCTTTACTTTATTCTACATAATTTATTACAAATGGGATTTTCTTTGGTTTACATCTTATTTGTATTTAACATTTCTCAATCACCAATTCATTTCACTTTAACTGCGGTAAATTGGCGGATAAATTGAATTTGATTCCCAAAATCTAAATTAACAAGAAACAAGGGTAGGTAACATACAATAGTCATTACTCCAAATTCTAGTCACCTAAATAGGCTTTTATTCCTTGCAAATAAATGTTACTATTTATTTTCATAGTACAAATCTCAATGATTATTCCATTTTATATTTGCTTAGGCCATTTATAGTCCACTATACATATCTACATAAATGGGTAATTTATTCAATTCATTAAGTGTCAATTCTATTTAGCCCTGTTTATATCTTTATGCATTCTTCTATTACTTTACAAAAGGGAATAACTTTTAAACTCATACACTTAATAACAAAACCGTTATAAATCCAATAAACTTCCAAATCCAAGTTTGTACACATTTTACACAACTATTATGATTTCTCACAAACGTTGAATTTATTAAATGACCATTTATTATAATTTAATTCCCTTAATTGAATCAAATGCTTATTATTATATATATTCTTTTCATTCTACCATTCCTTCCCATTTTATATTCATTAACGTATTTACACATCTCTATCTTTCAAATATAAAATAACCAAACTGATTACAAACACTGTTTCTATCAATTTTCATAAGTTTGTTCAAAACTATACTTTTGTTTACATAAAATAAATTTTATGTTTCTATTAGTTTTCTTTTCCTTTCACTACAGGCATAAACTATTACTATCTACACTAATTACATCTTTGTATTAATGAACACCATTTAAGTTAATATTTATACTAACATTCACAAATTCAACATTTATTTGTTTCTTCAAAATTACTTTAAATCAAGTTGTGAAAATTTACATTATCCACATCTATTATCATAAAATTTTATAGTTACACTAAATTGCAACCACTATACCAAATTTCTACATTTATTCTTAACCAAATTAGAAATTATATTAATTCATTTTATTAAATATCATAAATTTAACGGGTCGTTACACATCTGAATCCGACAACCGAGTTCTAATCCATCCATATCCAATAGCCAAATCTATAACCTTTCCGTGTCAATACCCAAATTCGGGACCGCTTCGAGCCTTTGCCAAATCCGGGACCTCACCGGGTCCATCTATCCTAAGCTGAAATCCGAATCCCTGACCTCTCTGGGTTTAACTTTGAATCCGTAGACCTCGTCGGGTCGCTTTACTTGTTCCAGCCTCGACTCTTCGGTCAAGGGCTTGTATGTTCTCTGGCCTCGGCTCTTTGGGTAAGGACTTCTTATATTCTTCGACCTCAACTCTCCGGTCAAGGACTTTTATATTCTTCGTCCTTGGCTCTCTGGCCAAGGCTCTTCGGCCAAAGACTTTTATATTCTCAGGCCTCGGCTCTCTGGCCAAGGACTTTTATATTCTCCAGCATCGGCTCTCTGACCAAGGACTTTCTATATTCTTCGGCCTCGGCTCTTCGGCCAAGGACTTCTTATATTCTCCGGCCTCGGATCTCCAGCCAAGACTTTTATATTCTCCGGCCTTGGCTCTCCAGCCAAGGACTTTTATATTCTCCAGCCTCGGCTCTCCAGCCAAGGACTTTTATATTGTGTTTGAGACCATTCCATCAGACTCCAGCGAAGGGACTCATCACTTGCGATCACTACCCCATCTCACTGGTCGGGACCATGATGGCGGGACCTGTATTATTTATTACATTGATCCAAATCCAGTCGTTCAAAATAAGAGTTTTTAACATCCAGGGAAAACCAAATAAATGTTTGTATCTCCAAGGGAGAAATCAAAGTTTCAAGGAAATGAAAAGAAAAACAAGATTTCATAGACTTAAGCGACACAGTTATCATCGTCTCAGAGCATGCCAGGGGACCGTCCTCGATCCCGTACATGTGTAAGTGACTTAACCGTATCACTTCGAGTTCTATTACTTATTCAAAGCCATAAATTTATTTAGTTGATAATAAGCTGACGCTGCCTAGGTCTAGTGCCATCTTCGTTCGAGGTGGGTGGTGGCAGTGGAACAGAGTGGTGGACGCTCCTGTTCCACTGCCACAGCTCGATTCCTCACATACTGCCATAGATGACAATTCCTTACATACTCCTCCACGATATCTTTCAAACGCCTACAATCGTTTGTGTTGTGCCAATTTAGCTCATGGAATAGGCAATGCCTTGTCGATGCCCACTTGTATTCAAAAGGTTCTTTCCTTGTCGGCCTTCGATACTGGAGGCGCCCACGAGTATCCAAGTAAATCCTTTCTAACGTCTTAGTTAAATCTGTGTAAGAAGAAAATTGTAACTCCCTCCTAGGCCTCTTCAAAGTGCTTCCATTTCCATTCATTTTCCTTTTTCCTTTATCATCTTTATTTGGATCCTTCCTGGGTGGACCTCCACCCCTTACTGCATAAGCTTCAGCTTCTCTCCCTACGCTCTCAGCCTGTGCATCTTCCTACCTTAGGAACCTTTCCGCTCATGGTAGAACTCCCCAAGATCCCTTGGCGGGTCTCGTTCCAATGAAATCTTGAAATTCGAATTATCTGCAATTCTTGAAATTGCTGCCATCAAAACCATCGATGCATCGGGCCGATCCATCAAAGTCATCACCATATTGAATCTAATTAAGAAATCCCTGAGCGACTCTCCTTTCTATTATTTCATCGATGTCAAAGTCATCACGTTCTTGGGTATGACTATATGGACCAGAAAATGCAACATAAACCATTCAATCAGCTCCGTCTAAGTGTCAATGGAACCACTCTCCAGTTGTCTAAACCACATAGCTGCGATATCTGTCAAATACAAAGGGAAGCATTGATCCATGACCTCGTTTGATGCCCCAAGTACCTTCATATGCCTCATGTACCTCGTCAGGTGAACGGCGGGATCTGTTCTCCCATCATCTTTCTCCAACATTGGTAGTTTAAAATCCGGTGGGTTCCTAGCTTGCCTGATAGTACGAGTAAAGGGACTCCTATTCACATCCTCTAAGTCCTCATTTACCAAAACCACCTTTCAAAGCTCGTTCGACCGTACCCACTAATCTATCATTGTCGCCAAACTGTAATCCTTGTCTGCTACCTCTAATCTGTCCCCCGAGTTCACAAAGGAATCCTGGCACATTCTCCTCATCACATACTCCTGTATTCCTATTGTTGCCGGGTTGCACAACATCGTCAGGTATCCCTCCATGGATTGGTCTAGCATTTCCTGGTGGTATGCCCTTGAGCCTAGGTCCATCCAGATTGATAGCCGTTTGTTGATTGGGGCTTCCCCCTACTGAACCACTCCATCCACCTGCTGGTTCAGTGCTTCTGATCCAGCTCCACGAATCTGAGCTCCTACAGTTCATGCTTGTCTAAATTGTCTGAGAAGAGTCATCATCATCTCCTCTTTTCTTTTCAACATTTCTTCCATCTCGTCTCTAGTGATGTAGGCGAATGCTTGACCTGCCCCAGCTCCAAAGGAGGCCTCTTGACTTTCCTCTTGATTGCTTCTCTCTGTCACTTGCTTCCTTGTTGTTGGCCTAGCCATTAATTCCTAGAATTCAAGTTCCTAGCACCCAAATTCCTGAGTGTTTGCCCCTCTTAGTGAAACACCAAGATATTAGGGCCAAAATTGGTCACTAACACCCAAATCCAAGCGAAAGCACTAAATACTAGTCACTTTTCATAGATAGAATATATGTAGAGAGTATAAATATGAAGAACGGTAAAAATTAAAGAGAAGGCAATAAAGACACAGAATTTATAGTGGTTTGGCAGACTCTGGCCTATGTCCACTACAGAAATTTTCTTTTTATTGATGTTAGAATCAATTATAGTTAAAGTTTAGAGTTTTTAGATTAACAATGCCAGAGTAGCCTTTGTGTAGAAGTCGGAGGGAGATAGAATGAAGATCCCTTTTCGATTGCCCCACTGCTGTATTTATAGCCAAATCCCGAGTTACTGGGCTTCCTAAGTAGTCCGGGCCATCAAGGTCGTAGTCGAGCTATATTTTCCACCCCAACAGATCCATGCCGATCGGCCTACACCACCAATGACTGAGCCATGTACGAATTTCCAGCCTTCACCGACCGGCATCTACCGACCTACCTTGGCCGGTCCATGCACTAATTCCCGACCTTTACTGAGCGGCACCTACCAATCCATTAATGACCGAGCCATGTATGTCCTACGTCCCTGACTGAGCTGAATTTGCTGGCCCAACTAGACCGAGCCGTAATCCGTACTCCAACACCGAGCCACTCAATGTCGACCCATCCCAAAGCCAGTCCTTAACCTTTATGCCAATCTACTTCCTTGGACCGATCCACACATGCCGATCCAACTACGCCAATCCCATATCTGACTGAACCATAACTTGTTGACCGAACGAGCATCCTGATCGAACCATACATGGCCGACCGAATGAGCATCCTGACCAAACCATACCTCTTGGGCCGAACAAACTTCCACCGATCCACATTTGCCTAATCCTCAGGGCGAGCCACTCATGAGTTTCCACCCTTGACTGAACGACCAGACCTTCCTTCCTTTTCCCGATCGATCCTCCTCATCCGAACCATGCATGACTGAATGGCGGAGCCACATGGTCGAACTTTCAATGGCCATGACCGAACCATGTTATGCTGAACTCCCGCTGTAAATCCATGATTATTGTCCATGATTGATCATCCATCCATCCTGTCGACTAACTTATTCATTGCTATCCCGCTTTTTGGCAAAGCCGCGATACTAAAATACCGATCAGACACGGAGAACAGTTCGTCTCAGAGACCGGTCATACTTCGTTTCGCTATGGATATCATTGAATTTTATCCGAGTCCAGATTGAGCTACAATTTATAGGACACGGCAAGAAAGACCATAAGAGTCAGCATTTCAAATTTCAAGTCAATCCGAGTTCATATGCTCGAGTTATGGTCGATTCAATTTGAAGGGAAAGACCAGGTTTCGAAACCATCACCAAACAGTATTTCGAAACCATCACCTTCGAATCCATCTTATTCGAAACCATCGTGTTCGAATCGATGTGCATCGTATCCATAGAGAAGTGACACGGTTCGTATCCGTCAAAGGAACATAAGTTCGAACCCATCACTAATGCTTCGTTCGAACCCATCCTGTATAGCTCCATTCGAACCCACTGGGTCAACCAACCATGATGACGTGTCTTCCATCGGTTCAAATACGCCGAGATCTATGGAGTCGAAGCGGTCAACTCGGAGTGAAGACCGGATCGATTCGAAGTTTGCGCTCCATGTCACCACGAAGACGCGTGCCATGATGGATTCGAAACCATCGATTCGAAACCTTGGTTTCGAACCAAACAGCCGAGCAATAAACCCAATTTCGAACCCATCATATCTCCTAACCTATTGATCCAAATGTCATGAAATTTTCACAGAAGCTTGCATACATGTTGAGGAATGTCCATGCCAAATTTCATCCCGATTGGATGAATTCTTGATCGGTTCGAATGGAGTTCGAACCGATGCCAAAGTGGGCCCAAATTTCCCGAGACCGTGCATGTGGGCCCCCTCACGTGCCAGGAGTGGTCTCCGGAGTTTTCAGCGAAATATCAGCAGCCCACGCCTATAAATAGAGCCCAGGGCCAACAGAAAAGGGTCTTCTGACGCTGAAGCGCCCAGACTCTGCCGGATCGAGATCTCCATCATTTAATATCATAAACTTGCTGTTAAATTCGAATTCCTTGCTGTAATTCACTGTTGATTGCTGCAACAACTTGTAATCATTGAAAGAAAAGTAATAAAACATCAAAACACTTCACAGTGGACGTAGGCAACACGCCGAACCACTATAAATGATTGTCTACGCATTTTCTTTATTGTTGATTGGAGTTTTTGTTAGATAATATATGTTTTGAACTTACATTCTTGACTATTATCTCTTCAACGACTCCCGAAGAGTGTTGTGCCCAATTTTGACACAAACACTTTGGTGCTTTCACTGAGAAAACCCAGCTTTTCTCCTGCTCGTTGGATCTGTCATCGATACCGGATTGAATAAATCTAAGAGAGAGATCCAGATCATTGAATCCAACTTCCTTCCCTTCTATTCAGATTTGCGTAAAGTCTAGGAAAGGAATTCAACTATCAAGATGGTTAGCACAAGAACCACCTCGAACGCTGTCAATCAAGAAGAACAGGATAGACAGAATCCTGTCCCTCTACCTCCACCTAATCAAGATGTTGTTGGGCACTCAGAACCGTCGGGTCCGGTTACCCGACAAGAATTACAGTTGCTACTCCAAGAGCTGACCCAGAGTCGGCGACAACTGGAAGAACAGCTACGCGCTAATGCTGAGCTAATCAATAAGCTGGATCGCCAGAAACGAAAGAGATCCATGAGAGATCGTGCTTCTCGCTCTTCCAGCGAAAGTTCTTCATCTTCTGATTACCATAACCGGCCTCCACCACCCCGGTTGGATGGGAGTCGTATGCCACCCATTGGAAACCAACCGACATTGACCGTTGGACAAATAAGAGTTGGTCCGGCAGCCAGTTTCCAAACCGGACCCTCCTCCCGAGGAGGTGCCGTCCCTCATCACGCCGCAGAATACCACACCACTAGCGTTGCGGCTGAACCAGGGGTCGACGCTCAAGATCATTCGGACCTGGACCGTCGTCATAGCGGTCGTACTCCTGAACCGTACGTCCCAGAGGACTATGAGCCAAGAAGGTGAGACTTGGACCGTCGGCGATATCCGGTTCAAGCCCGAAGTACGGAACGTGATCATACTCCGGCACAAATGCCGGATCTTTCAACTATGATACGTCAGATGATCCGTGAGAGTCAGGGATTCACAAACGATGATTGGGGAGTTTCCCGAAGTCACACTCCCTTTACGGACGATATTCTTAATGCTGAACACCCACGGTGATTCCGAATGCCCACTCTACCCATGTATGAGGGAAACTCCGACCCCAACCAACTTATTCTAAAATATGAATGGTCGATGACTGCTGCCAAAGCCGACGACGCTGTGAGGTGTCGTAGTTTCCCCATATCCTTGGGGGGCATCGCCACCCTGTGGTTCACCCGATTGCCTCCTCGATCCATCTCCTCATTCGACCAGCTGGCCACAAAATTCGTTGAGCAATTCCGCATGCACGTCGCAAGGCCGAAAGATGTCAACACTCTATCCAGTGTCACACAAGCTCCCGGAGAGACACTCAGACACTACTTAGAAAGATTCCATACTGCATGTGCAGAGATTAGTAATCCAAACGATAACTCCATCCTTATGGCATTAACTAAGGGGATCGACCCCGATTCTGAATTTGGCAATTGGCTAGCTGGGAAACCACCTGCGTCATTGGACCGTTTCCATGCCAAAGAAGCTCAATTCCTGAGACGGGAAGACGCGAAACAGTCTAGAAAGCAAACTGACGCAGGGCCAAATGCGGAAGGAACCCAAAGCAATGTTGCAATAAAACAGTCCGATGAGAGCTCCGGAAAAGTTCAGTTGAACATTAAAAATAAACAAGCTCGGCGAAGAGAGAGCGTGAATCAACTTAAAAAACAGGATTAAAATCGTGGCCCGCAACGCAAAAATCCGATGTTCGACAGTTATACTCCTTTGAATACTTCACTGGAGGACTTGTATTTGCAGACCCATAATACAATTCAGTATGAAAAACCTGCTCCAAGACCGTCGTCAGAGAGACAAATCCAGACGGGAAAATTTTGCAGGTTCCATGATGGCTACGGGCACTATACGAACGAGTGTCGTCACTTACAAGATCTTGTTGAAAAACTAGTCAGAGAAAGGAAGCTGGAATAGTTTGTGCGGACTCTAACTTCCCACGGCGCGAATTGGAGTACAAACATTCAACAATTCGTTCCCAGAGCGCGAACGGACTCCAACTTCCCACAGCGCGAATTGGAGTATAAACATTCAACAATTCGTTCCCATAGCGCAAACGGACTCCAACTTCCCACATCGCGAATTGGAGTATAAACATTCAACAATTCATTCCCAGAGTGCGAACGGACTCCAACTTCCCACAGCGTGAATTGGAGTATAAACATTCAACAATTCGTTCCCAGAGTGCGAGCGGGCTCCAACTTCCCACAGCGCGAATTGGAGTATAAACATTCAACAATTCATTCCCAGAGTGCGAACGGACTCCAACTTCCCACGGCGCGAATTGGAGTATAAACATTCAACAATTCATTCCCACAGCGTGAACGGACTCCAAATTCCCAAAGTGCG
Organism: Allium cepa; assembly: GCA_030765085.1. NCBI lineage: Eukaryota > Viridiplantae > Streptophyta > Magnoliopsida > Asparagales > Amaryllidaceae > Allium > Allium cepa. Next base: position 779,064,721 of record CM060943.1, read on the forward strand.
AATTGGAATATAAGCATCAAGTCCATTGTTCCCAGAATATGAATGAATTCCTGAAAGACCAAGTAGATGCGACTGACCATCCAACGGCTAACTCCGACTTCCCAAAGTGTGAATCGGGGCATAAGTGCGGATTACGGGTTCCCGGAGCGCGAACCGAAGCATCCGTGCTAACTCTAAGTTCCCAAAGCATGAATTGGAGTATAAACATAAGTTACGGGTTCCCGGAGCGTGAACCGAAGCATCCGTGCTAACTCCAGGTTCCCAGGACGTGAAGTGGAGTGTAAGCATTAATTCCAGGTTCCCGGAGCGCGAACCATGCTACAAACATCGATAACTCTCAAGCTCCGTGCAAACCGGATTGTCGATCTCAAATTATCTTAAGTCCCCGGAATGCGGACATGAGCTTCAAGTTTGCAATAGGCGCACTCAACCACCGAAACGCAAATGTTATTCCCCGAGACTAGGGGGCAAAAAAAAAAAAGCTAAGTGTTAATCACTAACCAAAGCGATACAATGTCCGAAGTTCGGTTATTCGTCGATCACAACTTGCGACCAAGATTTTCAGACTTGACGAATAAAAACGAACTCCACTTAACGGTAAAAACACCACAAGTACACCGGACCGAGAACAAGACACTGCAAGTACTTAAGCACAAATAGAACAAGAGTTGAAACAAAGAAACTAAATTTTATTTCAACTAACTTAAAACAAGGACTTACACGCAAATAAGTTCTTCCAAAAAAGAATGCCTACTAGCAGGGGCCGAACTTGCATCTATACACGACCTACTGACAAAAAACGAAGACAAGTACCTATCTACCAAAACATCTACTTGAGAAGCCGATTTATTTCTTATTTTTCGTCCTTCTTACTAGTGGTACATCATCAGAATCACTAGGGAGAGAAATTCTTCCTTTTGAATGTCTCCTCTCCGGCGGTGGCTCTTTGGCTGGAGGCATGATGTCAATATCCTCCTCGGAGCTTGAGTCTGCATGGAGGCTTCCCGCCGGAGGAGTAGGGGGGACTGGATCCGTGACGGAAGATGGGATAGTGCCACCCAATGACACTACCCTAGCAGGTGCTGGACTCTGCGCCGCCGTACTACCACTAACATTACCACTATGCCCCGCAGCCTCTATTTCAGCGCTGATTTCGGCCAAAATTTCCTCATCACGAGTCGCATGGGCTTGGCTGGGGGCATCCACGGTCTTCATCGAAGAACTTGAGGTCGGCGGGAGGCTACTAACGATGATAAATGGCAAGTCAGAGAAAGAACCACTCTGCTCACCGAGCAGCTCGCTCACCATTTGTTCGTCAACAGATAAGGATCTCCCCTGCGCCGCCTCAATTGATACCGCAGTTACAACAGTAGTCTCGGTGGCGATGGCCTTATCTCCTTTGCTTGATTCTTGATCCGCGACAGTCAGCGCAACTCCAGTCACTAGGCAAAGAATAAGAAGTTATTAGTTACTGCTACAAAACAAACACTCTATTTAGAAAACGCTTGAGATAACTTCGGAATACCTTCCCCAGTTTGGCTCGCAGACGGCTGAACGGCCTCGGGAGTATGCTCATGAATAGGAGATAAGCGCGGCTGTTCCGGGTCGTAAGCAGGAACAGGTTGCAAACCGACCGCAGATACGGGCACTGACAAAGATGGTGTGGTGACTTCAGTGACAGCAGAATGGTGCTCAACACCTGATCCCTCTCCGACTTCCAGGGAACGACCACCGATCATCTCCTTCTCATGAGCAATGATAGCGTCATGAAGGACCTTCTTCTCATCGTCTGTGAGCAGCCGGTTTTCAAGTTCGAATCGATCGACCGCTTCACCTGGATGCGCTTCCTCTTCCTCCTCAACCAATCGGTCCCAAGCGCTACGAAGGTGAACCGGATAATCTTGAAGCCAAGCCAAGTTTCTGTGTCTTAACACATTGGCGTTGTAAGTTATGAGCAAATCTTCGATATCGGCCTCTAGCCTGGCCTCTGCCTGTTGAACCTTCTCCTCCACCTCTGCTTCGACAGCCTGAACTTTGGCCACGGCCACATCTCTTTCAGTGCGAAGCACTACTGCTTGCTCGCAGGCTTCTTGCGCCGCGTTAAGCGCGTCATCTCTATCTTTAATAATTTCGGCAAATTTAGCCTTGAGCTCATTAAGTTCTTTTAACGCCGCATCCCGCTCAGCAGTGATGACAGTATTCCGGTGGCCCATGCCTTCCACCGTAATATAGTGCTCCTTTTTCATTCTATCCATGGCTGCTTGAGCTTCATCGGCCTTTGTAAGAGCCTCCATCTCTGATTTTCGAGATGATTCAGCCTCGGTATTTAGCACTTGTATGATGCGATCTTTTTGAGCCAGCTCGGTTTGAAGCTTTTCAATGGTAGTCGCTCGTTCGAAGGCCAACGCCGATGCCTTGTCGGCCGCCCTATACCACGCCTTGTATTTGTAGGATCGATTTCACCCTAGAGGGGGGTGAATAGGGTGATAGTGTAAATTATAAAAATTAATTGCAGAAACTAATTAATATTTAACACGGATCACAGAATAGCAGCACAGATATCGCAGAATATAAATAACAGAACAACACAGAATTTACCCAGCTTCGGCAAAACCCTGCCTACGTGCTGCCCCCAAGGTTTCTACTAGAAATTAGATAGTCCCTCGCTTACACACGTAAACTCGCTATACCTGCTATTGACTAATCTAACTCTACGCTCAAAACCTTGACCACAACTCAACTACCGAGTTGCAAATTCCCAAACTACACACCGTAGTTTGCACCTTAGTCACACGACTAGAAAATTAAAACGGTTTAAAAAGAAAATACAATTAAAAACGATTATAAAACAAAAATAACCCTAATTAAAAAAACTTTTATATAAAAAAAAATTCTCCCTTTTAAAAACAATAGGCCGGCCTCTTTTATTATTTTGACCCGTCTCCTTTTGCTTTACTCAGTTCGTTTGCGTGTATAATGGTGGCCGTTCCTTTCTAGGGCTTCGTCCTCATCAGATTGGGACTTCGTCCCTCTGATTCAATTTAGGGCTTTCAAATTGAAGCGCCGACCTTTGATAATTGTTCGACTTCGATGCTCTTTGCAGCTGCTTCGTTGATTGAATTCCTTCTTCGGTATGTAATTGTATGCTTTTTCTTTTACTGATTTTATGCTTTCTGGAATTCAATCACCTTGCCGATGATGTGAATTTGATTTATATAGGGTTTGAAAATCCTATTCTTGCGTTCGTATAAAATAATTTGAATTTGTCACATTCTTTTGATTGGCCGTTTGATTATGCTTGAACGATTGATAATCGAACTGACTTTGTCATCTTCGTATCTTTTGCATTCCTTGGTTGACACGGTTTTGAATTTACTTTCGTGATAACCACGGCTTTGTTGATTTCTTTACCACCACATTTCTGACTTGTTCAACATACTGACTTGGTTCAATTTTGACTTCGGCACTGGTTTTGTGTATGCAAATCCACGTCTTTGAATTTGTTACGTGGTCACCACGGTGTTGAATTCATTTGACTTCGGTTTTGATTGAATTTATTGTTGTAGCATACTTGACCTGTTTGACTGTCATGTGTTATCATCTTGTACATCTCCATCTCGAGTAGCTCTGCATTGTTGGGGCTATGCATTTGTTCGCACTGTAGTATTTCTATTATTGAAATCTCATCTTGTACATCTCGAGTAGACTTCGGTTATGCTTTGTCCTGTATAAGTATTTCTGCATCTCATGTTATAGTTATTGAAATCTTGAGTTGTTGCACTGGTGCATTTGGTTTGAGTCAGATGTACTGGGTTTGGTTCAGGTTGTTCATGAGTCTTCATTTGGTATTGATCTTCATATATGTGCATATGTACAGTTGCTCGGTCCTTGATTGTTTCAGTATTCATGTTGTTGTGCATTTGTATTACTTGTTGTCTGTGTTGTGTAGTAGCTGTGGTCTTGGTTGTTGTAGCATGCACTCATTGTTATTTCCAGTTGCACATGGTCATTTTGTTCATCTGTATGATGCTTTGGCTTCACTGATGCTGCACTTGGTCTTGCCTTGGTTCTGGCCATTCCTTGTTGCCTTGTTGCAGTTTGATTACTGGACTAGTTCTGGGTACATTACAATATTGAGATGTTTCAGTTTGTTTGTGCTCTTCATTGACATTATTGCTATCTGTACTGCTTTTGATCAACTGTCTTACCCTTTTCATCTTTGTCAAGTTTAAGTGTTGTACTCATGGGAGTTCTTGCTGGTTTAGCATCTTTCAATCCAAATTTGTTGACAAGTTCCCTGATATATTTTGTTTGAGAAATGAATGTGCCTTTATTGCTTTGTTGGATTTGAAATCCTAAAAAGAATTTTAACTCTCCAACCAAGCTCATTTCAAATTTTTCCTGCATGACTTTTTCAAATTTCTCATACAACAACTTGTTAGTAGCACCATAAATGATGTCATCAACATATATTTGAACAATCAAAATATCATTGTTTTCATGCAACAGAAATAGTGTGGTATCTACACATCCCTTTTTGAACCCATTTTCAAGGAGATAAGATGTAAGACATTCATACCAAGCTCTGGGAGCTTGTTTTAATCCATATAATGCCTTCTTTAGTTTGTATACATGGTTTGGATATTCATGACTTTCAAAACCTTCTGGTTGTTCAACAAACACATCTTCTTTTAAAACTCCGTTAAGAAAAGCACTCTTAATGTCCATTTGTCTTAGTTTAAATCCTTTGTAACAAGCAAAAGCTAACAATATTCTAATTGATTCTAGTCTAGCTACAGGTGCAAAGGTTTCATCAAGGTCAACTCCTTCAATTTGATTGTATCCTTTAGCAACTAGTCTAGCTTTATTTCTAATTATATTTCCAGATTCATCATATTTATTTTTAAAAATCCATTTTGTTCCTATAACTGGATAATCCTTAGGTCTAGGTGCTAGACTCCAAACATTATTTCGTTCAAACTGATTTAGTTCTTCTTGCATGGCCATGAACCAGTTTTCATCATTAAGGGCTGAATCTATGCTATTTGGTTCTATTTCTGAAATAAATCCACTATATAAGCACAGATCACATAGATTTTTAAAGGATGAACGAGTTTGTATACCTGCTATGGGGTTTCCAATTACCAATTCAGGTGGATGGTCTGTTTTGTATTTCAGCTTTTCTGGATCAAGATTTCTTCTGATTTCTTGAGTTGTGGTAGTTTCTCTAGCATCAGCAGTTTCTTTTGGTTTTTCAAATTCATCTTTTTCTTTCTCCTCTTCAACGTTGCTTTTGGATGTATTCTGTTCGTCAATGCCTTCATCAAATTTCACATTGATTGACTCTACGATTGTTTTAGTCTTTTTGTTGTAGACTCTATAAGCTTTGCTTCTCGAAGAGTAACCCATGAAGATGCCATCATCAGCCTTTGCTTCAAATTTTCCTAACTGATCACCTGTATTAAGAATATAGCAAGGACATCCAAACACTTTGAAGTAAGCGATGTTTGGTTTTTTGTTGAACCATAGCTCATAGGGAGTTTTGTTAAGAATCGGTCTGATGATAACTCTATTCATTACATAACATGCTGTATTTACAACTTCTGCCCAGAGATGCAGAGGTAGTTCATATTCATTTAACATAGACCTAGCCAATTCTTGTAAAGATCGATTCTTTCTCTCAACTACCCCATTTTGTTGTGGAGTACGTGGTGCAGAGAACTCATGTTTGATTCCGTTTTCATCACAGAAAGTTTCAAATTCATAATTTTCAAATTCTCCACCATGATCACTTCTTAACGAAACAATAGAGACTTCTTTTTCATTTTGCACAAATTTTGCGAATCTTGTGAAGTATGAAAAAGTTTCTGATTTTTTAGCTAAGAAGTATACCCATGTATATCTTGAGTAATCATCAACTAACACAAAGCAATATTTCTTACCTCCTAAGCTAGCAATGTCATTAGGTCCAAATAGATCCATATGAATTAGTTCAAGAACTCTAGAAGTGCTTACATTGTTTTTGGCATGAAACGATGATTTTCTAAGTTTTCCCAAAGTACATGCTTTACAGATGTTTTCAGTTTCAAACTCATGTGATGGCAACCCTCTTACCAAACTTTTCCTTTTTAATTTGTTTAATAAGTTCATACTAGCATGCCCTAAACGTCTATGCCATAAATTCACTTCTATATCCTTAGCTACCAAACATTTAGAGAGGATGAGATCATCAAAAGATAGAGAATATATATTACCTTTCCTTTTTCCTGAAAATAAGATTTCTTTTGATGATTTGTCAATAATTTTGCACATCTCAGAATCAAAGATAACATTCATACCTTTATCACATAGCTGGCTGATTGATGTCAAATTGTGGTGCAGATTTTCAACATATAAAACGTCATTTAAGGTAAATGTATTGTTACCTACTTTACCTTTACCGACAATTTTACACTTGTCATTGTTCCCCATTGTGACTCTGCCACCTTTGTACTTTTCTAGGCTAAGGAACTTCGATTTATCGCCTGTCATGTGCCTGGAACAGCCAGAATCCAAGTACCATTGCTGTTGTTCCTTAGCCTGCCAGCATACCTACACGAGGAGAGAGTTTAGTGACCTATTTGTTTTTATAGGTCCATGGTTGTTAGTGGCAGAAAATTTTGAAAAATGATTTTGTGTAGACCCAAAACTATTTATAATTGTTCCCTTTGGCACCCAAATTTGTTTAACTTTGAGAGATTTTATATTTGTGCCTTTTGAAACCCAAATCGGTATAGTTTTCACATGTTTGGGTCTATACCAACAATTATTGTGACCGTGTCCAAATTTTCTACAAATTGTGCACATAGAATTAACTTGATTAATCTTGTTTTCAATAATTTTCGAATTATTATATCCAAGTCCTTGTCTAACCGTATTAACAGTTTGCTTTCCTAATAGCATATTCAACGATTTTTCACTTTTTGAAAATTTATCTAAAGTCGTTGACAATTGTTGGACTTGTGATTTGAGAGATTCATTTTCGTTTAACAACTGTGTGCACTTTTTAATAGAATTCTCTCTCCTAGTATTTTCATTCTCTTTTAAAATCAGAATTTCATTTTCAAGTGATTTTATATTGATTTCCGATTTTTTAATTTCTTCTTCAAATGTTGGACACTTATCACACTTAGGAATTCTACATTGATAGTTCTTAACTAATTGATCAAGTTGTTTATTGCATTCTATCAAAGTATCCTTTTGGGATTCAAGTTTAGCATATTTTTCCCTAAGTCGTTCATAACAGCCATTTACTTCATGGAAATAAATTAGTAATTCAGAATGAGTGAGTTTTGATACCTCGCTTGGCTCGTCGTCATCACTGTCTGTAACTTCACCATGAAGACACATATTTGCTTTTTCACTCTCACTCTCGGTGTTATCACTTTCATCTTCGTCAGTTTCATCCCAAGTAGCCGCAAAGCTTTTCTTCTTTAGTTTCTTTCCTTGATTTGATCGTTTTTGAGGACATTGTGGCTTGATATGGCCGGGTTTGTTGCATTTGTAACAGATGATTTTCTGATCTTCTGGGTTGTCTAGTGCTTTGCCTATTCTGTTTTTCAATTCATGATTTCGAGCTGGATTTCCGTATTTGCGATTCCACCTTTTGAATTTCTTTATTAGTAACGCTAGCTCTGCTGCTCCATCATCATCGTCATCATTCTCATCATCACTTTCAGTTGTTCCTTTGAGAGCTATTGATTTCTTTCGAGTATCTCCACCTTCACGCTCTTCCTTGAATTTCATTTCTAGCTCATAAGTGGTGAGATTTCCGATGAGTTCTTCGACTTTGAGTTGTTTTAAATCTTTCGATTCTTGAATGGCAGTTACTTTTGCTTCAAAGCTTCGTGGAAGGACTCTGAGGATTTTACGGACTATTTCCAATTCGGTGTATGTTTTTCCGAGAGCTTTTGATTTGTATACGATGTTGGAAAGTCATCCGTACATCTCTTTGACATTTTCTTCTTTCGCCATTGTAAAGTTCTCGTATTCGCCGCTTAGCATGGCAAGGCGAGATTCTTTGACTTGAGATGTTCCTTCGTGAGTTACTTCTAATATGTGCCATATTTCCTGCGCAGTTAGACAATGTGAGACACGATTAAATTCAAATTGATCTAATGAACAGATAATAGAATTCATAGCTTTGGCATTAGTATTCTGTAATTTATTTTCTAGTTCTGTCCATTGTTCCTTTGGTTTCTCTATTTCCTGATCATTTACAGTTATAGTTGGTATTCTATAACCTGTCTCAACAATATCCAAAGCGTCAATGGTTTTCAAAAAAAATTTCATCCTATTTTTCCAAAAAGCGTATTCACCATTGAACATTGGTGGTCTAACTATGGATTGACCTTCTGCAAAAGCATTATTAAAAGAAGCCATTTTAAAAATTCGAATTTTTAAACAAAAACTGATTTTTTCAAAAAAAATAGAATTTTTAAAACAAATGTTGACTTCTATTCCTAGCTCTGATACCACTTGTAGGATCGATTTCACCCTAGAGGGGGGGTGAATAGGGTGATAGTGTAAATTATAAAAATTAATTGCAGAAGCTAATTAATATTTAACACGGATCACAGAATAGCAGCACAGATATCGCAGAATATAAATAACAGAACAACACAGAATTTACCCAGCTTCGGCAAAACCCTGCCTACGTGCTGCCCCCAAGGTTTCTACTAGAAATTAGATAGTCCCTCGCTTACACACGTAAACTCGCTATACCCGCTATTGACTAATCTAACTCTACGCTCAAAACCTTGACCACAACTCAACTACCGAGTTGCAAATTCCCAAACTACACACCGTAGTTTGCACCTTAGTCACACGACTAGAAAATTAAAACGGTTTAAAAAGAAAATACAATTAAAAACGATTATAAAACAAAAATAACCCTAATTAAAAAAACTTTTATATAAAAAAAAAATTCTCCCTTTTAAAAACAATAGGCCGGCCTCTTTTATTATTTTGACCCGTCTCCTTTTGCTTTACTCAGTTCGTTTGCGTGTATAATGGTGGCCGTTCCTTTCTAGGGCTTCGTCCTCATCAGATTGGGGCTTCGTCCCTTTGATTCAATTTAGGGCTTTCAAATTGAAGCGCCGACCTTTGATAATTGTTCGACTTCGATGCTCTTTGCAGCTGCTTCGTTGATTGAATTCCTTCTTCGGTATGTAATTGTATGCTTTTTCTTTTACTGATTTTATGCTTTCTGGAATTCAATCACCTTGCCGATGATGTGAATTTGATTTATATAGGGTTTGAAAATCCTATTCTTGCGTTCGTATAAAATAATTTGAATTTGTCACATTCTTTTGATTGGCCGTTTGATTATGCTTGAACGATTGATAATCGAACTGACTTTGTCATCTTCGTATCTTTTGCATTCCTTGGTTGACACGGTTTTGAATTTACTTTCGTGATAACCACGGCTTTGTTGATTTCTTTACCACCACATTTCTGACTTGTTCAACATACTGACTTGGTTCAATTTTGACTTCGGCACTGGTTTTGTGTATGCAAATCCACGTCTTTGAATTTGTTACGTGGTCACCACGGTGTTGAATTCATTTGACTTCGGTTTTGATTGAATTTATTGTTGTAGCATACTTGACCTGTTTGACTGTCATGTGTTATCATCTTGTACATCTCCATCTCGAGTAGCTCTGCATTGTTGGGGCTATGCATTTGTCGCACTGTAGTATTTCTATTATTGAAATCTCATCTTGTACATCTCGAGTAGACTTCGGTTATGCTTTGTCCTGTATAAGTATTTCTGCATCTCATGTTGTAGTTATTGAAATCTTGAGTTGTTGCACTGGTGCATTTGGTTTGAGTCAGATGTACTGGGTTTGGTTCAGGTTATTCATGAGTCTTCATTTGGTATTGATCTTCATATATGTGCATATGTACAGTTGCTCGGTCCTTGATTGTTTCAGTATTCATGTTGTTGTGCATTTGTATTACTTGTTGTCTGTGTTGTGTAGTAGCTGTGGTCTTGGTTGTTGTAGCATGAACTCATTGTTATTTCCAGTTGCACTTGGTCATTTTGTTCATCTGTATGATGCTTTGGCTTCACTGATGCTGCACTTGGTCTTGCCTTGGTTCTGGCCATTCCTTGTTGCCTTGTTGCAGTTTGATTACTGGACTAGTTCTGGGTACATTACAATATTGAGATGTTTCAGTTTGTTTGTGCTCTTCATTGACATTATTGCTATCTGGTCGACATTTGATGTTTGTAGCTTTGATCTTTATCGGCACTGGCTGTTGTTTTTGTGAAGTTGTTTCAGTCACTTGTGTTATGGTCATTGTTTGCTTGGTGGTCTTGTACTTGTATACTGCAGTTTGCGTGCTTCATTGACATCTGATTCACTTGCACATTTGTTACTGTCACTGCTGCAGTCGCTATGCAGTTGCTATGCCTTGCTTTTGAGTTGTTTTGTCTCTGCCCAGTTGATGTTCTGTTCATTGCTTGTGACATCCATATTGCAACTATTTTGGTCGAGACTTGTTGTTTGTTGGCACTGGACCTGATCTGCATACTTGATTGTTGCAGTCCATTTTGCTGTTGGTCTTCGTTGCATTCATGTCATGTTGCCTTGTGTTGAATCCAGTTTCAAAAACTTGGGTTTGACCTTGTGCTCGTGTCGTGATTTTGAATATATTGCACGTGAGTTGAACTCGGTTTTTCATTTGGGTTTGACCTGTGCTTGCCTGTCCCTGTAAATCAATCAAGTGTATATATCGGCGTGCACGGCCTTGTGGCATATACAGTAATATACTGTGTATGTCACAAGTTGTTCGTGTATGATGAATTCAAATTTAAATGATGACGAACAACCCAAATAACTGAGGCAAATATCATTTTTAAAATTCACGTTTTATTTTATATCGCAAAAATATTTTATTTTCAGTTTTACTGCGTTAGTTTATATTTTTGCAGATCGCTCAGATGCTGGATTCAAACTTGAATGCAGTTGAAGATAAATACGAGTGTGAGTGATATGTAGTGAGGTGCTGATGTAAAATAGTGAAATGTCATGTATTGTAGTCAAAATTGTATATGTATAGTGAGAGCTTGAAATTGTACTATCAAAGTTGTAATAAATATTTGTTTGAATAAAATATTCGTTTGAATTCAAAAACTGTGTTATTTATTTTTATTCAGCAAATATTTATTTATTCTGTGAAGATTAAAATAGTACGTTAACAAATACATTTAAGCGAGTGTATATATGTTTATTATCATCAAACAAAAATCATATAGCGCAAAGCGCATATTCAACAATCTCCCCCTTTTGATGATAACAAACATATATTTAAGATTTTGAATATATTAAATGTATTTGATAATTTCAATTGCTCCCCCTATTTGAATGCTTCGTTTCTATATGATACTCCCCCTACATATATGACTCCCCCTACATATATGCATACAAATAAAATGTGTGAATGAGCCTATATGCAAATGAAAAATTGTTTGACCTTTGATTGATTCTATTTGACAAAATCTTAACTTTTCTCTCCCCCTTTTGTTATCAGCAAAAGAATAATAGAGTTAGAGAAAATAGAGATAAAGTGATCGATATTAATCCAACATTAAAACCCAATTGAATATAAATATTAAATTTCAATAGAAAATCAAACAAAAATCATAAAAATATTGTTAGGCGCATATTCCACTTTTAGAACGATGGAAATGATGTCATCATATAAAACCATACAATTGTGTCTATTTGTGGTATTTTTATATCAGGAATTTGAATATCTACTAATCATGCATAACCGTTAGGACTTTTAAATGAGATTAGTAGTATTCCAAATTTATTTTAGAAAAATGAATTCAAGTATCTTCTAACCACTCATAACCGTGAGGACTTTTAAATGGGATTAGAATCAACTTGTTTATTTATTTTTTTTTAAAAAATCAACTTTTGATATGTGTTCCATACATGCATAACCGTGAGGACTTTTAAATGAGCATGGAAGCACATAACAAATTCCAAGTAATTCACCCATGCATAACCGTGAGGACTTTTAAATGAGAGTGAACACTTTGGTATTTATTTATTGTTATTAATTTTTATTTTATATTTTTTTTTTATTATTTTTTTATTATTTAAAAAAAATGAAAAACGAACGATTCCTGTTTAAAATACCACATATCGACAAACTATATAGAATTTTGATGAATGATGGTTGATAGAAATATGATAGGTGTAGAGATGGTCATGGAATTTTTACCAACAAAAAGTTTTATAACTCTTGTTTACATTTCTAAAGAAATTTTCTAATTATACTTTCTCGAGTTATAATATATAATCAATATCAACACTCATCACTTTTTCAATCACTATTTTTCTTTTCGATAATTTGTAGGGAAAAAAAAATTAAATATTCAGCAAATTTCTAAAACACCTAGACTGAGTCGTAGTTTACAAAAACTATTTTCTGGTAGGGGTTTTGTAAAGATGTCTGCCAATTGAGAATCAGTTGAAATAAAATTTATGCAGATATTTTCTTTGGAAATATGATCTCTAATAAAATGATGTCTTACATCTATATGTTTTGTTCGCGAATGATGTACAGGATTATTTGTGAGATCAATTGCGCTTTTGCTATCACACATTAGTGGTACACGTTTAAAATTCAGATCATAGTCATGCAAAGTTTGTATCATCCATAAGATTTGAGCAGAGCAACCGCTCAAAGCAATATACTCTGCCTCTGTTGTGGATAATGCAATACAATTTTGTTTTCTACTCGACCATGCAACTAATGAATGTCCTAGCATAAAACATGCTCCACTAGTACTTTTTCTATCAACCAAGTTTCCAGCATAATCAGCATCTGAAAAACCTTTCAATTCAAAATTATCATTTGATGGATACCAAAGACCAAATCGTGGGGTGTGCAATAAATATCTTATAATTCTTTTAACAGCTTTTAAATGAGATTCTTTTGGGTTAGATTGAAAACGTGCACATAAGCAGACAGAAAACATGATGTCAGGTCTAGAAGCGGTAAGATAAAGGAGTGATCCAATCATACCTCTGTACTGCTTTTGATCAACTGTCATACCCTTTTCATCTTTGTCAAGTTTAAGTGTTGTACTCATGGGAGTTCTTGCTGGTTTAGCATCTTTCAATCCAAATTTGTTGACAAGTTCCCTGATATATTTTGTTTGAGAAATGAATGTGCCTTTATTGCTTTGTTGGATTTGAAATCCTAAAAAGAATTTTAACTCTCCAACCAAGCTCATTTCAAATTTTTCCTGCATGACTTTTTCAAATTTCTCATACAACAACTTGTTAGTAGCACCATAAATGATGTCATCAACATATATTTGAACAATCAAAATATCATTGTTTTCATGCAACAGAAATAGTGTGGTATCTACACATCCCTTTTTGAACCCATTTTCAAGGAGATAAGATGTAAGACATTCATACCAAGCTCTGGGAGCCTGTTTTAATCCATATAATGCCTTCTTTAGTTTGTATACATGGTTTGGATATTCATGACTTTCAAAACCTTCTGGTTGTTCAACAAACACATCTTCTTTTAAAACTCCGTTAAGAAAAGCACTCTTAATGTCCATTTGTCTTAGTTTAAATCCTTTGTAACAAGCAAAAGCTAACAATATTCTAATTGATTCTAGTCTAGCTACAGGTGCAAAGGTTTCATCAAGGTCAACTCCTTCAATTTGATTGTATCCTTTAGCAACTAGTCTAGCTTTATTTCTAATTATATTTCCAGATTCATCATATTTATTTTTAAAAATCCATTTTGTTCCTATAACTGGATAATCCTTAGGTCTAGGTGCTAGACTCCAAACATTATTTCGTTCAAACTGATTTAGTTCTTCTTGCATGGCCATGAACCAGTTTTCATCATTAAGGGCTGAATTTATGCTATTTGGTTCTATTTCTGAAATAAATCCACTATATAAGCACAGATCACATAGATTTTTAAAGGATGAACGAGTTTGTATACCTGCTATGGGGTTTCCAATTACCAATTCAGGTGGATGGTCTGTTTTGTATTTCAGCTTTTCTGGATCAAGATTTCTTCTGATTTCTTGAGTTGTGGTAGTTTCTCTAGCATCAGCAGTTTCTTTTGGTTTTTCAAATTCATCTTTTTCTTTCTCCTCTTCAACGTTGCTTTTGGATGTATTCTGTTCGTCAATGCCTTCATCAAATTTCACATTGATTGACTCTACGATTGTTTTAGTCTTTTTGTTGTAGACTCTATAAGCTTTGCTTCTCGAAGAGTAACCCATGAAGATGCCATCATCAGCCTTTGCTTCAAATTTTCCTAACTGATCACCTGTATTAAGAATATAGCAAGGACATCCAAACACTTTGAAGTAAGCGATGTTTGGTTTTTTGTTGAACCATAGCTCATAGGGAGTTTTGTTAAGAATCGGTCTGATGATAACTCTATTCATTACATAACATGCTGTATTTACAACTTCTGCCCAGAGATGCAGAGGTAGTTCATATTCATTTAACATAGACCTAGCCAATTCTTGTAAAGATCGATTCTTTCTCTCAACTACCCCATTTTGTTGTGGAGTACGTGGTGCAGAGAACTCATGTTTGATTCCGTTTTCATCACAGAAAGTTTCAAATTCATAATTTTCAAATTCTCCACCATGATCACTTCTTAACGAAACAATAGAGACTTCTTTTTCATTTTGCACAAATTTTGCGAATCTTGTGAAGTATGAAAAAGTTTCTGATTTTTTAGCTAAGAAGTATACCCATGTATATCTTGAGTAATCATCAACTAACACAAAGCAATATTTCTTACCTCCTAAGCTAGCAATGTCATTAGGTCCAAATAGATCCATATGAATTAGTTCAAGAACTCTAGAAGTGCTTACATTGTTTTTGGCATGAAACGATGATTTTCTAAGTTTTCCCAAAGTACATGCTTTACAGATGTTTTCAGTTTCAAACTCATGTGATGGCAACCCTCTTACCAAACTTTTCCTTTTTAATTTGTTTAATAAGTTCATACTAGCATGCCCTAAACGTCTATGCCATAAATTCACTTCTATATCCTTAGCTACCAAACATTTAGAGAGGATGAGATCATCAAAAGATAGAGAATATATATTACCTTTCCTTTTTCCTGAAAATAAGATTTCTTTTGATGATTTGTCAATAATTTTGCACATCTCAGAATCAAAGATAACATTCATACCTTTATCACATAGCTGGCTGATTGATGTCAAATTGTGGTGCAGATTTTCAACATATAAAACGTCATTTAAGGTAAATGTATTGTTACCTACTTTACCTTTACCGACAATTTTACACTTGTCATTGTTCCCCATTGTGACTCTGCCACCTTTGTACTTTTCTAGGCTAAGGAACTTCGATTTATCGCCTGTCATGTGCCTGGAACAGCCAGAATCCAAGTACCATTGATGTTGTTCCTTAGCCTGCCAGCATACCTACACGAGGAGAGAGTTTAGTGACCTATTTGTTTTTATAGGTCCATGGTTGTTAGTGGCAGAAAATTTTGAAAAATGATTTTGTGTAGACCCAAAACTATTTATAATTGTTCCCTTTGGCACCCAAATTTGTTTAACTTTGAGAGATTTTATATTTGTTCCTTTTGAAACCCAAATCGGTATAGTTTTCACATGTTTGGGTCTATACCAACAATTATTGTGACCGTGTCCAAATTTTCTACAAATTGTGCACATAGAATTAACTTGATTAATCTTGTTTTCAACAATTTTCGAATTATTATATCCAAGTCCTTGTCTAACCGTATTAACAGTTTGCTTTCCTAATAGCATATTCAACGATTTTTCACTTTTTGAAAATTTATCTAAAGTCGTTGACAATTGTTGGACTTGTGATTTGAGAGATTCATTTTCGTTTAACAACTGTGTGCACTTTTTAATAGAATTCTCTCTCCTAGTATTTTCATTCTCTTTTAAAATCAGAATTTCATTTTCAAGTGATTTTATATTGATTTCCGATTTTTTAATTTCTTCTTCAAATGTTGGACACTTATCACACTTAGGAATTCTACATTGATAGTTCTTAACTAATTGATCAAGTTGTTTATTGCATTCTATCAAAGTATCCTTTTGAGATTCAAGTTTAGCATATTTTTCCCTAAGTCGTTCATAACAGCCATTTACTTCATGGAAATAAATTAGTAATTCAGAATGAGTGAGTTTTGATACCTCGCTTGGCTCGTCGTCATCACTGTCTGTAACTTCACCATGAAGACACATATTTGCTTTTTCACTCTCACTCTCGGTGTTATCACTTTCATCTTCGTCAGTTTCATCCCAAGTAGCCGCAAAGCTTTTCTTCTTTAGTTTCTTTCCTTGATTTGATCGTTTTTGAGGACATTGTGGCTTGATATGGCCGGGTTTGTTGCATTTGTAACAGATGATTTTCTGATCTTCTGGGTTGTCTAGTGCTTTGCCTATTCTGTTTTTCAATTCATGATTTCGAGCTGGATTTCCGTTTTTGCGATTCCACCTTTTGAATTTCTTTATTAGTAACGCTAGCTCTGCTGCTCCATCATCATCGTCATCATTCTCATCATCACTTTCAGTTGTTCCTTTGAGAGCTATTGATTTCTTTCGAGTATCTCCACCTTCACGCTCTTCCTTGAATTTCATTTCTAGCTCATAAGTGGTGAGATTTCCGATGAGTTCTTCGACTTTGAGTTGTTTTAAATCTTTCGATTCTTGAATGGCAGTTACTTTTGCTTCAAAGCTTCGTGGAAGGACTCTGAGGATTTTACGGACTATTTCCAATTCGGTGTATGTTTTTCCGAGAGCTTTTGATTTGTATACGATGTTGGAAAGTCATCCGTACATCTCTTTGACATTTTCTTCTTTCGCCATTGTAAAGTTCTCGTATTCGCCGCTTAGCATGGCAAGGCGAGATTCTTTGACTTGAGATGTTCCTTCGTGAGTTACTTCTAATATGTGCCATATTTCCTGCGCAGTTAGACAATGTGAGACACGATTAAATTCAAATTGATCTAATGAACAGATAATAGAATTCATAGCTTTGGCATTAGTATTCTGTAATTTATTTTCTAGTTCTGTCCATTGTTCCTTTGGTTTCTCTATTTCCTGATCATTTACAGTTATAGTTGGTATTCTATAACCTGTCTCAACAATATCCCAAGCGTCAATGGTTTTCAAAAAAAATTTCATCCTATTTTTCCAAAAAGCATATTCACCATTGAACATTGGTGGTCTAACTATGGATTGACCTTCTGCAAAAGCATTATTAAAAGAAGCCATTTTAAAAATTCGAATTTTTAAACAAAAACTGATTTTTTCAAAAAAAATAGAATTTTTAAAACAAATGTTGACTTCTATTCCTAGCTCTGATACCACTTGTAGGATCGATTTCACCCTAGAGGGGGGGTGAATAGGGTGATAGTGTAAATTATAAAAATTAATTGCAGAAGCTAATTAATATTTAACACGGATCACAGAATAGCAGCACAGATATCGCAGAATATAAATAACAGAACAACACAGAATTTACCCAGCTTCGGCAAAACCCTGCCTACGTGCTGCCCCCAAGGTTTCTACTAGAAATTAGATAGTCCCTCGCTTACACACGTAAACTCGCTATACCCGCTATTGACTAATCTAACTCTACGCTCAAAACCTTGACCACAACTCAACTACCGAGTTGCAAATTCCCAAACTACACACCGTAGTTTGCACCTTAGTCACACGACTAGAAAATTAAAACGGTTTAAAAAGAAAATACAATTAAAAACGATTATAAAACAAAAATAACCCTAATTAAAAAAACTTTTATATAAAAAAAAATTCTCCCTTTTAAAAACAATAGGCCGGCCTCTTTTATTATTTTGACCCGTCTCCTTTTGCTTTACTCAGTTCGTTTGCGTGTATAATGGTGGCCGTTCCTTTCTAGGGCTTCGTCCTCATCAGATTGGGGCTTCGTCCCTTTGATTCAATTTAGGGCTTTCAAATTGAAGCGCCGACCTTTGATAATTGTTCGACTTCGATGCTCTTTGCAGCTGCTTCGTTGATTGAATTCCTTCTTCGGTATGTAATTGTATGCTTTTTCTTTTACTGATTTTATGCTTTCTGGAATTCAATCACCTTGCCGATGATGTGAATTTGATTTATATAGGGTTTGAAAATCCTATTCTTGCGTTCGTATAAAATAATTTGAATTTGTCACATTCTTTTGATTGGCCGTTTGATTATGCTTGAACGATTGATAATCGAACTGACTTTGTCATCTTCGTATCTTTTGCATTCCTTGGTTGACACGGTTTTGAATTTACTTTCGTGATAACCACGGCTTTGTTGATTTCTTTACCACCACATTTCTGACTTGTTCAACATACTGACTTGGTTCAATTTTGACTTCGGCACTGGTTTTGTGTATGCAAATCCACGTCTTTGAATTTGTTACGTGGTCACCACGGTGTTGAATTCATTTGACTTCGGTTTTGATTGAATTTATTGTTGTAGCATACTTGACCTGTTTGACTGTCATGTGTTATCATCTTGTACATCTCCATCTCGAGTAGCTCTGCATTGTTGGGGCTATGCATTTGTCGCACTGTAGTATTTCTATTATTGAAATCTCATCTTGTACATCTCGAGTAGACTTCGGTTATGCTTTGTCCTGTATAAGTATTTCTGCATCTCATGTTGTAGTTATTGAAATCTTGAGTTGTTGCACTGGTGCATTTGGTTTGAGTCAGATGTACTGGGTTTGGTTCAGGTTGTTCATGAGTCTTCATTTGGTATTGATCTTCATATATGTGCATATGTACAGTTGCTCGGTCCTTGATTGTTTCAGTATTCATGTTGTTGTGCATTTGTATTACTTGTTGTCTGTGTTGTGTAGTAGCTGTGGTCTTGGTTGTTGTAGCATGCACTCATTGTTATTTCCAGTTGCACTTGGTCATTTTGTTCATCTGTATGATGCTTTGGCTTCACTGATGCTGCACTTGGTCTTGCCTTGGTTCTGGCCATTCCTTGTTGCCTTGTTGCAGTTTGATTACTGGACTAGTTCTGGGTACATTACAATATTGAGATGTTTCAGTTTGTTTGTGCTCTTCATTGACATTATTGCTATCTGGTCGACATTTGATGTTTGTAGCTTTGATCTTTATCGGCACTGGCTGTTGTTTTTGTGAAGTTGTTTCAGTCACTTGTGTTATGGTCATTGTTTGCTTGGTGGTCTTGTACTTGTATACTGCAGTTTGCGTGCTTCATTGACATCTGATTCACTTGCACATTTGTTACTGTCACTGCTGCAGTCGCTATGCAGTTGCTATGCCTTGCTTTTGAGTTGTTTTGTCTCTGCCCAGTTGATGTTCTGTTCATTGCTTGTGACATCCATATTGCAACTATTTTGGTCGAGACTTGTTGTTTGTTGGCACTGGACCTGATCTGCATACTTGATTGTTGCAGTCCATTTTGCTGTTGGTCTTCGTTGCATTCATGTCATGTTGCCTTGTGTTGAATCCAGTTTCAAAAACTTGGGTTTGACCTTGTGCTCGTGTCGTGATTTTGAATATATTGCACGTGAGTTGAACTCGGTTTTTCATTTGGGTTTGACCTGTGCTTGCCTGTCCCTGTAAATCAATCAAGTGTATATATCGGCGTGCACGGCCTTGTGGCATATACAGTAATATACTGTGTATGTCACAAGTTGTTCGTGTATGATGAATTCAAATTTAAATGATGACGAACAACCCAAATAACTGAGGCAAATATCATTTTTAAAATTCACGTTTTATTTTATATCGCAAAAATATTTTATTTTCAGTTTTACTGCGTTAGTTTATATTTTTGCAGATCGCTCAGATGCTGGATTCAAACTTGAATGCAGTTGAAGATAAATACGAGTGTGAGTGATATGTAGTGAGGTGCTGATGTAAAATAGTGAAATGTCATGTATTGTAGTCAAAATTGTATATGTATAGTGAGAGCTTGAAATTGTACTATCAAAGTTGTAATAAATATTTGTTTGAATAAAATATTCGTTTGAATTCAAAAACTGTGTTATTTATTTTTATTCAGCAAATATTTATTTATTCTGTGAAGATTAAAATAGTACGTTAACAAATACATTTAAGCGAGTGTATATATGTTTATTATCATCAAACAAAAATCATATAGCGCAAAGCGCATATTCAACAGTATTGGGCGTAAAAGTCATGCACATAGTCGAGCGCCAACCGCTCGGCCTCCGGCGGGATTCTTTTCAGGTTCGGGGGAAAGACGTAGTTATCGAAGCAAATATTCGGGAACTCCCTCTTTAACTGCGCAAGTCTAATTGCCCCTTCCCCCGAGATTTCAGTAGGACGCTGCTCCGCGATTATCGGGGTCATCGCCTCAGATCGGGAAGATTGGGAAACCGACGTATATCGAGAAGACTCGGAAGGATGAGGGACATGAGCAGGAGGTTGTCCGGGATCTCTGGAAGGAGGAGGGGTACGCGATCGCGATTGACGCTTATAGCCTCTGTCCGTGTCGTATCTCTCGTGAGTAGAATACCCAGAGCGTCCCTGGTCATAATACCCAGAGCGCCCCTGGTCATAACCTCTGTCCCCTTCCCGTCTACGCGAATCGTAATATGAAGGCTTGCGGGCATGTCGAAGACTCCCAAGCATTGAACCTCGCTTAGACATAATATCTGCGAAGCAAAATAAAATAGAATTAATCACCTTTCAAAATAGGTAGTTTACAGTCAAAGGTTATGCAGTGTCATGAAATGTGTATGCATTCCCCCCGACCAACCAGAAGTGTCGACCTCGCTAGTAGTAAGAGGCTCGTTCAATTCTAGAGTACGATGGAATTCCTCCAACCCGGCATCATGTTGAAAAGACACATCGTCCGGGATTGGAAGATCGGCAAGCCCTTCAAAAAGATTTTCAGTTCTCGGAGGAGACATCTCCGAGACTCCAACTCCATGAGCGGAACGGGCCGTGACAACCGATTTCCATCTCCCCTTCATACTTGACCTAACCATGGCAGCCTTGCCTTTTCTCTGCTCCGCGACATCCGGAACTGCGTCCGTAGGCCCGGTCAGCGGCTCATCATCGGTGCGGGTTCTTTCAGAGTCAGCTTCCTCAGCTGTAGTAACATTGGGCTTCTTGTGCTTCACTCGTTTTTTCGAGACGACCCTTAGTGCCACCTCAAAGCTTATGCTCTGCCCTTGTTCGATCAAACCGCAGGCCCGGAGATTCCTATCCGTCAATAACACGTCAATATCCCTATCTCCACTCGGGACTTCTCGGAGCACTCGCACCATCTCCCTAAAGTGCTCGCCCTCAGGTCGCTGAATCGCCGCTGTAAAAAAGGAAAAATGTTATCCCGCTTTTTGGCAAAGCCGCGATACCAAAATATCGATCAGACACGGAGAACAGTTCGTCTCAGAGACCGGTCATACTTCGTTTCGCCATGGATATCATTGAATTTTATCCGAGTCCAGATTGAGCTACAATTGATAGGACGCGGCAAGAAAGACCATAGGAGTCAGCATTTCAAATTTCAAGTCAATCCGAGTTCATATGCTCGAGTTATGGTCGATTCAATTTGAAGGGAAAGACCAGGTTTCGAAACCATCACCAAACAGTATTTCGAAACCATCGCCTTCGAATCCATCTTATTCGAAACCATCATGTTCGAATCGATGTGCATCGTATCCATAGAGAAGTGACACGGTTCGTATCCGTCAGAGGAACATAAGTTCGAACCCATCACTAATGCTTCGTTCGAACCCATCCTGCATAGCTCCATTCGAACCCACTGGGTCAACCAACCATGATGACGTGTCTTCCATCGGTTCAAATACGCCGAGATCTATGGAGTCGAAGCGGTCAACTCAGAGTGAAGACCGGATCGATTCGAAGTTTGCGCTCCACGTCACCACGAAGACGCGTGCCATGATGGATTCGAAACCATCGATTCGAACCAAACAGCCGAGCAATAAACCCAATTTCGAACCCATCATATCTCCTAACCTATTGATCCAAATGCCATGAAATTTTCACAGAAGCTTGCATACATGTTGAGGAATGTCCACGCCAAATTTCACCCCGATTGGATGAATTCTTGATCGGTTCGAATGGAGTTCGAACCGATGCCAAAGTGGGCCCAAATTTCCCGAGACCGTGCATGTGGGCCCTCTCACGTGCCAGGAGTGGTCTCCCGAGTTTTCAGTGAAATATCAGCAGCCCACGCCTATAAATAGAGCCCCAGGGCCAACAGAAAAGGGATCTTCTAACGCTGAAGCGCCCAGACTCTGCCGGATCGAGATCTCCATCATTTAATATCATAAACTTGCTGTTAAATTCGAATTCCTTGCTGTAATTCACTGTTGATTGCTGCAACAACTTGTAATCATTGAAAGAAAAGTAATAAAACATCAAAACACTTCACAGTGGACGTAGGCAACACGCCAAACCACTATAAATCGATTGTCTACGCATTTTCTTTATTGTTGATTGGAGTTTTTGTTAGATAATATCTGTTTTGAACTTACATTCTTGACTATTATCTCTTCAACGACTCCAGAAGAGTGTTGTGCCCAATTTTGACACAAACATTCATAAACCAGCTTCGTCAAACGAGAAGTCGACTTAGTTGAATTCGCTTGTTTACAGCCTTGCCAAAAAGGCTGGTTAACAACTAGTCTAAACATTGTATCAATATCATGTTCTCGATACACCTTTAACTACGAACATTTAAGGATAAGTGTTTATTTGTATGATTTAATACTCGTAGTCATGAACACTTTTGTAAATGTGACTGACAAAACACTTTATCCTAATGATTCCGTCTTGTATGTTATAATGTAACCATAAAACATTATGTGTGTGTATGCATATAAATATTAAAATACATAATAAGAAACTAAAACCAAAATACATACCTTTTAATCGAATAAGAATCATCATAAGAGTTTAGTTACATAAAAAAAATTATATAATTACCTCTAGGTCTTAACTCTATCATTGCAACCTCATTATGACGACCCGGAATTTTTGAGCATTTAAAATTAGAATATTTAATCGATTTTAAATATTTAAATGTTAATTCTAACTTGAATTTCAAATATCACAATTTATTTTAATTAAATTATTAAATTAAATAATTTGAATTTGGGTAAAATATGAAACCTAAGATTTTGAGCCTATTAAAAATAATTTGAAGGCTTGTAAATTTTATACTGATAGTTCTGAAGATAATAAAAGCTTTTAAATTGAAATTGGAAGTAATTCGTTTGGTTTTAAAAATATATCGTTTAAATTGAAGCTAAAGAATAACCTTCCAAGGCACAGTCTCGGAATTTGACGAAACCAGTTCCATTGGGTCCGTAATATTGAATTATTATCGAATTTCAATTTTCGCAGTGTTCGTTTAGTCGTACAATTGGTAAATGCCTAGGATAATCCAATTTAATTTAAATTAATAGTCAAGCCTTCTCTTCTCCGCCACTCCTCTCAACCGACATTCGTTCATCCCTATCTTCGTTTAGAAAAAAAAGAAGAAAAAAGGATAAGATAACGGACGCTTGCCTTTCAATTCATATCGAATCAATGATAATAATAATAATAAATGTTTATTCACGACTTCCTTCTTCAAAAAGCCAAGCCGAGCTTTTTATTCAATTTCGCACCCTTCCTTTTCTCCTGTATTCGAACGAGTTCCTGTTATAAAAAAATTAAACTAGAAGTCGAGAAAAAAAGGGGAATCAATCAAAATCACGAAATCTTTTCGTTCCTTCAATCGCATATGCACCTTCCTTCTAGATCAACTCGCGGCCTCATTCCTCTGCTTGCTCGATTAGGGTTTGAGTCATCAATGTCGCCGTTTGAATTTGGCGATTCGAGAGGTCGAGTAAGCTAAATAAGAATCGGAGGCATGAACTTTAGCAGTTGCGAGGGATGTTGAGGGTAGGAGAGTAGTTTCAAAGCATGTAATTGGATCGAGAAAACGGCGATTTGGGCGAAGCGACAGTGACGAGCTCATTGGGGTTTTAGGGTACGCGATGCTGGAAGAAGGGCAGAGGCGATGTCGCGAATTTGGGGTGTGCGAATGGCAGAGAACGGCAGTGGCATTTTGCTAGGGTTTCGGCTCGTTTTTGGTAAGGGCAGTTGAAGCCATTCGAGTTCATCTCGTTGTGGCAATGATTGAGGGCTTGTCGTCATTCGATGTCGAAAGGGTGGTGATTAGTGCTCGCAAGTAAGGTATAGCCGAGGTGAGATATTCGTTTCTTTACTGTTAATTTTAAATTAATAAATATGTATAAATTTCTTATTCGGTTTGAATATAAGAAGTATGTGTGTAAAAATGAAAGTGAAACAGTATTTGATTTTTGATTTAAATGTGTGTATGTATATATATATATATATATTAGATGCACATGTTGCGGTAAGGATAAGTTTACAGTAAGGTATATCAGTTGTTTGACTTTTAATTAATGAATATTTATATATTAGAAAAGGGAAATATATATATATATATATATACACACACTCGCCGTAAACCTGCTGGTTAAATTTAAAAACGGTAATTATTAGTTTAGATTAAAATAAATTACTAGTAAATTAAATTACGTTAATAGTAATAAAATGTGTAGTGAATTAAATTACAAATGGAAACTTAATTTTTTTCAAATTGACTCGAATGTTGATAAGAAAAATATGTAATGTTTATACAAGGTTATAAACTGGGAACCAAGTCAGAATTGAAGTAGACTGCAAACAAATGCAAAGGTGAGTTAATCTCACTCAGTTGAATTTAAATTTAAATGGTTAAATTGATTGATGTGCTATAATATGGTATATTTTGGAACTGGTATTTTATATTGTGCTAACGTCTGTGGATGCAGGGAAAAAAGGGTTGGAGGGATCCAACTGGGTCCCTCAACATTTATTTAAATTATTAAATATTCTCTGTTGTGATTATTTGATATTCTATGATGAATTGTATTGAAATATTGAATGTTATGGGTTGATTGGATATATTTGGGTATAATGAATTACCAAAAATGTATAAATTGGATTTTAGCAAGAAAAATAAAGAAGTAAATTTGTAAGCAAAATAATTATGGAAAATTGGAATAAATTGAGAATGAATTGAAAAGAATTGGAAGTGATGTTAAATACTAATAAATAACTTCGAATATGAAAAGAAAAAGGATTTGAATAAACAGTAATTAATGAATTGTAAAATTAAGTGATATTAATTTAAAAGGAATAAAGAATTATTTTAAAATTTAAACTTTTAAATTTATTTAAAAGAATAAAGAAGTAATTTGAGAAATCTAAATTAGTATTTCAGTTAAAAATATTTTAAATCATAATTAAGGATTTAGATCTGAAACTAAAGGATTTTGGAATAAAAAGGAAGTAAATTGGAAGTCAATTTGGAAAATTGATTTAAGTGATTGAAGTTGGAATTTTTCTCTGGATAACCAAGTACGTTTTCAAAAATAAATATTTAAATATAAGTTAAAGGTGTTAAAGTTGTTTTAAAAAGCATGTTTTGGAAAATTTATTATTTCTAATATTTAAATTCTAAAGTAAGTATTTCCTTTTAATCTATTATGGTAGTAATTATTTAAAAAGTGACTTAGTGTTTTTAAAAGTGAAAATCTAGTTTTATATTTTATTAAGTAACCTTGTTTTCAAATGTTCATATAGTATGTGTTTATAACAAATTCTTGAAGTAGTTTTAACTTAAATATTTTAAATTATATTTCAAAGTAAAGTGTTTTAAATTATTTTAAAAATCTAGTTTTGTACTTGGTGATTTCAGAGGAAATATAAAATATTTGGGAACTTATTTCTGTAAAAGGAAGATAGTTTGAAAACTGTTTTCAAAGGATTGAAATTGGAAATATATCTTGCAAAGATATTTTGAGATAAATAAATAATTTGGGAAAATTATTTATTGTGTGATGGATGTTGTGAATATTAATTGATAGTTAAATCACCGACTATCACTATTGGCCAAATGCGCTGATTGTTTCGAAGAGACCGGGATCGGGATTTATTTCTCGAAAACCACTTCGATCCGGTTTGTACATTTCGTGGAAACGAGTTTGGATTCAAAGGTGGAGCAGTGAAGTGCAAGGGATAGTCGCTACTAATCCTGAGGATATTTCCAAAACGGATGTAGTAGGAATAGTGCCTTCGGTTCCATTCGAACCTAGGACGGACTTGTATGGATGAATGCTTTCGGAACATCGTCAGGTGGGTGATGGGCATTCTAAGGGATATGTTCTAAAAAGGTAACGCTTAGCCTCGAGCCTCATCAATCGGGAATGACTGAAAGTCAAGGGTTATGCAGCAAGGCTAGGTGGGTAGCACCCAAGCAGGGTGAGGTCATCCCTGTCTAGATGTCCCTTTTATTTCGGCTTAGTGGGCGGTTGCTGATCCCAACCGCGGGGTGATCTCACTCGGGATTATCTAGTAAGGGGTAGTC
This sequence comes from Allium cepa, assembly GCA_030765085.1. Taxonomy (NCBI): domain Eukaryota; kingdom Viridiplantae; phylum Streptophyta; class Magnoliopsida; order Asparagales; family Amaryllidaceae; genus Allium; species Allium cepa. Next base: position 779,091,248 of record CM060943.1, read on the forward strand.
CTGGTCTTGTGTTGCAGGGGAGCGGGCATACTCCTCGGTACTGTGATCTAAGCCACGTATTGTGATAGGTGGTACCCCAGTGCCCAATCATTAGTTGGAAATCCATTCTCCCTACGAGCCTTGTACGATTTTTATTTGTATTACCCACTCTATTACTAGTAGCTAGAATTTAATAGATGTAACAATTTCGGCTATTTTATAAGTATTTGTATATAGACCCTATTATAATATCAGAGGATTTCTATAAAAATTGTTTTAGCTATCGTAAGGTAAAAACCCGACATGTTTATTTGTGGTGTGGTCTTACGAGATGCTTTTGTTTTCAAAGGATTTTTTAAACTTTAATAATCAATTGAGTGTGATTTACTCATGATGGTAGACTGACTCGGGTGTTATTTAACTGTAATGCTCAGGTCAGATCGAGTATTATAGGATACATGATTTTGATGCTGTGAAGCTCAGGAGACGAGCTGGATGACGATGCGTATTTTCATACTTGTTTTACATATATATTCCGCTGTGCTGACTAGTTGTGTATCTTGTTGTATATTATTGATGTTGAGTTGTGATTGATGTACTCTAATGATGTAATATATGAACAGATATATTTGTTTTGGTGTAAAGATATGTTGATATCTATTATATTTTATTCCGCTGCGATGGTTAGATTCTGATGTCGTTTTATATTTTCTTCTTCTACCTCTTCTTCTTTAACCCAAATGGTTCATATTTCTGTACAACTTGAGTTGATTTAGGTAGAATAGTGTTGACTCAAGGGGTACGGATTTGCGGGTCGTTACACTTGGTATCAGAGCGAGGTTGGTGATAACCTTGGCTCTGGTGGGTGAATACTCATTTAATAGAGTTCATAGTACTCTAGAATGAGTTAGAGTGTATTAATAGATATGAGCGCGTATTTGTTAGTGAATATAAAATTGTTTTATATTGTGTTGATTTATCATTTGAGTGTTTATGGATTCTGGTCGATATATGGGATGCCATGTCATCGATAGGGATTTCTAAACCCTTGAACAAGATAAACCGAAACAGTATTGTTTTAAATAGGGTAAATGAAATAATTTTTCCCAAAATTATTTTTGTATATAAAAGAAATGATTTTTCGTAAATTATTATAGTTATATATGGATGGTTGGATGCTAGGAGTGATAATATTTAATTATCATCATTATTGTATGAAAATTGAATAAGAAATTGAAAATAATAAACAGAGATTAAGGAATAAATTAATAAAATGAATGAGATTTGTAAATGTGATTCATAATTGATTAAGGAGTTGAAACCATAATTAAAAACGAAGAAACCAATTCATATACAAATGAAATTTGTAAATGTAAACAATAAATATGAATTATGGTGTGACTGATAATTAAAATAAGATAAAATTCCAAAGTAATGTGTGAATATATATTTAAAAAGTTTGGAATTTGAAATTTTGGGAATTTAATTTTCTTTGAATTTGAAAATTATTCCCAAAGGTTGGGAAAAAAATTATATATATGTTAGAAATATTTTTGAATCGGATTTGAAATCTAGAGAGATTTGGAATTTAAAAATATTTGAAAGGTTTTAAAAGAGATAAAAGCATTGAACTCTTATGGTCGTTGGAAAATAACTTTGGTGACGACTTCAGCATCATCGATGTTCATTTTCGAGTTTCCAAAAAGGGGATTGCTACTTTGATGTTTTGGATTAATGTTAGTTTGCGAAATTGGATTTGATTCTGAAGATGCAAGGAATTTTGGATATAGGTGATTTCAAAGGGAATTTTGAAAGGTTGAAAGATCGATCAAACTTTGGAATTTTAACTAAGAATGTTTGTGGTATATAAAAAGTTTGATAACTTGTAAATTTGGAATTTGTTGAAATAAATTCAACTGTGTAAGTAAAGTGAAAACTGAATACTGGAATCTAAAAATTTAAAAGGAAATTGAAATTTAATATTGAACATAAGTTTGAATTTTTTTTATTTAAGATGGATTAAATAAACAAGTTTTAAGATTAAAATTTATACGTAACTGATTAGTTACTATGGTATGCAAATGAACTGAAAATTCAATATTGGATGATGCTTGATTTAATGGTGTAAAAATAAGTGTAGAATAAGTTCAAATGGACTAAAAATAATTTATGTTTGGTAATAAAATTTATTGGTTGATATTGAAATTGTGAATGAATAAATGGATCAACTATTGAACTTATAAAGTAAGTTGGTATTAATAAGAAGAAATTGGAAATTTTAATCCAAAAATTAAAATTCAACTGAAGTGAATAAAAGTGAAAAAAATATTTGAATTTAACTTGAGACAAGTTAAATAAAATTGAAATTGAAATTGAATTAAATTGGATATAAAGATGAAAGGTAAAATGATTATAATTGTGAAATGAAAATTTATACCTTAAGCTAGTAAATGATATATATATAATCTGGAATTTGGTTATAAGATGAAATGACTCAGCTGAGCAATATAAGCTTTTAAGTAAATAAGTAAGTTTTAAACTTGCATATATTGAGAAATAAAATTTAGTCAAATTTGGATTGAATTGAATCAAAGGTTAGTTGTGTCATGAATGATATTAATGGAGTTAAGTCCTTGCTTAACAAAAATTCAAAAGAATGATATGTAACTAGATTTAACTGAAGTTGAGTTGGAATAAAACTGAATTTAAATGAATTCAGTCGAATTACAGATAATATTGAATGGAGTAAAATTCTACTCAAACAAATAAATGTAAATTAAGCAATATTGAAGTAGAATAAATAAGCTTCGGAAGCTTATAAAAGAATTGAAAAGCCTTGAAAATATATATATATATATATATATATATATAACCCCTAGTTAAAGGTAAAATGTGAATATAATTGATTGTAAATAGTTGGGGAAGAGTGAATATTAATAAGTGAGTAATTTATAAAAACTTAAAAGGGGAATAAGTAAGCCAGAATAAAAGTATTGGTATCTTGAAAAAAAATTTCAAACTTATGATATTAAGTAAGATTGAACTCAAGAGAATCAAATAAAATGATTTTATAAAATGATTTTCAAGATAAATGAAAAAGAAAATCAAGTATGGGATTATAATTGGAAGTGTTGTTGAATGAAAATTTGAATTGGATTAAAAAGGATATGGTGTGGAATATAAACAATTCAATTCAAGCATAAATTGAATGGCCTTATTATTAATAAATTCAACAATGAATTGTTAATGTAAATTAAAATTTAAAATGGTAAAAGAATAAACTAATCGAATAAATTAGTGAAATGGTTGGGATTTGATCAAAGGAGAATCAAATCAAAGATTGTGAATAGGTAATAGAGTTTGGAAATAAAGCTTGAGTTGTATGGAATTGGATTAAAATAAAAATGATTTGAGATGAAAATAAATCCAATTCGAGTATGAATAAATTAAAACGAGAATGAACTTAAGTTATGAAGTGGTAGTGAATTGAAGTAAATTAACTTAAGTTTAAAATTAATAGAAGCATGGGATGATGTCGTGTATAATAAAATGGTTTGGAATCAAATCTTTTTGGATATGGAAGAAATGCAATGGAAGTTTGTGAATAAATTTAAAATGGGATGGGATTAAGTGTAAATTGAGTTTGAACCAATTTAAATGGTTATAAAGCTTATGTAATTATTTATTCACATTAATATTGTCGAATTGCATTAGAAAATGCATCGTTTGATGTAAATGAGATTAGATAAAATTCTATGAGTTATTAAAAGTGAAATAGGATGATTTTGAAATCAGTTGGAATGAATATAAGTTTGTTTTGATTAAAAATGATGTGAATGTAAGCAATTGAGTTATAAACCATTTAAATTAAATAAAGTTGTATACGTATTGGTTGCAAACCTTAAGTAATTATTCATTCCCATGGATATCATAAATTGCATAGAATAAATTGTTGTTTGAAGTAAATTAAAATAATTAAAATTTCTGAATTGATAGAAGTTAAATAAATTGATGTTGAGATCGATTGAATTGAATATAAGTCTGATTTGTTTAAAAATAAATGGAATGTAAGTATATGAGTTGTTAACCTTTCGGATTAAGTAAAATGATGTGTGATTTGTTGTAAGCAATTAAAAATTGGTAGCAAAATCTTGCATGTGGTTATGTAAATTGTATAACAGGCATTATATGTGAAATTTATGTGTTTATGCCAGTATATCACATGCATTATTACAGCATCGATGTTTTAGCTATTTAAATTTAAGTGAAATACAATAAACTTCCTATATATAGTACTGACATTTTAAATTGAGTAAGTACAGGTACCGGGTAGCCATTTGGCTGGATTGGATCACGCAAAATGCTAAAATAAATAAGCCACTTGCTTATAAATTCTAAATAAGGTATGCCTACGCAATAAAAAAAGGAAATATGAACTTTTTTTGGTTTTTCCGACCGTGTGGGTCGATGTATATATATTTATATCTTTTGTCAAATTGCAAAAGCTCCTCCGTACAAAGAAGACTCTGCCAAAAAATTTCGGAAATTTTGGGAGTTAGAAATTTTTTTGAAAATTTTTGGGAAATTTTTTTGTTAACGACAAAATGATTTCAAACTGGAAATTGAAATTTAGTGAATGAAACTACAACAAATTTATAATATGAATCAGATAAATGGAAGATAAAATTTAATATACAGAGTTGAAGATAAATTGAATTCGGATGAAAGTGAGAGAATCAATTTGATTAGAAATAGATATAAACTAAGTAGTGAAGTGAAAATAAATAAGGAAGCATATTAAACACTTATACTAAACTTAAGAAAAGAATGGTGAATTCTAAATGGGAAATGGATATTACAAATATATTCTAAGTTAATATTTGGGATGAATAAATATTGACATTTCGTAAGGAAGTCAATAAAATGTTTTGAATGTTGTGATTAGATATTATTGCTAAGTGGAATATGCAGGTAATGTAAAAGGAAAAGAAAATTGGTTTTGATTTCAGAAGATAAATTTGAATTGCTCGACAATAAGGTATGTGTTTAAATTTCTATGAAATTTGATTGGGTTTTTGGATCTAGCCACTTGGCTTTTTGTTTTCTTTTGGAATTTGGAAGCCCGTAGAGGCCTTTTGTAGCTGTACCGAGGTAGCCGCGCAAAGGCGAAGCTGGCGAAATTTTTCGGAAACTTAGAGAGTTAGAAAATTTTGAGAAAATTTTGATAATTCAAAATTTGGTTTTAAATTGAAACTTGAATGGTTAAACAAATAGGATAGTTTGAAACTATAGGAGGGTTTGGGAAGTTAGTAAAAATGATAATGGGTCTTCTATAAAAAGATAGTTTGTAGAATGTTAAACTGTTTGGCTTTTGTTTGCGCGAAAAGTGGGCAAACACCTCCAAGTCGTGAGATTTAATGGGTTTTATGTGATTCTTAATGATTTAGATGAGTTATGTAAATATGAAAAAAGCAGGGACTGAAATGTAAAAGACACACAGATTTATAGTGGTTCGGCCAGAACGTGCCTACGTCCACTTTATATGTTATTATCTTCTTTCTTTCAGATTACAAGTACAATGCTTTGTGTACAAGTATATGAAAGTAGTTTGAAAGTTCCTTCCGTGCTTGAGCTCTTAAACTTGTCTGCCATTGTTGTACCCCTGCCCCTCTATTTATAGAGTGAGGCTGGGGGCAGGGGTCCTGAATGTATATAGCTGCTGGTGGGCCCGGGCTGAAGCAATCTGGCCTGGCAGTCATCTGGTTCGGCGGAGCTACATCCAGTATTGAGTTTGGACCGGTGGTAGGTGTGGACCGGTGGTATGTGTGGACCGGTGGCAGAGAGTGTGTATGTAGACCGGCAGCGAGGTGGTTCGGTGCTTGTTTGGACCGGTGATGGTCTGGACCGGTGGTGGTGAGGCTGCCACTTGATTCGGCCTTGCCTTGGTCCGGTATTGAAGGGGTTGTGGATGTGGTTCGGTAGTAGGGTTGGTCTGGCAGTAGGGTTAGGAATGGAGTTGGTTCGGTGGAGGTTGTCTGCTGGCTACCGAATGAGATATGCCGAATGGCACTCGAGACATGCCGGATGGATCCCTTCGCCGAATAGGTTCTAGATTGGACTGCCGAACGGACCCTTGGCTTTGCTGGGTGAAGTGTGGGTTGCAAACCCAGGTGAAACCAACGCTTCTTGGTCTCGAGGTCTTCTGGGTGAGAATTCGCCCAACATTTGCCCCCAAAGTGGGGCACGTGCTTGCATGTGTCGCGCTTTGTTTCCCTGTGGTAGGAAGGCTTGTTTTGTAATGCCACAGGCTGGATGTTCATATCCTGTTGATGTCCTGCAAAGGAATGTACAGTTTTAGTGTGCCTTCAGATAACGACCGTTCAGGATCGAAGCATTTGAGACAAAGTGAATCGCGCCGTTCGGGGCGAGAGGTGTGCCCCGAGGGGGCTTAACATTATCGACGCCAGGTACACGTCAGAGTGGGTCCCTGGATCATTTGTCAAGGTGCTTTATCGCCAGCTTAGAGCATGCTTAGGGATCTTTCGCGACCCCGTACATGTGTAAGTAGCTTAACCATTTCATAATTATCAGAATCAAATATCCATTTAACCGATGAGCTTAAAAAATGATGTCAAAGTGTAAATTTTTACGACGATAGGGTTAATGGTCATTCAGAGCATGCCTGTGGACCGCTCGTGGTCGTGTACATGTGTAAATGATTAACCCATGCCAGTGAAAGATTTACTACTTATTCATTGTTATCATAATTTCTATTTTATCAGTCGGTTCTAGAGTCCGGTACTTATCTGAATGCGGTGCCTTGCATGCCCCCTGTTTCTGGTTTCTGCTGGTAGAGACAGTTTCATTCGGCTTCGAGTAGGTATAGGTTTTCATTCGGTTGGAGGTTGGTCCGGAATGCCGAACCATCTGGTCCGGTGGTGTTCCTCCAGTCTATATATAGGGGCTACACCCCCTTAGGTTTTCTTTACCGAATCAACAAGCGCCGAACCAATACTATACCGAATCAAACTTTAGCCGAATCACACTTTTGCCGAACCATTTCGTGCCGAACCAGGTATATGCTCTTTGCCGAATGATCCTTATTACCGAATGAACCTAATTTGCCGAATATACGCGTAACGCTTTCAATGCCGAATGGTGCTGTGTACCGAATGAACTTGAGATACCAGTGCCGAATGAACATGAACTTGTACTACCGAATGAACTTGAACTTGTACTACCGAATGAACTTGAACTTGTACTACCGAATGGTCTTGAACTTCCAGTGCCGAATGGACTTTGTATTCGGACTCTGAGTGGAACTCTGGACTTATGTGTGCTTGCTTGCTTACATCTTTGTATTCTTTGTTTTAACAACCTGTCTTTTTTGCTTCTGTGTATGCAGATAAATGTCTCGCAAGGCGGAAACACGATCAGATAGGCGGAAGTCGAGGGATGGAGGAGAATCTTCTTCCGTGCCCCCAGCCCAATCGGGGTCCGGGGAGCATGGAACTGCTTCGAGATCGCTGGTGGAAGGGTATGGACCCCAGGAGCTCCTGGTCTCCCCTCCCGACTGCTTCCCTAGTTCTCTAAAGGAGGAGCAGCTTGATGCTATATCCCGTTCTTTCGGGATAGATAGGACGCTTATGTTGCTTCCGGGAGTCGGGGTAATGCCATACGACCCTCCCGAAGGGTATTTCGCCTACAGCAGGTACCATTGCATGTGCGGGGCCATTCCCCCTATCAACGCCTGGGTTGTTAGCTTCCTTACATATCTAAAGGTGGCGCCTTTCCAGCTTCAGCCAAACTCGTATGCCATCTTGGTGTGCTTATATTCTATCTTCCAGAAGAGGTACGGGCGCTCTCCATCCAACAGGGAAATCCGGTATCTATATAATCTGAGGGGCTATAGGAAGGGGTCCCCCTACATTAGCTTAGAGTCGGCCGTCTCCTTCAAGCCGGTCCTGGACTTGTACTCAAAGTACAGCATGTTCAAGAAGGAGTGGTTCTTTGTGAGGGACGATTCCGTCTCCATTCGTCGCTTCACTTTCGGATGTAAGTTAACTCTTTATTCGTAATTCCTGTCTTGATTGCAATTCCTTTCCTTATGTGCTTCTGTTGTTTGTTAGTGACAGGTGGCTTTGCGGTGGTGGAGAGCGATCGCCTAGTCCATATGGCAGCAGAAGTTAAGGCTATCTCCGAGAGGGACAGGTCAGCCGCCTATCTGATCAGGAACGCTACCCTCCTGGAGTACAACTTGATCCTGCCGCACCAGTCCGTGGTTAAGCAGAGGGACACGGTTGAGGAGAAGGCCGCTAAAGCTAAGGAGGGGGCCACGGCGAAGAGTGGCAAGAGGAAGCCCTTTGCACAACACCCAGTCGTGGGGGGTAAAAAGCTCAAGGAGTCTGGTGGCCCCTCTCCTAGTACTCGCCCGATCATCCCGGAGGGGGAAGGTGTGGAAGAGGGTGAAGGAGGCGATGTGGGAGGAGAGTCAGAAGGCGGAGGAGATGGCGATGGAGATGGTGACAGTGATGCTGGTGCCTTAACCTCTGGGAAAGATCCTGAACTAGATGAGGCCCTCCGTCAGGCCTTCGGGGAATCGGAGGAAGAATCGGAAGCGGAAAAGGCAAAGGAGGCGGGCAAGGCTGTGGCTGGTGCCGATCCATCCCCTAAAGGCTCCTCAGCTAGGGTAACTTCGGCGGTGCAAGGTGAACTTTTGTCCTCTGTCGATTCCATTTTCGATAAGGACTTAGAAATATTTTATGGTTCACTTCCGTCCTGGAATGAGATTCAGGACTTATTGCAGTACCCCACTCCTCCGCAGGGTTTGTATAATAGACGTGCCTTCACACTTTTCTTTCTTTTTACTTAACATGTTTCCTGAATTGGGGACCATTGTATGTTCGTAACACTTGTTCTTTATTTCAGGGGCAGGCCAGGTGGTTACAACGTCAGACGTTCGACACCGCCTCGAACAATTCAAGTTGACGAGAGCTTCTGCGAAGCCTCCCACTGGTCGTACTAGGGACGTGGTCAAATACCGTCCTCTTCTTGGGGTCATCGAAGAGAGCATTCAGAAAAAGAAGAGGAGTCGTTCTTTATTTGAGCCTTCCCCTGGTCCGCAGCTTCCTGTTCAGCCTCCTCGTGATGTCACGGAGGAGAGCACGGAGTTTATCCCCCCTCCACCTCCTTCGAAGAATCCCACAGTTATCCGTATAAGGCGTCCTGACGTGCCTCGTGACCCCTTTGCCGGTCATCCTGATTTAGACCCAAGCTCTCGGGATATTTCATTTGATGAGGCCACGGGTGAACACCTCCTTCCCCGCAACCCCATGGTACGAGTGTTAGACGTGGCTAAGTCCCTAGATCTTGATCTGCTCACCACTCGGGTAGTTACCATGGGAGACGAGGCCAAGGCTAATATCGATCGGGTGGCTGAAGAGACCAAGAAGTTAATGAAGTATCATGCTCAATTGGTCAAGGCCGGGGAGGAGATTGGGAGTGCCAATATTCGGTTGCGGCTGAAGGTTGCTGATCAGGCCGAACAGCTTGCCGGTCAAGCTGTTCAGATTTCTCGGCACGAGGAAGCCTCCAGGCGTCTGAAAGAGACCATGGAAAAGGCTAGTAGGGCGGAATTACGGAAGATGGAGGTCGCCTGTAAGGAGCGGATCGACATGGCCATTGCGACAGTGGATGAGGTTCGGAATGCGGATCTCGAGCAGGTAGAGGAGTTGTCTGGAAGGCTTGAGGCCGCGGAGATGGCTCAAGTCAAGTTAAAGGAGGAGATGGAGGAGATGAGGAGGTCTCTCCAGGCTGACTGCTCGAGATACTGATCAGAGAGGGATGTCGCTGTCGCCAAGTTGCAGGCTTCCGAAGCCCGGGTGAGGGAGTTCGAGGAGAATGAGGGGATGATGGACGAGATGCTGCAGGACATGTACTTCCGCACTTGGAAGGAGGGCAGCTTGTCTTGGATGGATGATTGTCCCCGGGTCATGGCCAAGATATACCTTCGGGCTTTAGAGGAGGCCAAGGTTGATGCGGGTAAGGAAGGTGGAGCGGCTTTTAGTCTGGACGTGGTCACTGCTCAGTTCTCGAAAGAGGAGCAAGCGGCGGTGAAGGAGGGGATGCGGTTGCTTGCTGCGGAGGAAGCGGGTGTGCAACTGGAGGATGAGGATCAAGCGGCGGACGCTGGTGAGTTATTCTTCTCTTTTCCTTTTCTTTCCGGGTTTCCATAACTTGATCGTTTATCGTTTGTTTAGTGGATTCCTCTTCTGAATTGGACAGGTGGAACTTCCGATCAACATGCTGGGGGTTCCGGCCCTACGGCCAAATAGGCTTGGGAAGTTGGTGATGGAGTGCGGACGCAGCTGGTTACTTGTCCGGATTCGGCCGCTTTTTATTTCTTTTTACTGTTGTTTACGTTAGTCCAAAACATTGATGTGACTGTAATAATATTATTTGCAGAGAATAACTTTGTGTGATTTTATCATATAAGCTGATTTTGTTATGTTTAAATGTTGTTGTCATTTTGATGTGCTGCGTGAGAAGTACAACCATGTATATGCCTGTGATTTTAGTTGTGTTTGATGTTAAGCCTTTGCTTGAAATATAATTTCATGTTTTGCAATGTTGGTGTGACGTATGAATAAGCTATAGTTATGTATTTATGTACAAGAGAAGAGAGTACCGCCCTTCATGTTTTATTTGCAGGCGGTAGCTTCGAGCTTCTTGTGTAACTGATCATGGATATCTCTGAGTACCTTGCCACCCAGTACGCAGGCTTAGATTCTCATGACTGAATGCTCCCTATTTGGTTTCATGTACTTTAGAGTTTGTTATACAGGATAGGAGAAAAGTATTTAAATGAAATGGAAATATAGAAAAAGTAAAACTTCCAGTCACGGAAGGACGTCGATGTGCTTAAGTTCGTGGCAAACGGGTTTTGTAGTCACTTTCCCTAGCTGTGGGTCTTGGAGACATTTGTCACCCATCTTATGCCTCCGCGGGGAGTTTTCTTTTTTACCACAGCCGCACTTAAGACACATCGGAGCCGAGATCGCGCACGGTAACTACCCAAACCATTATGGTCCGTAATCATGGGTATTATTCGATTTACCGTGGCCGGCTAGCGTGGGTGCCGTTGGCCGTGAACTACCCCTGGCTGGCCACACCTTATGTTGGGGCTTAAAGTAGGTTCACGGTTGCCGGCGAGCCGAACGCCGTAATGAGATGCCATCGGCTATAGTCGGCCTTTATGATGACTTATAATCGGCTCATTACAGTTGGCTTTGAGGGCAGGCGCGAGCAATGAGTTAACCCGCAGTAGAGGGATGCTGGAGCAAAAGAGTCTCATTGGCGAGTGCATAGAATCGTAGCGTACCTGTTAGGCCTTGTCCATATGAGGCCGTGGTGCGTCTTGAGTGGAGATGCCATAAGATTTTGTTCAACAGAAAAAGATAAAGCTTAACAAGCAGCCAAGATATAAAGGAACAAGTTAAAAAGAGACAAGGTTTTTTAAAGTGGTTCGGCATGAAAATGCCTACGTCCACTGATTCTCTTTGTTAATTCACTTCATATGGGCAGTACAAGTTAAGAAAAGTATCGACGGAGGTGTCGGATGTTCCATGCCCTCTGGAACACCTCTCCGTCCATTGTTGACAAAATATAAGCTCCGTTGTGGAGATCTTTATGAATTACATATGGTCCATCCCATATGGGGTCCAGTGCCCCGGGGCGCGGAAAGATTCGCCTGAGAACAAGATCTCCTTCTTGTAAGACGCGATGCTTGACTTTGGAGTTGTATAGTGCTGCCACTTTTTTTTTATGAGCTGCTGCTTTGAGTGCTGCATCGTTTCTCCTTTCCTCAATCAGATCCAAAGACATGAGGAGGAGTTCTTCGTTTTCTTCTGGATTGTAGTGGATCCTACGGTGGAAAGGAACAATAGTCTCAACAGGGAGCATTGCCTCCGATCCGTATGCCAAAGAGAAAGGAGTATGTCCCGTTGATGTTCTGAAAGATGTGCGGTAGGCCCAAAGTGCCGTAGGAAGTTCGTCCACCCAAGCGCCTTTTGACTTTTCAAGTTTCTTCTTGATTAGGGTTTTGAGAATTTTGTTGACAGCTTCGACTTGTCCGTTTTCCTGAGGATAAGCTACTGATGAGAAGCTTTTATGAATTCCATGCTCTTGGCACCAGTCGGCGAATTCTTCGCTGTCAAATTGGAGTCCGTTGTCTGATATGATCTTGAGTGGTACTCCGTACCTGCACAGAATATTTTTGATCAAGAAGTTGATAACTTTTGCTGAAGATATTTTATTTAGGGGTTCCGCTTCCACCCATTTGGTGAAATAATCGACTGCCACTATAGCATATTTGGCTCCGCCTCGGCCCGTTGGCAGTTCGCCAATTAAATCAATTCCCTATACAGCAAAGGGCCAAGGGCTGGTCATTTGAGTAATCTCATTTGTGGGTAGTCGAGGAATCTTGGCAAATTTCTGACATCTGTCGCATCTCTTGACGAAGTCTAAGGCGTCTTTGTTTATTGTGGGCCAGTAATATCCATATCGGAGTATCTTTTTCGCCAGAGTCTGCCCTCCAGTGTGATCTCCGCAACTTCCTTGATGGATGTTGAATAAGATTTCCTTGGCTTCCCTTCCATCGACGCATCTGAATAAGGGGCTAGAGAAGCCACGCCGATAGAGGATGCCTTCTTGTATTGTGTAGTGGGGAGCTTTCCTCAAAATTCTCCTGACTTCATCACGTTTGTCTGGTAGTGTGCCGTCCTGCAAATATTTCCGGATAGGAGTCATCCAAGTTGCTTCTTCAATTGCAGTTACCAGATTCACTTGTTCGAAACTTAGGGCTAGCTGCCTTGAGATGGCTAGTGCTCCGGAAATGGTGCTATTCTTCATACTAGCTTGCTTTGCTAGTTCATCGGCCTCTTGGTTATCTTCTCGAGGAATGTGTTTGATTAGATAATGGTCCAATTGGTCGAGCAGCAGTTTGGTTTTCTTTAGATATGCTGTGAGTCGTTCTCCTCGTGTCTGGAATTCTCCTAGTACTTGGTTTACGATAAGTTGAGAATCACTATGAAGACATAAAGAATTGACTCCAATTTCTAAGGCAAGCTCCAATCCCGCTATTACTGCCTCATACTCCGCATCGTTGTTAGTGGCCGCGAATTCCAACCTTAATGCATAGTACAGCTTTCTTCTCCTGGGGGTGATTATCACAATACCTGCCCCCGAGCCTTGTTCGTTTGATGCTCCATATACAAAGAGGTTGCACTTGATGTTTTTTGCTATTTCAAACTGATCCTTGCCTTCGTTGGTAGTGAATTCGGCAATGAAATCGGCCATGGCTTGCCCCTTGATAGCGGTGCGAGGATGGTAGGTGACGTCATACTGACTTAGTTCAATGCACCATTTAAGGAGTCGTCCAGAAGTGTCGGGACGATGGAGCACTTGCCTTAGTGGCTGATCGGTTAGAACTCTGATGGAGTGAGATTGGAAGTAGTGTCGCAGTTTTCGTGACGCGATCAATAAACAATATGCCAATTTCTCAAGTTTAGGATATCTGGCTTCTGCCCCTATAAATCTCTTACTTATAAAGTACACCGGGCGTTGTGTGTGGTCTTCTTCTCTTACCAGGGCAGCGCTTAAAGTATGAGATGATACAGCGAGGTATAGGCATAGCTCTTCGCCTTCGTTTGGAGTCGAGAGTACTGGTGGTTTCTGAAGGTGTTCGATCAGGTTAAGGAAGGCTTTTAAGCATTCATCGGTCCACTCGAATTTTCCTTTGTCTTTCTTGAGAGCTTCGAAGAAAGGGACGCACTTGTCAGTTGCTTTGGAAATGAATCTGCTTAGGGCGGCCACCTTTCCGTTTAGGCTCTGCATTTCTTTTCGGGTGGAAGGTATCCTTATTTCTTTTAGAGCCCGGATTTGTTCAGGGTTTGCTTCAATTCCTCTGGCATGGACAATGAATCCTATGAATTTTCCCTATGACACTCCGAAGGAGCACTTTAGAGGATTCAGCTTCATTCCATATCGGCGAAGTACCTGAAACATATCGCTCAGGTGGCTTACATGATCGTCGGCTCTCCTGGACTTTACCAACATGTCATCCACATACACTTCCATAGTTCGTCCTATTAATTCCGCGAACATCTTGTTGACGAGGCGTTGATAGGTAGCTCCGGCATTTTTGAGTCCAAAAGGCATGACTTTGTAGCAATATAATCCCCGGTCAGTGATGAAGCTAGTGTGGTCTTGATCGGGAGCGTGCATGGAAATCTAGTTGTATCTGAAGTATGCATCCATAAAAGATAAAAGTTCGTGCCCGGCAGTGCTGTCCACAAGTTGATCGATTCGGGGGAGCGGGAAGCAGTCTTTCGGGCAAGCGTCATTTAAGTTGGAGAAATCAATGCATGTTCGCCACTTCCCATTAGCTTTCTTTACTAGTACCGGGTTAGCTATCCATTCTGGGTAGATGGCTTCTCGTATGAAGTCATTAGCAAGTAGGTTCTTTACTTCCTCATCGAGGGCTGCTGATCGTTCTGCTCTCATGCTTCTCTTTTTCTGCTTTATCGGTACCTTGGTGGGATCGATGTTCAGCATGTGGCATGCTATGTCTGGGGAGATTCCTGTCATATCGGCATGTGTCCACGCAAATACATCTAAGTTGTGGCGGAGAAAGTCAATGAGTTGATCCTTCAATTCTGTTTTTAGCTGAGATCCTATTTTTAATAGTCTGCTTGAATCATGTTTGTCTACAGATACGAATTCCATGGCCTCTGCAGGCTCAGCGGTAGCCTCCTCCTCCTTATCCCTGGGGTCTAGTTCATTGAAAGGATCGCTGGTGTATCGAAGAGGAGGGGCTTTCTTTAGTTGCTATGCTTCCAAGCTTTTCATGCAGAGAGTAGTCTCTGCATCTTTCCCTTTATTCTTTCTATGGTTATTGCGAAGTTCAGTTACATAGTAATCTCGAGCGGCGTCTTGATCTCCTTCAACTTCTCCTATTCCGTTATCTGTTGGGAATTTCATCTTTAGGCACCACAGGGCTAGGACAATTTGGAAGTCAGACAAGGCTGGTCTTCCCAAGAAGGCGTTGTAGGCCGAGTGGTTTTCTATTAGTACGAACGTTTGTTTTCGCACAACGGAGCGGGGATGACTTCCTATTTCGACGAAGAGGTCAAGTTGCCCGAGGGGTATTTTCGCATCTCCAGTGAAACCGTGCAGGGGTTTGTTGCAGGGAGACACATCCTTTATTGACAGCTTCATTTTGTCGAAAGCATGCTTGAATAGGATATTTACGGAGCTTCCTGTGTCTATTAGAATTCGGAAAACTTTAGCTGGACCGAACCAGGCAGAGATGACCATGGGATCCATATGCGGATACTGTCTTCCTTCTAAATCACGCCTACTGAATACGATGTCGTCACTCTCTTTCCGTTTCGGGTGGCGTTCTTCCATAATGGAGTTAACATAGCCTTCAGCATTTCTAAGTGACTTGCCGTATCTTTCCATCTCTGCCCAGCTTCTGTCGGCGATGTGTGGTCCTCCCGAGATGGTATGGACCACTATCTTCTCTTGACTAGAGCCACTGGTGTTGCGATTCCCTCCGCCTACTTCTGGAAGGGGTCGCTTTGAGTTCTCATTGGCAGGAGTTGGAGTCCTGTTCTGACCTTTCACATAGCGTTCCAGCTTCTTCTTCTGATGTGTTCTTCGATCAAGTCCCGGAGATGGTGGCATTCATTGGTGTCATGTCCGTGGGATTCGTGGAAGCGGCAGAACTTTCCAGACTTGAGTGCGTTATCAGATTCTTTCTTGTGCGGGGGGCGCTTGTATCCGAGTTCGCCCTGAGTGGCTAGAAAGATGTTTTCGATTGTTTCATTCAAAGGAGTGTAGGAGTCAAATCTCGGTCCTGGTCGATATTGGCGTTTTTCAACCTTCCTGCCCCCAGCATTGTCTCTAGATTCATTTCTTCGAGTGTCCTTGGCTGCAGCGGGAACCTTGTCCGAAGTTGTCTTACCTTGTTTCCCTGACTGCCTCTCAGTGGCGGCGTCTTCAAGTCTCATATACTTTCCAGCTTCATGGAAGAAATCAGGTAAAGTAGCTGGTTTTTCCTTAGTTAGTCTTCTTGCGAACTTGGTATCTGGGTGTACACCGCTACAGAGGGCCATTAGGGTGAGTTTCTCATCGGCATCTTGGACTGCGGCCGCTGCGGCGTTGAACCGAGTTAGATATTGTTGCAGTGTCTCTCCGGATTTCTGTTTGACATTGGATAGAGAATAAGCATCCTTGGGTTGTTCTACATGGATGCGGAACTGGCTAATGAACCTTTCTTTCAACATCTCCCATGAGCTGATAGATCCTTGGGGTAGATGGCAGAACCAGGAGGTAGCTAGGTCTGCTAGGAATAGCGGAAAGCATTTACACAGCACCCCTTCTGTTGCTCCGCTCATGAGCATATGCTGGGTGTATCTTTGTAAGTGTATGATGGGGTCGGAAGTTCCCTTGTAAGGTTCCATGGTTGGCATTTTCCATTCCCGGGGGGTGATGGCAATTTCGATAATGCGGGTAAAGGGGTTGGTGACCCTAGCGCCTATTCCTCGGTCCCTTTGCTCCCGTTGGACGCATTCTCTGAATAGTCGTGCCATTCTTTCATCAGAATTTGGAGCGGATAGAAATGAACTTGGTTCTTCCCTGCGGGATCGATCTCGTCCAGATGACCTGTAGGGATGGTATAGTCTATCACTTCTGACGTTATCCAGTGGTTGCCTCTGGCTGCTCGGATGCATGCTAAGACCAGCTACAGTTGCCCCCTGCCTTGATCTTCCCCTACGGGGTTCTGTTTCGAGCATTTCCATGGGGTCAACTTCAGGCTGGGTTCTAGCTCGGCTCCGTTCAGCGGGGTTTCTATGATTAGGTGGCATGACTGGCTCAGCTACATCCGACCCTCGCCTGGCGCCGCCCCACTGGGTTCGGTTCCAAGCGCTTCATCGAGTCGGAGTTCGGGCTGAGTCCGGGCGCGGCCCCTATCATTGTTGTTCCTGTTGATGGTTTCCTCGAAGAGGGAAGACCTTTGCTGTCTCCGAGATCCTCCAGATTGAGATTCATCCCATGATTCAGTATTGCGGTTGGATTCTTCGACATCTCTCAAGCGTGACACGAGTTGGTTCACCAAAGCTTCTTGTTGGGATGCGAAGCAGTTAGTCACTTCCACCACAACTCTGTCTAGGTCTGCTCTAGTGATTACTGCCGGTTGTTCCGCGGCAGGGGCTGTTGGAATTGCCTGATCTACATGTGGCACTGCTGCTGTAGTGGGATGGTTCTCTTGATCTGGATCCACTGGATTTGGAGCGCTGCTAGTTGCAGCGTTCTTTCCCTTGTTGGCATCTTTTCTTGGCCTGGAAGTCATGTTTCCTAGGCAATGAAGGGTGCTATTGGGAAAGAAGGTTGAATGAGGGAAGCTGAAGCTTCGAGTTCGAAGCTCTCAGTGAAAGCACCAAAAATGTTTGCGCGAAAAGTGGGCAAACACCTCCAAGTCGTGAGATTTAATGGGTTTTATGCGATTCTTAATGATTTAGATGAGTTATGTAAATATGAAAAAAGCAGGGACTGAAATGTAAAAGACACACAGATTTATAGTGGTTCGGCCAGAACGTGCCTACGTCCACTTTATATGTTATTATCTTCTTTCTTTCGGATTACAAGTACAATGCTTTGTGTACAAGTATATGAAAGTAGTTTGAAAGTTCCTTCCGTGCTTGAGCTCTCAAACTTGTCTGCCATTGTTGTACCCCTGCCCCTCTATTTATAGAGTGAGGCTGGGGGCAGGGTTCCTGAATGTATATAGCTGCTGGTGGGCCCGGGCTGAAGCAATTTGGCCTGGTAGTCATCTGGTTCGGCGGAGCTACATCCAGTATTGAGTTTGGACCGGTGGTATGAGTGGACCGGTGGTATGTGTGGACCGGTGGCAGAGAGTGTGTATGTAGACCGGCAGCGAGGTGGTTCGGTGCTTGTTTGGACCGGTGATGGTCTGGACCGGTGGTGGTGAGGCTGCCACTTGATTCGGCCTTGCCTTGGTCCGGTATTGAAGGGGTTGTGGATGTGGTTTGGTAGTAGGGTTGGTCCGGCAGTAGGGTTAGGAATGGAGTTGGTTCGGTGGAGGTTGTCTGCTGGCTACCGAATGAGATATGCCGAATGGCACTCGAGACATGCCGGATGGATCGCTTGGCCGAATAGGTTCTAGATTGGACTGTCGAACGGACCCTTGGCTTTGCTGGGTGAAGTGTGGGTTGCAAACCCGGGTGAAACCAACGCTTCTTGGTCTCGAGGTCTTCTGGGTGAGAATTCGCCCAACAGCTTTGGGAAAAGGGTAGACGGGTATTGGACCATTCTTCCTGACTAGAAATTTTGGGGACGAAATTCTTTTAACAGGGATAGGAATGTGACGACCCGGAATTTTCGAGCATTTAAAATTAGAATATTTAATTGATTTAAATATTTAAATGTTAATTCTAACTTGAATTTAAAATATCACAATTTATTTGATAATTAAATTATTAAATTAAATAATTTGAAATTGGGTAAAATATGAAACCTGAGATTTTAAGCCTATTAAAAATAATTTGAAGGATTGTAAATTTTATATTGATAGTTCTGAAGATAATAAAAGCTTTTAAATTGAAATTGGAAGTGATTCGTTCGGTTTTAAAAATATATCATTAAAATTGAATTTAAAGAATAGCCTTCCGAGGCACAGTCTCGAAAATCGACGAAACAAGTTTCATTGGGTCCGTAATATTTAATTATTATCGGATTTCAATTTTCGCAGTGTTCGTATGGTGGTACGATTGGTAAATGCCTGGGATAATCCAATTGAATTTAAATTAATAGTCAAATGTTCTCTTCTACGCCACTCCTCTCAACCTAAATTCGTTCATCCCTATCTTCCTTTAGAAAAAAAAAGAAAAAAAAAGGACAAGATAACGGACGCTTGCCTTTCAATTCAGATCGAATCAATGATAATAATAATAAATGTTTATTCACGACTTCCTTCTTCGAAAAGCCAAGCCGAGCTTTTTATTCAATTTCGCACCCTTCCTTTTCTCCTGTATTCGAAAGAGTTCCAGTTATAAAAAAATTAAATTAGAAGCCGAGGAAAAAAAAAGGGAATCAATCAAAATCACGAAATATTTTCGTTCCTTCAATTGCATATGCACCTTCCTTCTAGATCAACTCGCGGCCTCATTCCTCTGCTTGCTCGATTAGGGTTTGAGTTCATCAACGTCGCCGTTTGATTTTGGCGATTCGAGAGGTCGAGCAAGCTAAATAAGAATCGGAGGCACGAACTTTAGCAGTTGCGAGGGATGTTGAGGGTAGGTGGGTAGTTTCAAAGCATGTAATTGGATCGAGAACACGGCGATTTGGGCGACGCGACAGTGACGAGCTCGTTGGGGTTTTAGGGCATGCGATGTTGGAAGAAGGGCAGAGGCGATGTCGCGAATCGGGGGTGTGCGAATGGAAGAGAATGGCAGTGGCATATTGCTAGGGTTTCGGCTTGTTTCTGGTAAGGGCAGTTGAAGCCATTCGAGTTCATATCGATGTGGCGATGATTGAGGGTTCGTCGTCAATCGATGTCGGAAGGGTGGTGATCGGTGCTCGCAAGTAAGGTATGGCCGAGGTGAGATATTCATTTCTTTACTGTTAATTTTAAATTAATAGATATGTATAAATTTCTTATTCAGTTTGAATATAAGAAGTATGTGTGTAAAAATAAAAGTGAAACAGTATTTGATTTTTGATTTAAATGTGTGTGTGTGTGTGTGTGTGTGTATATATATATATATATATATATATATATATAAATTAGATGCATATTTTGCGGTAAGGATAAGTTTACAGTAAGGTATATCAGTTGTTTGATTTTTAATTAATGAATATTTATATATTAGAAAAGGAAAATGTATATACATATACACTCACCGTAAACCTGCTGCTTAAATTTAAAAAAGGGGAATTATTTGTTTAGATTAAAATAAATTACTAGTAAATTAAATTATGTTAATAGTAATAAAATGTGTAGTGAATTAAATTATAAATGGAAACTTAATTTTTTTCAAATTGACTCGAATGTTGATAAGAAAAATATGTAATATTTATACAAGGTTATAAACTGGGAACCAAGTCAGAATTGAAGTGGACTGCAAACAAATGCAAAGGTGAGTTAATCTCACTCAGTTGAATTTAAATTTAAATTTAAATGGTTAAATTTAAATAATTGATTAAATGGTTAAATTGATTGATGTGCTGTAGTATGGTATATTTTAGAATTGGTATTTTATATTGTGCTAACGTCTGTGGATGCAGGGAAAAACGGGTTGGAGGGATCCAACTGGGTCCCTCAACATTTATTTGAATTATTTAATATTCTCTATTGTGATTATTTGATATTCTATGATGAATTATATTGAAATATTGAATGTTATGGGTTGATTGGATATATTTGGGTATAATGAATTACCAAAAATGTATAAATTGGATTTTAGCAAGAAAAATAAAGAAGTAAATTTGTAAGCGAAATAATTATGGAAAATTGGAATAAATTAAGAATGAATTGAAAAGAATTGGAAGTGATGTTAAATACTAATAAATAACTTCGAATATGAAAAGAAAAAGGATTTGAACAAACAGTAATTAATGAATTGTAAAATTAAATGATATTAATTTAAAAGGAATAAAGAATTATTTTAAAATTTAAACTTTTAAATTTATTTAAAAGAATAAAGAAGTAATTTGAGAAATCTAAATTGGTATTTCAGTTAAAAATATTTTAAATCATAAAAAAGGATTTAAATCTGAAACTAATGGATTCTGGAATAAAAAGGAAGTAAATTGGAAGTCAATTTGGAAAATTGATTTAAGTGATTGAAGTTGGAATTTTTCTCTGGATAACCAAGTACGTTTTCAAAAGTAAATATTATATATAAGTTAAAGGTGTTAAAATTGTTTAAAAAGCATGTGTTGGAAAATTTATTATTTCTAATATTTAAATTCTAAAGTAAGTATTTCCTTTTAATCTATTATGGTAGTAATAATTTAAAAAGTGACTTAGTATTTTGTTTTTAAAAGTGAAAATCTAGTTTTATATTTTATTAAGTAACCTTGTTTTCAAATGTTCATATAGTATGTGTTTATAACAAATTCTTGAAGTAGTTTTAACTTAAATGTTTTAAATTATATTTCATAGTAAAGTGTTTTAAATTATTTTAAAAATCTAGTTTTGTACTTGGTGATTTCAGAGGAAATATAAAATATTTGGGAACTTATTTCTGTAAAAGGAAGATAGTTTGAAAAATGTTTTCAAAGGATTGAAATTGGAAATATATCTTGCAAAGATATTTTGAGACAAATAAATAATTTGGGAAAATTATTTATTGTATGATGGATGTTGTGAATATTAATTGATAGTTAAATCACCGATTATCAATATTTGCCAAATGCGCTGATCGTTTCGAAGAGACCGGGATCGAGATTTATTTCTCGAAAACCACTTCGATATGGTTTGTACGTTTCGTGGAAACGAGTTTGGATTTGAAGATGGAGCAGTGAAGTACAAGGGCTAGTCGCTACTAATCTTGAGGATATTTCCAAAATGGATGTAGTAGGAATAGTGCCTTCGGTTTCGTTCGAACCCGGGACAGACTTGTATGGATGAATGCTTTCGGAACATCGTCTAGTGGGCGATGAGCATTCTAAGGGATATGTTCTAAAAAGGTAACGCTTAGCTTCGAGCCTCATCAACCGGGAATGACTGAAAATCAGGGGTTTTGCAGCAAGGCTAGGTGGGTGGCACCCAAGCAGGGTGAGGTCATCCCTGTCTAGATGTCCCTTTTATTCCGGCTTAGTGGGTGGTTGCTGATCCCAACCGTTGGGTGATCTCACTTGGGATTATCCAGTAAGGGGTAGTCCCGATCTTGTGTTGCAGGAGAGTGGGCGTAATCCTCGGTACTGTGATCTAAGCCACGTACTATGGCAGGTGGTACCCCAGTGCCTAGTCATTAGTTGGAAATCCATTCTCCCTACGAGCCTTGTACGAATTTTGTTTGTATTACCCACTCTGTGGATAATAGCTGGAATTTAATAGATGTAACAATTTCGGCTATTTTATTAGTATTTGTATATAGACCTATTATAATATCAGAGGATTTCTATAAAATTTGTTTTAGCTATCGTAAGGTAAAAACCCGACATGTTTATTTGTGGCGTGGTCTTACGAGATGCTTTTGTTTTCAAAGGATTTTTGAAACTTTAATAATCAATTGAAAGTGATTTACTCACACTAGTATTTCAGACTGACTCGGGTGTTATTTAACTGTAATTCTCGGGTCAGACCGAGTATTATAGGATATAGGATTTTGATGCTATGGAGCTTAGGAGATGAGCTGGATGACGATACATATTTTCGTACTTGTTTTACATGTATATTCCGCTGTGCTGAGTAGTTGTGTATCTAGTTGTAGGTTATTGATGTTGAGTTGTGATTGATGTACTCTGATGATGTAATATATAAACAGATATATTTGTTTGGTGTGAAGATATGTTGATATCTATTATATTTTATTCCGCTGCGATGGTTAGATTCTGATGTCGTTTTCTATTTTCTTCTTCTACCTATTTTTCTTTAACCCAAATGGTTTGTATTTCTGTACAGCTTGAGTTGATTTAGATAGAGTAGTGTTGACTCAAGGGGTATGGATTTGCGGGTCGTTACACTCATCATATAATACCTAAACTCTCATTCAACATATAGGGGTATCGAAAAATTTTAGAACATAAATTAACCACTGGATTAGAACTAATGTTATAGGCGAGATACCCTAAATAGTACAATCTACTATAAATAGATACCTACTTAATATTATTTCATATGAGAGCCTCTTTCTTACGTCCATAATTGTTAGCCATAAATGTGGAAAAATATAGAGATTTCAACATCTTATTATCATAAATTCGAAAAGGAAGCTCATCGCACCATGCTCGTAACTTTGTTGAATATTTCCTTCATATCATCCTATTGTATATAGTATTAATTGTGTTTAGCAAATAGAAGCATAGAGGATGTAGCATTATATTTTTTGTCATGTTTAAGTTATTCGCACTAAGCTAAAATTTAATTTATACTTCAGTTTGTGTAATTAATTACAAAACCCCAACTTTATACCCAAACACAAAGAATATTACATAGTAATATAGTTTGGTGATACAGAGAATAAGGTTTGATAGGAGCGACCATCTGTATATATTATTTTGGGCTGACACCGACACGTTTCACTTTACCTCATAAGACATATCTAGTACCATCACAAAGCAATAAAATATTAGCTAATTTAAAATAGAATAATATATATAACATATCAAAGAACCCAAAATCACAGATCGTGGTAGAAAAATATGATGCATGCCATAACTAAAAAAATATAACACGAGTCTGTAAAAAGTAACACTAGATCTACATATGATACATTACATCAAGCTCTAGATGGGTATCCAAAGAATATACATCTTGAGTCATACTTCAACATACAAAAGACATATAAGCAGATACATGAGTACTCGTACAAAATGATATAATTATGCATATATCTCCCAAAAGTTAGCCTAATATCCATGGTGATTGGGTCCCTGGACCGCTAAGGCTCAATCCGATCCGAGTATTATAAAATAATAAATGGGTTGTACTATCTCTAAATATAAGTGTGAGGACATGGATATAAACATATATGTATCTTGCTGGAATATTCATAACCACATAGTTGGCCTACTTAAATAGTCATAACTACATAATATGCCAATAACTCAAGTAATGAAAAGGCATAATCTAAAATAAATCACCATACGATAAAATAATATCATGGCTATCATTGTCAATCATCACAAAATATGGCTAAATAAGCAAGTCCAATCAAAATCATAAGACTGGCATGAAAGCAAGTCAAAATCACATTAAAAAGAATTAAGCAAGTCAAACTCGTTGGCGAGCACGAGGTAGTCAAATCTCAAGGACAAGCATGAGTCGAGCCAAACTCACTGACATGCACAAAATAAGACAGATCTTAAAGAAGATCATGAAGTAAGTCGAGGCAATATAAGTAATCGTATAGCTATCATTTAAAGGGAAATGCTTAGTGTGATCGCTCTCTTCTAGAGGGAGACTGATGTGAAATGCTCTAAGAGTTACCAAAAATGGCATCGAAAGCAACATTCCTAAATTCACATATATATCCAATCCCATAATACATGTTTGCCTACCAAAAGCACTTGTGAGATGTCCCATCTTGTAACATCCCGGAATTTTTGACAATATCAATTTAATAATCTGTAGTTAAAATTAAATTGATATTGATAATCTGTTAATAATTATTCAGATAAATGTAATAATCTTCTTCAATAAATATTTAAATTGGTTATTTTATCTTTTAAATGATATAAATTGATTTCTATTTTTTGGTTCATATTTTAAATAAATTAGTATTGTTTTAAATTTAGAGTAAATTCAATAAAATGTTTTATGGTTTAATAAAATGGATATTTTATTGTTAAAAATATAATCTCTTGTAAAATGACTTTAATTTAATAAAAAGATGTTTATAAAAATAATATTAATATGGTATTGACTTTATAAATAAGTTTTGAATAAGGTTTGTAATGTTTGTTTCAAATTGAATTTTTATTTATAACTTAATTTGAAAAATATTTGATTTTGAATTTAGTTGAATTTAAATTTAAAAGTATAAACTTTTATATTGTTTGATTGTCTTAATTTTTGATATGAATAAGTTCATTTATTAACATGATTTGCTTTATTTCCATTTGTAAAATTTATACATATGTTAAATATAAATTAACAAATTCCATTTAAGCTAATACACACTTTAGTTGAAAATCAAACACTAATTTCCCTTAAAGAAAATACATGTGTTAAATTAATGTGTAATCATATAGACAAGTGTCTCATTTTAGACAAGTGTTAGTTTTAGTTTTTAATTTTCTTTTATTTCCTAAAATCTGAAAATACCTTTTGTATAGCTTGCATTCTTCATTTCATATAACATTTTCATTCTTCTTTAATCAAATAAAGATCAGATCTGCATATACAATTCACCAAAACCACATTCAAATCCATCAATTTACATCCCCTCAAATCCAAATCTGCAATTCTGCATATAAAAGAATCCACAAATCTGCAAATTCCTCAAGCATAACTCTGTATGATTCAAAATCTGCATGTTCAAATCAAATCCACCTTCATTCAAATCTCAAATCAAAGAACCTGCATATCTCACTTCATTGCAAAATCAAAATAGAGACTCCTGCCTTTCTGTTTGAAACTGGGTTGATAGCATATGCATATAATTTGAGGATTTAGCCACTGCATTCTATCTGCATGTACTTGAGAAGCTAGCTACAGCATCATTCTTATCTGCATGCTAGCAAAAGAGTCAAGCTTGCACATGTTTGTTTCTGGAAAAATTCAACAGTGGTCTGCAAATTTCAAGTGATCAATAGGAGTTCTGCATGTTGTTTTCTGCAATTTAACAGGGGCCTGCATTCATAAATAAGGTGAGTAACATTTAAACTCTTTAGTTTTAAAAAAAAAATAAGTTGCATGTTTTACTGAATGCAAATAATATTTTTGTGCTATCTATGGTTGTTGGTGTGGAAATGATTTATGATCATACTGTTTATATCATCTGTTCTGTTTTTGAATTTACTTCCAGGTAAAACTTTATTAACTACTCTTGCCTTTAAATCAGTTATCTGTTAAAAGAAAATGCAAAGTAAGGTTGTATTAGTTTCATAAGTTAATGTTTAAAAATGTCAAGAAGTTTAAATATGAGTTGCCTCTGTAAAACAGAAAAACATCATTGCATGTTCAATTTTAATCAAACCAAACCTAATTAATAATAATTCAGTAATGCCAATCAAAAGTATAAAATGAATCTTGATTTTTAAATCAAGTATTGGTATTTTTTTTTAGTGTTTATTCTATATGCAGTTTGACCTGGAACAAAAATATGAATATGAGCAAATTCTTGCAATTTGTGATTTTAAATGACTCAGGATCTTTTTGAATTATTTAGAAAGGATCATAGATCCTGGTAAAAATCTGAGAGTTAGTTAAAGTTTGATAGATTGATTGCAGTTTTGGGTTTTTAGAACTGCACTCTAGTTTGAAATGGGGTTGAACATGGGATCAGTGGGAAGTCTTGGATGGATTGAGTGTTCTGGGTTTTGGGGTATGGGTAGTGGATGTGTAATGGAGTTCATGGCCAAAGGGGGCGGGAGTTCGATGGTCGGAGCAGTTTGATGTGAAGGATGACAGGTTTGGAGTAAAACCTGTAAGTTGTTTTCAGGTTTTGTAATTTGGGGTTTCTGAGCAAAATCTTTGAATTCCAGTATAATCTCTTGTTTATGTGTTGATGTTAAGTAGTGAAGGGATGCATGTAGTTGTGGGGTCATCATTGATGAACGGTAGAGGTGGAGTTGACATGTTTCTGGTGAACTACTTTGGATGTGAAGTGATTCAGGGGAGATGTGGGAAGAATTGTAAAATGACTCGAAGTAGGTCTGTGTGGAACTCGAAGTAAGTATGGCAGAAACCCGAAGCAATAGCATGTAGAACTCGAAGTAAAATTTGTATGGGGTTAACCTGTAGTTTTACAGAAAACACAGTAAACTGTGTTTTGATTTAAAAATCTGGATTTTTAAAACTTTTTTAAAAATCAGGGTTTTGAAAATTTAAAATCTGTAGTTATAGGTTTGAATAAGGTTTAGGTTTAAATTTAATTCAAGTTTGAATTTCAAATTGGTATTTAAATTTCAGGTTTTTAAGTTGAAAACTGTTTTTATGTTTTCTTTAAAAATCTGGATTTTTTTTTGAAGTTTAAAAACTGGGTTTTAAACATTTGGAATTCTGCAGATTTAGTTAAAGTAAGATTTAGTATAAATTCAAATGTAAGTTTGAAATTTTAGATTCAAATTTAAATCTAGGTTTTGAAATAGAGTTTAAATTCTTAACTTAACTAACTATTTCAGTTTTAGTAAATAGTTCAAATTTTAAGTAATGAGGTTTTTAAAATATAAAGCAAGGTTTAAAGATAGATATTAAAATCTGGAAATCTGAGTTTTTAAAATGAATCTCAGTTCCAAATTTAAAGGAAGATTCAAAGTTGAAAGTTTTTAAACTAAAATTGAATTTAAACTTCTAAAATTTTGAAATGAACTTAACTTCAAGTTTATATGATTTGATTTTTTTTAAGACAAACCTTTGAATTGTCCTGAAATTTAAATAAGTTTTAAATTTATTAAGTTTGAAATTATTTTATTTTAAATTTGAATTTAAAATTGAAATTTAAGGATAAGTTCAAAAAGTACTTTGTTTTGAATTAAATTGTTTTTAAAACATAATTAAGTTATGTTTATTTGAAATTTAAAATTAGAATTATGTTTTAGAATTAATTAACAAGGTAATTAAGGTTTGTTAATTATTTAAATTAATTAATTAAATTTGGAGTTAATAATTGATTAATGATTAATCAATTTGAAATTAAGATCATTAATTAAGTTATTAATTAATGATAAATGAATATTAATTATGTAATTAAGTTTTAATTTAAGGTTAATTAATTTAATAATTAACTTTAATTAATAATGATTAAAAATAATTTAATTGGTAATTAATTTAAGTTAAATACTTTTTTAAAATAATTAGAGGATGGTTAATGAAGGTCATTAACCATGATTATTTAACAATTAATTAATGTAGTTAATTTTTATAATTAATTGGATTAATTAATTTAATAATAATCAAATATAAATGGTTTGAGTAATTACTTGATAAAGTAATTAAGAAATTAATTACTTAATGTAATTAATTTAATTGATTGAGATTGTTTAATTTAATTAATTAAGTTTAATTAGTTTTAAACACTTGGTTTAAGGATAATTACTTTATGTAATTGGTGATTTGGGTAATTACTTAGTTAAGTAATTAATTAGTAATTACATGATTGTAATTAAGTGGAAATGTTTAAGTATGAGATAATTTGGATTAATTATTTAGTGATTAATCTAAGAAGTTAATTTAAGGATAATTAATTTGGGTTAATATAGTAATTAAGTTGTTAATTACTTTGAGTAATTAATTTAAGGAATAATTAAGATCATTAATTATTTTAATTAATGATGTAATTAAGAATGATTAATTAGGATTAATTAATCAATAATAGGTAATTAATAAATGTAATTAGTTAAGGATTAAGATAATTAATTATGATTAATTAATTTAATTGAAGTAATTAAAGGGTTAATTACTGTTTAGTGAGAATAATTAATTTGTGGAATTAATTAAGGATAATTACATGAAGGTAATTAAAGGTAATTAATCAAGAGTGACTAATTAAAGTAATTTATGATTGATTAATTGATTGAAATCAATTAAATGATTGAGTAAACAAGATATTTTGGTAAAGCAATTAATTTAATTTATTTTAAATTAATTAAAGATGAAGGAATTAATTTAATTCATTTTAAATTAATTTGAGATAGAGATGATTAATTTAATTCAATTTAAATTAATTATATTTGGTATGAGTAAATCCTTGCTTATGTATGGATGAATGTCATGGATTGACTTGGATGCTTTGTGATCTCAGAAATGAGATAAATGATATTGTGTGGTATGGGTGTTTGATGATATTGTGATGATAACATAGGTTATCTATTGTGATGTTGATATATGGAATATCTATTTGATATTGATGATGTGAATTATCTGTTATATGATAATGTTGATTACCAGTTATGATTTAAGTTATCTATCTGTGTATATATAGATACTGTATTGAATTGTTTTAAAACTTTAAAACAACTTGGACCTTTAAAGACACGCTTTGGATTTCGATGAGACCGGGATCGGGTTTCCATATTTGGATATCCGAAAACCACATCGTTTCCAAATAACGTTAGGTCGTGAATCTAAGTGGAGCTTTATGAAGACTCGAGGTGTAAGGACTATGAGTCATTATAACTCTGTGGGTGATTCCGTAATGAGTTGACGGAATTAGTCCTTATAGATTCGAGATGGTGAATCAGAGTGCAAGGGTTATTGTCGTTAACTCTGAGGGTGATTCCAAAATGAGTGTAACGAGATAATGCCTTCGGTTTCGTTCGAACCCGGAACGAACTTGTATGGATTGAATGCTTTCAGCACATCGTCAGGTGGACGATGAGCATTCTAAGTGATATGTCCTATAAAGGTAATCGTAGCCTCAAGCCTCATCAACCGGGAATGGCTAAAACAGGGGAGGTGCAGCAAAGCTTCGTGGGTCGCGCCCACTGGAGAGCAAGATTGATCCCTGTCTAGAAGTCCCTTTATATTCGGCTGTGTGGGTGGTTGCTAGCTACAACCACGGGGTTGTCTTGTTTGGAACTGTTCAGTAAGGAACGGGTCCGGCTTTGTGTTGCAGGGGATGAAGGGAGTAATCCTCGGTACGGTGATCTAGGCCACGTACTGTGACGGGCGGTACCCCAGTAGCCCTGCCATTGTATGGAATCCAAAATCCAATAAGTGCCAACGGTTTTGATTGTATTACCCACTTTTGTGGCTAGTAGCTGGAATTTAATCATGTAACAATTTCGGCTATTTCTTATTTATTTGAAAACCCTAGACACTATTATAATATCATCGGATTTCCTATCAAATGTTTTGATTAGCGTAAGGTAAAAACTTTTCCATGTTTATGTGTGGGAAGTCTTACGTGATATCTTTCTTTTCAAAAGGTTTTAAAAGTTAAGCAACTTTAACCTGTTACTCACACCAGACCCATGTCTGACCCGGAGTTTATTTTTGTTTTTCATAAACTCTTGGGTACTCAAATTTTTATGAGTAGTCAAGGGATTCAGGTTAGGATTCTGGATTAGCTTTGACGATTTGTGGGGGAACAATGGAGCAGGAGGCTTCTACGTATAGCTATTGAGAATTCCGCTGTGCATTTTGTATTGTCTCTGGATTGTATTGAGTTGTATAACTAGACAGATATCTATAACTGTCTAGTATGAGTTGATTGTGCTGTGTATCTCTGATGTAAATGATACTATGTAATATTTATGTTATTAATATAATTTATTCGTTCCGCTGTGTTAGATTCTGATGTTGTTTCTTCTTCTCTTCTTTCTTTTCTTCTTCTATCCCTTTCTTTCTTATTCATGACGCGATTTTCTGGGAGTGGAAAGTCGGGTCGCTACATTTGGTATCAGAGCTTTAGGTTGAGCGAATACCTAGGCTCTGAAGTGTATCTTTCTTTAGGGAGCGTTAGGTTGAGCGAATACCTAGGCTCTGTAGTGGTATCTTTCTTGAGAGAGCGTATTTGTAGTTTTATTATATATATATTTATATAATTATTTCTACCTATCTGTTGGGTTACCTGTTCAGGTTTTCCAATTTGAGTTATAAAGGTAGATGGGTAGTAGTGTGTGTAACACGACTACCATTGGTTGGAGTTTGAATGTTTTGAGGTCGGAGGTGTATCTGTTGAGACTGTAGACCTAATACCGTCTCGAGTGAATTCTGTAGTGATGTAGAACTTCATTGATCTCTGAAGGAAACCTGTAAAGGTTCAGAGTTCATTTTTGAAGATTGGATGAGTAGTGCTTGGATCTGTTGGTTGGCAGAAGTGAGTGATGGTATTTTGAATACCTCAGGAGTAGTAGCTGCGTGATGAGATGCAGTGACTATGGATGTTCCCGAAGATGTTTTCTTTGGAACAAGTTAAGAAGTGAGTTTGCTTCGGTGTTGTGGCTGTGGTCGGCTTGAAGCTTCTGTTTGCTTTGAAGTCCGAGTTTCTCGGAGAGCTTTGTTTTGGAATTCTTTGGCACCCGTGGAAGCAGTGCAGTATGGAGTGTTCTCGGTGTTGGCAAGAGATCTTTTGGTTTAGCAGTTTTTATGAAGTGGAGTTCAGAAGCAGTTTTGTGGACCTGTTTCTTCAATGGGTTAGCCAGTTAAGTTTAAGCTGTTCTATTTGGTTAAGGATGAACAGTATTCTTTGGATTTGGTTTGGGTGGATCGCAAAAGTGACTTGCGATTGTTGAGTGTTCTCTTGGGTTATCTGAGTTTTCTAAATGTCCTCAGGAAGTCGGAGTTCTGTCCGCATCTGGAGATTGAGCTTTCTTATCGACTGGGATTCCGTAGTGGTACCGGTGGTTCAGCTTTTTAGTAAAATGGTTCTAAGTGATTGAGTTGGTGTAGCAGCTCGAAGTTTTGGAGGAACTCCTGAATGATTCTTATGGATTTGTTGAACCAAATCTCTGGGGTGTGTTATCCTGTTTGTGCTTGTGTTCTTCTTCAGCATTCTCTTCTTCGGATCAGAGTTGAGCAGCGGAAGCAGTTTGGAAGTGCATCTGCTTTCCTTTTCTGGAGAAGTAAGTTGTTGTTTTCTGATATTGAGGAGATCATTTTGTTGAGTTGATTGGTCTGGTTTGTTTCTAGAAGCATCAGCGAAGGTTGAGCTGATCAGGAAGGCTGTAGGTAGCCCAGGATCGTCTGAAGAGTTTTGTGGATAAGAGTCGGAGGGATTTGAACTCTGAAGTCGGAGATTTAATTTTGGATAAGTTTTCTCCGATCAAAAGTGAGCTATAAGTTTGGGTGAGTCTGAGAAGTTAGCTCTGAAGTGATTTTGGATCTTTTCTGTGATCTTGGAGATTAAGTGATTGATCTACAGGATTGGATTGCCAGTTTGGATAACTGGGATCGATGAGTTTCACGTATCTCTGAGGGAGTACGTGTATGATCTATCTTTGGTTGAGGAACCAGCAGTTCTGGAGTTTTGGTTGTTGAGTCAGACTCGTTTGTAGTCTGATATCTTGTCTAGTGTTATAGATATAGTTGTACAGGAGCTTTGTAGCTTCGTAGTATTGTTTGTTTGGATTTTCTAGAGCGAGTGTCCCAGTGGATATATACACACACTGGGGAAACTCGATAAGATTTTATCCAGAATTTGTCTGGATAATTAGATTTGTTTGATTGGTTGAATTGGTTGTTAGCATATGTTTGATATATGCATGTGTTTAAAATTAAAATATAATAAGATTATTAAATTACCTTTGTTTTAAATTTCGAGGACGAAATTCTTTTAAGGGGGAAGGATTGTAACATCCCGGAATTTTTGACAATATCAATTTAATAATCTGTAGTTAAAATTAAATTGATATTGATAATCTGTTAATAATTATTCAGATAAATGTAATAATCTTCTTCAATAAATATTTAAATTGGTTATTTTATCTTTTAAATGATATAAATTGATTTCTATTTTTTGGTTCATATTTTAAATAAATTAGTATTGTTTTAAATTTAGAGTAAATTCAATAAAATGTTTTATGGTTTAATAAAATGGATATTTTATTGTTAAAAATATAATCTCTTGTAAAATGACTTTAATTTAATAAAAAGATGTTTATAAAAATAATATTAATATGGTATTGACTTTATAAATAAGTTTTGAATAAGGTTTGTAATGTTTGTTTCAAATTGAATTTTTATTTATAACTTAATTTGAAAAATATTTGATTTTGAATTTAGTTGAATTTAAATTTAAAAGTATAAACTTTTATATTGTTTGATTGTCTTAATTTTTGATATGAATAAGTTCATTTATTAACATGATTTGCTTTATTTCCATTTGTAAAATTTATACATATGTTAAATATAAATTAACAAATTCCATTTAAGCTAATACACACTTTAGTTGAAAATCAAACACTAATTTCCCTTAAAGAAAATACATGTGTTAAATTAATGTGTAATCATATAGACAAGTGTCTCATTTTAGACAAGTGTTAGTTTTAGTTTTTAATTTTCTTTTATTTCCTAAAATCTGAAAATACCTTTTGTATAGCTTGCATTCTTCATTTCATATAACATTTTCATTCTTCTTTAATCAAATAAAGATCAGATCTGCATATACAATTCACCAAAACCACATTCAAATCCATCAATTTACATCCCCTCAAATCCAAATCTGCAATTCTGCATATAAAAGAATCCACAAATCTGCAAATTCCTCAAGCATAACTCTGTATGATTCAAAATCTGCATGTTCAAATCAAATCCACCTTCATTCAAATCTCAAATCAAAGAACCTGCATATCTCACTTCATTGCAAAATCAAAATAGAGACTCCTGCCTTTCTGTTTGAAACTGGGTTGATAGCATATGCATATAATTTGAGGATTTAGCCACTGCATTCTATCTGCATGTACTTGAGAAGCTAGCTACAGCATCATTCTTATCTGCATGCTAGCAAAAGAGTCAAGCTTGCACATGTTTGTTTCTGGAAAAATTCAACAGTGGTCTGCAAATTTCAAGTGATCAATAGGAGTTCTGCATGTTGTTTTCTGCAATTTAACAGGGGCCTGCATTCATAAATAAGGTGAGTAACATTTAAACTCTTTAGTTTTAAAAAAAAAATAAGTTGCATGTTTTACTGAATGCAAATAATATTTTTGTGCTATCTATGGTTGTTGGTGTGGAAATGATTTATGATCATACTGTTTATATCATCTGTTCTGTTTTTGAATTTACTTCCAGGTAAAACTTTATTAACTACTCTTGCCTTTAAATCAGTTATCTGTTAAAAGAAAATGCAAAGTAAGGTTGTATTAGTTTCATAAGTTAATGTTTAAAAATGTCAAGAAGTTTAAATATGAGTTGCCTCTGTAAAACAGAAAAACATCATTGCATGTTCAATTTTAATCAAACCAAACCTAATTAATAATAATTCAGTAATGCCAATCAAAAGTATAAAATGAATCTTGATTTTTAAATCAAGTATTGGTATTTTTTTTTAGTGTTTATTCTATATGCAGTTTGACCTGGAACAAAAATATGAATATGAGCAAATTCTTGCAATTTGTGATTTTAAATGACTCAGGATCTTTTTGAATTATTTAGAAAGGATCATAGATCCTGGTAAAAATCTGAGAGTTAGTTAAAGTTTGATAGATTGATTGCAGTTTTGGGTTTTTAGAACTGCACTCTAGTTTGAAATGGGGTTGAACATGGGATCAGTGGGAAGTCTTGGATGGATTGAGTGTTCTGGGTTTTGGGGTATGGGTAGTGGATGTGTAATGGAGTTCATGGCCAAAGGGGGCGGGAGTTCGATGGTCGGAGCAGTTTGATGTGAAGGATGACAGGTTTGGAGTAAAACCTGTAAGTTGTTTTCAGGTTTTGTAATTTGGGGTTTCTGAGCAAAATCTTTGAATTCCAGTATAATCTCTTGTTTATGTGTTGATGTTAAGTAGTGAAGGGATGCATGTAGTTGTGGGGTCATCATTGATGAACGGTAGAGGTGGAGTTGACATGTTTCTGGTGAACTACTTTGGATGTGAAGTGATTCAGGGGAGATGTGGGAAGAATTGTAAAATGACTCGAAGTAGGTCTGTGTGGAACTCGAAGTAAGTATGGCAGAAACCCGAAGCAATAGCATGTAGAACTCGAAGTAAAATTTGTATGGGGTTAACCTGTAGTTTTACAGAAAACACAGTAAACTGTGTTTTGATTTAAAAATCTGGATTTTTAAAACTTTTTTAAAAATCAGGGTTTTGAAAATTTAAAATCTGTAGTTATAGGTTTGAATAAGGTTTAGGTTTAAATTTAATTCAAGTTTGAATTTCAAATTGGTATTTAAATTTCAGGTTTTTAAGTTGAAAACTGTTTTTATGTTTTCTTTAAAAATCTGGATTTTTTTTTGAAGTTTAAAAACTGGGTTTTAAACATTTGGAATTCTGCAGATTTAGTTAAAGTAAGATTTAGTATAAATTCAAATGTAAGTTTGAAATTTTAGATTCAAATTTAAATCTAGGTTTTGAAATAGAGTTTAAATTCTTAACTTAACTAACTATTTCAGTTTTAGTAAATAGTTCAAATTTTAAGTAATGAGGTTTTTAAAATATAAAGCAAGGTTTAAAGATAGATATTAAAATCTGGAAATCTGAGTTTTTAAAATGAATCTCAGTTCCAAATTTAAAGGAAGATTCAAAGTTGAAAGTTTTTAAACTAAAATTGAATTTAAACTTCTAAAATTTTGAAATGAACTTAACTTCAAGTTTATATGATTTGATTTTTTTTAAGACAAACCTTTGAATTGTCCTGAAATTTAAATAAGTTTTAAATTTATTAAGTTTGAAATTATTTTATTTTAAATTTGAATTTAAAATTGAAATTTAAGGATAAGTTCAAAAAGTACTTTGTTTTGAATTAAATTGTTTTTAAAACATAATTAAGTTATGTTTATTTGAAATTTAAAATTAGAATTATGTTTTAGAATTAATTAACAAGGTAATTAAGGTTTGTTAATTATTTAAATTAATTAATTAAATTTGGAGTTAATAATTGATTAATGATTAATCAATTTGAAATTAAGATCATTAATTAAGTTATTAATTAATGATAAATGAATATTAATTATGTAATTAAGTTTTAATTTAAGGTTAATTAATTTAATAATTAACTTTAATTAATAATGATTAAAAATAATTTAATTGGTAATTAATTTAAGTTAAATACTTTTTTAAAATAATTAGAGGATGGTTAATGAAGGTCATTAACCATGATTATTTAACAATTAATTAATGTAGTTAATTTTTATAATTAATTGGATTAATTAATTTAATAATAATCAAATATAAATGGTTTGAGTAATTACTTGATAAAGTAATTAAGAAATTAATTACTTAATGTAATTAATTTAATTGATTGAGATTGTTTAATTTAATTAATTAAGTTTAATTAGTTTTAAACACTTGGTTTAAGGATAATTACTTTATGTAATTGGTGATTTGGGTAATTACTTAGTTAAGTAATTAATTAGTAATTACATGATTGTAATTAAGTGGAAATGTTTAAGTATGAGATAATTTGGATTAATTATTTAGTGATTAATCTAAGAAGTTAATTTAAGGATAATTAATTTGGGTTAATATAGTAATTAAGTTGTTAATTACTTTGAGTAATTAATTTAAGGAATAATTAAGATCATTAATTATTTTAATTAATGATGTAATTAAGAATGATTAATTAGGATTAATTAATCAATAATAGGTAATTAATAAATGTAATTAGTTAAGGATTAAGATAATTAATTATGATTAATTAATTTAATTGAAGTAATTAAAGGGTTAATTACTGTTTAGTGAGAATAATTAATTTGTGGAATTAATTAAGGATAATTACATGAAGGTAATTAAAGGTAATTAATCAAGAGTGACTAATTAAAGTAATTTATGATTGATTAATTGATTGAAATCAATTAAATGATTGAGTAAACAAGATATTTTGGTAAAGCAATTAATTTAATTTATTTTAAATTAATTAAAGATGAAGGAATTAATTTAATTCATTTTAAATTAATTTGAGATAGAGATGATTAATTTAATTCAATTTAAATTAATTATATTTGGTATGAGTAAATCCTTGCTTATGTATGGATGAATGTCATGGATTGACTTGGATGCTTTGTGATCTCAGAAATGAGATAAATGATATTGTGTGGTATGGGTGTTTGATGATATTGTGATGATAACATAGG
Organism: Allium cepa; assembly: GCA_030765085.1. Classification (NCBI taxonomy): domain Eukaryota; kingdom Viridiplantae; phylum Streptophyta; class Magnoliopsida; order Asparagales; family Amaryllidaceae; genus Allium; species Allium cepa. Next base: position 779,127,874 of record CM060943.1, read on the forward strand.
TTATCTATTGTGATGTTGATATATGGAATATCTATTTGATATTGATGATGTGAATTATCTGTTATATGATAATGTTGATTATCAGTTATGATTTAAGTTATCTATCTGTGTATATATAGATACTGTATTGAATTGTTTTAAAACTTTAAAACAACTTGGACCTTTAAAGACACGCTTTGGATTTCGATGAGACCGGGATCGGGTTTCCATATTTGGATATCCGAAAACCACATCGTTTCCAAATAACGTTAGGTCGTGAATCTAAGTGGAGCTTTATGAAGACTCGAGGTGTAAGGACTATGAGTCATTATAACTCTGTGGGTGATTCCGTAATGAGTTGACGGAATTAGTCCTTATAGATTCGAGATGGTGAATCAGAGTGCAAGGGTTATTGTCGTTAACTCTGAGGGTGATTCCAAAATGAGTGTAACGAGATAATGCCTTCGGTTTCGTTCGAACCCGGAACGAACTTGTATGGATTGAATGCTTTCAGCACATCGTCAGGTGGACGATGAGCATTCTAAGTGATATGTCCTATAAAGGTAATCGTAGCCTCAAGCCTCATCAACCGGGAATGGCTAAAACAGGGGAGGTGCAGCAAAGCTTCGTGGGTCGCGCCCACTGGAGAGCAAGATTGATCCCTGTCTAGAAGTCCCTTTATATTCGGCTGTGTGGGTGGTTGCTAGCTACAACCACGGGGTTGTCTTGTTTGGAACTGTTCAGTAAGGAACGGGTCCGGCTTTGTGTTGCAGGGGATGAAGGGAGTAATCCTCGGTACGGTGATCTAGGCCACGTACTGTGACGGGCAGTACCCCAGTAGCCCTGCCATTGTATGGAATCCAAAATCCAATAAGTGCCAACGGTTTTGATTGTATTACCCACTTTTGTGGCTAGTAGCTGGAATTTAATCATGTAACAATTTCGGCTATTTCTTATTTATTTGAAAACCCTAGACACTATTATAATATCATCGGATTTCCTATCAAATGTTTTGGTTAGCGTAAGGTAAAAACTTTTCCATGTTTATGTGTGGGAAGTCTTACGTGATATCTTTCTTTTCAAAAGGTTTTAAAAGTTAAGCAACTTTAACCTGTTACTCACACCAGACCATGTCTGACCCGGAGTTTATTTTTGTTTTTCATAAACTCTTGGGTACTCAAATTTTTATGAGTAGTCAAGGGATTCAGGTTAGGATTCTGGATTAGCTTTGACGATTTGTGGGGGAACAATGGAGCAGGAGGCTTCTACGTATAGCTATTGAGAATTCCGCTGTGCATTTTGTATTGTCTCTGGATTGTATTGAGTTGTATAACTAGACAGATATCTATAACTGTCTAGTATGAGTTGATTGTGCTGTGTATCTCTGATGTAAATGATACTATGTAATATTTATGTTATTAATATAATTTATTCGTTCCGCTGTGTTAGATTCTGATGTTGTTTCTTCTTCTCTTCTTTCTTTTCTTCTTCTATCCCTTTCTTTCTTATTCATGACGCGATTTTCTGGGAGTGGAAAGTCGGGTCGCTACACATCTACTGACAAATGACATAAGTGTTCTGATATCAAATAGCACATGAGGAATTATCTATTGGCTTTATGGTATCAGGAAAATAACCAAATGAAAGTCAAGCACGAAGAAAGATGAAATTGATACCATAACTTAAGGCACGATCACTGCATCCAAGGGGCTAGGGAAACAACGAGCTTATAAGGTCAAGCTACAATGCAATAATGATATAACAAGTTACAGAAATAGTATGCTTGCCCAAGATACTGTTAAACAAAGATTGTTATATACTTCCAAATACTAATCACTCGAGTATCGCTAGAGTGTCCTATACCACTTGTTGTTGCTTAAATCTTTACTACAAGCTAGGAAATTCCACTCGCTTAACGTATTCTACACAACAAGCCGTATAATTACTCATTGAAGTGATACTGAATGTCCCATACCACTCGGTACTACTAAATTATTTAATTATAGTTCTTGTTTCTTAGAAAGGATATTTAGCTCATAAGCTAAATTTTTTAAAAAAAAATTAAAGATGTGTATATTAAATTATAAAAGCAAGTACCCTTATCACTATACCAAAACTTACTTTTAACTGCACTCAGTCTAAGATTTTGAACCTTAATTGTAGTAAAAGTTAACCGATTCAAAAAATAATTTGCATTTTAACGCTGTGGATACTACTCATGTTTTGAAGTCATTTATCTACCGCCACTCTCAATATACTTTTACCAAAAATTTCATCTTCCCTCTTCTATCAAAACAACCTCTCCCTTGTCATCCCTCATTTCATTTTCCTTCGTTTGCAGTTTCCCCTAAATTTTACTTGTTCGTCGATGTTTCTTTGGTGGAGGTGACCGTCATTGCCCTAATTACGTGTTCATGCTTTAGGTAGACCTAGTTGCTTATTATATCTTTATTTAATTACTCAAATTTTAGGTTTACTTTGTTTGTTGATTTTGATTTTCATATTCCAAATACCCTGCTTTGGTATTCTTAAATCGAACTTTGTTGGATTATCACTTTTTCGAACGGCTTTCTAGAAACTCGGTGAAGTCGAGTTATTGATAAAGTTCGATTACTATAGGTAGCATTTAGTGCTTCAGTAGATGAAACAAATCGCTTTCATTTGATTTATATAAGCTAAGAAACTCTTTCATGGGTCGGATCAAGAAGCTTCAAGAATATCATGATAAGGTACTTTTTTTTAGCATTCAAATATTTTACTTTCCTTTCAAAGTGATATGCAGCTAAAAAAATCAACATGCTGCCATTATAATTTGGTAACTCGCTTGAAGTTCAATTGTTCAGGAAACTAAAATTACTATTTGATAGCAATAAATTTAGCTTACGTTCCATTCTAAGATGATAAATTTCAGCAATGTGTTTGAGTTTTCAAACTCACGTTGCCCCTTTCTGCTTACTTTCTTTTGAAATAGTTTGATAAAATATGTAAGTGGTAACCCTAGATAAAATTTGTAGTACTTCCTACTTAGGATCCAGATAAAAGATAACGAATGAATGATACATCATGATGACATAGACTACTGTGTTTATACATGTATGTATGTAGTTAAGATGTAATGCTTATGTATTGAAGGAGCCTTTGTCTATTGTAACTCTGATCATTTGGCAGCAAAATGCATTGTTGGTGGGTTGTATTCTTTTGCATTGTAGTGAGTTGCAAGATTAGGTACCAATATTTAATTATTTATTTTATGGTTTAAAATGCGTGATTGATTTAAGGTGGTTCCAAAGAGTGAAAATCCCAAGAACAGAGGTCGAAACCTCTACTGGTTAGGATTTTCGGATATTTCAGTTTCAATGATGTGAAACCAAGACATTGATTGAGTTTGACATGTGGACGTATATTGTATTTATGTCTGCATAGCCTGTTGATTAAGCATGCACATTAAATTCAAAATTCTGAATAATGGACATAATAATACCCTTAATTTTACATTAACAATGAATATTTTGATTGATTAGGTGCTAATTGTTTGCTTTTTTTTTCTTTAAAAAATAATATAGGAAACAAAAATGCCTTTAATTAAGAGCCACGTTGCATGATTTCAGCACCATAAGTTAATTAAGATTCTTGATGATCAAGATCACATCGTACCCAGGATTCTTTTGTGGACCTATATAAGGTCCACAGAACTATTGTTAGGAGTCTATTCATGCTCCATTGGTAACGGCTTTGTAGAAGGTTCAAGCCATCATGTTTCTTCTGTTAGTAATATTGATTTGAAAGTTTCTTAACCAAGATAAAAACCTTAATGCAGTAAAAGTACAAATTGTTCCGTTTCAAAAATCTAGAATACAGATGACTAACCATTACTATGAATATAGAAAGCTTACTCAATGTATTGTTTTGTAATCTATAGTGCATTGGACTTCAGATGCAATATTAATCTTATGTTTAAAGTCGTACTGTAGTAATTTAGATCAAATAGGTAGTGTAGATGTCATTGATCATATTAGTTGTTGGAGTTCAAGTCTTCAAAAAGTCTAATAAGAATATATATTAAAAAACAATTGAATAAGGGGTGCTTTGTTCTCAACCATTTTAAACAGTGCAAATTTTTCTTCTCCTATTTTCGTCTTTTGAAAAGTTGCTTCTTATTTTAGGTAGGTGAAAGGAAGAAAATATTCCCCAATCATAGATTCATATGGCAGAGTAATTACATCCTGATGTATATAATCAAATAACGCTAACAAATATAGATTATATTTCCAAAATATTCCTTCTATTTTTTTCCTTTCAATCTAAAACTATTTTCAGTTTCTTTTGATTTGTTACAGGTAATGTTAGGAAATTAAAGGAGCTGCTAGTCAAAAAAGGAAATCACATTTGTGCGGATTGTGGTGCACCTGATCCAAAATGGGTGCAAATCTTTGAATTTTACATACATTTTCATAGATTATTGCTACCTAGAATTCAATTACATTTAGAGACTTTTCCTTTGTTTTCATAATAAGAAAATTCATGCATATGTACCACCAGTACGTAAGAGAAACCCTAGCACTAGAGTAGTATTTAAGAGTAATGTTTGTTCCTTTAATTTTACAGGTCGGAAAATATTGTGGTGTTCATATACCTTAAGTGTTGTGGTGTCCACACCAGTCTTGGTGCCCATGTATCAAAGGTATCATCATAATATAACAATAATGCAACTCACATTCTATATGTTTTGAACCTTCTCAATCTCATTTGCAATACCTTGACTTTTACAACATTTTATCACACTTAATGGTACTTACTTGATTCATTGCATTGCTAAAGATATCTCCAATTACTAGTTTGATTCTGAACTTGGCTGGAAAATATTAGGTTTTATTAGTAACACTAATGAATGGACCAATGTGGAAGTGGAATCCATGATCGAAGTTGGGGGGAATTTATGTGCAAACAATATTTATGAAGCTTATATTCCTAAGGGAGTTTTAATACCTATACCAGATTCAACTAACGAGGAAAGAACCAAATTTATCAGGTAAACTTATCGACTTTCCATCTGAACCGGTATTAAGAGCTTACTTTTTTAAGCCAAACACTATAAGAAAATAACTCGGTGACAACAATTATTATCAGCGCTTTAGAGGTGAGTGCTGTATGAAATACCTCAAAAGAAAACATTTATTATCCGAACGCTGTTTTATCATTGCCGCTTAAAATTTAGAAAGGCGGGTTAACTCAATAAGCTGGCCTCTTATTTTCACTTCATAGTCCGCTCTTTCACCAAAATCAAAGAACCCTAAAATTTCTTTTCTTCTTCTCTAACATGAATTTATGATACAGTTAGAGATCCATCAGCGAATCCAATATCATTAGTTACACAATAATATATGGGGCAGTCTTGAATAAATAAAGGTGAAATTTAGTAGTTGGTAAACATATTTACCAATATTATTTCTTATTTTTTATATGAATATTTTCTTTTTGCGATGGATGTATGGATAAGAATTAAATAATAGGTTTGGCATATCTTTTTCCCAAGAAAATATTAATAACAAGATCAAAATTCTTTTTAATATGCAGACTAATAATAGGATTAATAATAGATCATCAAATATCATTCTTTAGCCAACTTGTAAATTTTCCTTTACGTGCTTGTAACATATGTTTAACCAATACAAACATCTTTATTCTTTGACACTCATTCTAGAGAATAATTTAATGCTAAGCATTAACGAAGTATACTCATTTTTTCACGACATGAGGTGAGTATTATGTCTGGAAATTTCTACAAATGATGGTCGTCCTAAAATAGACGGCGGTAGTTTTCTTTGAGTTTTTGAGAACGCCTAAAAACATTAGGTGTGAGTATGCCTTTCACTGTTACTTTTTGTTTTCGAATGCCCACATTGAATTAATCGACGCATAAAACGTAACATATTATTATATGATATGCAATACAATAGTGAATTCATATCCTTCCTCATCTTCGACTAACCATTTACGTATATATTTGCCAACTTGCATGCGTATGTCCATGTATTATAAGCATGTGCTTAGGCATTTGTAGCTTTTAAATTGTCTGTCTATATATTAGATAAGAAAAGAAGTTGTTCATTCTGAGAAGCACCTGCAGCGTTGGGACATTATTCTCAGGTTATCAAGGCTAACAAGCAATAATTTGCTTTTTGTATCTTGTTTTCCTAGCGTTATTCCTAAGGTACTTTCTTGCTCAATTTCACTTTTTTATTCTTTCCCATACTAATCGGTACTTTTAGTTATACGAAATGCTATGCATAGATAGGAAATTTTATTTTGGAGATTGTGGAGGATCAAATTGAGTAGGTAACTGAAGATGCCAATGATATATATTTAGCAAAGTCTCATTTATTGGTTCTACCATGCATATTTATGGAAAGGTACCAAATGACTAATTTAAAATTCATAATCTGTATCTGTTGACTCTCTTATTATAAGATAAAATATTGGACCATCTTTGTCAAATGCAAAATCTCTTTTTGGCTATTGGGCCTTACTGTTGGCATATTCAAAAAATTTATGGAGAATAAAGTTTTCTTATATGAGTGCAATTATAGTCATAGCCATGAAACACTAAATACTGAGTTTTCTAAATAAAGTATAAGAAGTTTCCTCTATATAGTTTTAGATGGTCATAAAACGTATACTTTTAAGGCATAAATTATATAAAAAAAGCTTCGAAGGTGTACATTAAAATCTTGTGTATTTTTTGAAGCAGAAGTGGGAGGAATTCCGATTTATTTAAGGGTTTCCCACACTTCAAATGGGCACTCTAATTAAGATGCTCTAATAGTAGGCATGGTTCTACTGTATTTTAAAAGAATAGAAATAATCGAGAGCATAGTTGCGTAAAAATTCCTTCAGACAACAATACATGATTTAGAACAATATTAATAGAAATTTTAACTACTTGTATTATATGGACATAATAATTAATTTATATTGTATCTCATATTATTATATCACTACTCATGAAAATGGTACAAATTGGATATTTAATCAACTTCTTAAAATTAAAATATGCCCCCAATATTAGATGATGGTAAGATCAAGTATCTCTAATTTTCTAATTTTGATAGCTTTGGGTGCATGAACTATGATAATATATCACTGGATGAATATTATGCATTTAACAATAGTAATTTATTTGTATTTTTCGAAAGATTTATCAATAAAATGTAAATGACAATGGAAAGAGGAATGATAATGTATAAATATTTTTCAATTATTGGTCATTCCTGAAATGCTTGTTTTCAAACCAAGTGAATCCAACTAAATAATATTGTTTTTTTATGTTGATCGAATACCTATGCAAAGTGTATGCCTTTTTGCTTTAAAAAAACAACTTAGTGTCAAACAAATATTTCAAGAGTTTGATTGCTTTCTATGCTTCTTTTACATGTATAAAAAATTGAATTGTGAATTGTTTTTATAACTAATTGTACCCGCAGACCCATTTGGTGGCAGATAGGACCAATATAACATCACTCCAGTTGTAATAGTCCTATCCATGGCCGCAACATGCATAATAAACTTGACATATAGAGACTAATCTATCAGGGTAGTGACCATACCCTTATGGGAGCGACCAACATAGCCCTAAACCAAACCTTTTTTAGCAACTACCGGTCGATGAGGCCAGAGGTAACGATTGCCTTTCATATAGCATACATTCTACATTGAATGCCACACTGTCATTCCATGATCACACAACCAGTTTCTATAAATGTATAACTGTTGAACTTGTATGTCTCAGGAAAGGGTGTTAAGCTAAAAGAAGCTGTCTTCTCCATAACCAAACTGATGATACATTTATAGAGATCAATCAATGTGACTAGAAAATCAACGTCAAACATTCATCCATATAAGTTGTCCAGGAGAAGGGCAAACCGAAGGAACTCTCCTACCACATCTTGTTGGGAAACATCTCTAGGACTAGTAACGAGCAGCGCTTACAATGAAGATCAAATGAAGATACCAATACCATATATATGATATGGTAAATTTCTCCCTAAGGTCAGTGATAAATAGCCCTTCATTCTATTTACTATCATTCAATGTCTTTACTTCGAATATGTAAATTGGTTCAAAGTGGTTTTCGGATAACAAACACTCAAATCTGACTCTGGTTCCTTTGAACTAATCATCAATAAAAAGATGTTAGGTAAATAGGTGCTTATCATTTGGTTAATTATTTCCTTTTTATCTATCTTCTACAGATTTGTATCTTTTAAACATTTATTTCTGATATATATGGAATCTTTAAACCTCTCTTTAACTTCCAATCATTTTCATAAATCATTTTAGAAAACATTATTGAGTAAATAGGATTGTAACAACTTTAAATTTAACTCGTAATAATTAATTCGTTAATTAATTAAATAATTAAATAAATTTGTGAATTTATTAGAATCGAGCCACGAGAGTTGCAGCGCTATGTCCACGGTAATTTTCTGGTCAATTTCCATATATAGAACGTCAGAATCCAAGTTAATATGAGCAAAGATTGAAATAATCAAAGAAACAAATATATATATAATGCAGTAAACCGGTCGGTCGACCTAGGCCAGGGGTGGTCGACCGGCCTTGACTTTTGGCAATCAAACGAACGTTCATTCGTTCGAACGATTTAGCAATAGTTGAACAAGTATTTTTCATTTTTTAGACTAATACGGTCCTTTCATTCATGCATCCGGGTGCCCCTATTCACCCTATGACGTGGTTGCATCCTATTTAATCCCCAAATCCAACGGTTTAAGATCCACTTCTACCCCTATAAATAGAACCCTAGGCCTAACACATTTTCTCACTCTAAGATTTTCTCTAATTGGTTCACCTATTCAGAAAAGACCCTAAGAAAAATAATTTTCCAAGAAGAAAATCGTTTTAAATTAAAATATTTAACAATCCTAAGTGGATCTGTGAAGGGCTAAAGGGAAGAGCTAAGGACCAAAGGTGAGTAATTGTAATTATTTTAAATTTCTTTAAGTAATTTAAAATAATAGAGCTTCCAATAGTTGTAGTTTTACTATAGAGTAACCTTTTTAGCAAGAAATAGAGCTTCCAATAGAGTAACCATTTTAGTAATTTATTTATAGTTTTTAGAATTATTTTCAGTCTATTTTCCTCTAGCTATTTGTTTCAAATAATTTCGGTTTAATTCTAGCTTTTCCATTTACTTGCTGTATTTTAGTTTATTTACTGTTATTTATGTGTTATTTACATCTTCTTCTTACACCTTGGATTTACTTCTATTTTCAGTTTTTTATTTCTCCTTCTTTTTCTTCGTGTATGGATTAGAATAGAATTAACGCAAAATGGATTAAATTATAAGAAATATGAAATAATGGAATATAAGATGTAAATTATAAAGACTGTAATATAAATGGAATTGGATTGAAATTATGCCTAATTGTTGAATTAAGAGGATTGGATAGTTATAACTTAAAATTATAACTTAAAAGAAGAAAAGAAGAAAAGATGCTTATTTTCACACTTAGACCTTGGGTTAAGTAATAAGCATGATTAAACGTAGGTTATAATAAGAAATAGAACATAATAAGGCTTATTTTAAGATTTAGAATAAATTAATAAGCACCGATAATAGGAACAAGAGTAAAGACTTATTTAAATAATTTATCTAAGTTAATAAACAAAGAATTAAAGTAGGACCTGGACCAAATAACATTCCCCTATATTTTCCATGGACACGGTGTTTCACATAATTCTAAAGTGAGACGAGGGGCATGCTTATGCTAGTGTTGGTAGTAATTAGTCAATACAGAGATGTTCTAAATCACGAGGAATTTGGACAAGGGCACTATTAGATATTGTTTGAATGACGGGCCATTATCGGTAGCATTCCCTTATATTTTCTATAGACATGGTGTTTCACATAATCCTGAAGTGAGACAAGGGGCACCCTTATGCTGAGTCGAGGTAATAATACTACCTAATTGGTGGAGCAACAAGGTGCTTGAGTAAGGTGGCAGTTACGCGTGCGACTTTCATTTCGGTGCTCAGTAATCGCTATGAGTTCCAAGCGCTTAGTATGTGTGTCTTTCGTAGACATCATTGTCTTCGATGTAGGGAGCTATGTATCGTCTAGTCCATAGTGGGTGCTTTGTGTATCTTTCGTAGTTACCATTGGCTACTGTGTAGGGAGTTATAAAACGTCTAGTCCGTATTAAGGTCTATGGAGTAGCAGGCCGATCAAAGGGTAGAATCAGGGTTTCAGCCTAATTATAGGATTAGGATTTCATCTTAATCAAGCAGTTATCAAAGACAATTGCAAACAATTAAAGTTAACCAATCTTTCTAATCGAGCAATAGTTTATTTGTGTTCATTTCCAGTTTCTTCCTTTTATATATCCTTTGTTTCCTTTTATATACTAGAACTGTTGTAATGTCAATTACTTTTAGTTTGCTTAAAGACTCTAATAATTACTATCATTTACTTGACTTTTAGTCTAACCTACTCCTCTATTTTTCCCTTTTTCCCCTAGGCAATCAAGGGAGAGGATGGAAGATCGCGGTTACTTGGAGGGTTCTTGGAGAAGATTTCTACCAAGTATTTCCTTTATTCTAGCTTTAGTTCATTATGTGTACTGGCTTATTATGAGGGATATTATGTACTCTGATTTTTAAGATTACGAGTTTTTATGAGACATCTTGGTTTTTGAGACATGTATGTGTATTTGGTTTTTGACTTATTTAGTTTATGAAGCAATTATGAAGTTTTGGTTTTGAATAAGTTATTATTTTAGTTTCCGCTGTTTTTACCTATTTAGTCTTGGAATCTTAGTCTCTGCTAGTTTTAGTTATACCTATAACGCACCACGCCATTTAATGTGCCATTTTGGGTATATTAAGTGGTGTGGAGTGTATGACTTGGTATCAATGCCTACGGTTACAGGATTCCTAAAAATTTATTTTAAAAATAAAGTATTTTTTGAAATAACTTGTGTTAAAAAGTATTTTTCAGAAAAGAACTCTTAGAAATGTTTTCAAGTATAAAAAAGAGGATTTATAAAAATTCCCTCATAAGTCCAGTTCAATCTCCCTTTGACTCTGTCCTAAACTTTCCTTTTCTTTTCGTAGAATGGTTGATACCTCGAACCTTCTTATGGGCATTCCAGTCCCAGCCTGCTTTCGTAGGTACTTACAAGCCATGACTCCGGAGGTGAATGAGCCAGCACCCAATCCTGCATCACCGGGTGGGAACCTCATCAACCCACCTACGTCCATCAATTTATCTAAGTTTTGTAAGGATTTTGCAAGTTTGGGCGGTAAGACTTTTTCTAGCAAGGAAACTTTTGTAGAGGCGAGAGCTTGGCTTAGGGACACCGAGAGGATATTTGTCTTATTAGGATTAGAGGACCAGCAGCAAGTTCAGCTAGCATCTTGGCAGCTGAAGGAGGCGGATTCGTATTGGTGGGAGGTCATAGAGTTAGAAGGAAGGGAGGTGACTTGGAATAGATTCCAAGAGCGGATTGGTAGGGATTTTTTGTCTCAAACAGATGAGAGTGTTCAGTTAGAGCCGTTTATTAATTTAAAGCAAGGAATTTTGTCGATGAAGGAGTACATCAATCAATTTAATGAATTGTCTTGGTTCGGAGTGGATTTGGTGAATATGCCGCACAAGAAAGCTATGAGGTTTGCGAAGGGATTGAATCAGCCTCATCAGGGATTGTTGTTGAATCACATACCGATAGGAGCTACTTATGAGTCTTTCATAGAGATGGCATTTAAGTCTGATATAGTCAAGGAAGGAGAATCTAAAGAAGTTGTTAATTCGAAAAGTCCAAAAAAGAAATGGTGAAGGAACAACAAAGAGAAGAAGAAAGGCGATGGCCCTTTGAAGAAGATTAAGAAAGGATTGAGGAGCAATAGCTGTGGAATTATGGTAAATATCGCCAAGGATTGCAAAAGGGAAAAGAGAAGGAAAGTGCTTCAATTGCGGCCAGTCCAGTCATATGAGTAGGAGTTGTCCCTAGAGAGCTGGTCAGGGAGCGAGTGCACCAGTCACACACATTCAGGAGTTAGACACGGTACCTTCCAGTAGCATTACGAATAGAGGAAGGAAAGTCACAGTTGTAAATTTGAATTCTATATCTAATTTTCCCATTCGGACTTTATTCGATTCTGGAGCATTACACCCTTTTATTTCTAGTTCTCTTGTGGATTATTTACGCTTAAACATTTCTTTAGTGGTAGACCCAGTTGTTGTTTCAAAACCCATAGTGGATCGGTGCACTTGTCTATGGTTTGTAGGGGTTTGAAAATTTATATCTTAGGCATAGAATTTGACTGCGATGCCTATGTTTTGGGATTCTCGGTGTATGGAATGATCTTGGGTATGCATTGGCTGTCTACATATAGAGCTATTTTAGATTATGAGAGGAGAGTCATTAGATTAGAGACTTGAAGTGGTAAGACTCTCGAGGTACTTTGCGACCCACAAGGGTCAGTTATGTTGAGCTTTCTCTATTCCCTCGATTCATCTTCAATAGAGTTTGATTCGGTTCCTATTATCAGAGATTTTTCCGACGTCTTTGAAGTGGTTAGGAGAATGCCCCCTAAGAGAGAAATTGGCTTCGAAATTTATTTGACCGAGAATGCTAAGCCAGTTGCACTACTTATGAGGCACATGACACCTAGGGAGAGGAAAGAGTTAAGCAAACAAGTCAGTGAGCTTTTGGAGAAGGTTTTATAAGAAGAAGCATATCGGATTGGGGAGTACCAGTTGTATTCGCTACTAAGGTGGATGGTTCTCTTTGACTTTGCATTGATTATAGAGAATTAAATAAGCTCGCCAAAAAGAACTGATATCCAATCCCTAGGATTGATGATCTTTTTGACCAGTTAATTGGCTCTTCAGTTTTCTTTTATCTTGATTTAGCCACAACATTACTCCAGCTTAGGGTCGTCGATGACGGTATATATAAGACCGCGTTTAGGACTCTAGACAGACTTTATGAGTGATTGGTTATGCCTTTTGGGATAACCAATGCACCAGCCTAATTTGTTGACTTTTTGAGCCGCGTCTTCAGGGATGTCCTAAATAAGTTTGTGGTGGTATTCATGGATGATATCTTGGTATTTTCCAAGAACATGGAGGAGCATGTTGTTCATTTGGAAGAAATTCTTCGCACACTTCATAGTCATCATTTGAGAGCTAAGTTCTCAAAGTATCATTTTTGGAGAGAGGAAGTACGTTTCTTAGAGCACGTGATCTCTAAGGAAGGTTTGGATGCTGACCTAGCCAAGGTTATTGCAGTACAAGATTGGATGGTCCCTTAGAACATCACCTAGGTTAGGAGCTTCATAGGATTGGCTGGCTATTATAAAAGTTCATTAGAGACTTTGCCAAGATTTCGGCACCACTCGTGCACCTTACTAAGAAGAATAAATCTTTCATGTAGGATGTGGATTATGAAGATTTCTTCACAAACCTTAAGAGAGCCCTTACTAGTGCACTAGTGTTAGTACTACCCGATGGAGCTAAGTCTTTTACTGTATACACCAATGAATGTGGGACGAGGCTAGGAGCGGTAGAAGGAAGGGTGGTATGTTATGGTAGTAGGCAGTTGAGGACGCATGAGAAGAACTACCCTACCCACAATTTGGAGTTGGTTGCTATAGTTTTTGCATTCAAGTCTTGGAGGCACTATTTTCTTGGAGAGAGGTTTAAGCTTTTCACCGACCACAAGTCACTGAAGTGCCTATTCTCATAGAAGGACCTGAACTTAAGACAACAGGGGTGGATGGAGTTTTTAGCCTCGTACGATTTTGTGATAGCTTATAACCCCGGCAAGGGTGAAGTGGTTGCGGATGCGTTGAATAGAAATAAAGAAACCCTTAGTCCTTTGTTCGTAGAGTAGAGGAGCTTGGAGTTCATTTCTACTTTTGATTTTAAGCCCTCTACGGACATTATTCTCCGATTATTAGCGGCATTAGAGGTCAGGCCTACCCTTATGGATCAGATTGGCTCAAGGCAGCGGGAAGATTCAGAGCTTATGGATGTGATGGATATGATTAGCCAAGGAGAAGTCTCTAGACGTCTCCAACGTTATTGCATTGATAGTAAAAGGTGGCTTAGAAGAGATGAGAGGCTTCGTGTTCCCTGTGTTAGTAATTTGTTGAGAGCAATTTTGGAGAAGGCACACCATTCCCGTATGACTATTCATCCGGGTGCTGACAAAATGTATCAGGATATGAAGAGAATGTTCTATTGGAATGGCACGAGGAAGGACGTGGAAAAGTTCAGAGCTAAATGCCACATTCGCCAAAGGGTAAAAGCAGAGCAACAGAAGCCTGGTGGATTACTTCAGCCCTTAGATGTACTAGAATGGAAGCAGGACAGTATTTCTATGGATTTTATAGATGGTTTACCCCGTTCTAGGAAGGGGAATACTAGCATTTGGGTGATTGTTGATTGGTTGACCAAGAGTGCCCGCTTCATTCCAGTTAAGAGTAAGCGTACGACATTATATTTGGCATCCCTTTATGTTAGAGAGATATTCCGACTTCACCGAGTCCCTTCTAGCATGGTGAGTGATAGAGATCCTATTTTCACTAGCGAGTTTTGAAGAAGCTTACAGGAGGCGTTAGGGACGCAACTTAGATTGAGCATGGCCTATTACCCATAGATGGATGGCCAAACGGAGAGAGTGAATAGAGTGCTTGAGGATTTGCAATGGATGTGCATTTTGGACTTTGGAGGAACTTGGGAGGAGCATCTTCCGTTGGTTGAGTTTGCGTATATTAACAATTACCAATCAAGCATAGGAATAGCACCATTTTAAGCTTTATATGGGAGACCTTGCAAGTCCCCTTCATGTAGGGTGGAGTCAACGGAGAAGTTGCTACTTGGGCCCGACATGGCACTCTTTTAACTCAATCATGAACCGAATCTTCTCTAACTTCATGGCAATCACCATCACTGTTAGAGGAGATATGTGACCTATTACATAATGGTTCTTCGATTGCATTTTCTTTGTCATTACCAATATCAACTCTACTCTTTGGATGAAATGTGGGAACTATCTCCGTCTTCTTAGGCTAGTCTCCTTCCAAACCTGAGCTATCTGATGTCTCCTCCGATGGTTTGAACGTGGCTAACTCATTGAAGGCAACATGTCCGGAGTATATTACCTTATTCGTTGTTGGATTTCAAATATGATATCCCTTTATTACATCTGTATAACCTCACAAAACACACTTGGTCGCTCTACACTCCAACTTATCAAATCTTGTGTTATGTACATAAACATGGAAACTAAAAAAGTAAGTAACTGAGTATGGTAGTCTTCCCTTCCAAAACTCTTTTGGAATTCCCACCAATAGTTGAACAAGGAACCCTATTAATGATATAAGCAGCAGTCGATATAGCTTCAGCTCAAAAGCCTTTAGATAAGCCCTCAATCAATCTCAAAGCCATTTCTAGTAGAGTTCTATTCATCCTTTCAGCAACCCCATCGTGGATCATTGAGTGCAGTAAAATATCTCCTAAGATAATGTCGTCGAGACATATTCGCCGCCATTGTCAGATCGAAAAATCTTCAATTTCCTTCCAGTTTGGTTTTCGACGAAAGCTAACTATTTATTAAACTTTTTAAACACTTCCGACTTAGCCATTATTACATACATCCAATCCTTGAATAAGTAGTCATCAATGCAAGATAAGAAGTAGTGAACTCTCGAAGTGGAAGTGGTAGAAACTGGTCCCCAAACATCTGAATGCACATGGTCAAGTAACCTCTGAGAAGTATGCTTGTCAACACCAAATGATATTTTTGTTTGATTACTCAAAACATACTCCTTGCAGAAATCCAATTTGTTGAAGCTTTCTCCTTCGATCTTCTTCTTCTTATAAGGCAATTCTAAGGTCTTCTCCAAAGAATGACCTAACCTTAAGTGCCAAAGCTCGGTCACATCTAAACTTTTAGCGCTATCAACTCCAATACATGATTCCCCTTGAACAATGGTACCCTTCCGCAAATAAAGATTTCAAATCTCTATAACCTTCATTACTATAAATGCCCCTCTAGAAACCTTCAAATCATCTATGTCAATCGTAACCTTACATTCCAGTGATGCTAGCTGCCCTAAAGATACCAAATACTTCTAAAGACCTGGTACATAACAAACATTTTAAAGAGTGCGAACAATCTCATTGAACATGCGAATGTGAACTGTACAAACTCCCATGGACCTATCTTTCGCATTATTACCCATAAGGATGAAACTTCCTTCATTAGCGACAAAGGAAGAAAAATAATCCTTGTTTGGTGTCATATGTAATAAAGCTCCTAAATCAAGGACCCAATGGTCCACAACATCTGATACTACAGCTATCAACACACCACTATCTTCATTCTCTACCACAATACATGAAGAACCCCCAGTCTCCTTCTTCTAATCTAGATAGTCTCTTCTTCAATGACCCAGTTTCTTATAATGATGACGCTTTCCATCTTTAGACTTACCATGCTAGTGGGGCTTCTTTGAAGAATGACCTCTAAAATTCTTTTTCTTCTTCTCCGTTCTTCCTCTCTCAACAAACAAGCCTAAACGACTATCACTTCCTCCACTACCATCTCCTAAACCTAAACCCTTCATCTTATCTCTTAATTCCTCACTAAGCAAACCTGCATTCACATTATCCAACGTCAATGTTTCTCTACCGTAGATAGGGCTGTTAATGAAAATGGTGAACCGCTTCGGAAGCAAATACAATAGCACCATGGCTTTTTGTTCTTCATCAATCCTCAAATCAACTGATTTTTCCTTCATCAACAAGCCATCAAATATACTCAGATGCGCTTTATTGGGAGAACCATCATCCATCTATAGGTGAAGAAGGACTTCAGCAAGATTATTCGTTTGGTTAAAGATTTCTTCATGTAGTGGCCTTTCAACTTCTTTCAAATTTCTAACAGTGGTTTCCTGACTAATTTTAGAAATAATATTCTTACCTATAGCAAGTTGGAGTGTAATATAGGGCCATTCTTCCTTCCCTTCTTCTCTACAATGGATATAACTGGACCTAAATCCTCCAAGTCATAAATGACGTTATAGACACGATTTCTTCTTAGTACTGCCTTCATCATCCACAACCATTTCTCAAAATCTCCTTCTCCATTCCATTTCTCTATCAATAATTATGAACCTGAAGCCATATAGGAACCCCTAATATACGAAGCAACTATTGGTGTTGAACAAATCACTGATGTATTATCTTTGCCTGCCATTTTACCCAACACCTTATGTGCAATAGAAAAATTGAAAGCTCTGATCCTAGTTGTAAAGAGGGATCAATCCCTCGTGGTGGAAAAACCTAATTATAGGATCGTTCTATTGTGTGGTAAAATGAACAGATCGATCAATTCTCGAATCAGATCACAACTATTCCAAAGCAATAGTAAATAAATATAAAAGAGAAAAGGGGATGCAAGAGATTTACAGTGGTTCCACCATCGTTATGACAGTGTACATCCACTTTAGGGAAGAGGAGAGTTATTGCTTTCAATGAACAAGAGAGATTACAAAAGAATAATAAAAATCCCTAATTTGATTAAGTAGGGTTGCAATTTGTTTTTCTTTATGAGTTATATGGATGGTGAACTCCATAAGTCCACCCCTTTGTTTATAGTCTTCTATAATTCCTAAGAGCCGCAAGAGCGGAGATATGGAAAGTTTTAAATTCCAAATTTGCAAATTAGGAAAGTTTCCTTATATTCCACATTGCAATTAGGAAAGTTTCCATATACTTGGATCACATAAAAAATTCAAAAAATTATTCTCTATTCAGTATTGTGGTAAGCACGTGCATAGTTCTATAAAGATGTATGCAATACTGTCATGATCCAACGTTATTTCAATGTTTTGAGAATATTACGATTATAGGTTATTACCCTCTATATGTTTTTATACCTTTATCCCTTGGTGTGCAGATTTTTTCTGTGACATTTTAGGGTCATACTGAATCATATTAACTTGATCAATGAAATTCTCTATTAAAATTTTCAAGTTTTGGTGTAGATGAGTACACTCTTTGTATATGTAATGTGGTGTCATGGGATAGGCACTAAGATATATAAATATGTTCTCAGTGATGGTAAGAGGTTATTATTTAATCCACGTCTATTCTTGCAAATTGAAGAGACTAGTGTTTGTTTGAGTTATAGGTGAAACTATCACAATTTTTTTCCACCTTGCAACAAAGGATTAAAAGCTAGAAAAAATTGCAATGGTATAAACAAATATAACAGAAGAAATAACATTTGTTATTGTGTCTTATTTAGTTCATTATATATGGAATTGTTAGTGATACATTCTATGTATTTCAAATTTTTGATACTTACATGCTAGTTTTATCTTTTAGTTTACTATTTATGCTTAACTCATATTTTGATACCTTTATTACCAAATTAAATATACTTTGCAAGGATGATCTACATATCATTAATATATCCTACAAATGTCATCTTATTATGGATATTGATAAATGTATTGGGTTGAAATCGAAGATGCAAAATATAGGAGCATGACCCCTCTTCCCCCTGATTTCCACTACACATTCCAATTTAAATAATAGTATGACGTGGAAGAGAGAGAAAGTGTTATTATTTAAATCCGATTATGTGGTGGAAATCAAGGGGATATAGGGGTGCTACCAAATAGAAGTGTTGCCAAATAGGGGTGTCACTGAACGCTCTATATATACACACACAGACACACATTTTCAAATATATATATATATACATACACACACATATATATTTTCTAATTAATTGTTAATTGTACTTAATATTTTTCTTTGATGTTGTTATTTTTGTTTTAAATAATGTAAGTAATAAATTGTGAAGTTTAATTGATTTAATAAAACATTTTAATAAATATTTTTTGTTCAAAACAGTTGGTTTTTCAACCGTTATGCAGTTGTACTAGTAACGATAAAGTGAAATCATGGGTATTTTATTAAGGAAATGCTAAAACGACTTCTATAGTACATAATTCAGCAGAAATCTAGGGGTTTAGAATTTGAACATTGGTTCAGGTCCACTACTAATTTTCTCCCTACAAAGCAAGTCCACGATCATTATAGAATTGTAGTTTCTGATAACTCGCTAAAAGCAACTTCTTGAATAAAAAATTAACGATCTGTCTTACAAAGAAATAGGGATATCATACACCACCACGAAAATAACTCTATCATCCATCTCTCATCTTAACCATGAAATATTTCGTGTATATATATATATACACACCTTTATTTTATTTCTTTATAACTATAATTAAAAAGGACACCCCTTTTTGCTCCAACACATCAACTCCACTTGAAATAAAAACATATGAAAATAGATCATCTGGTTTTACAAATTGTGATGTGTATCAGAAAATTTGATGTGATATAATGCCGTTTTAGATCAACTTAAAAGTTGTGTCACTATAGGCTTTGCACATTTTTATAAGATCTTTTGTAGTATTATTCTCTATTATTATTTCAATCACATAAATTATGATTGCATTAAATACTACTATTTGCTTTGGTTTAAAAACTAGAAGCATAACTAGCATCATTGTCCCAGTGGTTAAGTGATTTGACTTTGGTGTGAGAGGTCACAAGTTCGAAACTTGCCTAGCGTGATTCGAACGTTTATTGACATGTGATACGTTGTCACAATGATTTGTTGTATATAAAGTACCATTTCAAAAAAAAAAAAAAAAAAAAAAAACAATACACAACATTGGTTATTAATCATTAGTCATATATTACTATTTATGGAGTAATTAATTATAAATCATTAATTATAATAAATTTTTAAATATAAATTTTTAAATATTAATTATGTATTATTATTTATACATTATTATTATAAATTATTGATTATAATTTATCTATTATTAAAATTAATTGTAACAAATTAGTAATTAAAAATAATAGTTATTTATTAATTTCCATTATTTATAATATATATTATAAATTATTAGCTGTAGAAGTTATCACGTAAAAATCATTAATTATTTATAATCGTTCATAAACTATAAATTAATACTTATTAATTATAAATTACCAATTATATTATAAATAATTGTAAACATATTCATAAAATAATGCCAGTTCAGATGTTCCGTGCAGAAATCCTTTCCTTAAAGAGAGTTATGTGATTATTTACAACCTATGAGAAAAACAAGTTGTTATAAATTAACATTCACAACATTTTGAAAGCGATAGTTTCAAAGAAAGTCATCACAATGTTTGGTGAAATAAAAGTTGTCTAAGACAACTTTTTATGAACTTCAATAGAAAAAATTGTCTAAGACATTGGAATAAAAATAGGAATAAAAATGACATAAACACTATTAGAAAAGAATGTGAATCTCTCCAAAACATTATTGATAATGATAGCTCAGGCAGATCTATTATTAATCAATTTTTCCACTGTCAGAACAAACTAAATAATAGTTTGCTTGTGCAAGCTACCAACATTAGACAAAAAGCCAAGGTGGACTGGATCACTAATGGAGATGAAGCTAGCAAATTTTTCTATGCCAAGATGTCTAATAGAAAAAAAATTAATGACATAGGAAAGCTGCTTGATAAAAATGGGAAAATCTTAAATGATGTTTCTCAACTTGAGCAGTTATCTGTTACTTATTTCACTGAGTTATTCAACACTGTTGAATATAAGGAGGAGTTCCCAAATATTGAACCAAAATTTATTCTTAAAGATAGCAGTAAAGACATCCTTCTTGCTCCTATTATGATAGATGATATAAAAAAATATATATTTAATTCCAAGGATGATAAAAGCCCTGGCCCTGATGGGTTTGGGGCAAAGTTTTATAAAATCCACTGGGATGATATTAAATTTAAAATTTTTGATGCAGTTAAAGAGTTCTTTGCTTCTGGAAAACTTTTGAAAAGTTTTAATCATACTTTTATTACTTTAATTCCTAAAGTTAAAATTCCTTTAGAAATTGGGGATTATAGACCTATTTCTTGCTGCAACTTTATGTACAAAATTATTGCCAGCATTCTAAGTAATAGAATAAAAATTTTATTCTAGAACTAATGAACTTCAATAAAAGTTGTCTAAGACAATTCGGTTCATTTGTCCCCATTTTTCATTTCCCATGTCCCAACTTCATCTCAACCATTAAGTTTTGGACCAATTCCTTATTTAATAATATGGTAAGACCCAACTACTAAATCATGTGATGTAGATTAAGATTAACTGTGCACATGGAGACAACACAAATGGAAAATGAGGAATTGAACTAGAACTAATGTAGCCATTTTTATATATCCATGAAGACATTTATATATTATGTATAAATAGTTTCTATTTGATAAAGGAAAGGTTTAAATCAGCATTTCATTAACAAATTTTGGTTCAACCTTTCATTTATTAAGAACAAGTTATGTAAAAGATAAAAATATCTAATAAATTGTTAGTTTATAATTGTAAGGCCAAGTTATAGTAGCATGTAGTATTTTCAAAGAAAAAAAAACATTTAAAGTCGAAAATTTGATTAGTGTGTAGTGTTAACTCCTCCTCACAAATATCCATTATCATTTAACTACAAAATATGAACAATTTCGTGCAAAAAGATGATCACTTTTTAATACATAATTTTGAAATAAGCAGTTAAGTTAAACAATCGCTTTTAGTTATGTGGAACTTTTGTTGTTCATTTGTAAAATAGATCATCTTTTATTATTTGTTTGATTTATCACATTTCTATGTTGTAAAAGCTTAAAAACAGTTCAGTATTAATGATTATATCTTTTTTTACAATTTAAAATGAAATTGATATATTATTGGTTTTCAATTATTTTGATTTTTCTAATTTATTTTTTTAAGAATATATTAGCTTTTTCTCTGCATGGTATACCATATATTTACATTGGAAAGTGAAAATTTAGTTATAATTTATCATTCCCAAAGTCATATAATTTTAGACAAAAGGTAATGCACGAAAGCACCAGTTTTTCATTACTTAGATTGTCTTAGGCTAATTACAACATAATTATTATTTTGGTTTTCCATATCACAATATTTCTAATCATTTTTCGTCCACACTTGAAAATTTGTTGATCAGCGATCGCGTGAGGTTAATTAAAAAATTATAAATATTCCTCAATGGATCACTTATATTCGATTTTCCAAGTGTTATGAGTAACTTGTCCAGGTTTTAGGAGCAGCTTGTTCAAAGTGGTGTAAATGATATAAATGACTCTGAGTATCCAAACTTTATATATACCATTCCATTTAAAAATATCGATAATAATTATGAGGATTATTCTAAAGTTTGGTAGTTGATAATTATACTCCCACCACTATAATAAATCAACTATAGAAATTGGAAGATAGCATATGTGAAATGGAGGCTGAGAAAGCACTTGTGGTCCATCATTTTAATAGTGGAAACGTTGATGACACACTACAATAAAATGACCCTATAAAAATGATTTTCTTACAACGTTTTTGCCTCGAAATTTGTAATAAACATTTTAACAACCTTTTCTAACCGAACAATGCAAAAAAGACATTTATTGTAACTGTTTTTACCCAAAGTTTTAATAAACCTCTTTAACAACTTTCTCTAGTTAAACATTGTGAATACTCATCTATAGGAACTTTTTTGGAAGTTTTTTACTCATACTTTGTACAGGATCACATAATAGTCTTTGATAAAACATTCACTATAGGAAAAGGCTAAAGTAGCGTTAACTTTTTTATATGTTTAAAATTTGTTGAAATATTATTATAATGAATAACTAGTAAGATCCAACAATTTGTACTTAATAATTTATAAATAATAATATATAATTAATAATTTATAAATTATAACTTATATAGTAAATATATACTATATATTTTATTATATTCAATGATTATTAATAAATAATTTATAAGTAATAACTTGTAATTACTAATTCTTTTTATAACTAATAATATATTATAACTAATTAATAACAATCAGTAAATTATAGTTACTAGTTTATAACAACAATTTATATATAACAACATATAAATAATAATATATCCAATAAGAAATATTTTACAATCAATAATTTCAAATAATTAATGATTTAGAAGTAGTAGATTATAATTAATAATTTGTGAATAATAATATATAAGTAATTACTCATAAACGACAACATTCGCCACTTTATCACTAAGTACATATAAATAATTTCTTCTCTGTCTATCTATTAAACTTGAAAAGAGGAAACTAATCTTGCCAGTGTGCTCAGGTAATTTATTACTTGAACCTAAAAAGGGCAAGAATTACACTATTGCTTCTTATGTTAAAATAATACATCCCCATGCCTCTCTTTTTCTTTTTTTAACCAGCCAATTTTGGTCCACAATATGGTTATTTATCGACCGATTGGAGGAGGCTAAAACTTGATTACATCAAATAATTGGTTGACCATGGATGTTTGATTACATTACGACTATAGATGTTTAACTCAATTTCATTTAGGTATCACCAATTTTCCATTAACTACCCCTATGATTAATAAAGTGTATTTGTTCTGCCTATTAGTTTGTTTGATATGTGAACAGTTCAATCCAATTTGTGATTTGTTATAGTATTTTCATTTGATTTGGTATTTCAACCATTTTAAACATATGTGAGTTCAGGAAGAATTTGAATGAATGATTTATTTTGTACTAGGAAAGATATGAAATAGCGATGAAATTTTTTGACATCATTACGACGTCAAAAAAGTAGGGTTCCAAAAGTCATAAAACAGAAAAATGATGTTGGAATGGCCTTGGACAAAGTGACGTCTTTGTGACGCCATTTATTTACCAGACAAAAATAACAATAACAGCGGAAAGGCATCGAAAAATACTGACGCCATTTCGACGCCTTTTTTATTTCTATCATTAAAATAAATAGCGTCGGAAAGGCGTCGGTATTTTTCGATGCCATTCTGGTGCTTTTTTGTTCACCCCCTCTTTCTTTACTTTTTCTTACCAATTTACATGTATTATATTATTTTAGCAAACAACATTACATTGTTTTCAAATTATATGTATTCTAGTTACTTCAAAAAAATTATTTTTTATTTTTATAATATATGTTATTATAATTTAAATATTATTACTTAGTTCATATTATTGATAGATTCAAATTTATGAAACGGACCATACATATTCATTAGTACCATATGAGAAATTTAATTATACAATTTCACATAATTATGTGTCGATTTGACTACCCAACTTGTCGTATATAAATACTTCTACTGTAAGTTGATTATTAAAAATTATCGATTAAATTATGGAATTGAGGATCTACAGGAAACGACCCAGGCCTAACAGAAATTCCTACCTACATTCGATATTTATGAAATTAAACCGTACACATTTATTTATATCGTATGAGAAGTTTAAATGAACAATTTCATGTAATTATTAGTCGTTTTGACCATCCATCTCTTTAGATGTAAATATTATTGGGTATTAGTTGATTACTGAAAATAATCGATTAACTTACGGGATCGTAAATTAAACTGGTTCGCAATAGCATGAAATTTTATACTTGAGCATTAAGGGCAACAATGTCAATTTCTCAATGGTTGGATTTCAATTTGTTTAATATAGACGAGTTTGTTGGCTCAAACTAGTCGCTTTTGATATTAGTTATGTAAGTTTTGCTGGAAATGACCACTTTTAATTGAAAATTTTATATATTTTTTGACATATTTAATGGTATAAAAAACAAAAATACATTCATTTATTGTTTTAAATTTTGTAAAATATTGTCAAATATAGAAGCGTCGGAAAGGTGATTTTTTGACACCTTTCCAATGCCCTTATGCCTATGCCCAAGTAAACAGCGGTCTATGTATTATGTATGCGTTTCTCATTTTCATTATACGTACCCAGATAAAAACAGATCCCCAGAATCAAAATCCCTATCCGACATTCACTCTCGCAGCCGCCGGTGCACCAGCCTTCGTCTCGCCAAATCTCAAGACGCCCGCCCTCTGACCGCAACCGGCTTAGCGCCAGCCTCTGCCTCGCTAAATGCGCAACTGACGTAGCCTCAACTTCCGGCTAGATACATAACTTTTTTGATTTTTTATTATTCGATCAGTTTCTTGCTTAAAAAGGAACAGCAGAAGGAATGTTCTAATATACATTAGTATACATTTGAATTTATTCATTAAGTTATTACTTTAAAACATGGTTAACTTTTTTAGTGCTCCAAAATATATATTAACTATAAGTTGAAGTGATTGTATAATCAGGGTGAAGTAGCAAATTATCATTAAGTTGAATTTTATTTTATTTTTATTTTTTTGCATTTAAAATATGATTTAACTAGAAAATTTATTATCATAAATTGCCCTAAGCTTGTTCAAGTGATGATTATCAAAACTAAAAAGAATAGCCATGAAATTCTCATTAAGCAAAATTTTGTTCTTGAGACAAAGCAAATATCTTATTAGCATTGCAGCAACAAATCACCATGATTAGATCCCATACACATGGATTACCACTGTTTCAGTTTAATAAATGAATGCTTACTAATATCCAATATATGATATGACATATGAAATTTTTCCCACAACTACATGGAACAGATGTAGCCAAGATCTAAATGCTATGCTAGAATGTGATAATCATATTACGATGACATAATGTTAGCTTTTCCCTAATCTATATGCATTGATATATGAAACCTCTAGCATTGCATTCAACTGTAGACTAATATCCATTTGTTACTCATCTAGATGAAATATTATTACAGTAATAAGTTTGAAAGAGGATATGCGACAAACTGTTTTAAAATGCATACTAAAAAAGTTAATATAATATGGATTTTTAATCAATTTAGCACTCATTTGCCCTTGAACTATATCATTAATATGTTTAACTATATGGCAACTTGTAATAACTTTTGAAAAGTAGATTAAAACTGTAAAAAATATATCAAATCCATTTGTTCCTTTCTAATTACATTCGACTCTTCCAAAACCAGATTTAATTAGGGAAATAAAATCACTAAAAGTACTCAGAACTTTGGATGGTTTTCAAGTATAAAACTTTGGATGATTTAATTAGGTTATTAATTTGTAGTTATCCATAGCAGATTGGCAGATTGCAATAGTTTCTTGTTTGCATATGTTAGTTAAACAAACGCTTGCTGGTATATTTGACATTCTTCATGTTAAAAGAGAAAAAAAAAAATAGTACTCTAATTATCATATCTTTTGTGAGTAATGATTATTGTTTAGTTATATGATATCATTTATCCAGTATCAGTTTGGTTTTAAATAAGAAATAATTGAAGTACTTGTAATCCGAGGCAAACACATGCAGTAGCCACTGATGTTGTAAATGCAGTACTATATCGTCTGTTTTAATTCTTGTACATCTTTTTTTTTACTTCATAGAAATGGGGGGCAAATTGTTCTACGTGGTTTCTAAAGCTAAATAATTACAAAGCTACTACATTTGACCAAAGTATCTTAAGCTAACAAACATTTTGAATTTTGTTTCAATATTTTTACTAAGACCTTCAATCTTAACAACACCAATCAAATTTTAATAATACGGAAACTGAAAAAACGATAAAACAACAGAGAATTGGATGAGGAAGAAGAAGCTTCCATTAATTAATTACTGACTTGATAAAACTGTGCAACTTGCATACCTCTCCTGTGTAGTGATGGTAAGCTAGTTTAGAAGCAATGAAAGCTACACAGGGGTGGTTTGAGATCTAATACTGATTATGGTCTCGGTCTGGTATGTAAAATTTTTGTTTACGCAGTCTTTCATTGAAAAGAAAATTTATTTATTTTTTATATCAGTCAGTAGCATCTCAGTTTTGATGCATATGCTTAGTTATGATGCAAAACTGACTTAGTTTTGATCAGTTTTGATTTTGCATCAAAACCGAGCGAGTCGGTTTTGCGTCAAAAATGAGCCTATGCTTAGTTGAATCAAAACCGAGCCCAGCTCCATTATGATGCAAAACTGGCTCACTCAATTTAATAATTACAATAAAGATGGGTACTTTGTTGGTTTAGTTTCTTAAGTAAGGCTATGTGATTTTTCTACTTGAAGCTGATAAATGAAACACTGAAGGAGAAAATTGGTTCCATTTGTATAAATTTTTTTTATTGATTTTATTAATTTGACTGTGTACCTTTACCTTGTTTGCTGCTTTAATTTGGTTTGTTAATTTGGGTTATGATAACGGCATGCAATGATGCAAATTGTTGAACCTTTTACGTGTTATCATTCTGGCATGCAGTGCTACTTACCTCCGATTGATTTATTTTACATAGACTCGGCTGCAAAATTCCTGTCCAATGCAATGATGAATGAGAATATTTCTGCGGTAATTTCTAAAAATCCAATTAAATAATCACTTTAATTTAGTAAAATAAATTCTAAATGATTGTTTGACACTTCAAATAATCAAAAAATGCAGAAGTTTAGAGGTAAAGACAACAACAATGTTCCTGATCAATTAGCGCAGTATATTGTCCATATGGAGCATAAGTTGGTAGCGACGGAGGGCAAAGTCGAAATACTTCAGTTAAATTATGTGAAGCTTAGCCGATTGGTTGAGGAACATATGGATGAACAAGCAGCCGAGCCCCGTCTGGACTAGGACCACACTGAAGACGAGTGAAGTTTTTTGTTTGATGTGCGGTTTTGTTTTTATTTTACTTTAGACAATGTGATGTGCATGTGTGTACACACACTATGTGGACATGATATTTATTTAGACATGCATGTATGTGATATTAGTTAAATTGTATTGGATAATATTATAAATGTTATGTGTTATATGAATGTGTCATTGACTATATCATTTTTTTTTGTTTTATAATATTGTTGGTGATATTATTTTATTTTTGAGACATATATGTTAGAAATTGATGCCTGAGGTTTTCAAATTGAGTGAAACCCTAGCTAATCATCAATGAAGATGAGAAGGAGTTGCGGAGGAAGAGACGCAGGAGAAACCCTTGAGAAGAAGTGTTCGGTGCTGATTTTGGAAGCTAGGGCTTCGTGCGTTCAGTGAAATTGTTTGGAGCAGTTGCTGCTCTAAATTGCCGAGCGATGGAAGAAAACCGAATGAGATTTCTCGTTCAGTGGTGAGTTCGTTTGGAGGAGGTACTTCAATTTGGAGCGGTGAAGAAGACTAAACGAAAGCATGGCGTTGGAGCGGTGAAGAAGACCGATCGATAAATATTTCGTTCGATAATTTGGTAATGCCGAATGAAATATTTCGTTCGGTATTTGCCAAACCAATAAGGAAGATACCGGTCCAAATTTTTCGCTCGGCGTTTTGCCGAACCAAATATATGTCGAACCAAGTGATGCCGAAGCAAAACCCAGGGCTGTTATATAGCAGCCAACCCTCCTCATTTCTTCACTTTATAAATAGAGGAGCTTCTAAACAATAATGGTAGCCGAAATTGAGAACTAATTTCAGCGAATTTTATAGCCATCCTAGAGAGTCGCAACTCTGCAATAAAAATTCTGTATTGCAAATTCTTCTTATGTGTAGCCTCCAAAAGTGAATCAATCTTGTAACTTTAATCTTTCAGTGATCAATAAAATCTCTTCTCTTCAATTGGACGTATACTGCCCAGCGGTAGTGGAATCACTATAAATTCAGGTGTTATTTATATTTTGGCATTGCGTAGATTTATGATTATCTATTATGGTGTTCATCTTTTGTTTGTTCCGTCTCATTACAATCACGTTCTAGTTGTTTTCCGCTGCGTTGGGTTTTTATTCCCTTAGACCGATCATTTGAAGAGATTTGCCCCGACAGTTTAGTATCAGAGCTGCAAAGTTGACTAAGGAGTGTTAGACGCTATGATAGAAGATGAAACGACTCCAGTTATTACAAGACCCTATATTAGAGGGATGTATATCGCGTCAGGATCACAGTTGGCAATTGAAAAATGGAATGTGGATAAAGACTTTGAGAAGTGGCAATGGAGCATGAATGTTGTTTTGATAAGGAATGAAGTCCATCCAGTAGTGTTTTCCCTTGAACAGTTGATGGCTAACATCTCAATTGCGAAAAGGAAAGAGATGGAGAAATAGGCATTTACTACAGTACAGCTAGCCGTAGAGATTAGCAGTGGGACCACTGCTAGGGGCATTTGGACCAAGCTGGAGAATATCTACTTGAAGAAATCTCTAACAATCGTCTGATATTACTGAAGACATTTTTTACCATGCGGATGAAAGATGACACTTAAATAAAAGAACATCTTAATTTCTTTGTTAATCTCATGATGAAGATGAAGACTGTTGACTTGAAGATGGATTAGGGGCAAATGACAATGATTCTTTTGTTTTCTTTTTTGGAACGATACAAAGGTTTTGCTAACAGCCTTATCTTCGCTAGGGGCACATTGATAGTGGAAGATGTGAAGTCAGGTCTTCTATCCAAGGGCTTGAGAGATCAAATGAAGGAGATAAGTAAAGGAAGTAGAGGTAGAAGTAGTAGTCACTGCCTGTTTGTTGAAAGAGGTAGAGAAGATAAGAAGAATTAGCACTCTAAAGGGCGCTCGAAGTCCAAGAAGTACGGTAATGGCAGGAGAGGAAAGTCTAAGGACGTAAAGTGCATTATCTGTAAGAAACCTGGTCATTGAAAAAATGATTGTACAGATTTGAAGAAGGAAGAAGATGGATCTTCATCGTTTACGGTGGAGAATTCTGTATCTAATGATGTGTTTTCTACCGCAGTGTCGGATGTCTCAGACCATTGGGTATTGTACTTAGGGGCGTCTTTCCACATGACGTGCAATAAGGACTGCTTCAATTCTTTTGTTGGACAAGAGGGGAGCTCTATTCTTATGGACAATGATTCTAGCTGTAGAGAAATGAATGAAGGTACAGTGAGGATCAGGATGTTTAACGGAGTGATACGCACTCTGATAGGTGTCCGGTATGTTCTAGGTCTTCGAAAGTCCTTAATTTCTTTAGGACAATTGGCTGCTTTGGGATGCAAGATCGAGAAGTATAGTCTGAAGGTTTCGAGAGGTGCACTATTTCTTATGAAAGGAGATGTGTTCCGAAATCTGTATTTACTGAAAGGAAGCACAGTACTTGGAGAGTCGTGTGTTGGAGTAGATAATTCACGTGCATTGGATGCTACAAAGCTTTGGCATCTCAGGTTGGGTCATATTTTAGAGAAGAATTTAGAGTTGCTTCGGTGATGAAAGATGATCAAAGGAGAGAGCTTCGACATGATGGACTTTTTCCAGGAGTGTGTGTTAGTCAAATAAATTAAAATATCTTTTGGAGTTGGACTCCATAGATCGAGGCAAGTACTTAAGTACGTGCATATAGATATTTGGGAACCAGTTGCTACTCCTTCTTTTGGAGGAGCAAAGTATTTTATCTCTTTCATTGATAACTTTTCTCGAAAAGTATGGATGTATGTGATGATGTCCAAATCAAAGAGATTTGAGAAGTTCAAAGACTGGAAAGCGTTTGTCAAGAACCAGTCTAGTTCTAGGTTGAAAGTGCTGAGATTTGACAATGACGGTGAATTTGTCTCTATGGATTTCCTCGGCTTTTATAGACAGCATGGCATTCAGAGACATTTCAATGCACCCATAGATTCGCAATCCAATGGGGTTGCAGAAAGGATGAACATTACTCTACTGGAGAAGACTTGTTGCTTGAGATTGACGGCAGGCTTTTCTAGAGGCTTTAGGCTGAGGCATTATCAACTGCGGTGCATATCATAAATCGAATTTCGTGCTCGGCCATAGATGAGATGATTTCAGAGGAGAAGTGAAGAGATAAAGCAGTGTATCTTGGTTACTTTCGAATTTTTGGTTGTCCTATGTACGTTCACCATACAGGTGATGACAAGTTGGAGACTAGAGCATTCATGGGCATACTAATATGATACACCAATGGTATCAAATTTGGAACCTTGTTGATCGAAAGATTGTTCATTCCAAACATGTTACCTTTGATTAGTCTATTATGTTCAATCCGAAGGAGAAGCTACCTACCACATTATAAGATTCTGATACGCCTAAGGAGATGGAAGAAGTTCCCATGTTCCAGTCAAATAGTAGAGTTGTTGTTGATGCGGTCGAGGAAAATGCAGTTGATAAAACATCATAGGATAGTCCGCAAGTACCTCCTAGTAGTGCTGGTGATGTGCATGAATTTAGAGGAAGTTCAGTTCAAGGTAGAGCTGAAAGGAGTTTAGGCGAAGCTGTACCTACCCAGGTTAGTTGTAGGATTGTTAAGCCTCCCGAAAGGTATGATGATTAGCAGTTTGCAAGTCTTAGCTTTGGTGATCAGTGTAACTATGCCCTACATGTGGTTCTTGAGGAGCCGCTTGATCTTGATGAAGCTTTGAAGTTATGTGATAGTTCGAAGTGGATGTGCGCTATAAAAGAGGAGTTATAGTTGTTAAAGAAGAACAAGACTTGAGATTTGGTACCACCTCCTCAACGAAGCCGAGCCATAGGTTGTAAATGGGTATTTAAGGTGAAGGATGATGGGATATACAATGCAAGACTAGATGAGAAAGGGTTTTCATAAAGAAAGGGATTGGAGTATGATGAGATATTCTCTCCATTAATGAGGCATACGTCCATCTGAATTTTTCTCGCTATCGCCGTAGCTTATGATTAGGATTCGAAGCAACTAGATGTGAAAACCGCTTTCTTGCATGGAGACTTGGATGAGACCATCTAAATGAAGCAGTCAGAAGGATTTTTTGTAGATAGAAAAGAAAATTAGGTTTGCAAATTGAAGAAGTCAATGTATGGACTTAAGTAGTTGCTTAGACAATGATACAAGAGGTTTGACTCTTTTATGCTTTCACTTGGTTTTGATCGTATCATCAAAGATGCTTGTGTGTGTTTCAAGAATTTAAAGAAGGGTAGATGGGTGTACCTACTGTTGTACGTGGATGATATGTTGATTGCTTCCAAGGATAAGGTTGAAATCGATAGTTTAAAGCGAAAGCTAAAAGCAGAATTCAAAATGAAAGATCTTGGAGAAGCAAAGAAAATTTTGAGTATGGAAATCCAAAGGGATAGAAAGGTACGACTTTTGAGGCTCACTCAAAATGAGTACATTCGAAAAGTGCTTGCTCGGTTTAGCCTGAAAGGGGGAAAGGCAATCAGCACACCCATGTCTTTGCACATACAGCTTTCTAGTAAAGGCACTCCGATCTCAAAAAAGGATGAGGCTTATATGATGAAGGTCCAATCTGCAAGTGCAGTTGGCAACTTGATGTATGTCATGGTCTGCACTAGGCCTGACATTGCATAAGTGGTTGGATTTGTGAGTAGGTTCATGGCAAACCAGGAAAAACGTATTGGAAAGCATTGAAGTGTATCTTTAGGTACCTTAGAGGAACTCCAAATCATGGAATTTTCTTTGGCGGTAGAGGAAAAGATTTCATAATGGTTGGATTTTGTGATTCCGACTATGCCGATGATAGAGATTAAAGGAAGTCAACCTCTGAATATGTGTTCATCATTGGTGGGACAGCGATCAGTTGGAGAGCGAGGTTACAGACGATTATGGCTTTGTCTACTAGAGAGGCAGAGTCCATAGCTGCAGTTGAAGCAGTTAAGAAAGTGCTTTATTTGAGGCGACTATTGTGTGATTTGGGCTTTGTATCTGAAGGCGTGGATGTGTATTGTGATAGTCAGAGTGCAATTCACTTAGCTGAAATTATGGCATTTAGCTCAAGAATGAAACATATTGAGGTAAGAGAGTCGTTTTTTGTCTCGATGAGTGAAGAGAAACTAGTTTGTCTTTATAAAGTTTATACAAAGAAGAATGCAACAGACATGTTTACCAATTCGTCGCCTGTTGCTAAGTTCGAGCATTGCTCGGACTTGATTCGCTTAATGAAGTGCTAGGTGCCATGGTGTAACGACCCGTAATTTGCTACTTCAAAAATGAGAGATTTTGTTTATTTTATATTTAAAAAGGATTTAAACCTTAAATAAATAAATTATATATAATAAATAATAATAAAGGAATTATTTATTATTATAACTACTAATTAAAAAGTATAAATTTGAATTTTAGAACAAATCAGCAAAAGTTAAGTTTTGTTAAAAACAAATAAAGACTCAAATAAATGGATTTAAATATTTATTTGAATAGTTAAATATTATTAAAAACACCTAATAAAGACAATAAAAGTACATTAAAAGATTAAAAAAATGTTAATAATCGTTTTATAAAAATAACCAAAACTTGTCGTATTTTGTCAGTTTTACATGCATTGTAAAAATAAAGATTTCGATATTATTTAAATATGACTTTAAAATATGAATAGACATGTTTCAATTTATTTAAAAGAAGGAAAAAGTTCATTTTAAATTTGGTTTACATAAATCAATAGTTTAACTAAAACGTCAAAATGTGACCATAAAACATTTATCGAAAATCAACGTTTTGTCGATTAAAAGTTGTCGCAATATTATTGCACCTTTATTTTCTTATATATAAACATATATTCAAATAATATAAGTATTATTTGATTCACTGATCAATTTTACTTTTACTAAATAAGTTTAGGAACAATTAGCAAAAGTAAACACAAAAGGACAAAACATGTCACTTCAAATCCAACCAAATCTTTACTTTTCTTTACTTAAACATTATGTGATTAAGACATAAAGTGATGATATGATAAGGTGATGGTAAGTGTTGAAAATTTAAGATAAAGTAAGGATATTTTGATAATTTTGTACAAGGTTAGTTTTGTAATTCACCATTCCTTACTTTTTTAGTAAATAGCCATTTATTCTTCTTCATTTTTTAGCTTTCTTTTGATCATTAATGTCTTCTCTCTTTAAGAGAGGTAGGAGGGTTAAAAATAGTGGAGTGCTTAAGCACTAATCCACTTTTTACTCTTTAATCTCTTTTTAATTCACTTCTTCTCTTCTTAAAAATGGCCTTAGGCCATGAGCTTGGGTGTTGACAGGGAGAGGACGTGAGTAATATGGAAGAGGAAGGCTGTGGCCAAGAGCAAAAAGAGATGTGGGGTGGTGACCGAATACTAGAAAAAGGTGGAAAAATGTTTAGGTGATGGTTTAGCGAAGTGTTAAATTAAATGAATGTTGGTAGAAAGTAAAATGTTTTGGTTAGAGGTGAGAAAATTTTCACTGCTTTTAAAAGATCATATTTTGATTTTGTTATAATAAACATTTTATAACATGCAAGTATACACCCCTTTGAAATGTTGTTATGGATGTTTGGATATGTTTGTGTTATGTTTGAAAAGTGGCAAGTGTTTATGGTTATGATTATTTATCATATTACTTTGTGTATGGACCATAATTATATTAATGATAAATGTTAAATTTGATTATGCTCATTTTGATTAAGTAATCGCCTATGTTAAATAAGACCCAATTTTGATGATATGATATACTTTGGAAAAAATAAGTCTTCTTTTAATTAGAAGTGAAATAAAAGTAAAAATAAAAGAGAATATTAAATTTGAAGTGAAACGGGACTAAAAAGGAAAGTTAAAGTGAAACTAAAATTGAAATGAATAGTCAAACTGAAATCGATTTTGAAAAATTGAATTTGAGACTAAGATTAAATTGAAGTTAAATTGAAATTAGATTTGAAATCTAAGTTTTAAATGAATTTAATTTGAAGTTAGAATTGAAACTGAATTGAAATTAGATTTTAAAATTTAATATTAAAATAATGGAAATATAATAATATTATAATATGTAAATGGTGAAAATTCATTTTAAATACTTTAAAAAGTGAGAATATTAATTTAAAATGATTTATAATGATTTTATAAGTAATAGAATTCAATTTGAATAAATTATTTCAAATATTGAAAAATAAGTTAAAACTACATGCGTCGCGCAATGGTAATTCGCGATTTCGCGCCCAAAGGTTTAAATGAATGTGTAGAATTGTATATTCCTCGGAATTCTTTGAAATAAGAAAATTTCAGACTATTATATTCATATCTTCTAAACGAAGAAAGAAAATCAAAGTTTCGCTGAGTAAATTTTGAATTAAGTCCAAATTAATTTTCTAGAAAAATCGCATGAGTGCAGTTAAGTGGCCATAACAGAAAATCTGTTTAAATGAATGTTTGTAATTATGAAAAAATGTGGAATAAATTTGATGAACCTATTTAAATAGTTTAAAAGAGATCTGAATTGGAAAATATGAATTATCGAATGTTTAAAAGTTGTTTAAATAGAATAAGCTTATATAGCACTTTCCGGAATACTTTTATGCTACGAATTGTATAACCTTTTGAATATGAGTTTAAACTTAACAATTTTTCCTATAATCAATTATGATTGTTTTTAAAAGGAAAATTAAGAGTTTAAAAGATAATTTGGAATCTTATAATCAATTCCAAAATAAATCTAATAACTGAGTATGCGGAAACGACTAGTACATTTGTCCCTTTGTAAGATTTGAGAAGATAAAACAAGGTGTTTAATTAAGGTTAGGAATGGAGCAACTAGTACCCTGAACTTAGTTGGCCTATGTTTTCTTTTCTTAGACGTGGGGTGGAATAGATCGAAAGAAAAGCCTAGATGCTCTTAAATAAAAAGATTCTGTTAAGTTTTTCAAAATAAAAGAAGATTGATATTATCCAAAATTTAAGCAATCTCCAAAATGAATGTTTTCTACGATCCTATTTACTCAAAATGTTTGCTAATATTAATTTAGGGTTTATCTTAAACGATGTCTTAAATAACATTGTTTTTGACCCGCCTAAAAGTTAAGGAATTAGGATCGAGAGTTAAGTGAGGAAAATTGCAATATTATCCAAAACAAAAGAATGAATTACATAGAATTACTCTAAATCAAAAGAAAGAGATTTCAAAATCATCCAAAAAGAATTAAAGTGAAAAGAGACTTAACAAATCATGTATGCTCATATTCACTTTTTATCGATAATTGGATTTCGAAGGAACCATGGTCGGTTTTGGATGATTCTTATCCGAAAACTGCTTCGAACCAATATATACGTTCGAATGTGAAGATATGTTGAAGATGATGATTATTGAAGACCATGGATCTTCATAGCGTGAGGACTGCTTGTTCACATGCTCTGGGTAGCTTCCATTATTGAATTATATATAGCAATGGTCTCCTCATTGTGGAGATTTTTCGAATTGCAAGGATTTCTCGCTACTAGTGGTAGTAGGAGAGTGCCTTCGGTTTGTCTTGTTCTTGGACAACTTGTATGGACGTTTGTGTGACATCACATTTCTAAAGATTACGTACATTGATTTTTACAAACGTACATCAGTGGTGGCGGGGAAGACAACTTCTCTTAGCTTAACACCCTCCTTGAGACGTACGAGCTTAAGGGTTGTATTTTTGTGAAATGCAATTAGTAGTTAACGGAAATGACAATGTGACATTCAGAGATGTGATATGTGCTATGTGAAAAGGTAACCGTTGCCTCAAGCCTCATCAAGCCGAAAATGACTGAAATAGGATATGCGGCAAGACTAAGTGGGTCGTTCTCAAGTAGGGTATGATCATCCCTTTCTAGATATATTTCTTCCTGCTATGACGTTCGAGATGTAAATTAATATGGTGTATGGAAACGAGCGCTCGGTTAAAGGTCGGTAACGACCAGGGGATGAAATATTCGGTACCATCTAGTTACAGAGGTAGGCCGGTCTTGTATTGGCAGATGAACTTTGTGATGGTTTCTCGGGACATCCATCTTGAGGTGTACCCATTCGGAAGGTAAATCCTTCACCTGGTCATTTGTATGGAAATCCGTTCTCCGATAAGATCTACGGTTTTGGTTTTATTGGCGTAATGAACAGCCTCGAAATGCTACGTGGGTAACCATTTCGGCTAAGATTAATAAGTTTATTTTAAATGTTTTCAAAGAATGTTATTAGAAATAATATCAATGTTTTGATATAAATGTGTTTTAGTTATCATAAGATAAAAACCCATTCGTGTTTATGTGTGTGCGTGGTCTTATGAGATACTCTTTTTTTTCAAAGGATTTTATTCAAAAGATGATATATATAACACTGTCATTCATTATTGAGTTTTTCTCACCCTGGTTTATCAAGCCTGATCCGAGTATTTTCAATACTCGGTCAGATCCGAGTATTTTCAGGTTAGCCGAAGATGGTTAGAGTTTCTAGAGGTGAGCTGGAGATATTCATCTACGTATGGATATATTCTATTATCCGTTGTACTTAGTTTGCTTTAGTTGATGGTTGTCAGCAATTGTAAGAACATACGTTTATAACTGTCCAAGTTGAATTTAGATTAGACTCTGATATACATATTTAAAAGTTTTGCACTGTAAAGATATTTGTTCAATATTATACGTTATTCCATTCATATGAGATTCTGTTCTGTCTATTTTTCTTTATTACCCTTCATGTTTCGTATTTTCATGTAATTTGAGTTGGACATGTGTGGTTTATTGTTAATTCAAAGGGTACGGAAAAACGGATCGTGACATTTAGTATTAGAGCTGAAGGTTAAGCGAGAACCTTGGTTTTGTCATGGGTAAAGTCTCATCAGAGATAGTATTAGTAATATTCTAGGATGAGTAACTCATTAGAGGTAGTGTTAATAATACCCTAGAATGAGTTATGAGGATATTATATACGAGTGCGTATTTGTTAATCTTATAAAAATGGTTTTGTTTTAAACAATTGGTAAATGAAATAATTTTACCTTGGGTTTATATTTCAAATATACAAAGGGGATATTATTATTATTATTATTTTTGGTTCGAAATTAAGGGCTGTTTGTAATTTGGCATGGTAAAACTAAAATATGAATATCTTGTGATTAGAGGTGCACAATTTTGCGATAAGATATTCCATATAGAATCAATTAGTTGAATGTTAGAATTTACAACTTTAATCATATACCCTTAGATATTTAGTATTAAGAAGTAATAATGATTAATTGATTATCATAGTGGATGAATCTAAAAGCTAAGTACAAATATGCTGTGAAGTAAAATTCACAATTTGACTATAAATTATTTGATAATAATATTGAAGCTAGAAGTTGTAATTTGAGAAAGTAAAAGGAAATGCATACTTAGAAAACTTCTTATCAACAAGATAGAAAAAAAAGGTAAACCTAAATTGAGAGTTTTTGTAAATATATTATAAAAGGATAAGTTCTATAACTTATAAAGGAGATAGGGTAATTTGAAATTTAGACACTTTGATTTTGTTAAAAATTAAAGTGGAATTTAGGAATAAGGGATATAAGAAATATCTCCTAATATTAAACTTCGAATTTGTGATAAATTTAGGGTAACATTTGTAATTCAAAATGAAGTAAGACCAAAAGTGGATAGTTTTGAATAATATGGTTAGTAGGGTGATTGTTGGATGAAAATGTTTAAATAATAAATACTATGTGAATTAAGTTTCAAAATTTGACTATACGGTATTTGATGGATGTAAGGTTAAGAAATTTGATGTAGAAATGGATATGTAAATAAGTTAAGTAGATAATCATAGAAGTAAGTAAGAAAAAAAATGTATACTTAGTAAAGTTGTCTTATTAATATATGGATAAAATAAACAATGATAGCTAAATCAAGACCTTTGATAAATAAAACTAAGGATTAAGTTTTATAACTTACTAATTTGAGATAATAGTAAAATTCAACATTATTTAAACACCCTAATTGATGTATTAACGGTTTGAAGTTTGGGGATATGTATATATACTCTTAGAAAGTAAAGGTTTATTGTAAAAGTTTAAGTCATATTTGTATGCTTAAGTAATAATGGATTTAGAAGAAAGTAAATGGTTTTGAGATAAATTTGGATTAATAGAAATTTTGAAGAAATATATTAGATAAAAATGAATGTGAATAAGTACATAATTTACACACGGATCATTTCGACACATAAATTTTGATCTAAGATTTAAGTACAGAACTTGAGGTGTTTACACCAATCAAAAAAAGGATTTAGCACTCGATTCTTGACGGCGAAAATTGATGTAGGTTTGTGACTATGTACTCAAGTTTTCTATCATAGTTGAGAGCTATGTAAGGAAAGTAAGGGTTTGTGATCAAGAAGTCTAATCAAAGTCTGCATTAGAAAATCGAGGGATCGATACTAGTTCGGAAGAAGTTGCGGATTCAAATAATAGATCAAATCAAATATCACATATAGTATGATGTTTTGGGTCTATCTACTTAGTAGTTGGCTAGTTATCATAAATAGTAGGCACTAAGATATAGTGGTTGGACTGATGTTTTGATATGTGTGTATATATAAACCACAGGTGCAGTACATGCTCAGGTCAGGGGATCAGTTGTGTTGAATGTATTCATTTGTATTGGTATAGTATCAGTATGGTTTTTTTGGGTGTATAATCTTGTTTGGTTGTTGTATATATTATGTTAAGTGTACAGTACGCACTAGAATGAGTACGATAGAAGTCTGACTTGATGTATGTATATAACCTTAATTACGTGATAAGTACTCAAGTTAGTGTGCAGAATCTCTATATGTATGTTTGACATCATTTGTTTTAATATTGTTATGGTATAAACCTTCTTTTTATATATGCATCTTTTCTATCATCAGTGTAAATAAGTTAAAAATTTTGAGGATATAAGTGTGAAATAGATTCCTTTATCTAATTTTCATTTCGAGAACGAAATGCTTTTTAAGTATGGGAGAATGTAACGATCCGTAATTTCGCTACTTCAAAAATGAGATATTATTTATTTTAAATTTAAAAAGAGTTTAAAATTTGAATAAAAAAATTATATATAATAAATAATAATAGAGAATTATTTATTATTATAACTACTAATTAAAAAGTATAAATTTGGATTTTAGAATAAATCACCAAAAGTTAAGTTTGGTTAAAAAAAAATAAAGGCTTAAATAAATGGATTTAAATATTTATTTGAAAAGTAAAATCTTATTAAAAATACCTAATAAAGATAATAAAAGTATATTAAAAGATTGGAAGACAAGTTAATAATCGTTTTACGGAAATAACCAAAATTTGTAGCATTTTGTCAGTTTTACATACACTGTAAAAATACAGATTTATATATTATTTAAATGTGATTTTAAAATATGAATAGACATGTTTTAATTTGTTTAAAAGAAGGAAAATTTTCATTTTAATTTTGGTGTACATAAATGAATAGTTTAACTAAAATGTCAAAATGCGACCGTAAATCATTTTGTCGAAAATCAACGTTTTGTCAATTAAAAGTTGTCGCAACGTTATTGCATCTTTATTTTATTATATATAAACATATATTCAAATAGTATAAGTATTATTTAATTCACTAATCAAGTTTACTTTTACTAAACAAGTTTAGAAACAATTAGCAAAAGTAAACGCAAAAGGACAAAACATGTCACATCAAATCCAACCAAATCTTTATTTTTCTTTACTTAAACATTATGTGATTAAGACATAAAGTGATGATGTAATAAGGTGATGGTAAGTGATGAAAAAGTAAGATAAAGTACGAATATTTTGGTTACTTTGTAAAAGGTTGGTTTTGTAATTCACCACTCCTTACTTTTCCTATAAATACCCATCCATTCTTCTCATTTTCTTCACATTTCTCATTCTTCTTCTTTTTTATTTTTGAGCTTTCTTTTTCTCATCAATGGCTTCTATCTTTAAGAGAGGTAGGAGGATTAATAATAATGGAGTGCTTAAGCACTAATCCACTTGTTACTTTCTAATCACTTCTTAATTCACTTTACCTTCTTTAGAAAGGCCTTAGACCGTGAGTTTAGGAGTTGATAGGGGGAGGACGTGAGCAATACGGAAGGGAAAGGTTATAGCCAAGAACAACAAGGGATATGGGGGGTGACCGAGCACTTGAAAAAGGTGGAAGAATATTTAAGTGGTGGTATAGCGAAGCGTTGAATTAAATGAATGTTGGTAGGAAGTAAAACGTTTTGGTTAGAGGTGAGAAAAATTCTCTCTACTTTTAAAAGATCTTATTTTGATTTTGTTGTAATAATCATCTTATAACATGCATGTATACACCCCTTTGAAATGTTGTTATGGATGTTTGGATATGTTTGTATTATGTTTGAATATTGGCAAGTGTTTATGGTTCTGATTATTTATCATATTACTTTGTGTATGGACCATAATTACGTTAGGTATAAATGTTAAATTTGATTATGCTCATTTTTATTAAGTAATCATCTTTGTTAAATAAGATCCAATTTTGGCAATATGATATACTTTGAAAAAAAATATGTCTCTTTTCAGTTAGAAGTGAAATTAAAGTAAAAATAAAAGAAAACTTGAAATTTGAAGTGAAACGGGATTAAAAAGGATAGTTAAAGTGAAATTGAAATTGAGATAAATGGTGAAATTGAAATCGATTTTGAAAATTTGATTTTGAGATTAAGGTTAAATTGAAGTTTAAATTGAAATTAGATTTGAAATCTAAGTTTTAACAATTTAAAATTTAATAATAAAATAATAGGAATATAATACTGTTATAATATGAAAATGGTGAAAATTCATTTTAAGTACTTTAAAAAGTGAAAACATTGATTTAAAATGATTTTTAATGATTTTATAAGTAACAGAATTCAATTTGAATAAATTATTTCAAATATTGAAAAATAAGTTAAAACTAGACGCATCGCGCAGCGGTATTTCACGATTTCACGCCGAAAGGTTCAAATGAATGTGTATAATGGAATATTGCTCGGAGTTCTTTGGGATAAGAAAATTGCAGACTATTATATCCATATCTTCTAAATGAAGAAAGAAAATCAAAGTTTCGCTGAGTTGATTTTGAATTAAGTCCATATCAATTTTCTAGAAAAATTGCTCGAGTGCAGTTAAGTGGCCATAATAGAAAATCTGTTTAAATGAATGTTTTTAATAATGAAGAAATATGAAATAAATTTGATATATCAATTTAAATAGTTTAAAAGAGATTTGGATTGGAAAATATGAATTATCGAATGTTTAAAAGTTGTTTAAATCAAATAAGCGTATATACCACTTTCCACGGCACTTTTATGCTGCGAATTGTATAACCTTTTGAATATGAGTTTAAACTTAAAGATTTTTCCTAGAATCAATTATAAATGTTTTTAAAATAAAAATTAAGAGTTTAAAAGATAAGTTGGAATCTTAGTCAATTCCAAAATAAAGCTAATGACTGAGTATGCGGAAACGACTAGTACATTTGTCTCGTCTATAAGATCTGGAAAGATAAAACAAGGTGTTTAACTAAGGCTAGGA
The DNA here is from genome assembly GCA_030765085.1 of Allium cepa. Classification (NCBI taxonomy): domain Eukaryota; kingdom Viridiplantae; phylum Streptophyta; class Magnoliopsida; order Asparagales; family Amaryllidaceae; genus Allium; species Allium cepa. The sequence continues at coordinate 779,170,164 of CM060943.1, forward strand.
ATGGAGCAACTGGTTCTCTGAACTTATCTAGCCTAATTTTTCTTTTGTTAGACGAGGGGTGGAACAGATCGAAAGGAAAGCCCAGATGCTCTTAAATAAAAAGATTCTATTAAGTTTTCCAAAATAAAAGAAGATTCGTATTATCCACAATTTAAGCAATATCCAAAACGAATGATTTCCATGATCCTATTTACTCAAAAATATTTGCTAAGATTGATTTAGGGTTTATCGTAAACGATGTCTCAAATAATATTGTTTTTGTCCCGCCTAAAAGTTAACGAATTTGGATCAAGAGTTAAGTGAGGAAAATTGCAATATTATCCAAAGCAAAAGAATGAATTACTTAGAATTATTCTAAATCAAAAGAAAGAGATTTTGAAATCATCCAAAAAGAATTAAAGTAAAAAGAGACTTAATAAATCCTAAATACTCGTATTCACTTTTTATCGATAATTGGATTTTGAACGAACCGAGGTCGGATTTGGGTGATTACTATCTGCAAACCACTTCGAACCTGTGACGACCCGCAAATCCGTACCCCTTGAGTTAACACTATTTTACAACAATCAACTCAAGTTGCATAGAAATACGAACTATTTGGTTAAAGAAGAAGAGGTAGAAGGAGAGAAAAAAGAAAATAACATCAGAATCTAACCATCGCAGCGGAATAAAATATAATAAATATTAACATATCTTTACACAAAATCAAATATATCTGTTTATATATTACATCATCAGAGTACATCAATCATAGCTCAACATCAACAACATATAAATGAATACACAACAAAACAATACAACGGAACATATATATAAACAAGTACGGGAGTACGTATCGTCATCCAGCTTGTCTCCTGAGCTCCACAGCATCAATTCATGTATCCTATAATACTCGGTCTGACCTGAGCATTACAGTTAAGTAACACCCAAGTCAGTCTGGAATACCAGCGTGAGAAAATCACACTCAATTGATTATTAAAGTTTCAAAAATCCTTTGAAAACAAAAGCATCTCATAAGACCACGCCACAAATAAACAAGTCGAGTTTTTACCTTATGATAGCTAAAACAATTTTTGTAGAAATCCTCTGATATTATAATAGGGTTTATTTACAAATACTTATAAAATAGCTGAAATTGTTACATCTATTAAATTCCAGCTACTAGCCACAGAGTGGGTAATACAAACAAAACTCGTACAAGGCTCGTAGGGAGAATGGATTTCCAACTAATGACTAGGCATTGGGATACCACCTGTCATAGTACGTGGCCTAGATCACAGTACCAAGGAGTAAGCCCGCTCCCCTGCAACAAAAGACCGGAACTACCCCTTACTGGATAATCCCGAGTGAGACCACCCCGCGGTTGGGATCAGCAACCGCCCACTAAGCCGAAAATAAAAGGGACATCTAGACAGGAATGACGTCGCCCTGCTTGGGTGCTACCCATCTAGCCTTGCGGCATAACCCCTGATTTTCAGTCATTCCCATTTGATGAGGCCTGAGGCTAAGCGTTACCTTTTAGAACATACCCCTTAGAATGCCCGTCGTCCACCTGACGATGTTTCGCAAGCATTCATCCATACAAGTCCGTCCCGGGTCCTAACGGAACCGAAGGCACTATTCCTACTACATCCATTTTGGAAATATCCTAAGGATTAGTAGCGACTAGCCCTTACACTTCACTGCTCCATCTTCGAATCCAAAATCGTTTTCCATGAAACGTACAAACCAGATCGAAGTGGTTTTTGAGAAATTAATCTCAATCCCGGTCTCTTCGAAACGACCAACGCATTTGGCCAATATTGATAGTCGGTTATTTAACTATCAATTAATATTCACAAACAACCATTTAACAATAAATAATTTTTCAAATTATTTATTAACCTCAAAAATATCTTCACAAGATATATTTTCACTTTTCAAACCCCTTTAAAAAAGTTGTTATCAAACTACCTTCCTTTCTCAGAATAAATTCCATGTATTTCTATTTCCACTGGAATCGCCAAGTATAAATACTTTAGATTTTAAAATAATTTAAAAACACCTTATTATAAAATATACTTTATAACATTAAAATGAAAACTACTTAATATATATGCTTTAAAAATATTTTAAATAAAACCATTTTATAAAATATAAACTAAAATTTCCTCTTCTTTTTTTTTAGACAAAATACCAAGTCACTTTATATAATTTCTACAATAATAGATTTGAAAAATACTTGCTTTCGAATTTAACATTTAGAAATAGTAAATTTCCTAAAACATGCTTGTTAAAAACAACATTAAACTTTTAACCAATATTTAAAATTTTCTTTGAAAACGTACTTGGCTATCCAAGGAAATACACTTCTCTTTCACATCTTTTCAAAATAAATTACCATTTATTTTAAACAAATTTATGTTCCTTTATAAATTCCCACCTTGAATTTATATGTAAAATATCCACTGATATTTTATTTCACTTTATAAACCCCGTTTATAAATTCCAAAATCTCACTTCTCTTTTAACTTTTAATTCTAAACAAACTTAAATAAATTTACAATCGATTTCTAATTTACTTCACTTCGAAATAAATTTTGTTACTTCCTTTATTTTTTTCAAAACCATTAACTTTCAGATTTTATCCTTTATTGTAATTTAAAATCTTTAAACTGGAAATTTAGAACGCCAGATTTCCCAAATCCCTCCTTTTCCCTTTTAATTAAATTTAAACCTTGAATTAAAATAAATTCTTTATTCTTTAAAATCATACCGCTTAAAATTTTACAATTTATTATTCCTCTTTTTATTCAAATTCCCCCTTTCCATACTTAAAATTTAGTTATTTGAATTTTAAAAATTACTTTTATTCTTTCCAATTCATTCTTTATTTTATTCAAATTCTCTATAGTTATTTACTTAACATTTACACTTTTATTTCTTTACAAAAAATCAATTCTAGAGGTTTTGATAAACTAGTATACCGAAATATTCAATCCAACCATATCATCCAATATTTCAATTATCAATAAAATCATCACAGGATATCAAATATTCATAACACAGAATATTAAATAATCTAAATAATTTTGAGGAATCCAGTTGGATCCCTCCAACCTGTTTCCCTGCATCCACAGACATTAGCACAATACCAATTCCACTTCGAGGTGGAATATCGCGGTATTTGGGATTCAAATAAAATATCATCCGCTATTATGCGGCGCATAGGGGCTCATCCCCTATATAATGCAGGAAATCAAACTTTCCAAGATGTAGTGTATATTATAATATAGCACGTCAATCAATTCAACCATTCAGCCAATTATTTAAATTTAATCATTTAAATTTAAATTAAAATTCAACCGAGTGAGATTAACTCACCTTTGCTTTGTTTGTCACCTATACCAATTCTCGGCTTGATTCACAATTTTAGACCTTGTACAGACATTATAAAATTTTATTAATACTCGAAAAATCAATTCCCTTTTAAATTATTTTACTAACCAACAATTTAATTTAACTCAGCTAAAAATTTGACTTTATAAAAACTCCTTAAACATTTAAAATCCCCATTATTTTCCCAAAATCTTTTATCCATATTTTTTTTTCTAATATATATGCTCATATGAATATATTACTCGTTAAACTTTAATAAAATGAAACCTGCTTATACCTCATTATCACGAAGCTGTCGTGAATCACTACCGAAGCCGCTGCTACAGCACAAAAACGCGGTCAAGGTACGACCCCTTCGTACGCGTCCAATCCAAACGCGCTACTCCTCTGGTTCAAATAACCCCATAAGATCGAAAACCTAGCATCGCTTAAACACCGACCTCGAGAAACAGTTCCCTTCATCACGGCCACCTGGAGCAACACAACCACCATCGCCAACTTACGTCTACATTGTTGCGTCAAGAAGCCGCGCGTAAACTCTAAATCTCGAGTCGCCCACCTGAAATCTCCCATCGGCCTGTCTCCTAACACGAGCCCCCAAGTTTCGATTCGATGACGATGAGGCGATTTCCTCGCGTGTTCGAGCACGCGAGTTTCTCCTGTTCTGCCATTTTTTTCAATTGTTTTGATTTTGTTAAAGCTTCGTATGGGAGACAAAAGGTATGAGATCGATAAGGGTTGCATTATAAAAGGGATAACAAGGGAACAGGGAAAGACGTTTCGCGTGAAAATTGTTTCTGCGTGTCGGCTTCAACAGAGATATGCTGGCTAAAGGAATTACAGGGTAGCAGCTGATTTAAAATTAATATTTTTATAATAAAAAATATCTTGTTTAGGTACCCAGTTATTAAATTGGATTCGATATAGATATCAGCGCGTTTATATAACATATGCTCACACAACAACTCTAATCACTACGAAATTTGAAATCCGATAATAATTTAATATTACGGACCCAATGGAACTGGTTTCGTCGAATTCCGAGACTGTGCCTCAAAAGGCTATTTTAAATTCAATTTAAACTATAAAATTTTAAAACTAAACAAACCACTGTTAATTTCAATTTTACAACTTCTATTATCTTCAGTATTATCAATATAAATTTTACAAGCCTTCAAATTACTTTTAACAGGCCTAAAACTTCAGATTTAACATTTATCTAATTTCAAATTATTAAATTCAAAAATTTAATTAACAATTAATTAGTGATATTTGAATTCAAGTTAAAAATTTACTTTTAAATATTTCTAGTCAATTAAATATTCCAATTTAAATTGCTTAAAAATTCCGGGTCGTCGCATTCCTCCCCCCTTAAAAGAATTTCGTCCCCGAAATTACTAATTAGGAAGAATGGTCCAATACCCATTTATTTATCCCCAAAACCAAACAATTCAACATCCTACCAATTATCTTTTATAAAGACCCATTACTATTCTTACTAATCTTTCCCAACTTTCCCATAGTTTCAAACAATACTACTTACTCAATCATTCAAATTTCAATTTTAAATCAAATTTAAAATTATCAGAATTTTCTCAAAAAATTTCTAAGTCTCTAAATTTCCGAAAAATTTCGCCAGCGCCTCCTTTGCGCGGCTAGCTCGGTACAACTACAAAATGGCTCTACGGCCTCCCAAATCCAGAAAGAAAATCAAAAAGCCAAGTGGCTAGATCCAAAAACCCAATCAAATTTCATACAGAAATTTAAAACACATACTTTTTTTGTCGAGCAATTAAAATTTATCTTCTGAAATCAAAACCAATTTTCTTTTCCTTTATAATACCTGTATATCCTACATAGAATAATATCCAATCACAACATTGTAAATCATTTATTTGACTCCTTACAAAATTTCAATATTCATTTCATTTAAGCCCGTATGATATACATATATCATTCATACGCAATATCGAATCTGATCGCCTACTCGATCACACAATTTCACTTTCGAACTAGTATTGTTCATCCGACTTCCTAATGCGGACTCAGATCTGGTTTCTTGATCAGAAACCGTCATTCTCCTTGCATAGCTGTAAACTATGATAGAGAATTTCCAGAATCAATCAAAATCCATATCCAGGGTTCGCCGTTGAAAATCGAGTGAAAAATCCTAACTCGGATCGATATAACTATCTCGAAATTATGTGCCCGAATCCGGATCAAATAGTTATGCGAATAAAATAATATACGTACATCCTACGTATTTGCTCCAATTGATTATCAACTACATCAATTTCCTTTTTATTCACATTTTGATTGTTATTCACTTATTCACACTTTCCCTTGCCATAACTTCAGTTTTAATCTTTTTGTATTCCAATTCCAAATAAATTCAATTTGCTTAAATTTGCGAATTAATTTCAAACCTCAATACTTTTATTCTCATCTTTTATCCAAATTTCATTTTCAATTTTACTTGAGTTTAATTCACCTTCCAATTCAAAACACTGAGTTCAATTCATCTTATTTCAATCGATATTCGATTAATCATTCCTTAAATTATTTTCACTTACTAATTTGTTCTTTTACATCTCAAATAAAAGTTGTTTGTAAACTTTTTCTACCTTCAATTTCTTTGAACAATATCGTCATTTCATCGTACTTTATATATACAATTTAAATTAAATTTTAACATTCAGTTATAATTCTATTTGCTTAAAAAATTTAAATCATTTGTCATTAGTGAAAATTTTCAAAAGATTCAAAAAATTTCCAACTCCCAAAATTTCAAAAAAATTTGGCAGTCTCTTTTGTACGGAGGAGCTTTTGCAATTTGACAAGAGATATAAATATATATACATCGACCCACACGGTCGGAAAATAGAAAAACAGTTCAAATTTCCTATTTGTATTGCATAGGCGTACCTTATTTAGCATTTTAAGCAAACGGCTTATTTATTTAAGCTGTTAGCACGGGCAAAACCAGTCACAACGGCTTCCAAAAACCTGTACTTACTCAATTTAAACATGTAAGTGACAAATATACAAAGCTTATTAACATTTCACTTAATTACAATAGCTAAACACATGTATAACATAAGCCATATACCCGGAAAAAACATTTCATAAGCAATTTATATGGTTTCAACACCTATTTCAATTGTATATTTGCATAATTTTCATTGGAAACCATTTTATTTAGGCTCGACCACTTCTCTTGCTTGCATATTAATAACCATTTCCTAAGTAATTAAACTCAAACTTTTATTTAATGGATTTCATTTTCATCCGAAGCCAAGCTTTCATAAATTCAAACGTAAATTAATTTACTTCAAATCATTTCAATTTCATAACGTAAGTTCATTTCCATTTTATTTGATTCTCATCAAATTCCATCTAATTCAATTTGTCCATTCTCTTTATCCATTTTAAAATTTAATTTACCTTTTCAATTTATTTCTAAACTTATTCACTAATAACAAAGACTAATTCAAATTTTATTAATACAAGGCCATTTCCAATTTATTTCTACTCATTTTAGTTTTATTTGCACTTCACACCATTACTATTATTATCCAATCTTATTTTATCTCTTAGGTTTGGATTTTTATTTCAATTCCAAAATACCCAACAAATTTACTCAGGCTTAATACTTTTCTTGCAGACTTTTATAAGTCATACACTTATTGCTTTTTTCCCACTCCCATTCAAGTTATGATTCTATAACTCATCTCATCAGAATTTTTCAATTCCATCCTGAATTTTAATATTTTTTTCTTTTTCCCTCTCAATTGTTTTATTCAAAATCATTTCATAAAACTCGACACAACCATTTCACAATTCTACTTAAATCAAGCTTTTATTCAAATATTACTTAAGTTATTTTATTTTTCGTCAACTTATTTCAACTTTAAAACTCAAGTTATATATATTTTATAAGCACTTTCCAATTTAAATCCTTAATTTGATTTCAATTACCAACCAATTTCATCTACTAACTAATTTAAATTGGTTTATTCAGTCAACCATTTTGAATTTCATACTTCCAATTACATTCAATTCACCGGCAATCCAAGTTGAATTCATTTACACTTCATTGTTTACATTCAATTTATTTTTTCATCCAAACAAGCTCATATTTATTTCAATTGATTCTGAAACCAATTTTATTGGCTTCTGTTAATTCATAGAATTTATATAATCTCGTTTATGTCAAACGATAATTATTTTTATGCAAATTCAGTGATATTTACTTAAAAGAATATCCATTCCTGTTTATAACTATTTTAAATTAATACCAATTCGATCTTTACTGAATTTGATTTCATTTTAATTGATTCCGTTCAATTTACTTCGCATTCCATATCCTCATTCAATTTATTTAAATCCATTTATTAATCTAGGTACATGTCATATTGGTTACATCAAATACTCATTTCAAAATTTATTTGCAAACTAAACATTTGCCACATTAAATTGGTATTCGACTTTCATTTAACCAATTCAAGTTCCATCTCCATATTTCATTACCAATTAATTATTAATTTGTTTATTCAAGGTTTATTCCCAATATTTTATTTCTATCTCGAACCACTTTAACTATTTTACTGGAGGTCAATTTATTTTATAATTTAAGTTTTGAATTTTCCATTCACTTCCCAATATTCAAATCAATTTTATTTTGGCTTATTTATTCCACTTCTAAATTTATAAGTCACAAACTTATTTATTTCCATAATTCATCTATTTACAATCAATCTCATTCACATTTTACTTTTTTTACTTGGAATTATACCTTTTATTTAGCCAATATATTTTTATTATTCCATAAACATTTTAAATAAGATTCCAGAGTTTAAACAATTTTCCAAAATTTCAATATCACCTTAGAATTCAACTATATCCAAAATTCTTTGGCAAATTCAATTATCCCTTTGAATTTCAAAACCAAACCCAGTTCACAAACAATTCCAATTTAAAACAATTTGGTAGCAATTTCTCTTCTAGAAACTCGAAAATGAACACCGATGATGCTGCAGTCATCACCGACGTTATTTTCCAACGACCGAAAGAGTTCAATGCTTTTATCTCTTTAAAAAACATTTCAAATATTCTTAATTTCAAATCTCACCAAATTTCAAATCCAATTCAAAATATCCCTCAAATACTATCACCATTATTTCTCTAATGCTTTTGAAAACCATTTTCAAACCCAAAGAAATTTAAACTTTCCCCAAAAATTCCAAATTGCAATTTCTTTAAATCTATATTCAAGCATTCTTTGGAATTTTATCTCATTTCAATTTCAAATGTTTCTCTAGAATTCTATTTCAAAATTATAATCACCTTCACAGTTTACATTTACAAATCTCATTTGTATATGAAGTTTATTCCAATTTATAAATTACATTTATAATCTATATTTCAAATTCCATTTTGTTATATAAATTTATTCTTCAACTTTGGTTATAAGTTTTCAATTTCTTATTCAGTTTCTACACAATAGTTTTAATAATTTAACGTTATCACTCCTTAACACAAGCATCCAAATACTATCATACTTTACAAAAATTATATCTTTAATATACAAAAATAATTTGGGTAAAATTATTTCATTTACCCCACTTTAAAACAATACTGTGTCGAATTATTCTATTCAAGTGTTTAGAGATCCCTATCAATAACGTAAATTACTCGTATTGACCAGAATCCATAAACTACTCAATAAACCAATCAACACAATATAAAATCATTTTACATTCACTAACAAATACATGCTCATATCTATTAATATGCTCAAACTCAGTCTAGAGTACTATTGACTCTATTTCAATGAGTAGTTCCCACCAGAGCCAAGGTTATCACCAAACTAAGCTCTGATACCAAATGTAACAACCCGCAAATCCGTACCCCTTGAGTTAACACTATTTTACAACAATCAACTCAAGTTGCATAGAAATACGAACTATTTGGTTAAAGAAGAAGAGGTAGAAGGAGAGAAAAAAGAAAATAACATCAGAATCTAACCATCGCAGCGGAATAAAATATAATAAATATTAACATATCTTTACACAAAATCAAATATATCTGTTTATATATTACATCATCAGAGTACATCAATCATAGCTCAACATCAACAACATATAAATGAATACACAACAAAACAATACAACGGAACATATATATAAACAAGTACGGGAGTACGTATCGTCATCCAGCTTGTCTCCTGAGCTCCACAGCATCAATTCATGTATCCTATAATACTCGGTCTGACCTGAGCATTACAGTTAAGTAACACCCGAGTCAGTCTGGAATACCAGCGTGAGAAAATCACACTCAATTGATTATTAAAGTTTCAAAAATCCTTTGAAAACAAAAGCATCTCGTAAGACCATGCCACAAATCAACATGTCGGGTTTTTACCTTACGATAGCTAAAATAATTTTTATAGAAATCCTCTGATATTATAATAGGGTCTATTTACAAATACTTATAAAATAGCCGAAATTGTTACATTTATTAAATTCCAGCTACTAGCCACAAAGTGGGTAATACAAACAAAACTCGTACAAGGCTCGTAGGAAGAATGGATTTGCAACTAATGACTAGGCACTTGGGTACCACCTATCACAGTACGTGACCTAGATCACAGTACCGAGGAGTATGCCCGCTCCCCTGCAACACAAGACCGGAACTACCCCTTACTGGATAATCCCGAGTGAGACCACCCTGCGGTTGGGATCAGCAACCGCCCACTAAGCCGAAAATAAAAGGAACATCTAGACAGGAATGACCTCGCCCTGCTTGGGTGCTACCCACCTAGCCTTGCGGCATAACCCCTGATTTTCAGTCATTCTCATTTGATGAGGCTTGAGGCTAAGCGTTACCTTTTAGAACATACCCCTTAGAATGCCCATCGTCCACCTGACGATGTTTCGCAAGCATTCATCCATACAAGTCCGTCACGGGTCCGAACGGAACCGAAGGCACTATTCCTACTACATCCATTTTGAAAATATCCTCAGAATTAGTAGCGACTAGCCCTTGCACTTCACTGCTCCATCTTCGAATCTAAAATCGTTTTCCATGAAACGTACAAACCGGATCGAAGTGGTTTCCGAGAAATTAATCTCGGTCCCGGCCTCTTCGAAACGATCAACGCATTGGCCAATATTGATAGTCGGTTATTTAACTATCAATTAATATTCACAAACAACCATTTAACCATAAATAATTTTTCAAATTATTTATTAACCTCAAAAATATCTTCACAAGATATATTTTTACTTTTCAAACCCCTTTAAAAAAATAGTTTTCAAACTATCTTCCTTTCTCAGAATAAATTCCAAGTATTTCTATTTCCATTGGAATCGCCATGTATAAATACTTTAGATTTTAAAATAATTTAAAAACACCTTATAATAAAATATATTTTATAACATTAAAATGAAAACTACTTTAATACCTCATTAATATATATATATATATATATGCTTTAAGAATATTTTAAATAAAACCATTTTATAAAATATAAACTAAAATTTCCTCTTTTTTTTAAACATAATACCAAGTCACTTTTATATAATTTCTACAATAATAGATTTGAAAAATACTTACTTTCGAATTTAACATTTAGAAATAGTAAATTTCCTAAAACATGCTTGTTAAAAACAACATTAAACTTTTAACCAATATTTAAAATTTGCTTTTAAAACGTACTTGGCTATCCAAGGAAATACACTTCTCTTTCACATCTTTTCAAAATAAATTACCATTTATTTTAAACAGATTTACGTTCCTTTATAAATTCCCACCTTGAATTTATATGTAAAATATCCATTGATATTTTATTTCACTTTATAAACCCCGTTTATAAATTCCAAAATCTCACTTCTCTTTTAACTTTTAATTCTAAACACTTAAATAAATTTACAATCGATTTCTAATTTACTTCACTTTGAAATAAATTTCGTTACTTCCTTTATTTTTTTCAAAACCATTAACTTTCATATTTTATCCTTTATTGTAATTTAAAATCTTTAAACTGAAAATTTAGAACGCCAGATTTCCCAAATGCATCCTTTTCCCTTTTAATTAAATTTAAACCTTGAATTGAAATAAATTCTTTATTCTTTAAAATCATACCACTTAAAATTTTATAATTTATTATTCCTCTGTTTATTCAAATTTCCCCTTTCCATACTTAAAATTTAGTTATTTGAATTTTAAAAATTACTTTTATTCTTCCCAATTCATTCTTTATTTTATTCAAATTCTCTATAGTTATTTACTTAACATTTACTCTTTTATTTCTTTACAAAAATCCAATTCTAGAGGTTTTGATAACTCAGTATACCGAAATATTCAATCCAACCATATCATCCAATATTTCAATTATCAATAAAATCATCATAGGATATCAAATATTCATAACATAGAATATTAAATAATCTAAATAATTTTAAGGAATCCAGTTGGATCCCTCCAACCTGTTTCCCTGCATTCACAGACGTTAGCACAATACCAATTCCACTTCGAGGTGGAATATCGCGGTATATGGGATTCAAATAAAATATCATCCGCTATTATGCAGCGCATAGGGTCTCATCCGCTATATAATGCGAGAAGTCAAACATTCCAAGATGTAATGTATATTATAATATAGCACGTCAATCAGTTCAACCGTTCAACCAATTATTTAAATTTAATCAATTAAATTAAAATTAAAATTCAACCGAGTGAGATTAACTCACCTTTGCTTTGTTTGTCACCCATGCAAATTCTCGGCTTGATTCACAGTTTAAGACCTTGTACAGACATTATAAAATTTTATTAATACTCGAAAAATTAATTCCCTTTTATATTATTTTACTAACCAACAATTTAATTTAACTCAGCTAAAATTTTGACTTTATAAAAAATCCTTAAACATTTAAAATCCCTATTATTTTCCCAAAATCTTTTATACATATTTTTTTCTAATATATACGCTCATATGAATATATTACTCAATAAACTTTAATAAAATGAAACTTGCTTACACCTCACTGTCGCGAAGCTGTCGTGAATCACTACCGAAGCCGCTGCTACAGCACAAAAACGCAGTCAAGGTACGACCCCTTCGTACGTGCCTAATCCAAACGCGCTACTCCTTTGGTTCAAATAACCCCATAAGATCGAAACCCTAGCATCGCTTAAACACCGGCCTCGCGAAACCGTTCCCTTCATCACCACCACCTGGAGCAACACAACCACCATCGTTAACTTACGTCCACATTGTCGTGTCAAGAAGCCGCGCGTAAACCCTAAATCTTGAGTCGCCCGCCTGAAATCTCCCATCGGCCCGTCGCCTAGTACGAGCCCCCGCAGTTTCGATTCGATGATGACGACGCGATTTCCTCGCGTGTTCGAGCACGCGAGATTCCCCTGTTCCGCCATTTTTTTTAATTGTTTTGATTTTGTTAAAGCTTCGTATGGGAGACAAAAGGTACGAGATCGATAAGGGTTGCATTATAAAAGGGATAACAAGGGAACAGGAAAAGACGTTTCGCGTGAAAATTGTTTCTACGTGTCGGCTTCAACAGAGATATGCTGGCTAAAGGAATTACAGGGTAGCAGCTGATTTAAAATTAATATTTTTATATTCAAAAATATATTGTTTAGGTACCCAGTTATTAAATTGGATTCGATATAGATTTCAGCGTGTTTATATAACGTACGCTCACACAACAACTCTGATCACTACGAAATTTGAAATCCGATAATAATTTAATATTACGAACCCAATGGAACTAGTTTCGTCGAATTCCATGACTGTGCCTCAAAAGGCTATTTTTAAATTCAATTTAAACTATAAAATTTTAAAACTAAACAAACCACTGTTAATTTCAATTTTACAACTTCTATTATCTTCATATTATCAATATAAATTTTACAAGCCTTCAAATTACTTTTAACAGGCCTAAAACTTCAGATTCAACATTTATCCAATTTCAAATTCAAAAATTCAAAAATTTAATTAACAATTAATTAGTGATATTTGAATTCAAGTTAAAAATTTACTTTTAAATATTTCAAGTCAATTAAATATTCCAATTTAAATTGCTTAAAAATTCCGGGTCGTCACAGAACCAATGTATACGTTCGAATGTGAAGACACGTTGAAGATGATGATTATTGAAGACTATGGATCTTTACAGCCTGAGGACTGCTTTTTGATATGCTCTGGGTAGCTTCCATTATAGAGTTATATATAGCAGTGGTCTCTTTGTTGTGGAGATTTTTCGAATTGCAAGGACTACTTACTACTAGTGGTGGTAGGAGAGTGCCTTCGGTTTATCCTATCCCTGGACAACTTGTATGGACGTTAGTCTGACATTGCATTTCTAAATATTACGTACATTGGTTTTTACAAACGTACATCATGGTGGCGGGGAAGACAACTTCTTTTGGCTTAACACCCTCCTCAAGACGTACGAGCTTAAGAGTTGTATTTTTATAAAAGGCAATTAGTAGTTAATGGAAATGGCAATGCGGCATTCAAAGATGTGATATGTGCTGTGTGAAAAGGTAATAGTTGCCTCAAGCCTCATCAAATCCAAAATGACCGAAACAGGATTAGATGCGGCAAGGCTAAGTGAGTCATTCTCAAGTAGGGTATGATCATCCCCTTCTAGATATATTTCTTCCCGCTACGACGTTCGACATGTAAATTAATATGGTGTATGGAAACGAGTTCTCGGTTAAAGGTTGGTAACGACCGGGGATGACTTATTCGGTACTATCTAGTTACAGAGGTAGGCCGGTCTTGTGTTGACAGAGAAGCTTTGTGATGGTTTCTCGAAATATCCATCTAGAGGTGTATCCATTTGGAAGGTAGATCCTTCACCCAGTCATTTGTATGGAAATCCACTTCGATAAGAACTTGCGGTTTTGTTTGTATTGGCGTAATGAATAGCCTTGAAACGCTATATGGGTAACCATTTTGGTTAAGATTAATAAGTTTATTTGCAAATGTTTTCAAAGAATGTCATTACAAAATAATTTATCATAAGGTAAAAAATCGTCCGTATTTATGTATGGGCGTGGTCTTATGAGATACTCTTTCTTTTCAAAGGATTTTATTCAAAGGCCGATATATGACGCTGTCATTCATTATTGAGTTTTTCTCACCCTGGTTTATCAAGCCTGATCCGGGTATTTTCAATACTCAGGTCAGATCCGAGTAGTTTCAGATTAGTTGAAGACGGTTGGATTTTCCAAAGGAGAGCTGGAGATATTCATCTACGTATGGACATATTCTAGCATCCGTTGTATTTAGTTTGTTATAGTTAATATTTGTCACCAATTGTAAGGACAAATGTTTATAACTGTCCAAACTGAATTTAGGTTAGACTCTGATATATTTATTTAAAAGTCTTCCTCTGTAAAGATATTTTTTCAATAATATATGTTATTCCATTCGTGTGCGATTTTGTTCTGTCTATTTTTCTTTATTATCCTTCATGTTCCATATTTTCATGCAATTTTAGTTAGACATATGTGGTTTATTGTCAACTCAAAGGGTATGGAAAAATAGGTCGTGACGCATGGGGTGGCACGGGAGGAGAGTTGAGATGATTCATGGAGACGTATGTTTTCATGGTGGAGATTGATAGGTTCTACATGGACTGGGTATTTCGAACACTTTGTTGATGGATGGTGGCCTTATTGGAGTTCGTTGACAAAGTGTAATGGGTGATGGCATTGGCGAAGCTCATTGAATAAATATCCATTGCTTGGAGTATAATGGTGTAGATGGAGTTGGAAGGTCCTTTTGGAAATCGGGTATCAACATGGAGATTGCTAGAAATTAATACCTGAGATTTCCAAATCGAGTGAAATTCTAGCTAATCATCGATGAAGATGAAGAAGGAGTTGCGGAGGAAGAGACGCAGGCGAAACCCTAGAGCAGAAACTAAAATCATGTTGCGGTAGAGGAAGAAGAAGCGGTGATGATTTTGGAAGCTAGGGCTTCGTTCGTTCGGTGAAGTAGTTTAGAGAAGCTGCCGCTCTATATTGTCGAGTGATGGAGGAAGACCGAACGAGATTTCACGTTCAGTGATTAGTTCGTTTGGAGGAAGTACTTGAATTTGCAGCGGTGAAGAAGACGCAACGAAAGGCGTTGGATGATATCTAATGCGCGACATCGGTAAGATGTCAGAATTTTCTTTTTCCACTCTAGTTTTACCGATGCTAATAATGGAGTCAGAAAGGCATCAGAAATAGGTTTCAGTTTTCTGTTGTAGTGATAGTCTAAGTTTTATCATGCATCCTATTATGAGATTTAGAATTTCCCCAAGTACAATGAGATTCAGAATATACAAGCATCACAAAGGTTTTCAGTTAGATAACCATTGCAATTTGGATGGTGGGGGTTTGGGAGGGGTGGTGGGGTGGAGGCAATAAGAAAAAAAGACTAATTTATTACCCAAAACTAAAATCATCAGGAATGTTGTCGCCTGGCATGCCCTTTGCTAGATGTTCGGTGCCCTAATTTCTCTTACCAAAATAAACAAAATTAGGATTTCATAATTTATTTCAATTGTTCATAGGGTTGATTAATTTGTTTCATGTTAGTTGATTATTTTGTAGATTGATACCTAAACGACTTTGTCATATATCTTATAATTCAGATAAGAGAGAAAAGTTTGGTCACTATAATGTTATTTTGATTATTTTGTAGACTGATACCTAAACGACTTTGTCATATAAGAAAGAAAAGTTTGGCCATCGTATTATTTCTATTTAGTTTCAACAATAGCCTATATACTACATACTATGATGTAAATAATTTGTACTTTCTCAGTAAGTTTCATTTTATATGTTTTACTATGCAAGCGCATATAAATCAGAATCAATTATTGACGTTGATGCAAATTTTATAGCGTTATGTTTTCCTCCTTTTTGATAATTTTACTACTTGATAAATCTGGGTTCTTACCATTCCATGAATCTATTTCTCTCCCATATAAGTTTCTATTACAAGTAATGCCTAATAAATGTTCCCATCGGTTGTATACAAGTAAGACATTTGGTAATTTATATGCCACCAAAATAATTGATTCACCTAGAGTTCAAAGTTATTTTTATTGATCTTTTTTCCTAAAGGAAATATGTATATCATTCTTATTTGTACATTGTCGATGCTTTTCTTAAGTACACACTTACTTTGTCTAAAAGTTCTCTGCTCAGTATTTTATGTAATGCCTATAAAAACATAAATATTAGTTCAAACTATTAAGTATAATTTTAAAATGATCATCTTCTGGTTGCATATGTTATTAGTATGCTTCCTCTTGAGATGTGTGACTATAAATTATTGAAACATGTGATTCAAAATGCTGGTGTGTTGCTGTCCCAGTTGCATGATGAAGAATGATACAGCCAAAGCATTATATGTTTGACATTGAAGTAAATTGCATTCTATTTACAGCCGACTCAAAATTATCTTGGTTGATGTTTCTAAAAAGATCTGCTGTGAGAAATTGGAAGCTTCTTTTCTGCTAGATTGAAGTAGTGCACATACTATTCACCGTGGTCTAAAGGTATGTGAAACTCCTATAGTTATACAATTTTTTTTATTAAGCTACTACAATTAAAAATGTACTATGTTCTTTAGAACTGTATTCAAATTAATATTTCATTGTTATGCACATTTAGTAAATGCATTGACATTTTTTATATTTTATTTTGTTCAGTGTTACTCTCTATCAAGTCCTAGAATATATTTTACCCATTAACATTTCCATTGTATTGATACGAAATATTTTGTTCCACTGTACAATTGTGAATTCAAATGCTTGGAGAAATAGTTTCCATAAACTGATGGGAAGTGCTTCATCATGTTAGGTGCTATAATTTCCTTGTTTGTTTCCATCGCAATTTTGCTACTATAACTACTGCAATGACGACGACGATGGTAATGGCGAAAATGTTGATAATTATGATGGTTATGAGAGCAATAACTCGACGAAGGAGATGGAAGTTACTACTGTAATGCGATGGATGAGGGAAATATAAAGTGGTACATGAAGTTGCACTGCAAGAACTTAAGATAGACATAAAGTTTATAAGATAAGCGATTTTACCAGTAATGATTTAAATAACATAGAAATTTCATATAACATTGTGAGATGGTCGTGAACAGAGGTTGTTAGCGTCAAAATTGCCTACAAACACCCAGTTATATGAAAGCACCAATATCCAGTCACATATCTCAGTTAGGATCTAATGTGGATAATATAATATGAAGAACAAACAAATTAAAAATGAAAGCAAGTAAAAAGAGATAAGATTTATAGTGGTTCGGCTAACTCTGGCCTACGTCCACTCCAAAATAATACTTTTTTATTATACTGTAGTTTGTTTACAGTTACAATTCAATATCCAAGAATCAAATTGACAGAGTGTAGCCTAGGTTCAAGATAAAGAGAAGCAGAAGGAAGATGTAGAAGCCCCATTTTCTGACATCATGTCTGCTGTATTTATAGAGAAAGACTGCACGGATCAGACTGAAATTTCAGTAGAAAGTTCGAGAGACCAAGACAAGGCCACCAACAAATTTCCATGCCCATCGGGGCCCACAATAGTGATGGTATCGATCCCTATTAGTGTGTTCAAATGGATTGTAATACCTATGAGGGGAGCCCCATGATGTTAGTTACTTTCTCCCCAAATGTCGTGCAATTTCGATGCACGGTTTGTGAGATATCGCATTTTTTGTGAAGTGGTGTTGCTTGAATCCTGATTTATGTCGATCCCTCCAAAGGGAGTTATGCCGATCCCTCCAACATCCTCCAATTGGAATGAGGAGCTGTTCCACATGTTGTAGTAAGCTTGTACTTCAAGTTTCATGTTGATAGCATGTGTAGATTTTGAGTTATTGACCGACCATTGCTGCAAAATTGTGTTTAGCCAATCCCTTTTATATCAATCCCTCCTATACCGATCCCTCATGTATCGATCCCTCATGTATCGATCCCTTTTTATAGGTGAAGTAATGTGCCAATAACTTGAGAATACTAACTCCAAACAACTAGAGATTTTAAATGTAGTCTCGTGGGGCCTTCCTTGTCACTTTATACTGGTCTCACCAGTTTGGAACAAAAATTGAGTATATGTACCAATCCCCTAAGGAAAGGGATACACATCGATCCCCTGCTTGGAGGCGGTACTAATCCGTACATAGAATATTCTGGAGAGTCTATCTCTTAGTCTTGGTTGATCTTCGTATCATTGCCTGCGCTTGATTTCTGGACCTCACAAGTATCGCTATAAGCAACTGGCCTTGATAGTCGTGAAGTCTGTTGGGTTAAATCTATCTGTATGTTGCCTTGGCAAAAGGTGGGTTAACATTTTGCCTCCCAATACAGCCTTACGATAGGAGGGTGTGTTTTGAATTGCCATAAATCCAAAATCTGAAATCCATAATCCATTGATAGCCGTACTTTCCAATCTAGAATTTAATCCAAATCCACGGTCTCTCCAGATCGTTTTACCCGAATCCGCATCCATCCAAAGCCAAATCCATTTTTGTTCAAAGTTGATTTCCAAATCCATGACCTTTCCAAGGTGTTATTCTAATCCAATTCCTCAATCTCATCGGATCCTTGCCGAGCACAATCTATACCTGATGACCTGAGTAGGCCGATTCTTCGCATTTGAGCGAAGCGACCTGCCCCTTGCCAAGCGTAGTCCATACCTGAAGACCTTGATCTCTTCAGATCCTTACCGAGCACAATCCATACTCAACGACCTGAGTAAGTCGATCCATAGCATTCGAGTAAAGCGACCTACTCCTTGCCAGCCATAGTCTATACCCGACGACCTTGATCTCTTTTGATCATTGCTGAGCATAATCCATACCAAACGATCTGAGTAGGTCGATCCATCGTGTTCAGGCGAATCGACCTACCCTTTGTCGGGTATAATCCATATGTGACGACCAATTTTGTTCATCATATTACTGCAGATCCAAATGTTATGAAATTCATTGGTTTTGGTGGTTTATGGCCATCTCAGAGCATGCTTAGGGATCATCCTCGATCCCGTACATGTGTAAGTGACTCAGCCGTTTTAATGTAGAGTTGATTATTAGTTATTTAGTTCATACCATCCTGATCAAGAGATGACGACCTGAACCCTTAAGCCGGGTTCGATCCAATTTGTGGCGGATGATGGAAGCTCCTGTTCCATCATCATTATCAATTTCCATACAAAGCCATCCAAATTCGTGCCTTGTAACGCCCCACTCCGAGACCCACTCTAGTAAAGAGTATTACGGAGTAATACCGTCTACTAGAATGGAGAATAGAGTATAATGGAAGCGACCATGTGTAATCAAGCTATAACTAACTACTGAATACGTCGAATAGGTGGTATTCCTTTCTCAAGTGGTTCGACATATCCAATAGATATTTATAACGAAATTACAAATGGCTAAGGAAAATAGGTTCAGAACAAACATAATACTAAATGATAACATCATCATCACAGAACAGTCACATAACAGTCACCGAACATAGGTACAATATATCGTCAATACAGATCCAAGTATCAAAAGGTGGGTACAAAGCCACCGCTCACACATGTGAGTCAAAAATATGTACATAAGAGTATGAAATAAAAGAGTAGCGGAATAGTGGACAAATAAAAGCACTATCTATAAGCATAGCAAATAATGTCCAAGCGGAAGCACAGAAAGCTAAGTCCAGAGACCTAACCTGAAACAACTCGGTCTGACCCGAGCGAAAACACTCGGGTCGGGCTAGCTAAAGAATCAGTAATACTGAGATATATATAATAATGCAGTACATAAATAAAACAGTACTTCTCCAAAGAGAAGAGTAATATGGACTACATGAATATAATGACGATCCCTAATCATCAATAAACAGTAAAAATCTCCAAAGAGAATACAAACACCAAAGTGTTAAATAAATAAAATCGCCTCATATCATCGGCGTAGCCAAAGCTATATAAAGTTTCCCACAGGCAATAATCCCAAGAGTGACCAGAGTCTGTGATCAATGCCCAAGCAAGGATCGATGCTCCAAAGAGCAATAGGGATATAATGAAAAATCAATGAAATCGAATACAGAAATGCAGTGTCCACAGACACTGTGAATCCATAGGGAAATCGCACTTACATCGTATGGTTCCATAGAACCAACACCGAATGGCGATACTCGAATGGTTATAAAAATCATCAGATAATATAAATATTGCACGTGCACCGACCAGAGTCGTTGTTGCCAAGTACTGTTGAGTTGTGATCGATCACTCGCACATATGCGGAACGCGCGAAACGACAAGATCCTTCCCAGAAGGATAAAAGGCCCAAAGGCACATGCCGTAAAAACTGCTCCATAGAGAAGGTGTCTAGAGACGGTTGCCCAGAGGCGTGGTGACCCAGAGGTCCAGTACTGGCCGCCCAGAGGCTAATGTGTCACTAACTTCTTGGAGAGGAACCCGTAAAGTGTTAACAATGAGTCCCATACCCCACGTTCGCACTAAACGGTTTACTAACCAATAACAAGCTCACACTCCAAACAATAAAAAGTCCATCTCGTATCATCGGTAAACTAGACCCAAAGGTCAAAACGATCAACCGAATAGGTCGAGGATTAACCGGAAAGAAAATACACACGGTTCCATAGGCCGGAGATTTCCTAACCGTTTAAGCACCTTTCCACTTCGCTCGACGTGCTAAAAAGTGAGTGTGAGATTTTTATTATAGAAAATAATGGTGCGAAACAGATTTTAATTGATTTTGAAATCACTTTAAAACGGCTTTTGAAAACTCTCCTATTATGGAGTAATTAATTTAATATTTAAAAATAATATTATATAATAATTTTGAAAGCCATTTAGGAGTGAAAAATCCTTTTAAAATAGTTCATAAAAACCCGTGTACGAAATCCAGAGACAAATCTCAAAGAAATCGATAAAACCAGAAAATCACTGAAAATATTCTAAGTGTTTGAAACCATTCAAAAACTGCTGCGAACCCAAGTTCGGCCATTTATTTGGACCAACAAACTGTGTCCAAATGGCATGAAAACTGGTAGGCCTGTAGTCCGACCTCCCTACTTTAAGATGCAAAAATAATTTCTGGATTTCGAGTTGAGACGATGTGGCAGCGACGTCTCGAAGTTGAACGCAGAAAAAGATTCACACTGTTTTCTAACAGCGACCAGAGTCTAACTTTGGCACGAAAATCGAAGTACCAAACGAACTCCAATGTTGTCCAAATTTTCCAGAGATGGAGTTCGGAACTCCACCTTTCCAACGAGCCCAAAAAATCGAATTCCGACTTCCGATGCGAGCGTGGCGCCATCGCGAAGTGGAGATCAGAATCTGAAAACTGAGTTTTTTTTTTTTTGGACGCGGGCCCGGGCCGCGTCCGCCTGCCCCAGCCCAGACGGGCTGGGGATATACTGTGTTCCCCAGCCCGCCTGGGCTGGGGTTTAAGGGACACGGGCTTCGGCCCGCGCCCTTAGTCCCCAGCCCAGGCGGGCTGGGTATAATAGAGGTGCCCCAGCCCGCCTGGGCTGGGGATATGGGACGCGGGCCAAGGCCCGCGCCCATATGCCCCAGCCCAGGCGGGCTGGGGACATTACACTGTCCCAGCCCGCCTGGGCTGGGGGTATGGGACGCGGGCTAAGGCCCGCGTCGCCTATTCCCCAGCCCAAATGGGCTGGGGAGGGGGTGCAACCCCCAGCCTGCCCGGGCTGGGGGGTTGGGGCGCGGCCAGCCCACCATGGGCTGGCCAGCCTCTGGCTAGCCCAGCTGGGCTAGCCTACAGTTCCTGGGTGCAGCCCAGGCCTGTTCTGGTGCACCCAGTGCACTATTCCAGCCTGTTTCAAGCTGATGTACAATTCCAGCCAGCCAATTTTGATGTTTTTTGGCATTTAGGGGTGTTTTTTCTTCTTCAAGTTTTGGCATCAAAATTTTCACCAAAATTATACTAGCAATAACTACTAATAAATAGTAATTACCTCAATGAAGCAAATGATCAAATGGGTTGTGTGCACAATATCAAGCAAGCCAAACCCTCAACCTCCAAGCAAAGATCAAGAGACTTCAAGGACCCAAAATCAACAAAAAAATACAAAATAATTACAACAAGATGGAGGAGATAAATAGGGATTAAGAAGGAGGATTAGAGAATGGGAGAGATTGCATTACCTTTCTTCTTTTTTTTTTTCTAGGATTAAACTAATTTATGAAGAGAAGGAGATGGAGCTTCTAAATGGAGGCCATTAATTTTGTTTAGATCTAGGTTTTAGGAATTTATGAAGAAGAGGAGGGTTAGGGTTATGAGTTTAAGATATTATATAGGAGGGGGTTAGGCTAATGGGTTATGGTAAGAGGGTTTAGAAACCCACTTGGACTTAGTTTATTTTCTAAGTTATCATGTGAACAAAAATCCTAATAAGCATCCTAGTTTAACTAAAACCATGTAATTATCTCATTTGGCCCATTAACCCATAATCACTTTTTATTTAAAAATTCCCCATTTCAACCCAAAATATTTTAATTTGCAAACCAATTGCAAATTTAAATTCCCAAAAATTTGTTTAGCCCCCTTTTTAAATTAAAATCATAATTTTTAACTTATCATTCGGTAATTGCAATCTCAGGGTTGTTACAGACTCCCCCCTTAAGAAAATTGCGTCCCCGCAATTCCTTAAATATAGAAGTCGTCTATAACATCTAATCCACACAAGGAATACAGAAGATAAAATATAGATGCTCACCCATGTCGGAAGATGAAAGAAAACCAGGATAAGTACGCTTGATAAATTCTCTGGTCTTCCAAGTGCAGTCCTTAGGATTAGACAACCATTGAATCTTCACAAGCGAAACCTCTTTGTTTCGAAGACGTCTGATCTCCGAATCAAGCACACAAAGAGGTTGCTGCCCTATAGATAGATCGGGTGAGATCTCCAAATCAGGTACGATATGAGGCTCGATAATAGAATCAGGATTGCGCACACACTTGCGAAGCTGAGAAACATGGAACACGTCATGTATTCCAGAGAAATGAGCAGGTAGAGCCTCTCTATAGGCGACAAGGCCGATGCGTTCCGTGATAGGAAACGGTCCAATATAGCGAGGGGCCAGTTTCCCTGTAAAACTGAAACGCACAACCCCTTGCATGGGAGAAACCCGAATAAAGACAGAATCGCCAATGGAGAACTCAAGAAGCTTCCTACGGTTGTCCGCGTAGGATTTCTGGCGGTCCTGTGCCTCTTTCATTTTCTGACGGATAAGCACGATCTTCTCAGAAGATTCCCGAACTGAATCTGGACCAAGAATGAGCTTCTCGCCAGACTCTAACCAACAAGCAGGAGAGCGACATGGCCTTCCGTAGAGAGCCTCGAAAGGTGCCATGCCGATACTAGACTGATAGCTGTTGTTGTAGGAGAACTCTACGAGCGGTAAGTGATCCTCCCAACTACCTCCGAAATCCAGAATACAACAGCGCAAAAGATCCTCCAAAACACGATTCACCCTCTCGGTCTGACCGTCGGTCTGAGGGTGATAAGCAGTCGAGAGATTCAGCTTTGTGCCCAAAGCTGACTGTAGGCACTTCCAGAAGTGACTAGTAAAGATAGTGTCTCGATCGCAGACGATAGAGCTAGGAATGCCATGAAGTCGAACGACTTCCTTCACATAGAGCTTGGCCAACTGAGGTGCAGTCCGAGTGGACCTAATCGGAATGAAATGAGCCGATTTGGTCAAGCGATCAACAATAACACAGATAGAAGTATGGCCTGACCTCGATCGAGGAAGACCGTCAATAAAATTCATGGATATCTGATCCCATTTCCATAATGGAATCTCTAGCGGCTGAAGAAGACCAGATGGATGCTGATGCTCAGCTTTGATCTGTTGACAAGTTATGCAACTACTCACATAACTTGCCACATCTCTCTTCAAACCCTCCCAATAATATAGCCGGCATATATCGGCATACATCTTACTCGAACCAGGATGTATAGTGTACTTAGTGCGATGGCACTCGTCTAGGATGTCACGCCTAAGTGATAAATCAAATGGTACAACAATACGGTTCTTCCTACGAAGACACCGATGAAAATCCAGAGAATAATCCAGCAATGTCTCATCACTGGATCCCGACTCGAGAAGATGAATAAGATGCAATAAGTCTAGATCCTGCCGCTGAGCATGGGCAATGCGATCCAATAAGATAGGATGAGCTTCCAAGCTAAATAATAAGACAGGAGCATCAGAAGATGAAGCTCGATATCTAATATCACATAAAGATAGAGTCTCAAGAACATTCCACTCGGCAATCATCATAGAAACTACCGCCGAGTGCTTGCGACTGAGCGCATCTGCAACACGATTACCCTTGCCAGGGGTATACTGAATATCTAAATCATATGAGGCGAGAAACTCAAGCCATCTCTGCTGCCTCATATTGAGATCCCTCTGACTGAAAAGATACTTCAGCGACTTGTGATCGGTGTAAAGAGTGAAGCGTTCGCCTAATAGAAAGTGACGCCACGTCTTCAAGGCAAAGACGATAGCTGCCAACTCAAGATCATGAGTCGGATAGCGAACCTCATTCGGACGCAGTTGCCTGGAAGCATAAGCAACTACCCGATCCTTCTGCATAAGCACAACACCGAGCCCGCTACCACAAGCGTTGGTGTAAACAACAAGATCCTGATTACTCTCAGGAACCACAAGAATAGGAGCATGAGTGAGAAGTTCCTTCAGTCGCTGAAAGGAAGCTTCACACTTATCAGACCAAATAAAGCGAACACCCTTACGAGTCAGCGTCGTAAGGGGAAGTGCAACTCGAGAGAAATCCTTGATAAACCGACGGTAATAACCCGCCAGACCAAGGAAGCTGCGAATATCATGAACGTTCTCGGGCTGCTTCCAATTCTGAATAGCTTCGATCTTTGCAGGATCGACAGAAATACCCTCAGATGATACAATATGGCCCAAGAACTTTTCCTTGCTCTCCCAAAAATGGAACTTGGAGAGCTTTGCCTTAAGCTGATGCTGACGAAGAGTATCCAAGACGATCCGCAAATGATGAGCATGCTCTGCCTCGGATCTACAATAAATAAGAATATCGTCGATGAAAACCAGAACGAATCTATCGATGTATTCCCGGAATACTCGATTCATAAGATCAACGAAGAAAGCTGGTGCGTTCGTCAAGCCGAATGGCATGACCAACCACTCAAAAGAACCATAACGAGTGCGGAAAGCGGTAAGAGGGATGCTATCTTCCGCAACTCGGAGCTGATGAAATCCGGTGGCAAGGTCGAGCTGTGAAAAGACCTTCGCACCGCTCAACTGATCAAACATATCGTCTATCCGTGGCAATGGATAACAATTTCTGATGGTCAACTCATTAAGCTTGCGATAGTCAATGCAAAGCCTAAGAGAGCCATTGGGCTTCTTAACGAAGACCACAGCAGCACCCCATGGCAAAGAACTGGACCGAATGAACTGCTTCACCTCAAGCTCAACTAACTGTTTCCTGAGTTCCTCATTCTCCTTAATAGACATCCTCGTGGGAGGACGCCCAACAGGGTGGGAGCCTGGAATGAGATCGATGCGGAACTTAATGGCCTGCTTTGGCGGCAGGCCAGATACTGGCTCGAATATATCGGGGAAATCCCGAACGACAGGAATACGAGATATGTCCAAATCCTCATCTCGTGTATCAAGAGAAAATAAAGTAACA
This sequence comes from Allium cepa, assembly GCA_030765085.1. NCBI lineage: Eukaryota > Viridiplantae > Streptophyta > Magnoliopsida > Asparagales > Amaryllidaceae > Allium > Allium cepa. The sequence continues at coordinate 779,196,322 of CM060943.1, forward strand.
TCAGAAAGTCCAACATTTTGAAGAACAATAGCTAACGGAGAGGACGAGTCAGGGTGATGAATGAATAATATCCGCTCCGAACAAATAATTTTGGCGTCGTGCTGAACGAGCCAATCCATGCCAAGAATCATATCAAAACCCAAATATTTCATAACGTGCAGATTCGCACGGAAAGAAAATCCACAAAGATCAATATCTATATTCTCACAAATCAAGCTAAGGGTCGTGGATCCGCCAATGGGATTCACAATCCTTAGTGAAGAAACCAGACAAGTAACATCCAAGGATAAAGCATCTACTAGCTCCTTTGATACGAATGAGTGAGAGACACCCGTATCAAAGAGAACTCTACAAGATCTACCATGAAATAAAATAAAACCTTTGAGAACGGAAGGATGCATACCTCGAGGCTGAGCTGAAGATTTAGTTAAGCACGATTCAAAGATAGATAATTCATTAAGGAAGATTACGGAATATAACAGATTCCTACAACTATTCCTAACTTATCTATCTAAAGGTGGTGATATTCAATTTGGATCGTATTAAAACGTATTGTACTACGTGTCTGTTTTGTGTTTGTTATGCTTAATTCTGAACCTTAGCTCTGATACCAAGATGTAACGCCCCACTCCGAGACCCACTCTAGTAAAGAGTATTACGGAGTAATACCGTCTACTAGAACGGAGAATAGAGTATAATGGAAGCGACCATGTGTAATCAAGCTATAACTAACTACTGAATATGTCGAATAGGTGGTATTCCTTTCTAAAGTGGTTCGACATATCCAATAGATATTTATAACGAAATTACAAATGGCTAAGGAAAATAGGTTCAGAACAAACATAATACTAAATGATAACATCATCATCACAGAATAGTCACATAACAGTCACAGAACATAGGTAAAATATATCGTCAATACAGATCCAAGTATCAAAAGGTGGGTACAAAGCCACCGCTCACACATGTGAGTCAAAAATATGTACATAAGAGTCTGAAATAAAAGAGTAGCAGAATAGTGGACAAATAAAAGCACTATCTATCAGCATAGCAGATAATGTCCAAGCGGAAGCACAGAAAGCTAAGTCCAGAGACCTAACCTGAAACAACTCGGTCTCACCCGAGCGAAAACACTCGGGTCAGGCTAGCTAAACAATCAGTAATACTGAGATATATATAATAATGCAGTACATAAATAAAACAGTACTTCTCCAAAGAGAAGAGTAATATGGACTACATGAATATAATGACGATCCCTAATCATCAATAAACAGTAAAAATCTCCAAAGAGAATACAAACACCAAAGTGTTAAATAAATAAAATCGCCTCATATCATCGGCGTAGCCAAAGCTATATAAAGTTTCCCACAGGCAATAATCCCAAGAGTGACCAGAGTCTGTGATCAATGCCCAAGCAAGGATCGATGCTCCAAAGAGCAATAGGGATATAATGAAAAATCAATGAAATCGAATACAGAAATGCAGTGTCCAGAGACACTGTGAATCCATAGGGTAATCGCACTTACATCGTATGGTTCCATAGAACCAACACCGAATGGAGATACTCGAATGGATATAAAAATCATCAGATAATACAAATATTGCACGTGCACCGACCAGAGTCGTTGTTGCCAAGTACTGTTGAGTTGTGATCGATCACTCACACAGATGCGGAACGCGCGAAACGACAAGATCCTTCCCAGAAGGATAAAAGGCCCAGAGGCACATGCCGTAAAAACTGCTCCATAGAGCAGGTGTCCAGAGACGGTTGCCCAGAGGCGTTGTGACCCAGAGGTCCAGTACTGGCCGCCTAGAGGCTAATGTGTCACTAACTTCTTGGAGAGGAAACCGTAAAGTGTTAACAATGAGTCCCATACCCCACGTTCGCACTAAACGGTTTACTAACCAATAGCAAGCTCACACTCCAAACAATAAAAAGTCCACCTCGTATCATCGGTAAACTAGACCCAAAGGTCAAAACGATCAACCGAATAGGTCGGGAATTAACCGGAAAGAAAATACACATGGTTCCATAGGCCGGAGATTTCCTAACCGTTTAAGCACCTTTCCACTTCACTCGACGTGCTAAAAAGTGAGTGTGAGATTTTTATTATAGAAAATAATGGTGCGAAACAGATTTTAATTGATTTTGAAATCACTTTAAAACGGCTTTTGAAAACTCTCCTATTATGGAGTAATTAATTTAATATTTAAAAATAATATTATATAATAATTTTGAAAGCCATTTAGGAGTGAAAAATCCTTTTAAAATAGTTCATAAAAACCCGTGTACGAAATCCAGAGACAAATCTCAAAGAAATCGATAAAACCAGAAAATCACTGAAAATATTCTAAGTGTTTGAAACAATTCAAAAACTGCTGCGAACCCAAGTTCGGAAATTTATTTGGACCAGCAAACTGTGTCCAAATGGCATGAAAACTGGTAGACATGTAGTCCGACATCCCTACTTTAAGATGCAAAAAGAATTTCTGGATTCCGAGTTGAGACGATGTGGCAGCGACGTCTCAAAGTTGAACCCAGAAAAAGATTCACACTGTTTTCCAACAGCGACCAGAGTCTAACTTTGGCACGAAAATCGAAGTACCCAACAAACTCCAATGTTGCCCAAATTTTCCAAAGATGGAGTTCGGAACTCCACCTTTCCAACGAGCCCAAAAACGTCGAATTCCGACTTCCGATGCGAGCGTGGCGGCATCGCGAAGTGGAGATCAAAATCTGAAAACTGAGGGTTTTTTTTTTGGACGTGGGCCCAGCCCGCGTCGGCCTGCCCCAGCCCAGACGGGCTGGGGATATACTGTGTGCCCCAGCCCGCCTGGGCTGGGGTTTAAGGGACGCGGCCTTCGGCCCGCGCCCTTAGTCCCCAGCCTAGGCGGGCTGGGGATAATAGAGGTTCCCCAGCCCGCCTGGGCTGGGGGTATGGGACGCGGGCCAAGGCCCGCGTCCCCTATTCCCCAGCCCAAACGGGCTGGGGAGGGGGTGCAACCCCCAGCCCGCCCGGGCTGGGGGGTTGGGGCGCGGCCAGCCCACCTTGGGCTGGCCAGCCTCTGGCTAGCTCAGCTGGGCTAGCCTACAGTGCCTGGGTACATCCCAGGCCTGTTCTGGTGCACCCAGTGCACTATTCCAGCCTGTTTCAGGCTGATGTACAATTCCAGCCTGCCAATTTTGATGTTTTTTGGCATTTAGGGGTGTTTTTTTTCTTCAAGTTTTGGCATCAAAATTTTCACCAAAATTATACTAGCAATAATTACTAATAAATAGTAATTACCTCAATGAAGCAAATGATCAAATGGGTTATGTGCACAATATCAAGCAAGCCAAACCCTCAACCTCCAAGCAAAGATCAAGAGACTTCAAGGACCCAAAATCAACAAAAAAATACACAATATTTACAACAAGATGGAGGAGATAAATAGGGATTAAGAAGGAAGATTAGAGAATAGGAGAGATTGCATTACCTTTCTTCTTCTTTTTTTTCTAGGATTAAACTAATTTATGAAGAGAAGGAGATGGAGCTTCTAAATGGAGGCCATTAATTTTGTTTAGATCTAGGTTTTAGGAATTTATGAAGAGGAGGAGGGTTAGGGTTATGAGTTTAAGATATTATATAGGAGGGGGATAGGCTAATGGGTTATGGTAAGAGGGTTTAGAAACCCATTAGGACTTGGTTTATTTTCTAAGTTATCATGTGAACAAAAATCCTAATAAGCATCCTAGTTTTAATTAAAACCATGTAATTATCTCATTTGGCCCATTAACCCATAATCACTTTTTATTTAAAAATTCCCCATTTCAACCCAAAATATTTTAATTTGCAAACCAATTGCAAATTTAAATTCCCACAAATTTGTTTAGCCCCCTTTTAACTTAAAATCATAATTTTTAACTTATCATTCGGTAATTGCAATCTCAGGGTTGTTACATGCCTCGGTTCCATGGGGGTGTAGTGCCGATCCATTTTCTCGGTTGGAGCTAGCCCCCAGTTGCTCCAATTCGTATCAAGACAGCAAGTTTCCGCTTCAACTCCTGGATTCAAATTTCCAGCTATTCCAGCATCCATAAGTGGTCTCCGATCATCATTTTCGTCCTGCGCCCCTAGTCCACGAGGGGATCCCAGATTCCCTTTCCAAACGAGTGTCAACATTTCGATTAACTCCAAAATGCATAGCATCAACCATAGGTCCTCTAGTAGCAAGATCGACCAGACCCGAGGGCATGCCTCATAGCTTTTGGGGATCAGTGTTGATCCCTCTGTAAGGATTGGTGCTGATCCCTCTAAGATGGCCGAGAACTACCCCCGCATGCTATGTTTCATTCATTTGTCCATTGGCTCCATTTCCAAGTTCCTGGTTCTAATTTCCAACGATTTCTGCTGCTTCAACTCCTTGGTCCATAGCTCCAGTAGTTCCTATCATTCCAACTCCTTGGTTTTGCATTCCAGCAGCTTCTATGGCTCCAGCCTGTCCGATCCGTCGGAGTAGATTCTACATCATCTCCTCCTTTCTTTTCAGCATCCGCTCGGGCATTGCATTCACCTTTGTTTCCATCGCTTCCCTAATAGCTCCAGCTCCTAAGGAAGCCTTATGACTCCCTTCACGATGGCTCTTATCCGCTACATGTCTTCACCACAAAAAAAATGCTTTTTTACAACGTTTTTATTACAACATTTTTATGTCGAAATTTTTAATAGATCATCCTTTACAACATTTTGCGCTATAAACGTTGTAAAACGCTGTTTTATGACAACATACACATAAAAAGGCAGTAAAAAATTAGTTATCACAACTTGTATTCTAAAAACGTTCTAAAGTTACAATTTATGACAATTTTATTTAAAAATGTTGTAAAATTATAGTTTATGACAACCATCATTTATAAAAGTTGTAAAATATGGTTTAAAACAACTTTTATTCCTAGAGTGTTGTAACAAACATTTTAGCGAGATTCCAATGCAAACATTATGGATATTAATGTATAACAACTTTTTTATAAGTTCTGTTACATATAGGTTATAAAACCTTTAACGATATAATCAATTTCTAATAATAATGCATAAATAATAATATATATGCCTAATATTTAATAGTATATAATTAATAATTTGTTATAATTAAAAAATCATAAATATTAATTTATAATTTATAATTAAGTATTTTAAATTAATTATTTATTATATTTGATGAATAATGATTGATAATTTTAAATTAACTAATTATTATACTTAATATTTATAATCAATAATTTATAATCAAGCCAATGTCCATTAGTTTAAGGTGAATTGACGTGATGCTGTAAATTGAGATCCTAGAGGCCCTTGGTGCGAACTCTAAAACTTCAAAATAAACGCTCTATTAGAATAAACATACAACTCATACTTACAAAAGATGTATAATTTTCATCTAATATTATTTTTAATAATTAATTAATAATTTGTAATTAGTAGATTTTAATTGATAGTCAAATGACTTACAGCATATAAATAATAACTCGTAACCAATATCCAATATTTTATCCCTAAGTACTTATATTGGTTATTCCTTCAAATTCCTATTTACACTAGATTTTTCACTAAGTACACGATTTCCTCCGTATGGACCCGGTTGTGGAACAACCCATTGAAACAAATTATTCGCCCCATCTCGCCTCTTTCACCCGCCAGTTTGTAAAATAAAAAGTAGAAAACCCTAAAACTGCTTCGTATACTTAATTACCCCAATCAACCGCCCTCCAAAACTACTGCTTGCGTTAAAACCCTAATTCCCCAAGCCAAACCGCTTCTTATATCTCATCAACTTGCATGACGGCATTAAGAAATCCATTCTCAAATTGGCGGTTACCAAAACCAACTCCTAAATTGTACGAGTAGCTGAAGTAATACTTCTCAAATCCTACACCTAGGTACATGTTTCGTGTTCTAAGTTTTGTTATGTTAACTAAAATTCGTGTTATCAAGCTAACAAACCCAAAAAAAGATAGATGTGTTTAAGGATTGGTTACCATATGTTTTATTTTGTCGATGTTAATGGAAAAACCATCTTAAACCATATTGTCGATGTTAATGGAAAAACCATCTTAGACCTTACATGACATTGTAATGTTTGGATATATATGTTGTACACTTTGACAAAATGCCCAGTAAAGTTTTAATGATGGTTTAAAAGCGCTGTTTAACTGAGATTATGTAATGTGTTTTCAAAGAGTTCTTTGTTTTTATTTGTTAATATACATAACTAAAGGCTGGCAGTGTTTACTGGAATACATGTCATTAAAATATCCTAAGGTTACTTTAGTTAAAGACTATTTTCTAATAAGCGCAAGCAACCAGCTAGGAAATACACATATCTGAAGCTGTGGAATTATTTTATAGTTTTTTCATTGTCTTCTAATCTTAGATCCTGCATAAACTAATGTTATTACCACCTAGTGGTTAAAGGCTATGCAGAAATGTAACATCAATTGCTTGCATAAACTAATGTCGTGGTAGACTAACAACTACAGTAAACAGCAATTAGTTGTCCTTCTAAAAATTCAACATAAATTATTCCAGCATATATGATATTGTCAAATAAAAATGTGTGTTGATTTTAGACTGAGCAAATATTATTTTTTAATAACTGATGCACATAGATCATCTTGTTCATGGATATGCTATTTATAGTAAAAACTGCCTATAACTTCTATATGGAAAAAGTTAGAGAAAAACTTAGTTTCAAGGACCAGAAGTTTTCTTTTTAGTCTAAAAGACACATTTTAGTATAAATCACAGAATGATAGTTGTAGCTATCCTTTTCTGTTTACACTAAAAAGTGCCTTTCGGACTAAATAACAAACTTGTTGTTCTTGAAACTAATTTTTTTTACAACTTCTTCCTTTCTACCCATTTTCCTGATTTAGAAATCTATTACTACGACAGTTGAGTTTCAATTCCATATCTAATATTACCTTCCATGGTCAAGCATGGATCAAGTTTTACAATGAGTAACGTGAAGACATTTTATGGATGTTTGAAATAAAGGAAGGAAGATGTTACATGCGTATGTATACAGAGTTGGATTTTTTCAATTGAATTTGAAATAAAAGTGGAACAAATAATAAAATAGGAAAGAGGAGTAATCCAATATCAGTTACAATTAATATGATACCACATATCACATGAAAGTGTTGGATGGTCAACCTTATTGAGCTGATTTTTGGAATATGATATATTTTTATGTAAATTTAGTAAGATTTAAATTGTGTAACTGACCAAATGTTTATGCTGCTAGTAAATGAATTGCAAAATATATTCACCTTGTACAGTATGACCTACGGTAATATCTAACAGTAGATAGGGTTGATCTTGATCGGCATTTGATAGGGTCGGATGTCAAATATCTATGGTCTAAACATTAGTTTAATACATCGGCAGTTGATAGGGTTGGATATTAGATAGGGTTGGATGCCAAATATCAACAACATTCGTTCGATCATCGTAATTTACAACTAGGAAAAAACATAATACTTAGGCTTTTTTCGTTGTCTTTTAATCTTGGTTCAAATATGAAGCTGTTGAATTATTTTATAGTTTAGTAAACATATTTACCACCTAGTATTACAAATTTGTCATCTATTCGATTGCAAGTGAAGGAAATAGTCATTTATGTGACTTGTACACTTTTGCTAGCTCAAATATGCTAGTTACATTTATTCATCGAATGGTGTTAGTGCTGATGTATGCAACTCATAAAGAGTTGATCATGTTATTCCACTAATTCAAGTAATGAAAATAGTGAAAATTATATTTTTATTAATTGTTTGGGGATGTTCTGTTTAATGTCCTCTCATCTGGTCCAAACATTAAAGAGCTTTATTAAGATGGACAAAACATGGATTAACATGCCAAGGTTGTATAATTTTGTTTATTAGTTTCATAGTCATAATTCTTAAGGTTTGATTAGTGATGCATGTAATTTTTTGTAGAATGGCAAAAGATTATAAGAAGGCGGTTCAAAATTTTATATATAGCCATGCAAAAAGGGAAGAAAATCTAAAAAAAATATTTGCCCTTACCGTAAATGTAGAAACTTGGTTAGACATTCTTCGAGGGATGTTGTGTCACATTTGATCTGTTTGGAATTGATCCAACATATGATGTACGGATATTTCATGAGGAAGCACGTCCTCCACAAAATGTAGCAAGCGAAGAGACGAATACACATAGGATGTACTTTGATGCATCAATTGGTGATGAGGGGATAGAAGATCATAATAATAAGAGATGCGTGGAAGTGTGTGAAGAAATGTTGGAAGATGAAATTCCTTTATACCCTGGTTGTGCAAATTACTCGAAGTTGTCAGCAATATTACTTCTTTTCAGACACATAGCTAAAAATGGTATATCTGATACAACATTTACAGAACTTCTTAAACTCCTTCAAGATATATTGCTCGGGGGAAACACACTTCCCAATTCAACATATGCAACAAAGAAGTTGCTTAAATTATTTGGTTTAGGTCATAAGAAGATATAGCATGCGTGAACGATTGTTGTCTATTTAGAAAAGAACTCGCACATAGTGATTCATGTCCTACATATGGAAAGTCCCTTTGGAAAGTTAAAAGGTTAAAGGAAGATGGAAAGAAAACTAAAATACCTATGAAAGTTTTAAGATACTTCCCAATCATACCGAGCTTGAAAAGAATATTTAGGTCTACAGAAACAGCAAAACAGTTAAGATGGCATGGCCATCATAAAAGTGAGGATTGTAAATTGCGAAATCTAGTGGATTATTCACAATGGGCCATAATTAATGCAGTGTATCCTTCCTTTACGTCCGACCCATGAAATTTAAGGCTTGGTCTTGCAACAGATAAATTTAATCTTTTTGGTGATTCGAACTCTACATATAGTTGCTGGCCAGTGTTTCTTGTTGCTTACAACTTTCCTCCATGGCTATGCATGCAAAAAGATAATATAATGTTATCTTTGTTAATTCCTGGACCACAACAACCAGGAAATGATATTGATGTGTATTTGCACCCACTTATTGAAGATTTGAATAAATTGTGGGTTAAAGGGGTGAATGTTTATGACACATGTAGCCATAGTAAATTTTGACTAAATGCTATCGTAATGTGGACAATTAATGATTTCCAGCAAATGAAAATTTAGCAGGTTGCACTGTAAAGGGTAAGAAAGCATGCCCTGTTTGTGGTCGTAATAAGTGCTCAATATGGCTACCATTCAGTAAGAAATGTGCATACTTAGGCCATAGACGATTCTTAGCACCTAACCATGAATATCGTCGACGAAAAACTTGTTTGATGGAACCATAAAGAATGAACATATCCCGCCAACACAAACAGGTGCTCAAGCCTTTGAAGATGTCAAAGATATTTGTACTTTGTGGGGAAAGAAGCAAAAGGAGGAAAAAATGGAAGGGGAAAGCGAGAAGAAAGGAAAACAAGGAGATGAGAAGAAAAAAGGAACTCCAATGTGGAAGAAGAAATCAATTCTCTTTGATTTGCCTTATTGGAAGATAAGAAATAGCTAGAGATAATTTATTTATTTATTCATTTGTAGTAATTAGTAACTTTTTATTGACTAGGTGTTTGTGTTTTTATGTTTTTCTTGGGCACTCTCTTTGCGCCACAATCTCGATGTAATGCATGTTGAGAAAAATGTTGGTGAGAGTATTCTTAGTACGTTACTCGATATCAAAGGAAAATCAAAAGATGGAATTAATGCGCATCAGGATTTGGAAGCAATGGGTATTAGGAAAAAATTGCATCCAATAGACATGGTAAGTTAATTGCTACTTCCAGCTGCACCATGCACGTTAAATGGTCAAGAGAAGGGTGTCTTTTACTATAGAATAAAAAATTTGAAGGCACCTGATGGATATTTCTTAAACATTGGGAAATGCCTTGCAAAAAAAGCCAAGGTTTTAAGTCTTAAGTCTCATGATTATCATGTTTTGTGCAACAATTGTTATCTGTAACATTGAGAGGATTTTTACCTGTAGGGACACGGAATTCTCTACTATGTCTATGTTCGTTTTATAATGACATATGCCAAAGAGTACTTGATAAAGATAAATTAGAAGCTATGGAGAATCAAGTCGCTTTAACCTTATGCGATCTAGAGAGATTTTTTCCCCGTCATTTTTCAACATCATGATTCACTTGACAATGAATTTTGTGAAGGAAGCAAGAACTTGTAGGACAGTGCAATATTGTTGGATGTATCCATTTGAAAGATAAAATTTATTGTGGATATTGAAATTAGTCAATAATGTTTACACTTAAATAAAATATCTTTCTACATGTTTTGGTTGTAGATATATGAAAGTATTGAAAGGCTGTGTTAAAAATTAAGCACGACCTGAAGGGTGTATAGCTGAGTGTTATTTTGCCAAAGAATGCATGAAATATTGTGACAAATATATTAAACATGCATCTAAAATTGGAGAAAGGAAGAATCGAAATGAAGTGCATCAAAGTGATCTCACACTAGAAGGGCATCATATTTCCAAAGGAACCCCTATGATAGTCACCAAGAAGATGATTAATATTGCTCATCATTATGTGTTGTTTAATACCGAAGAAGTGAAGCACTATATAGAGTAATTAGCAATTGCATCTACTTAGTATGTATGAAAGAAACTAGATTTTAACTTGTATATTCGCCTATATAGAATGCACAAAGAGGAATTGAAATATATGCATCCTCAACTTGTAAAAGATGATGTGGAACTTGCAAGGCTGCATTTAGAGGATTTTTGTTACTAGTTTGAAATAAGGTTGTAAGAGTTATGTCTTCTTATTTGTAAATGGTTAAATTTGATATATGATGTACGTATTATCATCTTAAGTCCTTGTACATAACAGTATATGTATACAGGTTAAGGATGATAGAAATGCATCTAATGTTAATGGAATAATAAAATGACTTTCATATGGGCCTCGCTTGCAAGTAACTTCCTATACTTGCTATATTATTAATGGTCGACGTTTCCGTACTAAAGATTATAAGGAGTACATGCAAAATAGTGGTGTTTCCATTGAGGCAAGTATAATCCATGAAGATGGTTCTATTGAAAAAGTACTTTATTATGGAGTGTTGCGGGAGATTCTTTTGCTAGACTATCGTGTTATTTCAAATTGCCTTATTTAAATGTGATTGGGTTAATATGATCACAGATTTAAGATTGAAGATGGGTTTACATTAGTCAATTACATCAGTTTCAAAATCAATTTGCAAAGATCCTTCCATCCTTGCAACATAAGCTATACAAATGTTTTCTTCAAGAGAAAATAGTTCTTCAAATTGATATGTTGTACTTAGAGCACCCCCAAGAGGTTTTCATGAATTATAAAAATACGATGAGGATGAAGAGTCGACTAGTAAACCCTTAGATGAGTCACTACTTGACGATAAAGAGATCGATGTCGGGGATGAAAGTTATATAAGGAAGGATTGTGATGGGCTTGTGGTAATTTTTTATTATTATCATGCATATGTGACTTTGCTCATTTACAACATCATGTAATTTTTAGGCAAACATTTTTTATTAAGTTTCCTTAAACAATTTAATTACATGATTTAATTAACTAACAAATGTTAAAAATTATTTGTTTATTGAATTTCTATTTTATACTGTTTTTCCCTTCATTCATATAAATTGTGTATCTTATATATTTTATTCATATAGTTTGTGTTAATTTTTTGTCCAGGTCAATCATTTGCAAGAAACTTGAATTTGTGACATCTATGGGCAAGCGTGGCAAGAACAAGTAGAGGTAAACATTTATAGATGTGATTACTTTGAATCTCTTTGTGGTTGTTAACCCTTGAATCAAAATTTTATTAGTTGAATCATTTAATAATTTTGCATGACTTGGTAGTTGGTCTGGGAGAACATTCAATTGTAAAGAACCATTTAAAGCCACTAGTACTATGATACGTGATTTTGGTCAAGGGAGGCACGCAGTTATCAGCATCCCTCCTAAGCTAAGGTAATTCACCACGCATGGCCCATGTCGACTGAATTAAATGTTGCAAAAAATGAATAAATCATCCACTTTTCTAGATCAGGAAGTCATGCATTTGGTACTAATAATTTAGTGATAGATTTATTAGGTAGGTTTTCTAACATCTATTTGATAATTTCAAGGACGAAGGTGGGGAAAAGGAAATCAAAGCGATTGTGTCTTGCTGAATTAGTTGGAACTCTTAACAATAATGGTGATGGTAGAATTTCGAGCAAGAAGTTGTTAAAGAGGATGAAGTTGCTCAAGCACTTCAGGATCTGAATACTACACTTGTCCCCCCGCCAGTCCTCACAATTAAACCTCCCGTACAAACTCACCCGCTCCTCCTAACTCTTCCGCTCAAGATCAAGCGCAATCAGCACCAAAGAGAAAATGGGGGAAAATAATGATGAAGACATTCTCCCTAACACCGAGTGGAAGGGACATAATTGAATTTAATGAAATAGGACAACCTATAGGTTACAATTCAACACACTTGTCTTCATATCTTGGCATTTTAGCAAGGGAAATGGTTTCTGTGAATGTTGACCGTTGAAAGAATATCGATGACAAATCGAAGGATGGCATGTGGACATGGTATGACTACTTATAAACACACACACACACGTAAGCACACATACACATAAGCTTTGCCTTAGTATATGTTAATGATTATTACTCAATACAACAACCGACCTTATGAACTCCAAAGGCAAAACATAAATTGCAAATGTTTGCAGTTTGTCTACAATTTGCAAATATTTGCAATTTAAAGATAAAACTGACAGGAAGAGCATAATTTGTCAATTAAAAAATGGCATACAATTTTCTTTAGTAAAATAAATAGGTAACCTCATGTTAAAGATAGAAATAAATTTATCTTATTGTAGAAAATTATAATTCTATCTAAGCAAGTAAATATATTTTACAATCGAAATCAATCTAACCATGCTTCGTTTATTTTACAATGCTTCCTTGTGCTCACATCTTATACCGCATTAATGTTTTGGTCTGCAGACACGATTCATTATGGATGCACAATACAAGAGTTTGTTCATGATGATGTTAGGCGTTAGGTGGAAAGAAGCAAAATCATAATTAGTTTCATCCATAAGACATGCCGCCAAAAGCCCTTATTCCGCCAGTAGATTAGCAATGTTAAAACCCGATAATATAAAGACTGATCAAGAATGGAGAGAATTTATTAAGGTGAATCTGTCCGAAGAATTTGAGGTATTATTCAATCCATTTTGAACAAGATTCTTTTCAACAACACTTATTATATATTATATTAATTTGTGAATTTCTGTTATGTAGTTGAAGAGAAAAAAATACAAAAAGATTAAAGAAAAGAATAAGATTCCACACACGATGAGTAGAAAGGGTTATGCAAGGTTGGCGGAGAAGTTAATAAGATTATTTTTCATTATTAAAATATGTTTTTGTTGAATATTTTTATGAATAAGCATCTATACAATTTAGAATATGTGTAACATCCTGATATTTTATGCCATTCGCATTCACACATGTCAGACTTGAATTTCTCAAAATATCATATTGTTAATTTGTATTTGGCAAAACTCAGCATATACGATAAATAAAATCAGTCACAGAATCACAGACACAGAGTAATATAACAATAAGCAGTGGAAATAGATGAATTGTTGTTCATGAAGCTACTATATAAACAAAGAGTAAAATACAGTAGTAATCGAGATACATAGAAGTCTCAATACATAGTCAAATAACAAAATCTGAATATATCACTAGAGTCAACTGAATAACTGAAAGATAAATCGATGGTAGATCTCCAATAGAAGCTCCAAAATCCAAAGGTGAGTCTCAAATGTTGTGATACTCAGTCTGATCCGAGCATAAAGAAAAACACAAAACATTTAAGTCAGGATTAACATTCTTATATCAATAAATCTAACTCAAGTTAAATATCAATTGAAATATAAGTAACTTAAAGGATGTTTGTAATAACCATCCTCTAAGGATCCATGGAATTATCTGCTATGTTGTAATATACACTATTATAATAATGTCTATAGTAAAGTAAAAGTATTAAAATAGCGTTAAGGCGTTACCCATATCCCCCTTAACACATTTTTATATATTCTCATAGTTTATAAAGTACCGTAAACTCTACGTAAAATGGAGGCTATCAGAGGGCACTCCATAGGTATGGTATGAAACAAACTCGTAGTGGGCTTGAAATGGTAGGTGATACGGCACAACTAGGCAATGCTAGGGTAGATATACGAATTACACATTCAGGCTATGGTAATGCATAGCCGTAGCTACCGCCCAACTCGTCCAACACTCCCAAAATCCGAGGGTGCACCCAATCAATCACATAGAAATAGAATGGTATCGAAGAAGTGTGTCCGTTCTGAGGAGCTACCTCACTTGGTCCGTCAATTGCTCCTATTTTATCCACCTTAAGCTAACCATGGGAGCCAGGTCCACGTATATACCTCATATAGAATCGTCACCAACCATCTTACTTCATTCTGCAATCTCTATCACGTACACAGTTGTTAAAGTGGTTTTAGGAATTAGTAGAGAGTACGAAAATCCGATCCTGGTCTATTTAACAACAAAACATTATTATAATACCATGGTCATTTTATTGCAAATAATTTATACTTCATATCAAAATATCATATCATTTCAAAACCATATCAATTCGAGATCATTACTCACTTTAAAATGATTTACAATTCAAAATCATAACACTTTCCAAAATTATAATTTTTTTTCAAAATTATAAAGCTTTGAAACCATAACACTTTGGAAACCATAACACTTGGAAATCATAATACTTTAAAAATCATAACACTTTCACTTAACCATTTAGATATAGGAAATAATATATATTTGTGTGTATATATGTAATAAAATAGTTATAAGTTAAAGTAGTATATATAATAAATAATTAGTATATTAAAATAGTTATAAATTTAAAATAGTTTATATATTAAATTAATTAGTATATTAAAAATAGTTATAATTTAAAAATAGTTTGTATATTAAAATAATTTAAAATAATTTATAAGTAAAGTATTAAAATAGTTTTTAATATATTTAAAAATACTTAATATAATAAAATAGTTTTCTCAAATTTCACAAATCGATTTAAATATACTCGAATTCCAAATATCCAACTTAATTCAAACTCAATTCATCCATTTCAGTTCAATTCAAGTTTCAATAAACCATATTCAATTTATATCGATTTCGAATACAATTTTGAACTACAAAATTTAACCATTTCGGTTTTAATAGATTTAAAAGTTTAAATTTCAAACCTTTACAATAACTAAATTTGAATTTTTCATTTATATTTCAAATTCAACTTTACCATTTTTAATCAATCCAATAATCATTTAAATATTATTTCAAATTACAAATTTAAATAAGACTAAATATCCCAATTTAAATTTATTTAAAGTTGAAAATAATCATTTAATCACCTTTAATCAAAATCAATTTATAAATCATATCTTTAAAATCTCAAATTCAATAAGTTTCAAATCGATTTTTAATTAAGTATAACCCTTAAACTAATAAATTTTCAAATTAATTTTTATTTATCTCCAACCTAAATTTACTAAATTTATTTAAAAATCTAATTTAAAAACTGTAATTTTAAATTAATGCTTAAATATATTTTACACAAATTTAATTAAATTTTATTTAATTAAATCTTATTATTAATTCTGTTTTATATTAAAACTTATTTTTATATATTTTAAAATAGTAAATTTATAAGTAAAATCTTAAAATTTAAAATTTCAATGCTAACTTATAAGTTTAAATTTCCTAAAATATATAATTTCAAAAATCATGAATTTAAAACATACATAAAAAACGTTTATACATATAATATTTAAAAATCAATATTTATATAAAATCGAATATATATTTCCTTTTTAAAAACTTTGGAAATCATTTTAATATATATATATATATACACACACAAACGGTGTATGTATATAATTTTCTATCATATGGTCAAGTGATATGGATAATTATATCATTTCAATCCGCAATTTAATTATCTATGGGTATATATCATTTCAACCTGCAAACCCAAATTCAATTGAATGAAAATCGCTTGGGTTTATCATTTAACCCATAACGATTTTCTCCTACTCTACAAGATCGTTCGGGTATATATCACTTCAACCATAGAGAATTCTAAATTAACAGGGAACTTGCAGAGTGAGAACAGTGATGACAAAAATATAACATATCAACAACATGTATATATCATTAATAATAGATAAAATATATTATAAATAACAGATCATGGTGTCAGATATCATACGTGAACAATTGCGGGGCATATCATATATATAGCAATTTAATAACTAACAACAACATATTTCAATTGTCGTTTCAAATGAACTCAAATTTAATAAATATAAGAATGTTAATCGTGAGTGACTGCTCACCTTTCGAGGCTAGAGAGAATTGCCAATGAAATGGGTTACGAATACAAGCATGAATTCCATAGCGAAGCAAAATTGGCATAAATTTGATGAATAAAATTGGTAAATAGGAATCGATGAAACAAAACAGAATCAGCTTGGAATGAACTAAAACAAAATGATATATATATATATATATATATATTGAAACTAATATTTAGTTTAGAAATACACATTTAGAATATTCTCTACATATTAAAATTTAAAAACCGATATTTAATTTAAAACATGTGTAAATACAAATAAAATAAAATATTAATATGCATTTCAATTTCAAAAACAATACATATCAAACTGTTATAAATATATATGGTCAAATATAAGAGGACCAACTTTATACTATTTAATAATTTATTATAAGAATCAATATAAAAATACTTCATTATAAACTCAAACAGACCATTTATAAACTCTTATACAATAACATGAGATATATGACTTATATAACCCAATACTAAAACATACATAATAAAGCAACATACATATAGTGGACTTATGAAATATAATATAGCTTTTTCATATGTACAAATATACCGCAACAACATATAATACTACCTTTATATAAACTACCAGCTCAACTAAAGCAATGCATGTACAAACTATATATATACACACTAATATATAAACTAAACCCATCTATATACTCATATTTTATATATAAACAACACTTATACAAAATCTGGCATGTTATAACTAACATATTTTATACTTTAAAATTTTATCCCTCTTTAAATATGTGAGCTAATATATACTCAGATATATATACACACCTTTATATTTTTACAAGCTAATGTATATATACAGGCAACACAGTGTATACAATCGAAACCAAATTTACCTATACTTATACACAAACTAATATATAAAAAAACCAAACTCATAACATATGAAGACCAACATAAATTCTTATACTAAGATATATAAATGAACTGGTTATGTAAATATATATGTGACGGCCCAGAATTTTGAACATTTGAAATTGAAAATATTTAATTGATTTTAAATATTTGAAAGTTAATTTAACTCGAGTTTCAAAAATATCTGTTTATTTGGCAATTAAATTATTGAATTTAATTATTGAAATTTGGGTAAAATATTAAATCTTCAGTTTTAACTTTGTTAAAAATAATTTGATAGTATGGAAAATTTATATTTACAATACTGAAGATAATGGAAGTTTGAGAATTGAATTTGGAAAGTGAGTTTTTCAGTTTTGAATATATACCGTTTAAATCGATATTTAAAAATTGCCTTCCGAGGCACAGTCTTCAAAATCGACGAAACCAGTTCCATTGGATCCGTAATATTTTATTATTATCGGATTTCAATTTTCGTAGCATTCGGAGTTGTCGTGTGATCGTGCGGTAAGCAAACACGCTAAAATTTAAATCGAAAATTCGATATTATAACTGGTCCAAAAAAATTATCTTCTCCATATAATCGAATTTGGGCTCCGAACCTTTTCCATTGCGTCGGAATAGGGGTTTAACATTATAAATGCCTGGCGACATGTCTCGATTGAAGATCGAGATTTTGAGTTGCGTGATTTTTACGATTTAAATTTAAATTTAAATTTAAAAATAATATATATATTTGATATAATGTTTTCTCAAGGCAATTTTTACACGTTGCTTTCCTTACTAGCACCTGGCAAATGTTATTACACGCGTCTTCGTTTTTATATAAAAAAGACAAGGCGGAGCATTTGAAAATACCAAAACAAAATCTTCTCAAATAAAAATCCCGTTCCCCTCTTTCGTTCAAATTGAAAATCAGAAAAATGGAAAAAATGGCTGAATCCTCTTCAAAATAAATTAAAAATGGTGGTAGCAATCAGAAAAAAATCGAAATCGAATAGCGGTGGTGATGGTTTCGAAGTCACGCTCCTTTTCGATCAATCGAGCACACGATTTTGGGCCGCGATGGCCTGAATCAAGCGAAAACTCGTGTGATGAAGTGAGATTGGTCTCGACCTCGAAGTCATTAGCTAGTATGCACGCACGCTATGGCGACCCGATTTTTTGGACCAGTTGAAATTGCCGAAAAATCGGTCCGTTCTAAGACTACTAATGAAAATTACTAACTAAATACACCATATTTGATAATTATTCAACATTAGTAAATGAGTAGGATAAAATTTCAATTTTACAAGTTATTAGAGTAAACAATTTAATCTACTAGGTGTGCATATATACAAACCAAATACAAATAAATCTAACGCTGCATAACTCTAATAAGAGAAACAGCAATAGCCTGCTAACTCAATAAACATGTCAAATGCAGAATAAAATAGTAAGCAGGAAAAATACAATAACACAAGATAAACAACAGCCATTAATAGATAAAGATGAAAATGTTATATTATTTTAGGGGCTGCATCATTACCACTTGTGACTGCCTATGTACCCCTATCTAATTAGGTACCCAATTAGATACAGGATCAAGCCAACGTAGTTCTCCTACCACAAATAGGACTCTTGAAGCTTACGATGCAACAAAGAAATATGCAATTCCCAAAACTACCCACGTAGGCATAATCTTTAAATTTAGATTTTCAAATCTAATTAATTATCTTTATGGAAATTATCTCTTTGGACTTTATTCTTGAATTCTTATTTCAAAACTTTTGAAATATATATATCCTTTATATTCGAATTATACTTTACTTCGGGATCTTAAATCAAATCATTTTTGAAAAGTTTATTTGGAAATCCCAAATATTGTAATAAAAACATATCAAACCATATGCAACCAGATTGGGTGGTTTCTCCCAATAACAAGGCAACTGCGTCCTAGCCTTCATACAATCGATAAATAAGTATATCACTCTATTCTAAGAGCGGATTATACCAAAAACACATGTCCACTTTTTATTTACGGGTTACTCGAATCATTGGCAACATAAAAAATCATTTTTATATCCCGAAGCGATAAATCATTTCACACTAATATTCGCAAGTCCTTTCAAATCTATAAAAAATTTCATTTTCCAAATCTGTTTAAAAATCATCTTAAAACCATCGGGTTTAGTCCTTGAAATTCTTTCCTTTTTATAAAACATTTTTATAAAACCATTCTTATATAAATCACTTTATATAATATAACTTCAAAATATTCATTACCAAACATTTCTATTTCTTTTAAAGGAAAAACATTTCATAACATTTCCATTTGAAAACCAATTTTCAAAACAATTCATTAAATTGAAGTGAACCAAATATTACCGCTAAACACCTTATAGTCAAATTGTGAAATAAATCACAAGATGTTAGCCTACAATTATTTTCTACCCAGCCCATGCACATGGATAATCAATTGCTCATAAACTGATCGAGCAAAGTCAATAATTAATAAATAATAATCAGTGCTCATAAACAGGTCGAGCCTAATTCAAACAATCAATTAATCAATGAAATAAACGAAATAATAAAAAATAAAAAATTCTTCATTCTATCAAATATTTATAACACTTTAACGGTTTGATATTTATTTTGGAGCATCCGGACTTTCCCTTCGATATGTTTCATCCCTCGCCCAAGTCACCTTGGATCTCACAAACGAAACACATGTACTAGTCGTTTCCGCATACCCCATTAAGTATTTAACTTCTAACTTTTAATTAACCATCCAAACATAATATTGTGCAAGGAAATCAACCATTGTTTTAGAAAATAAAGTAAACAAGCATTCAATAAGATTTTTTAAACAACACTTAATACTTAAAGTTCTTTCAACTTAGCAATGGTTTCAATGAACATAAAATAAGAAATAACTTGCTTTGGATTCCACTCCGTCAAACTTTAAGGCAAGGAACTTAAGATCTAACGCGTACTTCCTACCATGCTTCGGAACCAAATAAAAATAAACCAGAATTCCTCCTTCCTAATGCTTGACCAAGTCTTGAAATGGAGGTGGGCCAAAAGTGTAGAGAAGAAGTGGTAGAGCTTTGAACTTGAATTCTCAAAATTAGATCCGAAAAATAGGTCATCTTCTCTCTTGTTTTTTGACTCTCTTACTCTCAAAATTTAAAAAACTTTAACTGGAAAGTTAATGAAAATTCTTTTCTCTTTAATTTAAAAAAAGAATCATTTGAATACAAGTTGTTCTGAGGGAGATATGATAGAATGAAGAAGAGATATTGTCGGATTGACAAAAATGAAGCCCGAAAATACACTTCAAACAATTGAGTTTCAAGTATAGCAAACCTAAAAACTGAAGAAAGTGATCAACATAAAAGTTGTAGCCACTATAATTTCATATGTTTTGAAAAGAAGAATTTATTAATATGGTTCTGTTATGATTAAGTTATGATCAAAATAAAATAGCCTATTCTCTGGCTTAAAAACAGGGCTTGAAAATGCACTTGAGAGAAGTGGAATTTTGACATATTGATGCTAAGAACTGGATAAAGTTGTCGACATAAAAGTTATAGCCACTGGAAAACTACATGATTTGAAAAAAGAATTTTGTATTTTGGTTCGGTTTTGATGAAGTTATGACTGAGAGAATAAGAGGTAAAATGTGGAGAAAAGAGGAGTTTGATTTGAAGAAAATGAACATTGAGTTCTTTTGAATATTTTATAGATATTTTGACATTATTTCTTTTTAATTTTTTTATATGGCATGGAAGCCATTAAGGTGGATGGGAAGAGGGTGAAGAAGCTTTAGAAAAGAAGAAGAAGAAAAATGTGCATGAAAGGGAAGAAGGGGGTGGATATTTATAGAAAAGAAAGAAGTGGTAAATTTACCAATATGACCTCTTACCAAATTACCAAACTAACCTTACTTTAACCAAAAGCATTCTACACTTTTTCAATACTTAATATCATCTTTTACGTCCTTTCTTTATGTCTTAGTCACTAAAAGATTAAGTAAAGAATATCATAATTATGTTGGCTTGGATTTGATGTGATTTGATGTTTACTTTTTCTTACTTTTGGAAATTCTTACTTACTTTTGCTAATAACTTCTAGAAGTTTTCTAATCTTATTTAGTGAAAGTAAACATGTTTAGTGAATTAATTAATACTTACACTATTTGAATATATGTTCCTATATAAAAAAATAAAGGTGCGACGACGTTGCGACAACTTTTAATCAACAAAACGTTATTTTTTGAAAAAGTTTTTATGGTCATATTTTAACGTTTTAGTTAAACTATTTATTTATGTAAACCAAATTTAAAAATAAATTTGTATAATCCTATTTAAAAATATAAATACTCATAAATACATTAAATTAATTTATTTAACCATTGAAACTTACTTTTCTAAAATCAGCATTTTGTCACTTTTTTCGATATAAGTAAATGTTACTATTTTTGTGCATACTTCTCTTTCTAAATCCTATCTAATATTTTATGAATCATATAACCTTACCTATTTTATATTTAAAATCACTAACTATATTTTAAAGTGGTCAAATTTGGGGTCATTACACGCGCTCACGCAGGTCGACGAGATATTTTGGATTTGATGAGCGGCAGGGCTTCGTGGCCGCGAATTCACGTGAGGCAGCAGGTCTTCATCGTTGCGGTGATGGAATTGGTCATGGCGGCGGCGTGGAGATGAATTAGGGTTTTGGCGTGGGTGTTCGAGCATGCTGCGGGGATGTGTTCCTATTGCTGTAAGGTCCATCGAAGTTCGAACGGCAAAGGCAACTCTGGATGTTAATTCGACAGTCAATTGGGAGGTACATTCCTTGTTTTAACTAAGCATTTAATTTAGAAATCGATTAATAGTACAGTAAAATGATTCTGTTTAATAAAACTGTATGTATTAATTCACATGCATGTTTTAAATTTTAAAACAGTAAATTTACATTTTAAATTTACTAACTCGTTTAAATTACTCTATTTAATTATTCTAAGAAACTAAAAAGGGAATTTTTGGTTTAAAATTAAATTAATAAAATCATTTATTAATTAAATTTATCCAATAGGAATTTAAATGTTCGATTTATTCAAATATTAATAAATTGTATAAACGTTTATACAAGGTCTAGAAATAATGAAAACGAGCTGGGATGGAAATGGATTGCAAAATAAAAGCAAAGGTGAGATCTTCTCATTCAATTAAATATAATTAGAATTTCAATTATTGATTGACTGTTTGGATGTGGTAGTGTGTATATATACATACTAGAGTGATTGATTTCCCGCATTAAATAGCGGATGAGACCCTATGCGCCGCATAATAGCAGATGATATTACATAATCCCATATATCGCGATATTCCACCTCAAAGTGGAATTGGTATTTAATTATTGTACGAACATCTGTGGATGCCGAGAAACAGGTTGGAGGGATCCAACTGGATTCCTCAAACATTTGAATTTTTTCATATGTTGTATGTTGATTTATTAATAATCTGTGGATGATTACGTTTGTGATTGAAATCATTGAAGACCATAGTTTAGCTGAATATACTTTTGGTATCGTAGGATAACAGAAATTAAGAATTGGATTTTTGAAAATTAAAGTAGAAATTTTTTAAGTATTCGTTTTAGAGAATTGGATAAATTTAAAAGAAGAAATTTAAAAGTATTAAAGTTGATTTTTATAATCTTATCAAATTAATTCCAAAATATGGGAAATTTTTTAATAAATGGATTTTTGAGTAATATTGTTTAATAGTTGAAGAATTTATGTAAATTCGGATTTTTAAATAATTTGGGAGAAATAAAGGAATTTATTTTAAAAGAAAGTAAAATTTTGGAAATCAATTTGAAATTTGATTTGGTGTTTGAAGTAAATTTGAAAATCAAATTTGATTTGGTGTTTGAATTAAATTTGAAAATCAATTTGAAATTTGATTTGGTGTTTGAAATAAATTTGGAATTTGATTTGGTGTTTGAAATAAATTTGATAATCAATTTGAAAGTTGATTTGGTATTTGAAAATAAATCTTTTGGAAATCGATATGAAAATTGATTTGGTGTTAAAAGTGAATATTCGAAAATCGGTTTGAAAATTGTATATCAGTGGATATTTTGAAAATTTAAATTCACATTAGGAATTTAAAATGGAAACGAAAATTTAGTATTAAAATAAATATTGATTTATTTTAAAAATGTGGAAAGAATTTACAAATTTGGAATGTAAATTGAAATAAATGGAAAAGGATTTATTAATTGATTTAAATAAACTATTTTGAAATGGAAAGTGTATTTTCCCTGTAAAGCCGAGTATGTTTTCAAAGTAGCTTTTAAAATATAAATTAAAATTTCGAGATTTGGTTTTGAAAGAATATTGTTTGAGAAATTATTTTAGGAAATTATTTTTAAACCTTTGAAGTGAATATTATTACGTTGATTATAGAAGTGGTTATTTTAAAGATTGAATTGGTATTTGATTTAAAAAATGAATATTTTAATGATTACACTTTATCTGAAAAAATTATTTTTAAAATTATTTGGACTTGAGTTTTATATGAGATATTGATATAAAATTTCATAACTAATGTTTTAAATAAAGTGTTTTAAAATAGTTTTAATTTAAATATTTCCAAGTATATATTTTTGGATAAGTGATTTAAATTATTTTGAAGTATTCGGACTCGGAAAATTTTCAGTGGAAATAAACAATATTTGAAAATTTATTCCACGTGCGGAAAAGGTTTGAAATTTGTTTTCAAAGTATTGAAGCGTGAAAATATATCTTGCGAAGATATTTCGAAAATAAATAATTGGGGGAAAATTAATTAAAATCTGGCGATTGTTGTGAATATTGATTGATAGTCAAATAACTGACTTTCTATATTGGCCTTTAAATGGCATTTGAATTTCGATGCGACGGGGGGTGGCACTCTAAACAGTTATCCGTAAACCCCATCGAATCCTTGTGATGGATCTTTTGTTTAAAAGATCAATGTGAAAATTGTTGTGATTTACTTGAAATATGAATGTAACACTTATTTTTAAAATAAGCGCTCATTATTAGGATTAGCCGAAAGAGGACTTTGTGTCATAAAACCCATTCCGAATAGTGATACGATGAAATGAGATTGCTTTTGAAGACGGTGTTTAAGACCGGGTATTTTCGAAAGCCAAAGGATTACCGGTCGAATGTCTCTGCACTTAGTTGCTCCGGTATAAAGATTTTATCACTCTTTGCGATGGTGAGTCCTGACGTGATTAGTGAATATCCGGATTGCAAGGGCTTTTTTCCTTAATTGGAGGAAGTACCTTCGGTTCTGTTCGAACCCGGGAGGGACTTGTATGGATGTGTGTCTGACATTACACTTTGAGATATAAAGTTGGTTTCTATCAAATACATTTCTGTTGGTGGCAGAGAATTTATTCTCTTAGCTTAACACCCTTCTCTGAGATGTACGAGCTCAGAGGTTATATAGTTGATGGTTACTAGTGATATATTCCCAATTTGGTAATGTGGCATGCTAAGTGTTGCTGATCATTTGTTAATCGAAGCATGACTTTTGTAAAAAGTGTAGCTTTGTGGGTGAGAACTCGTCGGATCTCACACCTCGAAAATGGTCAAAATAGGAAGGATGCGACAAGGTTATGGGGGTCGGGCCCTTCAGGGTATGTACATCTCCTTCTAGATAAAAAAGGTATCCGGTATGGAGCCCAGATATTTAATTTATGTATATTTATAAAGTGGTATTCTAGTATGGAGCCCAGATTATTTACTGTGTGGTTGTTGCTTGAGAGGCGTCTCAGATAAAGGTCGGTCTAGATGGGGAGGTGGCATACTCGTGTAGTAGTTACCTAGTTACAGAGGTAACCCGGCCTTATGTTGGCAGAGATCTAGTTAGGTTCTCGGGGAGTCCCTCCAGAGGCATTCCCATGTGGCATAGGAAGTTCCTTAGCCTGACCATTTGTTGGAAATCCAAATAAACAATATGAGCCATGTATGGTTTTAGTTGTATAACCTACGATGGAATATGGCGGTAACCTGCTTTTAAATATGATAGCTATAGTTGGTATACCATAATGTTGGTATGCTCGCTAAGATTTATATTATACATTCGAAATGTTTTCCACACTATGCACTAATGATAATGTTAAAAAGATTTTGCGCATCAAGCATGTTTGACTATCATAAGGAAAAATCTCCTCCAATTGTGAGTTTACATTGTGTATGTGGCAGGAGGCCTTATGGTAGTTTCATTTTCCAAAAGCATAGCAGATTTCTTTTCTTTGTGCAAATAACTGTTTTTAAGATCTCACACCTGTCCCATGACTGACCTGGAGTTTATTGTTTCCTTTCTAAATTCTGGATGCCCATAATTTTCCACAAGGGCAGCCTAGAGTTAGGTTATTAGTTGTACTGAAACGAAGTCAAGAAGTTGCTGTAGAGATCAGAAGGCAAGCTGGATAGCGAGACATATCACTTATACTATGTATTATCCACTGCGTGTGGGTTGTTGCAAGTTCAGTTTCATGTGAGCAAGTTATAATTACTGCCAGTGTTGTATTGTGTTGTTGTAATACTCTGATATTGTATGTATAAACTGATATAGTTCTTTTGTTTAAAGATTATTCATTTATCTATTATATTTTGTTCCGCCGCGAATGTGAGATTCTATTATTGTTTTCGTTTCTTCTTCTTTAACCCTAACGATTTGGTTTTCCGGCATTCGACTATTCGACGTTTGGTACAATGGATAGATCGATGTCGACTTTCGAAAGTCGAAAAAGTGGGTCGTTACTGAGTGGTACCAGAGCATTTGGTTAAGCGACAACCTTGGCTCTGGTGGGGATTACTCATTAGAGATAGAGTCAGTAGTACTCTAGAATGAGGTTGAGTGTAATAATATATATGAGTGCGTATTTGTTAGTGAATATAAAAAAAATTGTTTTACATTGTGTTCACTTATTAGTTGATTGTTTATATATTCTGGTCGGTGCATTTTGGCCAACTATATCGATAGGGGTTTCTAAACTCTTAAACAAGATAAACCGACATAGTATTGTTTTCAAATAGGGTAAATGAAATAATTTTACCCAAATTAACTTCGTATATAAAAGGAAGTAGTCTTTGTAAATTATTCTAGTATATGGTTGCTTGATTGTTAGGAAGTGATAATATTAAATTATTATCATTGTTGTTGAATAAGAAATTGAAATCATAACTAAAGCTAAGAAATAAATTCATTTGTAAATGTGATTCATAATTTGAAATAGAATTCCAGAGAAATATGTGAAAGTGGATTGAAAGGTTTTGAAATTTGAAATTTTGGTAAAAAAATTAAAATCACTTTTTAGTCCGAAATTGATTTTCAAAGTTTTGAAAAAATATGGTGATATTATTTTGGGAAATATTTTTGAATTGAATTTGAAATCCGATGAAATTTGGAATTTAAAATATTTTTGGAAAAATGTTCTGAAGGGATGGAAGCACAAAACTCTTTTCGATCGTTGGAAAACAATTCCCCTAATGATCGCGACACCATCGGTGTTCTTTTTCGAGTTTCCAAAGGAGGAATTGCTACTCGAATATTTTAAATAAAAATTATTTGCAAAAACTGCGTTTGGGTTTTGAAATTCAAAGGATAATTTGAATTGATTCCAAAAATAATTTTGAAATGTTGAAAAGACTCTGTAATCCTATTTAAAATACTTATGGAATCATAAGAGGTTTGATAATTTATTAAATTTGGAAATTTGCTTGAAATGTAAATAAGTTGGAAAACTTATCAACGCTTAAAATTTGAATTTAATTGCAAGATAATTGAACTATGTTGAAATTCAAGCTGAATATTGGAAATTGAATTTGATTTGTGATAAACAAAGTGAAGTGGAAATTTGTCAAGTTAAACCCAATGAAGCAAGGTATTGAAATAAAATTAGTAAGTGAAACTAATTTAAGAAATGACAAATTAAATATGATTTGAAATGAATTGAATTCATATGGAATTGGAAATCAGTTCAATTATAAGTAGATAAAAACCAAAGTGGTGAATTAAAAATAAATATAAGAAGTATATAGAATATTTATATTAAACTTAAGAAATAAACGGTGAAATTCTTAAGTAAAATTTAGAGTTGAAAAAATATTTTAAATCAATAAGTGAATGAAGATTAAACTGGAAATTGTGAAATGGTAATTGTGAATAAGTGAATGAAAAATAAATGCGAATAAAAGAGAATTGATATATCAAATAATCAATTAGAAATAAATACGTAGGATGCACGTATATTACTTTATTCGCATAACGATTTGATCCAGAATTCGAGCACAGAGTTTCGAGATAGTTATATCGATCCGAGTTGGAATTTTTCACTCGATTTTCGACGGGGAACCTGGATATGAAAATTTGGTTGATTCTGGAAATTCTCTATCATTGTTTACAGGTATGCAAGGAGAATGACGGTTTCTGATCAAGAAACCAGATTTGAGTCCGCACTAGGAAGTCGGGTGGACGATACTAGTTCGGAAGTGAAATTGTGTGATCGAGTGAGCGATCAGATTTGATATTGCGTACGGATGATATGTGTGCATCATACGGACTTAAATAAAATAGATATCGAAGTTTTGCAAAGAAATGCGCAAAATAATTTTGAATGTTGTAATTGGATATTATTGTTAAGTAGGATATACAGGTATGTTAAAGGTAAAAGAAATTAATTGCTCGACAAAAAGGTATGTATTTGAATTTCAGTATGAAATTTGATGATTTTCTTGTCTAGCCACTTGGCGTTTTGTTTTCTTCTGAAATCTGGAGGCCCGTTGTAGCATTCTGTAGTCATACCGAGCTAGCCGTGCAAAGGAAATGCTGGCGAAATTTTTCGAAAATCAGGGGGTTAGAATAATTTTAAGAAAAATTTAAAATTTGATTTAAATTTTAACTTGAAGTAAAGTAAATAACGATGTTTGGAAACTATGGAAGATTTGGAAAATTAGTTGAAGTGATAATGGGTCTTCAATAAAAAGATTGTTTTGGGGAAATGATAAGCGGGTTAAGGATCATTCTTCTTAACAAGTATTTTCGAGACGAAATTCTTTTAAGAGGGGATGAATGTGACGACCCAGAATTTTTAACATTTGAAATTGAAAATATTTAATTGATTTTAAATATTTGAAAGTTAATTTAACTTGAATTTCAAAAATATCTGTTTATTTGGCAATTAAATTGTTGAATTTAATTATTGAAATTTTGGTAAAATATTGAATCTTCAGTTTTAAGTCTGTTAAAAA
Organism: Allium cepa; assembly: GCA_030765085.1. Taxonomy (NCBI): domain Eukaryota; kingdom Viridiplantae; phylum Streptophyta; class Magnoliopsida; order Asparagales; family Amaryllidaceae; genus Allium; species Allium cepa. The sequence continues at coordinate 779,225,011 of CM060943.1, forward strand.
TAATTTGATGGTTTGAAAAATTTATATTTACAATACTGAAGACAACGGAAGTTTCAGAATTGAATTTGGAAAGTAATTTGTTCAGTTTTGAATATATAACGTTTAAATTGATGTTTAAAAATTGCTTTCCCAGGGACAGTCTCAGAATTCGACGAAATCAGTTCCATTGGATCCGTAATATTGTATTATTAATGGATTTCAATTTTCGAAGCATTTGGAGTTGTCGTGTGATCGTACGGTAAGCAAACCTGCTAAAATTTAAGTCGAAAATTCGATATTATAACTGGTCCAAAAAAAGCTATCTTCTTCATACGATCGAATTTGGGCTCGGAACCTTTTCAATTGCGTTCGGAATAGTGGTTTAACTTTATAAATGCCTGGCGGCACATCTCGATTGGAGATCGGGATTTTGTGTTGCATGATTTTGACGATTTGAATTTAGATTTAAATTTAAAAATAATATATATATATATATATGTGTGTGTGTGTGTATGTATATATATATATATATATATATATATATATATATATTTGATATAACATTTTCTCAGGGCAATTTTTACACGTTTCTTTCCTTGCTAACACCTGGCAAATGTTATTAGACGCGTCTTCGTTTTTACATAAAAAAAATAAAAACAGGGCCGAGCACTTGAAAATACCAAAACAAAATCTTCTCAAAAAAAATCTTGTTCCCCTCTTTTGTTCGAATTGAAAAATGAAAAAAATGGCCGAAGCCTCTTCTCAAAATAAATAAAAAATGGTAGCAGCAATCAAAAAAAAATCGAAATCGAATAGCAACGGCGATGTTTTCAAAGTCGCGCACCTTGTTGATCAATCGAGCACACGATTTTGGGTCACGATGGCCCGAATCAGGCGACAACTCGTGTGACGAAGTGAGATTGGTCTTGGCCTCCAAGGCATTGGCTAGTATGTGCGCATGCGCGTGCTCTCACAGGTCGACGAGATGTTTTGGATTTGATGAGCGGCAGGGCTTCGTGGCCGCGAATTCACGTGAGGCAGCAAGTCTTCATCCTTGTGGTGATGTTATAGGTCGTGGCGGCGGCATGGAGATGAATTTGGGTTTTGGCCTGGGTGTTCGAGCATGGTGAGGGGATGTGTACCGATTGCTGTGAGGTCGAACAAAGTTCGAATGGTAAAGGCAAGTCTGGGTGTTAATTCGACAGTCAACTAGGTGGTACAATCTTTGTTTTAACTAAGCATTTAATTTAGAAATGGATTAACAGTAAAGTAAAATGATTTTGTTTAATAAAATTGTATGTATTAATTCACATGCATGTTTTAAATTTTAAAACAGTAAATATACGTTTTGAATTTACTAGTTGGTTTAAATTAATCTATTTAATTATTCTAAGATACTAAAAAGGGAATTTTTGGTTTAAAATTAAATTAATAAAATCATTGGTTAATTAAACTTATCCAATAGGAATTTAATTGTTCGATTTATTTGAATATTAATAAATTGCATAAATGTTTATACAAGGTCTAGAAATCATGAAAACAAGCTGGGATGGAAATGGATTGCAAAATAAAAGAAAAGGTGAGATCTTCTCGCTCAATTAAATGTAATTAGAATTTCAGTTACCGATTGACTGTTTGGATGCGGTAGTGTGTGTGTGTGTGTGTGTGTATTGAACTGATTGATTTCCCGCATTATATAGCGGATAAGATCCTAGCGTCGCATAATAGCGTATGATATTTTATAATCCCATATACCGCAATGTTCCACCTCGAAATGGAATTGGTATTTAATTGTTGTGCTAACATATGTGGATGCAGGAAAACGGGTTGGAGGGATCCTACTGGATTCCTCAAACGTTTGAATTTGTTTCATATATTGTGTGTTGATTTATTACAATCGGTGGATGATTATATTTGTGATTGAAATCATTGAAGGCTATAGTTTAGCCAAATATATTTTTGGTATCGTAGGATACCAAAAATTAAGAATTGGATTTTTGAAAATTAAAGTAGAAAATTTTAAGTAAATTCTTTCTAGAGAATTGGGTAAATTTAAAAGTGCAAAAGTTGATTTTTGTAATCCTATCAAATTAATTCCAAAATATGGGAAAAGATTTTAATAAATGGATTTTTGAGTAATATTTTTTAATAGTTGAATAATTTATTTAGAATTCTAATTTTTAAATAATTTGGGAGAAACAAAGGAATTTATTTTAAAAGAAAGTAAATTTTTGGAAATCAATTTGAAATTTGATTTGGTGTTTGAAATGAATTTGGAAATCAATTTGAAATTTGATTTGGTGTTTGAAATAAATTTGGAAATAAATATGGAATTTGATTTGGTGTTTGAAATAAATTTGAGAATCAATTTAAAAATTGATTTGGTATTTGAAAATAAATCTTTGGGAAATCAATATGAAAATTGATTTGGTGTTTGAATGAAAATTAATTTGGTGTTGAAAGTGAATATTTGAAAATCGAATATCAGTGGATATTTGGGAAATTTAAATTCACAATGGGAATTTAAAATGGAAAGGGAAATTTAGTATAAAATTAAATATTGATTTATTTTGAAAATAAGGAAAGCATTTTACAAATTTGGAATGTAAATTGAAATAAATCGAAAAGGATTTATTAATTGATTTAAATGGATTATTTTGAAATGGAAAGTGTATTTTCCCTAGAAAGCTGAGTATGTTTTCAAAGTAGCTTTTAAAATATAAATTAAAAGTTCAAGAATTGGTTTTGAAAGAATATTGTTGGAGAAATTATTTTCAGAAATTATTTTTAAATATTTACAGTGAATATTATTAAGTTGATTATAGAAGTGGTTATTTTAAAAACTGAATTGGTATTTGATTTTGAAACTGGTTATTTTAATAATTACACTTCATCTAAAAAATTTATTTTTAAAATTATTTGGACTTGAGTTTTATATGAGATATTGATATAAAATTATATAACTGATGTTTTAAATAAGGTGTTTTAACGTAGTCTTTATTTTAAATGTTTTCAAGTATATGTTTTTGGATAAGTGCTTTAAATTATTTTGAAGTATTTGGACTCGGCAAATTTTTCAGTGGAAATAAACAATATTTGAAAATTTATTCCATGTGAGGAAAGTGATTTGAAATTTGTTTTCAAAGTGTTGAAGTGTGAAAATATATCTTGCGAAGATATTTTGAAAATAAATAATTGGGGAAAAATTATTTAAAATCTGGTGATTGTTGTGAATATTGATTGATAGTTAACTAACCGACTTTCAATATTGGCCTTTAAATGACATTTGAATTTCGATGCGACGGGGGGTCGCATTCTAAACGGTTATCCGAAAACCACATCGAATCTTTGTGATGGATCTTTTGTTTAAAAGATCAACGTGGAAATTGTGGCGATTTACTTGAAATATGAATGTAACACTTATTTTTAAAAAAAGCGCACATTATTAGGATTAGCCGAGAGAGGACTTTGTGTCATAAAACCCATTCCGAATAATGATACAAAGAAATGGGATTGCATTTGAAGACGTTGTTGAAGACCGGATATTTTCGAAAGTGAAAGGAATACCTGTCGAATGTCTCTGCGCTGAGTTGCTCCGGTATAGAGATTTTATCACCCTTTGTGATGGAGAGTCCGGACGTGATTAGTGAATATCTGGATTGCAAGGGCTTCTTTCCTTATTTGGAGTAAGTTCCTTCGATTTCGTTCGAACCCCGGAAGGACTTGTATGAATGTGTATCTGATATTGCACTTCGAGATATAAAGCTGGTTTCTATCAAATGCATTTCTGTTGGTGGCAGAGAATTTATTCTCTTAGCTTAACACCCTTCTCTGAGATGTACGAGCTTAGAGGTTATGTAGTTGATGGTTACTAGTGATATAATCCCAATGTGGTAATGTGGCATGCCAAGTGTTGCTGATCATTTGTTGATCAAAGCATGCTTTTGTGAAAAGCATGGCTTTGTAGACGAGACTTCGTCAGACATCACCCCCTGGAAATGGTCGAAACAGGAAGAATGCGGCAAGGTTGTGGGGGTCGCGCCCCTTAGGGTATGTACATCTCCTTCTAGATAAAAAGTAGTATTTGGTATGGAGCCCAAATATTTAACTTATGTGGATTTAAAAGTGATATTCTAGTATGGAGCCCAGATTATTTACTGTGCGGTTGTTGGTTGAGAGGTGCCTCGGATAAAGGTCGGCCTAGACCGGGAGGTGGCATACTTGTGTTGTACTTACTTACAGAGGTAACCCGGCCTTGTGGTTGTAGAGATCCGGTTAGGTTCTCGGGGCATCCCTCCAGAGACGTTCCCATGTGGCATAGGAAGTTCCTTAGCCTGACCATTTGTTGGAAATCCAAAGAAACAATACGAGCCCTGTATGGTTTTAGTTTATAACCTGCCATGGAATGTGACAATAACCTGCTATTGAACATGGTATCTATAGTAGGTATACCATAATGGTGGTATGCTGGCTAAGATTTACATTATACTTTCGAAATGTTTTGCACACTATGCACTAGTGATAATATTAAAAAGCTTTTGCATATCAAGCATGTTTAACTATCAGAAGAAGAAATCTCCTCCAATTGTGCGTTTGCATTGTGTGTAGTGGGAAGCCTTATGGTAGTTTCATTTTCCAAATGCATTGCGGATTTTTTTCTTTGTGCAAATAACTATTTTTAGGATCTCACACCAGTCTCATGACTAACATGGAGTTTATTGTTCCCTTTCTAAACTCTGGGTGCCCATAATTTTCCAGATGGGTAGTCTAGAGTTAGGTTATCAGTTGTTCTGAAACGAAGTCAAGAAGTTTCTATGGAGATCAGAAGGCAAGCTGGATGGCGAGACATACCACTTATACTATGTATTATCCGCTGCGTATGGGTTGGTGTAAGTTCAGTTTCATGTGAGCAAGTTATAATGACCGTCAGTGTTGTATTATGTTGTAATACTCTGATGTTGTATGTATAAACTGGTATAGTTCTTTCGTTTAAAGATTATTCATTTATCTATTATATTTTGTTCCGCTGTGAATGTGAGATTCTGTTTTTGTTTCCGTTTCTTCATCATTAACCCTAACGGTTCGATTTTCCGGCATTCGATTGTTCGACATTTGGTATAGTGAACATATCGATGTCGACTTTCGGAAGTCGAAAAATTGGGTCCTTGCAATATGTAACTTATATATATAACCTCTGCAAAATAAATATATACATAGCTATATATAAAAAAAGAGGAAGGATTGGAAAAGGGCTGGAGGAAGTGAGGGTACTGGAGATCGGCCATGACAGTGGCTTTGACGCGTGGAAAAGGAGGGGCCGAAGGGGATGAGTGGAAGGAAGCTGGTGCCGGGTTAGAAGGCGCTTTGACCTACACGAGCTAATGGAAGGATGAGGTCGAATATAGGAAGAGGGAAGGACGCTGATCTCGGCGTAAGCTGGTTGTAGGAGGAAGGAGGTAGTGGGGATGGTCGGCACTTGCTCGTTGGAGGCCGTGGGAAGAGACGCGGCCATGGGGAATGAAGAGGGAAGCCATAGAAAGGTTGTAAAGCAAAGAAAACGAACAGGTGACTGGAAATAAAATATTAAAATGTAACGACCCAACTTTTCGACTTCCGACAGTCGACATCAATATGTCTACTGTATCATATGTCGAACAATCGAATGTCGGAAAATGAACCATTAGGGTTTAAGAAGAAGATTGAAGAAGAAAAAAAATAATAACGGAATCTCACATTCGCAGCGGAACAATATATAATAGATAAATGAATAATCTTAAAAAAAAGAATTATATCAGTTTATACATACATCATCAGAGTATTACAATAACAAAACATGACACAACAGCGAAAAATAAATAACATATACTAGTGATACGTCTCGCCATCCACTTGGACTCCTGATCTCCATCGTATATCTTCCTGACTTCACTCCAGGACAACTGATAACCTAACTCTGGGCTGCTCTTGTGGAAAATTATGGGCACCCAGAGTTTAGAAATGGAAGAATAAACTCCAGGTCAGTCATGAGACTGGTGTGAGATCTTAAAAATAGTTATTTGCACAAAAGAAAGTAAAAAGAAACCCGCTATGCTTTTGGAAAATGAAACTACCATAAGGCCTCCACGCACACACACACAATGCAATCGCATAATTGGCGGAGATTTCTCCTTATGATAGTCAAACATGCTTGATACGCAAATCTTTTTTTTGATATTACTATTAGTGCATAGCGTGGAAAACATGTTGAAAGTATAGTATAAATCTTGGCCAGCATACGTGCCATTATAGTATGCCTACTATAGCTACCATGTTAAATGGCAGGTTCTACAACTAAAACCGTAAAAGACGCATACTGAATGATTGGGTTTCCAACAAATGGTCACGCTAAGAAACTTCCTCACAGAATGGGAACGCCTCTAGAGAGACGCCATGAAAACTTAACCAGCTCTCTACCAACACAAGGCCGTGTTACCTCTGTAACTAGGTAACTAGCTGTCACGAGTATGACACCCCTCGGTCTAGACCGACCTTTATCCAAGGTGCCTCAACAACCAACAACCACATAAATAAATAATCTGGGCTCCATATCAGAATACCAATTTTAAACCACACAAATTAAATATCTTCACTCCATACCAAATACCACTTTTTATCCAAAAGGAGATGTACATACCCTAAGGGGCGCAACCTCCATAACCTTGCCGCATCCTTTCTGTTTCGACCATTTCTGGAGTGTGAGGTCTGACGAAGTCTCATCCACAAAGCTATGCTTTTCACAAAAGCCATGCTTCGATCAACAAATGATCAGCAACACTTAGCATGCCACATTACCAAATTGGGAATATATCACTAACAACCATCAACTACATAACCTCTGAGCTCGTACGTCTCAGAGAAGGGTGTTAAGCTAAGAGAATAAATTCTCCGCCACCAATAGAAATGTATTTGATAGAAACCATCTTTACATATCAAAGTTTAATGTCAGGCATACATCCATACAAGTCCGTTCTAGGTTCGAATGAAATCGAAGGCACCTCCTCCAATTAAGGAAGAAGCCCATGCAAATCCGGATGTCTACTAATCACGGAAATTTTTGACTATTCACGACTTGATCAAATCATCTGCAATAGGCATTTGGATTTTATATATCTTTCGATTCTCCAAGAGAATTCTGATTTATTGGCGAAAAGGCGAAGAAATAGATTTAGCATTCCATTACAATATAATCCAGAAGGAGAGAAAGAATTGTTCGGACTCCCCATCACAAAGTGTGGTATAAATCTCTATACCGGAGCAACTCGGTGCAGAGACATTCGACAGGTAATCATTCCGTTTTCGAAAATACCTGGTCTTCAACACCATCTTCAAAATGCAATCCCATTTCGTCGTATTATTATTCAGAATGGGTTTTATGACACAAAATCCTCTCCCGCCTTAACCGAATAATGAGCGCTTATTTTGAAAACAATTTCAAGTGTCGTTTCAAAGGCTAATATTCATAGTCGGTTATTCAACTATCAATCAATATTCACTACAATCACCAGATTTAAATAATTTTCCAAATTATTTATTTCAAAATATCTTCGCAAGATATATATATTATCACACTTCAACCTTTTGAAAACAAATTTCAAATCACTCTCCCTTTTGTGGAATAATTTTTCAAATAATATTCATTTTCACTAAAAATTTGCCGAGTCCGAATACTTTAAAATAATTTAAATCACTTATCTAAAAAATATATACTTGGAATCAAAAATAAAAGCTATCTTAAAACTTTTTATTTAAACATTAGTTATGAAATTTTATACCAATATCTCATATAAACTCAAGTCCAAACAAATTTTAAAAACAAAATTATTTGATAGAGTATAATTATTTAAACAACCATTTTCTAAATCAAATATCAATTAAATCTTTAAATAATCACTTCTATAATTGACTTAATAAATATTTACTTTAAAGATTTAAAAACAACTTAAGAAAATAATTTCTTTAAAGCATCCTTTTTAAAACCATCCTTAAAATTTTCGATTTATATTTATAAGCTACTTTGAAAACACACATGGCTTTCCAGGAAAAATACACTTTCCATTTCAAAATAATCCATTTAAATCAATTAACAAATCCTTCTTGATTTATTTCAAATTTACTTCCAAATTTGTAAATTTTCTTTCCATACTTTTTAAAAATAAACCAATATTTATTTTTAAAACAAATTTCCTTTCCAAATATCCACTGATATATGATTTTCAAATCGATTCCAAATATTCACCTTCAAACACCAAATCAAATTCCAAATTGATTTCCCAAATTTTTTTTTCAAACACCAAATCAATTTCCAAATCGATTTTCAAAAATTGATTTTCATTTATAAATTATTCCTTTAGTTATCCGAATTTATTTCAAAAATCATTAATCCAATATTCACGCCTTCATTTAGATTTTAAAATCTGAATTTTAAATTAAATTCTTTAACTTTTAAACAATACTAGTCAAAGTCCATTTATTTTCATTAATAAAAATCTTTTTCCTATACTTAGAATTTATTCGATAGGATTTCAAAAATCAATCTTCACCCTTTTAAAATTACTTCTTTTACATTTATTCAATTCTCTAAAATGAATTTACTAAAAAATATTACTTTAATTTCCAAAAATCCAATTTTATATTTCTTGTATCTTACGATACCAAAAATGTATTTGGCTAAACTGTAGCCTTCAATAAATTTCAACCACCAATATAATCATCCACACTAATATAATCATTCACAGATTATTACATCACAACATATGCAAATAAATTCAACGATGTGAGGAATCCAGTTGGATCCCTCTAACCTGTTTCCCTGCATCCGCAGATGTTAGCACAACAATTTAAATACCAATCCACTTCGAAGTGGAATATCACGGTATATGGGATTATATCATATCATCCGATATTATGCGGCGCATACGGTCTCGTCCGCTATATAATGTGGGAAATCAATCACGCTAATATATATATATATATATATATATATATATATTACTATATATACTATCACATCCGAATAATCAATCAATAAATTCAAATTCTATTAATTTCAGTTTGAGTGAGAAGATCTCACCATTAATTATGCATGCAACCCACTTTCATTCCAGCTTGATTTCATGATTTTGGAACCTTGTATAAACATTTATACAATTTATTAATAATTGAATGAATCAAACAATTAATTACCACTTATTTATTTAATTTAACTAATTATTTTATTTAAACTAATTTTCTTTTAACAGAATATTTTCTTATTACCAAAATAATTACATAAGTTAATTAACTAGTAAATTGTATTTTATTTTTATTTTTTTCATATAACAACAGCAGTTTATCTTCCTATGTGTATATATATATATATATATATAAATTACTTTTTTATGAAACTTATTGCTGTATTATTATTTTCTTCTGTAAATAACAAAAAAAATAGTTTTTTCTTTTGTTTATTGAAAAAAACTTTTCTGTATATACATATATTTTAAATTAACAGAAAACAAGAAAAAAGGGAAAAGACAGAAGATACCTCACGTTAGACTCATCGTTGCCGCTGCCTCATCGCCATCGCTCCATCGCAAACCCTTGCCTACGACACGATTCCCAACGCGAGCCTCCGCACCCTAACACATCACCGCCATCGCGACACTCCAAGCCTTGCGTGCGTCTAAACGCCACTGCCTAGCTCGAGCGCAGCTCCGATTTGCAAGCTTCGGTCTTCAATCTCACATCTGCCCTAATCCAATGCGATCGTGAATGACTACTTGCGACCCATGAATTTGACGAACCACTTCCTTACATGCTCGCGCAACCTTGAAATTGAAATGTCTGAAGCAAGAAGGGAAAAACAAAGCCTCGGCTTTGATTCGATTTGACTATGCTTGAATTAATTTGGGGGAACGAGACTTGAATTTAACTGAGGGGAGGGAAAAATTCGCGTTCGAGTTAATTAAATTTTTCTCTGGCTTCGGCCATTATTTTGATTTAAATTTTATTTCTTTCATTTTGTTTTTGTTAACAAAGACGGGTATAAAATTTTGTTCTATTTTTCTTTTAACAGATGAAGAAGAAAAAAAGAAACACTTGTACGTGATTCAAAATGGCAGGGGAACATGTGTAATATGAGGGATGAAACGTGTTGAATATGTCACAGTGTTTTTGAAGGGAAAAACACATGTATATATTATTTAATATTAAATTCAATTTGTCTTGAAATCGTAGCTTAAAATTTTTCATCCTATCGAGGCATGTCGCCACACGTTCATAAGGTTATACCCCTATTTCGAACGTATTGGAGAAGGTTCCAAGCCCAAATTCGATCGTATGGAGAAGATAGCTTTTTGAACCCAGCTATTAAATTAAATTTTCGATATAAATTTCAGCGCGTTTACAATCCGTACGGCCACACTATCACTCCAAATATTACAAAAATTGAAATACGATAATAACACACTATTACGGATCAAATGGAACTGGTTTCATCGAATTTCGATACTTTGCCTCGGAAGGCTATTTTTAAATAGCAATTTAAACGTTATAATTTCAAAACTGAACAAAACATTTCCAAATTTAATTTCGAAGCTTCCATTATATTCAGTATCAGCAATTCAAATTTTACAAGCTTTTGAAATATTTTTTTAACTAGTTTAAAAATCAAGGTTCAATATTTTACCCAAATTTCAATAATTAAATTACCAATCAAATAATGATATTTGAAATTCAAGTTAAATTTACTTTGAATTCAATCAAATATTCTAATTTCAAATGTCAAAAATTCTGGATCATCACATTCTTCCCCCTTAAAAGAATTTCTCTCGAAATTACTAGTTAAGAAGAATGATCCATAACCCGTTTATCATTTTCCCAATCCAAACAGATTTAACAACTTGTCAACCCAAATCTTTTTATTAAAGCCCCATTATCACTTTAATAGCTTTCCAAAATCTTCCATAAATTCCAAACAATATTGTTTTCTCATCAATTCAAATTTAAATTCAAATTCAAATTTTAAGTTTTCAAAATTTTCTCAAAATTTTTCTAACTCCCTAAATTTTCGATAAATTTCGCCAGCGTCTCCTTTGTGCGGCTAGCTTGGTACGACTACAAAATGCCACAACGGGCCCCCAGATTTCAAAAGAAAACAAAAAGCCAAGTACCTAGACAAGAAAATCATCAAATTTCATATAGAAATTTAAATACATACTTTTTGTCGAGCAATTAATTTTAGTTTCCAATTCCCTTTTCTTTTATAACACATGTATATCTTACTTAACAATAATGTCCAATTTCAATATTCAAAAACCATTTTTCACATTTCTTTACGAAAGTTTCAACATTTATTTCATTCAAATTCGTACGATTTACATATACAATTTGGACGCAATATCAAATTCGATTACTCCATCGATCACACAATTTCACTTCCGAACTAGTATCGTCCACCCGACTTCCTATTGCGTACTAGATCTGGTTTCTTGGTCAGAAACCGTCATTCTCCTTGCATAGCCTAAATTATGATAGAGAATTTCCAAAGTCAACCGAAAATCCATATCCAGGGTTTGTCGTCGAAAATCGAGTAAAAAATCCTTACTCATATCGATATAATTATCTCGAAATTCTATGCTTGAATTCTAGATCAAATCATTATGGGAATAAAATAATAAACGTACATCCTATGTATTTATTCCAATTGATTATTAGATATATCAATTCTCTTTTCTTTTATTCACACTGATTTTCATTCCCTTTTCTCTAATTCATATTTATTATTATTTCTATCCACTTATTCACAATCACAATTTTACAACTTCCAGTTCAACCTTCATTCACTTATTAATTTATAATATTCTCTCAACTCCAAATTTTACTAAGGATTTCACCATTTATTTCTTAAGTTCAATATAAATATTCTATATACATCTTATATTTATTTTCAATTCACCACTTTGGTTTATAACTACTTATATTTAAACTGGATCTCCAATTCCATATGAATTCAATTCATTTCAAACCATATTTAATTCGTCATTTCTTCAATTAGTTCACTAGCTAATTTTATTTCAATACTTTGCTTCATTTGATCCCACTTGACAAATTTTCCATTTCACTTAATTTAACTCAATTCAAATCCAATTTCCAATTTACTTATATTCAAATTAATCCAAGTTAAATTCGGTTTCAATTCGAATTTTTCTAAGTTTACTAACTTATTTACATTTCACACTTATTTTAACTTAACTTTTCTTCAAGTTAGATTTTATCCTAATAACTTATAAGTTGCCAGACTCAATTATATTCTACAAATATTTTAAATAGGATTCCAAAGCCTTTCCATCATCCAAAAAAAATCATTTTTGAAATCAGTTATATCCAAAATTCTTTGCATTTCTAAAATCAAATTCAAATTTTGAAAACAATTTCCATTTAAAACAATTTGGCAGCAATTTCTACCCTGGAAACTCGAAAATGAACACCGATGATGCTGCAATAATCACCGAAGTTATTTTCAATCAACCGAAAAGAGTTTATTGCTTTTATCCCTTTAAAATATTTCCAAATATTTTTAAATTCCAAATTCCACCAGATTTCAAATCCAATTCAAAAATATTTCCTAAATAATTTCACCATTATTTTTCCAAACCTTTGAAAATCATTTTCAAGTTCAAGGGAATTTAAACTTTTCACTAAAATTTCAAATTTTCAAATTCTCGACTTCATTTTCAAATATTACTCTGGAATTCCATTTCAAATTATAAATCATATTCACGAAATGAATTTATTTCTTAGCATTTAGTTATGATTTCAATTTCTTATTCAATATCTACACATAAATGGTAATAATTTAATATTATCACTTCCTAACAAATAGGCAACCATATATTACTATAATAATTTACGGAAAGTTATTTCTTTTATATATAAAAATAATCTTGGTAAAATTATTTCATTTACCCTATTCTAAAATAGTACTGTGTCGGTTTATCTTATTTAAGAGTTTAGAAATCCCTATCGATATAGTTGGCCAAACTGCACTGACCAGAATCTATAAACAATCAATCGATAAGTCAACATAATATAAAAAAAATTATATTCACTAAAAAATACGCGCAAATATCTATTAATACACTCAAACTCATTCTAGAGCACTACTGACTCTATCTCTAATGAGTAATCCCCACCAGAGCCAAGGTTATCGCTTAACCAATTGCTCTGATACCACATTGTAATGATCCAATTTTTCGACTTCCGAAAGTCGACATCAATACGTCCACTGTATCAAATGTCGAACAATCGAATGCCTAAAAATCAACAGTTAGGGTTAAAGAAGAAGAAGATGGAAGAAGGAAACATAAACAATGACGGAATCTCATATTCCCAGCAGAACAATATACAATACATAAATGAATAATCTTTAAAACAAAAGAATTATATCAGTTTATACATACATCATCAAAGTATTACAATAACAAAACACGACACAATAGTGGAAAAGAAATAACATATACTAGTGATACATCTCGCCATCCAACTTAGACTTCTGATCTCTAAAGCATATCTTCCTGGTTTCGCTCCAGAACAACTGATAATGTAACTCTAGGCTGCCCGTGTGGAAAATTATGGGCACCCAGAGATTAGAAAGGGAACAATAAACACCAGGTCAGTCATGGGACTGGTGTGAGATCTTAAAAACAGTTATTTGCACAAAAGGAAATAAAAAGAAATCTGCTATGCTTTTGGAAAATGAAACTACCATAAGGCCTCCCTGCATACACACAATGCAATCGCACAATTGAAAGTGATTTCTCCTTATGATAGTCAAACATGATTGATACGCAAATCTTTTTTTTTTGATATTACTATTAGTTCATAGTGTGGAAAACATTTTGAAAGTATAATATAAATCTTAGCCATCATACGTACCATTATAGTATGCCTACTATAGCTACCATGTTAAATGGAAGGTTCTACAAATAAAACCGTACATGGTGTGTATTGAGTGATTAGGTTTCCAACAAATGGTCGGGCTAAGGAACTTCCTCATCAAATGGGAACGCCTCAGGAGGGACGCCGCGAGAACTTAACCAGCTCTCTGCTAACAAAAGGTCGGGTTACCTCTGTAACTAGGTAACTAACTGTCACGAGTATGCCCCCCCTCGGGTCTAGACCGAACTTTATACGAGGCGCCTCAACAACCAACAACCACATAAGTAAATAATCTGGGCTCCATACCAGAATACCACTTTTAATCCACACAAGTTAAATATTTAGACTCCGTACTAGATACCACTTTTTATCCAGAAGGAGATGTATATACCCTGAGGGGTGCGACCCCCATTACCTTGCCGTATCCTTCCTGTTTCGACCATTTTCGGGGTGTGAGGTCCAACGAAGTCTCATCCACAAAGCTACGCCTTTTACAAAAGTCATGCTTTGATCAACAAATGATCAGCAACACTTAGCATGCCATATTACCAAATTAGGAATATATCACTAATAACCATCAAATATGTAACCTCTGAGCTCGTACGTCTCAAAGAAGGGTGTTAAGCTAAGAGAATAAGTTCTCCACCACCAACAGAAATGTATTTGATAGAAACTAGCTTTACATCTCAAAGTGTAATGTCAGACATACATCCATACAGATCTGTTCCGGTTTCGAACGGAACCAAAGACACCTTCTCCAATTAAGGATGAAGCCCTTGAAAATCCGTATATCCACCAATCCCGTTCGGACTCCCCATCACAAAGGGTGATATAAATCTCTATACCGGAGCAATTCGGTGCAGAGACATTCGACAAGTAATCCTTTCTTTTTCGAAAATAACCGGCCTCCAACACCATCTTCAAAATGCTATCTCATTTCGTCGATCATTATTCGGAATGAAATTTATGATATAACCTCTACCGGCTTAACCGAATAATGAGTGCTTATTTTGAAAACAATTTCAAGTGTCATTTCAAAGGCTAATATTGATAATCGGTTATTTAACCATCAAACAATATTCACCACAATCACCAGATTTAAATAATTTTCAAAATTATTTATTTCAAAATATCTACACAAGATATATATATATATATATATATTATATTTTCACACTTCAACTTTAATGGCCCATTTTTCCGTACCCTTTGAATCGACAATAAACCATACATGTCCAACTCAAACTGTACGAATAAGCGGATCATTAAGGGTAGAAAGAAAAATAAGACAGAACATAATCTCACACGAATGGAATAACATGTATTATTTCGATAATAATCTTTACTGCGGAAAATTTTAAATACAATATCAGAGTCTAACCTAAATTTAGCTTAGACAGTTATAAACATCTGTCCTTACAATTGCTGACAAACAACAAATAAAATACACTAAGTACAGCGAGTAATAGAATATGTCCATACGATGATAATGATCTCCAGCTCTCCTCTGGAAACTCCAACCGTCTTCAACTCAACCTGAAACTGCTCGGATCAGACCTGAGTATTAAAAATACCCGGATCAGGCTTGATAAACCAACGTGAGATACTCAAACTTTAAAACGACTATGTTATCAAAACCTTTGAAAAGAATGGAATCTCATAAGACCACACATAAACACGGAAGGGTTTTTACCTTATGATAACCAAAACACTTTATACCAAAATACACCTGATATTATTTTTAATGACATTCTTTTGAAAACATTTGCAAATAAACTGAATCAAATAAGATATCAATATATGGACTAAGTCTAACGCAATATATCCGGACTGGGTCAACGGAATATACTGAACGGAATATATGATGCCATAAAGGGGTAGCTGAAATGTTTGCAAGTCATTACAGCTATTTTAGGAATACAATCAAAACCATAAATCTCGTATTGGGATTGGATTTCCAACATGATAGGAAACTAGTGACCTTTTCTCCGATCCACGCATAACAAACATAGCTCCCACGGTGCCTTAATCGCTTTTCTCAAACTAGTCACTTGGAACTATACTTGCTACACTACAACTGATAACTGGTAGTTCCCTGCTTTTCTCAAGCTAACCACTTTATCCACATGAGGCAAAAAATGCCTTGAGGCCTAGACGTATCTGGTACTTAGGGCTCAGAACATCTAATAACCCAAATCACTACTATCCGAAATATGATCATACATCTGACCACGTAGAATCCCATCATAACCGGGGTGTGAGGCTTGTGAGGCTAGGCTTAATTTCTTCAAAGCCACGCTTTTCATATAAAACCACGCTTTGATCATAACAGGTTCCACTTTGAATGCCACACTGCCATTCCATGCCATACGACTGATTTCTAGAAAAGTATAACTTCCTGAGCTCATATGTCTCGGGAAAAGATGTTAAGCTAATAGAAGTTGCCTTCTCTGCCACCAAATAATATACGTTTATAGAAACAACTCAAATGTAATTTAGAATACAATATCAGACAAACATCCATACAAGTTCTTTTTGGGACTGAACAAAACCGAAGGCACTTTTCTCGGCCATTACTAGGTGAGAAGCCGTTGCAATACAAAAAATCTCCATCACAAGGAGACCACTGCTATAAATAACTTTATAATGGTGGCCAACTAGAGCATGTTCAACAAGCAGTCTTCACGCTATAATGATCCACGGTCTTCAATAGTCATCATCTTCAACATGTCTTCACTTTTGAATGTATACATTGGTTCGAAGTGGTTCCAAATCCGACTCCGGTTCCTTCGAAACCGATCATCGCTTTTAAAAAGATGTTAAGTTCATACATGGATATCAATCATCAATCAATTACTTCATCTTTTATCTAATCAAATATCTTTCTTAGATATATTCTTTTCAAGTAATTCCATTTTCTTTTCAAATGTATATGGAATCATTAAGCCTCATTTATCAAATCATTTGATTTATTAACCCTTTCTTAAATCCTATAAATAATTCCAAATCATTTCTCTTTTACTTAGGAAAACCCTTCCAAATCATTCATTAAATCTTAATCAAAGATTTCTTATATTCAAGTTATAACTTTTAACTTAGGGAAAATATTCCCAAATCATTCATTAAATCTTAATCAAAGATTTATTATATTCAAGTTATACTTTTAACTTAGGAAAATATTCCCAAAACATTCATTAAAACTTAATCAAAGATTTTCTTTCGTAACTTCAAATCATATTCATACAAATCAAAGATTTTGATAATAGAGCACTATTGCCATTTTAGATATGGTAAATTTCACATTCAAGGACTCATGGCAAGTTTCACATCCAGGGACTAATGGCAAGTTTCACCTCCAGGGACTAATGGAAAGTTTTACCTCCAGGGAGTAATGGCGAGTAATCCTACATTATGAATATCTTTGTCTTTTAACGACCTTTGTCTTCAATATGTTTTATTTCAAAAATTAGTTTGAAAGGGGTTTACGGATAGGAATCACCCAAATACGATCACGGTTCCTTTGTACAAATCATCGATAAAAGATGTTAAGTGGTTAAACAACATTCAAAGAGTTGTTTCTTTTCTTTTATCTTGGAAAAACTTAAATATGATCTTTTTAGAGCATCCGGGCTTTCCTTTCAATCTATTCCGCCCCTCGCCTAAGAAAAGAAAACATAGGCCAGGAAAGTTCAGGGCACTGGTTGCTTCATCCCTAACCTTAGTTAAACACCATTTTTTATTTTCCCAGATCTCACAGGTGGGACAAATGTACTAGTTGTTTCCGCATACTCGGTTTGTTAATACATTCAATATTCTTCTTTTTGTTTAAGTGGTATAAACAATTCAACTTAACCATTTATTCAAAGTCTTATTAAAACTTACAAATCATCTTTAAACTACTTAATTATTCTTTTAAAATCATTCACAAAAGATTTAGGAAATAATTGTTGAGTTTAAATCTTCTTTTAAAAAGTCGTAGCAATGGCAGCAGAAAAGTGCCGTGGAAAGTGCTTTATAAGCTTATTTGATTAAAACAACTTTTTAATATTTGAAAATTCATATTTTCTATTCCAACTCTCTTTTAAACCATTTTAATAGATTTATCAAATTTATTTCATATTTTTAAAACATTTAAAAATATCATTTATAAAGAAATTCTTTTTTGGATTCCGAACTGCAGAACTGCGATGTTTTTAGAAAATTGTTTGGACATATTTCAACCTCCACTTGATGAAATCTTGATTTTCTTTCTTCGTTGGAAAACTATTATCATTTTGGACCAAAGAATTTTTATTTCGAAGAAATCCGACTCATAAATCATTCTCTACGTCAATTTGAAGTTACGAGCCGAAATTTACGAACTACAGCTACGCGACGAGCTCGATTTTGACCAATTTTATGAATCGCTTTGGAACTTGTCTGAAACACTTCAAATTTGTTTTAAACCATATTTAAACTTATTTAAAATCATTAAGAGGCTAAATAACTTCCGCAACATATTTTATGGATTTAGTTCTTATTCAATTAACTATGCTTACTAACCATTTCTCTTATCATTTGTCAAACAAGTTATCAACCAAATAAATAATCACATAATCAACCAATTTGCAACCAAGTTATCAATCATTCATTCAACATATTTAAACTTTCAAATCTTTATACTTGAAATAAGTTATGGATTAATTAGTAAATATGAGTACTCACATTTAACCAAATTGTTCACTTCCTACCAACATTCATATTAACAACACTTCACTTAAACTTCAACTAATCAACTTTGAAAAATTCAGCAGAGCTTCCACGACACCTTGAATTTGCTTCTAGCTCCTTGGAATGAAATCAACGACACTTCCTTCTCTTTTTCTTGCTCCGGAGCTTTCCAATATGCTTCCTTCTCTTTATTGGTTCGGCCATACCTATATCCTTGCCTTCCTCCATCATTTCTTCACTTCTTAGATGTTAAATCATGTTTAAATGGTATTCTAAGGTCTTTGGCAATGTTTGGTGGTGTTTGTAGTTGATTTGATATGGTTTTGAAAAAGTTAGTAATCATTTGGAAGAGAAGAAGAAGCCATTAAAGAGAGCTTCAAGGAAGAAGAAGAAGGTAAAAAATGGTGTAAAAGAAAGTGGAAGAATGGTGGTCTTATTTATAGAAAAAGAAATGAAGTGGCAAATTACCAAAATATCCCTTTACCAAATTACTGAAGTAACCTTACTTACTTCTAAAGTAATCTTATTTTTTTTAAACACTTAACATCATATTTCAAATCATTACTTTATGTCATTTTCACTTAGATATTAAGTAAAGTAAGTAATAATGATGTTTCTTTGATTTGATGTTTTACCTTTTGCTTTGAAATGACATTTTTTTTCTTTTTGTGCTTACTTTTTCTTAATTGTTTTCTAGAAGTTTCTAACCTTGTTTAGCAAAAGTAAACTTGATTAATGAATTGATTAATACTTATACTATTTGAATATATGTTCCTATATAAGAAAATAAGGTGTGACGACGTTGCAACAACTTTTAACCGATAAAACATCGTTTTTCGACAAAATGTTTTACGGTCATGTTTTGACGTTTTAGTTAAACTATTTATTTATGTAAACTATATTTAAAAATTGTTAACCTGCCTTTTAGCAAGGCCATGGACAGGCGGATCCAACATTATCGGCTGCTCGTTCATCGAGGCTGGTGTACAATGGAGTTATTTGACTGGATGGATGAATGACGCAACGCGCTTGGAAGATGGAAATTGCATTGGATATAGATGGATCAACTATAATTTGGGTCTAGGAAATTTGGTTCGGTCTAGAAGTAAGAAGTCATTCGGCATTATGATAAGATCATGCCGCTCGGCATTAGTGAGGTGTTTCGGTTCTGGTAGTATGGCTAGGCATTATGGGTCGCTCGGCACCAGGCCTCGCTCGGCATCAAACCTCGTTCGACATTGGACGCCGCTCGACATTGGACCACACTCGACACTGGACATCGTTCGGCATGATGAATCGTTCGGCATGAGGGTCATTTGGCATGATGGGTCGTTCGGCTTAATGGGTCGTTCGACATGATGGGTCATTCGCCTTGATGGGTCGTTCGGCTTGATGGGTTGTTCGGCATCAGGTGCGACTCGGCATTGGGGAGAGGCCATTGTGAATCGGCATTATGGTTTGGCATGGGCCGTTCAGCCTTGATGGGCTCGGGTTATTCAAAGAGCCCAACAACTACCTGGACATGTCTATAAATACAGCGTGTAGAAGTTCAAAAAGGGATCTTCTCTTTTGCTCTCAGACTTTCTATTTTCTAAGGCTAAGGCTATTTTACCACTTTGTAACTGTAATCAATTGTTACAGCAATAAAAGTAAACTTCTGGAGTGGACGTAGGCCGGAGTTAGCCGAACCACTATAAAAATCTTTTATTCTTTACTGCTTAATTTCTATTTTGACTGTTCTTCACATTATAACTCTCTATATGTACTCTATCTGTCATATGCTACTGTTAGTTGTGCTTTCATCTACATTTGGGTGTTAGTGACCAATTTTGGCTCTAATATTTTGGTGCTTTAACTGAGAACGCTAGCACTCAGGGATTTTGATGCTTGGATTTTGGATTGAAAAGCTTGAAAACTCGAATTTTAGGAAGCAATGGCTAGACCACCGACAAGGAAGCAAGCAGCGGAAAGGAGAAATCAGGAAGGAAGTCAAGCGGCCTCTTCTAGATCTAAAGAGGAGCATGCATCCGTCTACATAACCCATGATGACATGCAGGTAATGATGAATTCTATGCAGGAGCAGATGATGAAATGGCAAGAGGAGATGATGTAGACTCTTCTTAGGCAATCTGGAAAATCAGGAATTGTAGGTGCTCAAGTTCTCGGAAGTGGACTAGAGGGACACAACCAGTAGGTGGATGGAGTAATTCAGCAGGGGGCAAACCCAAATCAGCAAACGACTAATAATCCGAATGGACCTAAACTCGGGGGCGCACCCCAGATAATGCTGAACCAGTTCATGGAGGGCTTCCAGCTAACACCACGCAACATGATGCTGGCAGGAATGTAAGAACAAGAGATGAAGAGTATGTACCAGAATTCCCTCGGAGACTCGGGGGGCAACCCTTGACGGACAATGCTGGATTAACCGAGATTATCAGGAGAACTATGCATGGAGGTTCGACCAATAGAGATCTGGAAGGAGTAAACAAGAGTCCGTTCACTCGTGGAATTAGGATAGCTATGAATCTGCCAAATTTCAAGCTACCTAACGTGGAAATGTACAATAGCAAGGCCGATCCAACAGATCACTTGATGAGATATACCAGACATATGGAGGTGCTGGGGGCATCGAAAGAAGTTTAGGCTCAATGTTTCCCTTTATTCTTGACGGACATAGCTGCTATGTGGTTCAGGCAGCTAGAAGAAGGATCTATCGGGACATGGACAAAGTTAGTGGACAGGTTTCTGAAGCAGTTTCGGGTACATATCAAAAGGGTAAAGAATGTAATGACGCTGACATCGGTAAAACAGAGGATGGAGGAATCACTCGAAGCTTTCTTAACTTGGTTCAATGCAAAGGTCTCTTCGGTGGATCGACCGGATCCATCGATGGTCTTAATGGTAGCAGTATCAGGGAACAGAGAGAATTTAGATTTCAAGGTATCTTTAATGCGGGACCGCCAGTAGATCTCGGAGAATTTTTCACGAAGCTGAGAGATTAGGAAGATGCATGCTCAGATGTGAAGTTAAAGGAGGCGAACACGGCTAAGGATGGAGGGGCATCCAGCGGAGGCTTAGAAAAAGATAAAGATAAAGGAAAAAGAAAGTTGGATGACGAATTAGGAAAGGCTAGGAAGCGGTGGAGAGAGAAAAAATTCTCCACCTACACGGGATTGAACGAGACGCTGGAACATATTTATTTAGAGAGTCAGAATCGCCTTCCCTACCGAAGGCCGGCTAGGAGAGAACCCTCCGAACGTGAGAGGGCATCAGGACAACACTGCCTTTTCCACGATTTGGATGGGCATGATACTAACAGCTGCAGACACTTAAAGGACATAATTGAGGAGCATGTAAGGAATGGACAGTTGCGACAATACGTCGAAGCTCGAAATGCAGCAATGGGGCAGGAGCAACCACTGTCTACCTCACACAGTGATGGTACGAGGCACAGGAATGATGGTCAATTGGTTATCAATTGACTGGGATATAATGAAATAAGTAGCAAACTACAGGAAAACGGCCAAGTCACTTACTCATGTACGAGGATGGAGATAGCCCCTAGGCATGCTCTAAGATGATGATAAACCTCGACGCTCTAGTTTGTGAAATCTGCTTTCCCTTTTTTGGCTTTGACATTTTCTTTTTCCTGGTTTGGTTTGAACTTCTGGTTTTGTTTGTTTGTTTCTTGGTTTGGACTTTTATTTGGATGATTGTTTTCTAGTTTGGATATTGGCTTGGATTTTTGATATGGATTTTTTGTTTTCTGATTTGATCTAGATTTTGGATTGGCTTTCGATTGGATTTTTTATCTAGTTTTTGGTAAAAGCTCGTTAGGTATGGATTATACCTGGCAAGGGGTAAGTCGCTTTGTCCAAGCACGGCAAATCGACTTATTCAGGTCGTCGAGTATGGACTATGCTCGGCAAGGGTCCGGAGAGACTAGGATTCGGCCTAGGACTTAGGCCCCATATTATCGGTTACTATTTCAGGTCGTCGAGTATGGACTATGCTCGGCAAGGGTCCAAAGAGACCAGGATTCGGCCTTGGACTTAGGCCCCATATTATCGGTTACTATTTCAGGTCGTCAAGTATGGACTATGCTCGGTAAGGGTCCGGAGAGACCAGGATTCGACCTAGGACTTAGGCCCCATATTATTGGTTACTACTTCAAGTCGTCGAGTATGGACAATGCACGGCAAGGGTACGGAACGAACAGGATTTGGCTTAGGACTTAATCCAGGGCATTACCCAACGTCCAAGGACACTGGACCATGGTCATCAGGTGTGGATTACGCCTGGCAAGAACCCGGAGAGGTTACGGATTTGAATATTGACCCGGAGAGGTCCAGGATTTAGTTATTGGTTATTGGATAAGGATGGATTAGGACTCGGTTGTCGAGTTTGGATGGATATGGAATTGGCTAAGGCTTTGGTTACTGGATTTGGAGTCGAATATCGACTCAGAGTAGTCAAGGACGATGCACTCAGATGATATGGCTATGGACTTCAGATATCGGATTCAAAACTATTCAAAACACACCTTCCAACAGCAAGGCATGTTTTTGGGGACAAGTGTTAACCCGCCTTTTAGCAAGGCCATGGACAGGCAGATCCAACATTATCGGCTGCTCGTTCGTCGAGGTTGGTGTACGATGGAGCTATTTGACTGGATGGATGGATGATGCAACGCGCTTGGAAGATGAAAATTGGATTTGATAAAGATGGATCAACTATAATTTGGGTCTAGGAAATTTGGTTCGGTCTAGAAGTAAGAATTCGTTCGGCATTATGTTAAGATCATGCCGCTCAGCATTAGTGAGGTATTTTTGTTCTGGTAGTACGGCTCGGCATTATGGGTCGCTCGGCACCAAGCCTCGCTCGGCATCAAACCTCGTTCGACATTGGACGTCGCTCGGCATTGGACCACACTCGGCACTGGACATCGCTCGGCATGATGAATCGTTCGGCATGAGGGTCGTTCGACATGATGGGTCGTTCGGCTTGATGGGTTGTTCGGCATCAGGTGCTGCTCGGCGTTGGGGAGAGGCCGTTGTGACTCGACATTGTGGTTCGACATGGGCCGTTCGGCCTTGATGGACTCGGGTTATTCAAAGAGCCCAACAGCTACCTGGACATGTCTACAAATACAGCGTGTAGGAGTTCAGAAAAGGGATCTTCTCTTCTGCTCTCTGACTTTCTATTTTCTAAGGCTAAGGCTAGTTTGCCACTTTGTAACTGTAATCAATTGTTACAACAATAAAAGTAAACTTCTGGAGTGGACGTAGGCCAGAGTTAGCCGAACCACTATAAAAATCTTTTGGTCTTTATTGCTTAATTTCTATTTTGATCGTTCTTCACATTATAACTCTCAACATATAGTCTATCTATCATCTGTGACTGTTAGTTGGTGCTTTCATCTACATCTGGGTGTTAGTGACCAATTTTGGTTCTAACAAAAATGAACTTTTTAATTCTTTAAATAAATTAAAACATGTCTCTTTATATTTTAAAATCATATTTATATAATATCGAAATCTTTAATTTTACGGTGTATGTAAAACTGACAAAATGCGATAAAATTTGGTTGCTTTTGTAAAACGGTTATTAACATACTTATAAGTATTTTAATATACTTTTATTCTCTTTATTAGATGTTTTAAATGATATTTATCTTTTTAAATAAACATTTAAACCTATTTATTTAAGCATTTATTTATTTTTAACAAAACTAAACTTTTGTTGATTTGTTCTAAAATCCAAATTTATGCTTTTTCAATTATCAACTATAAGAATAAATAATTTCTGTATTATTATCTATTATATATAACTTGTCTATTTAAGTTTTAAACCTTTTTAAATTTAAAACAAATGAAATCTCTCATTTTTGAAGTAGCAAAATTACGGGTCATTACATTCTTCCGTACTTAAAAGCATTTCGTCCTCGAAATTACTCAAAACAAAAGTTTGCCCAAAACATTTATCTTCAAACTTAAATCCATATAATATACACAGATCATCCATATGAAATATCTTATTCGATCTCCTATTCGAATACACAACTTTATTTCCAAACTAGTATCGATCCCTCGATCCTCTAGTGCGGACTTTAATCAGGTTCTTTGCTCAGAAACCTTTGCTTTCCTTGCGTAATGCTCAACTATGATAGAAAACTCAAGTATCTAATCGAAAATCCTCATCAATGTTCTTCGTTAAGAATCAATCGATATATCCTTTTTCGAATCGGTGTAAATACCTCAAAGTTCCGAACTCGAATCTTAGATCAAAATTTGTGTGATGAAATAATTTGCATATAACATATGTATTTATTAACCCGCAAAAACTTTCATAAAAACTTTATCTTAAGATCAAACACTTTATAAAGGTGCTTCTTTATATAATTCCTTTAATTATTTATTTCCTTTAACACTAATATTATTTATGAATCATTTCATAAAACTATTACTTAAGTTTATTTCATCTCATAACTTATGTAAATCAATCTTATTTTAAAGACTTAAGTCCAATTCTTAATTACTGTTAGAATTCATTAATAAAACATTTTCTAGGTTATAATTTCCTTTTTTGTTTATGATCAAATTTATAAATTATACTTCTCCAATTTCATTTACTCAGAATATTTCGCAATCCTTTACCAAAAGTTTCACAAATTTCTTAGCTCTGAGTTAGGTATGATACAGAAATTTTCGACTGTCCAAAATCGTCGAGAATCTCGCTTTATCTTATCAATTAGGGATTCCTAATTTATCTTTAGCTTAGACACTTTTATAAAGATTACTAATCAATGATTCACGTTCTTTAATCTAAGAAAATTATATAGATCGAGTAACTCCAAAACAATCCAAGAAACTGAGTACTACCAATAGTATCATATATCCTCTTAACAAGAAGAGTAATACTTAAGAGAAGTGTTTACCATCCAAACACATCTCTTGCCCATTTTTAGTTTATTTTCGAGCCAATCGAATTAGTTGTCATAAAATACCTTTTTTATATTTGAAATAATAGCATTTTCAAAATCCTTTAGAGATTACTTTGTAAAACCTATTTTATAAATTCATTTTATCTTATATTAATTAACTTCATTTAAATTAGCACAATTCTTTTACTCGAATTTAAATTCTCATTCCTTTTATATTTATATTTTTAACAATCTTTTAAATGCATTTTTATCTTATATGTTCTTTCCTTAAACAAAACTTATTATCAAACACCTTATAGTCAAATCATGAAACTTAATTCACAAGGCATTTGTACTTAAACTTTTAAATCAAACAATTGATCAATTTATGATAGTAACTTAACATTATCATTTCTTAATTTATTATTTTGGAATAGGTATTAAAGATCTTAATTACCTTATTAGATTTCTTACTTATCGACAATCTTTATGAAACATCCTATAGTCAAGCTGTGAAATTCTAATCACAAGATGTTCATATTTAAATTTCACTAATCCATATTTCTAACTATACATCTTTTCAAAATATATACTTTATATCAAAATATAATCCTAGGAAAAATTATTTTATTTACCAATCTTTTCAAAATCAGTGTTCGGCTCGCGTTATTCAAGTGTTTAGGAACACTTGTCGATAACAGTGATCAGGCGCATCGATCAGAATCCATAAATCACTCAACAGAAATCAACACAAAACATTTTTATTAGTCACTAACAAATACACGCTCATATATAATGCACTCAAACTCATTCTAAGGTGTTACTAACCCTATCTCTAATGAGTTACTCATCCCAGGGTATTACTAACCCTATCTCTGATGAGTCTTTACCCAACCAAAGCCAGGGTTCTTGCTTAGCCTTCAGCTCTGATACCAAATGTAATGGCCCATTTTTCCGTACACTTTGAACCGACAATAAACCACACATGTCCAACTCAAATTGTACGAATAAGCGGATCATTAAGGGTAGAAAGAAAAATAAAGACAGAACAGAATCTCACACGAATGGAATAACATATATTATTTCAATAATAATATTTACAGCTGAAAAATTTAAATACAATATCAGAGTCTAACCTAAATTCAGCTTGGACAGTCATAAACATCTGTCCTTACAATTGCTGACAAACATCAAACAAAATACACTAAGTACAGCGGGTAATAGAATATGTCCATACGACGATGAAGATCTCCAGCTCTCTTTTGGAAACTCCAATCGTCGTCAACTCAACCCGAAACTACTCGGATCTGACCCGAGTATTAAAAATACCTGGATCAAGCTTGATAAACCAGCGTGAGATACTCGAACTTTAAAATGACTATGTTATCAAAACCTTTGAAATGAAGGGTATCTCATAAGACCACGCACACACATAAACACGGACGGGTTTTTACCTTATGATAACCAAAACACTTTATACCAAAATACACTTGATATTATTTTTAATGACATTCTTTTGAAAACATTTGCAAATAAACTTATTCAAATAAGATATCAATATCTGGACTAAGTCTAACAGAATATATCTGGACTGGGTCAACGGAATATACCGAACGGAATATATGATACCGGATATGGGTAGCTGATATGTTTGTAAGTCATTACAGCTGTTTTGGAAATACAATCAAAACTGTAAATCTCGTATTGGGATTGGGTTTCCAACATGATAGGAAACTAGTGACCTTTTCTTCGATCCACGCATAACAAACATAATTCCACGGTGCCTTAATCGCTTTTCTCAAACTAGTCACTTGGAACTATACTTGCTACACTACAACATATAACCGGTAGTTCCCTGCTTTTCTTAAGCTAACCACTTTATCCACATGGGGCAATAAATGCCTTAAGGCCTAGACGTATCTGGTACCTAGGGTTCAGAACATCTGATAACCCAAATCACTACTATTCGAAATGCGAGCATACATCTGACCACATAGAATCCCATCATAACCGAGGTGTGAGGCTCATAAGGCTACGCTGAATTTCTTCAAAGCCACGCTTTTCATATAAAACCACGCTTTGATCATAACAGGTTGCACTTTGAATGCCACACTGCCATTCCACATCACATGACTGATTTCTAGAAAAGTATAACTTCCTGAGCTCATACGTCTCGGGAAAGGGTGTTAAGCTAAGAGAAGTTGCCTTCTCCGCCACCAACTGATATACGTTTATAGAAACCACTCAAATATAATTTAGAATACAATGTCAGACAAACATCTATAGAAGTTCGTTCTGGGACTGAACATAAACCGAAAGCACGTTCCTCGGCCATTACTAGGCGAGAAGCCCTTGCAATCCGAAAAATCTCCATCATGAGGAGACCACTGCTATAAATTACTCTATAATGGTGGCCAACCAGAGCATGTTCAACAAGCAGTATTCATGCTATAAAGATCCATGGTCTTCAATAATCATCATCTTCAACATGTCTTCACTTTCGAATGTATACATTGGTTCGAAATGGTTTTCGGATAGGAATCATCCAAATCCGACTCCGGTTCCTTCGAAACCAATCATCGCTTTTAAGAAGATGTTAAGTTCATACGTGGTTATCAATCGTCAATTAATTACTTTTTCTTTTATCTAATCAAATATCTTTCTTAGATATATTCTTTTCAAGTAATTCCATTTTCTTTTCAAATGTATATGGAATCATTATGCCTCATTTATCAAATCATTTTATTTATTAAACCTTTCTTAAATCCTAAAAATAATTCCAAATCATTTTCTCTTTGACTTAGGAAAACCTTTCCAAATCATTCATTAAATCTTAATCAAACATTTCTTATATTCAACTTATAACTTTTAACTTGGGGAAAATATTCGCAAATCATTTATTAAATCTTAATCAAAGATTTATTATATTCAAGTTAAACTTTTAACTAGGGAAACTATTCCCAAATCTTTCATTAAATCTTGATCAAAGATTTTTTTTCTTAACTTCAAATCATATTCTTGCAAATCGAAGGTTTTCATAATAAAGCACTACTGCCATCTTAGATATGGAAAATTTCATCTCCAAGGACTAATGGCAAGTTTCACATCCAGGGACTAATGACAAGTTTCACCTCCAGGGACTAATGGCGAGTAATCCTACATTATGAATATCTTTGTCTTTTAACGATCTTTGTCTTCAATATGTTTTATTTCAAAAATTAGTTTCAAAGGGATTTTCGGATAGGAATCGCCCAAATCCGATCACGGTTCCTTTGTACAAATCATCGATAAAAAGATATCATGTGGTTAAACAATATTCAAAGAGTTGTTTCTTTTCTTTTATCTTGGAAAAACTTAAATATGGTATTTTTAGAGCATCCGGGCTTTCCTTTCGATCTATTCCACCCCTCGCCTAAGAAAAGAAAACATGGGCCAGGTAAGTTCAGGGCACTGGTTGCTCCATTCCTAACCTTAGTTAAACACCTTGTTTTATCTTTCCAGATCTCACAAGCGGGACAAATGTACTAGTAATTTCCGCATACTCAGTTTGTTATTACATTCAATATTCTTCTTTTTGTTTAAGTGGTATAAACAATTCATCTTAACCATTTATTCAAAGTCTTATTAAAACTTCCAAATCATCTTTATATTACTTAATTATTCTTTTAAAATCATTCACAAAAGATTTAGAAAATAATTGTTAAGTTTAAATCTTCTTTTAAAAAGTTGTAGCAATGGCAGCAGAAAAGTACTGTGGAAAGTGCTCTATAAGCTTATTTGATTAAAACAACTTTTTAATATTTGAAAATTCATATTAAATTACAACTCTTTTTTAAACCATTTTAATAGATTTGTCAAATTTATTCCATATTTTGAAAACATTTAAAAATATCATTTATAAAGAAATCCTTTTCTGGATTCCGAACTACAAAACCGCGATGTTTTTAGAAAATTGTTTTGGACACATTTCGACCTCTACATGACGAAATCTTGATTTTCTTTCTTCATTGAAAAACTATTATCATTGTGGACCAACGAATTTTTATTTCAAAGAAATCCGACTTATAAATCATTATCTACGTCAATTTGAAGTTATGAGTCGAAATTTACGAACTACAGCTACGCGACGAGCTCAATTTTGACCAATTTTATGAATTGCTTCGGAACTTGTCTAAAACACTTCAAATTTGTTTTAAACCATATTTCAACTTATTTAAAATCATTAAGAGGCTAAATAACTTCCACAACATATTTGTATGGATTTAGTTCTTATTCAATTAACTATGCTTACTAACTATTTCTCTTATCATTTATCAAACTAGTTATCAACCAAGTAAACAATCACATAACCAACCAATTTGCGACCAAGTTATCAATCATTCATTCAACATATTTAAACTTTCAAATCTTTATACTTGAAATAAGTTATGGATTAATTAGTAAATATGAGTACTCACCTTTAACCAAATTGTTCACTTCCTACCAACATTCATATTAACAACACTTCACTTAAACATTAACTAATCATCTTCGGAAAATTCGGCAGAGCTTCCACGGCACCTTGAATTTTCTTCTAGCTCTACGGAATGAAACCGACGGCAATTCCTTCTCTTTTTCTTGCTCCGGAGCTTTCCAACATGCTTCCTTTTCTTTATAGGTTCGGCTATACCTATATCCTTGCCTTCCTCCATCATTCCTTCACTTCTTAGATGCTAAACCATGTTTAAATGATATTCTAAGGCCATTGGCAAAGTTTGGTGGTGTTTGGAGTTGATTTGATATAGTTTTGAAAAAGTTAGTAAACATTTGAAATAGAAGAAGAAGCCATTAAAGGGAGCTTCAAGGAAGAAGAAGAAGGTAGAACGTGGTGTAAAAGAAGTGGAAGAATGGTGGTCTTATTTATAGAAAAGGAAATGAAGTGGTAAATTACCAAAATATCCTTTTACCAAATTACCAAAATAACCTTACTTACTTCTAAAGTAATCTTTTTTTTAACACTTAACATCATATTTCAAATCATTATTTTATGTCATTTTCACTTAGATATTAATTAAAGTAAGTAATAATTATATTTCTTTGATTTGATGTTTTACCTTTTGCTTTGAAATGACATTTTTGTCTTTTTATGCTTACTTTTTCTTAATTGTTTTCTAGAAGTTTTTAACCTTGTTTATTAAAAGTAAACTTGATTAGTGAATTAATTAATGTTTATACCATTTGAATATATGTTCCTATATAAGAAAATAAAGCTGCGGCGACGTTGCACCAACTTTTAGCCGACAAAATGTCATTTCTCGACAAAATGTAGTTTCTCGACAAAATGTTTTACGGTCATGTTTTGATATTTTAGTTAAACTATTTATTTACGTAAACCAAATTTAAAAATGAACTTATAATTCTTTAAATAAATTAAAACACGTCTCTTTATATTTTAAAATCATATTTAAATAATATCAAAATCTCTAATTTTATGGTGTATGTAAAACTGACAAAATACGATAAAATTTGCTTATTTTTGTAAAACGATTATTAACATACTTATAAGTATTTTAATACTCTTTTATTATCTTTATTAGATGTTTTCAATAGTATTTATCTTTTAAAATAAATATTTAAACCTATGTATTTAAGCATTTATTTATTTTTAACAAAACTAAACTTTTGTTGATTTGTTCTAAAATCCAAATTTATGCTTTTTAAATTATCAACTATAAGAATTATAATTTCTCCATTATTATCTATTATATATAACTTGTTTGTTTAAGTTTTAAACCTTTTTAAATTTAAAACAAATGAAATCTCTCATTTTCGAAGTAGCGAAATTATGGGTCGTTACATCAACCTTTTAAAAACAAATTTCAAATCACTTTCCCTTTTGCGGAATAATTTTCCAAATATTATTCATTTTCACTGAAAATTTGCCGAGTCCGAATACTTTAAAATAATTTAAATCACTTATCTAAAAAATATATAGTTGGAAACATTTAAAATAAAAACTATCTTAAATTTTTTTATTTAAATATTAATTATCAAATTTTATACTAATGTCTCATATAAACTCAAGTCCAAACAAATTTTATAAACAAAATGATTTGATAAAGTATAATTATTTAAATAACCATTTTCTAAATCAAATATCAATTAAATCTTTAAATAATCACTTCTATAATTAACTTAATAAATATTTACTTTAAAGATTTAAAAACAACTTAAGAAAATAATTTCCCTAAAGCATCCTTTTTAAAACCATCCTTAAAATTTTTAATTTATATTTATAAGCTACTTTGAAAACATACTCGGCTTTCCAGGAAAAATAAACTTTCCATTTCAAAATAGTCCAATTAAATCAATTAATAAATCATTCTTGATTTATTTCAAATTTACATTCCAAATTCGTAAATTTTCTTTCCACGCTTTTTTAAAAATAAACCAATATTTGTTTTTAAAAGAAATTTTCCTTTCCTTTATAAATTTCCGTTGTGAATTTAAATTTCCAAATATCCACTAATATACGATTTTGAAATCGATTTTCAAATATTCACCTTCAAACACCAAATTAAATTCCAAATTGATTTCCCAAAAACTTATTTTCAAACACCAAATCAATTTCCAAATTGATTTTCAAATTTTTTTTCATTTATAAATTATTCCCTTATTTATCAAAATTTATTTCAAAAATCATTAATCCAATATTCACGCCTTTATTTAGATTTTAAAATCTGAATTTTAAAATAAATTCCTTAACTTTTAAACAAGACTAGTCAAATTCCATTTATTTTCATTTATATAAATCTTTTTTCCTATACTTAGAATTTATTCGATAGGATTTTAAAAATCAATCTTCATCCTTTTGAAGTTCCTTCTTTTGAATTTATTCAATTCTTTAAAATAAATTTACTTAAAATTTTCTACTTAAATTTCTAAAAATCCAATTTTATATTTCTGCTATCCTACGATACCAAAAATATATTCGGTTAAACCATAGCCTTCTATAATTATTCACACCAATATAATTATTCACACCAATATAATCATTCACAAATTATCACATCACAACATATACAAATAAATTCAACACTGTGAGGAATCCAGTTGGATCCCTCTAACCTATTTCCCTGCATCCATAAATGTTAGCATAACAATTTAAATATCAATTCCACTTCGAGGTGGAATATCGTGGTATGTGGGATTATATCATATCATCTGCTATTATGAGGGTCTCATCCGCTATATAATATGGGAAATCAATCACTCCAATATATATATATATATATATATATATATTTATTTATCCACACACACACTATCACATTCAAACAATCAATCAATAAATTCAAATTCTATTAATTTCAATTTGAGTGAGAAGATCTCACATTTAACTATGCATGTAACCCACATTCATTCCAGCTTGATTTCATGATTTTTGAACGTTGTATAAACATTTATATAGTTTATTAATAATTGAATCAATCAAATAATTAATTACCACTTATTTATTTAATTTAAATAATTATTTTATTTAAACTAATTTTCTTTTAACAAAATATTTTCTACTTACCAAAATAATTACATAACTTAATTAATTAGTATATTGTATTTTATTTTTATTTTTTTCATATAACAACAGCAGTTTATCTATAACTTAATTAATTAGTAAATTGTATTTTATTTTTATTTTTTTCATATAACAACAGCAGTTTATCTTCATGTATATACACATACATACATACATACATACATATATGTATATATATAAATTACTATTTTTATAAAACTTACTGCTGTATTATTTTTTCTTCTGTAAATAAGAAAACAACAGTTTTTTTCTTTCGTTTACTGAAAAAACTTTTCTGTATATACATATATTATAAATTAATAGAAAATAAGAAAAAGGGGAAAAGACAGAAGATACCTCACGCCAGACTCATCGTTGCCGCTGTCTCGTCGCATCCCTCTATCGCGAACCCTTACCTATGACACGATTCCCAACGCGAGCCTCCCCAGTATAACAAATCACCGCCATCGTGACACCCCAAGCCTTGCGCGCATCAAGACACCACTGCCTAACTTGAGCGCAGCTCCGATTTGCGAGCGTCGGTCTTCAATCTCACCTCTGCCTTAATCCAACGCGATCGCGAATGACTACGCGCGACCCATGAATTTGACGAACCACTGCCTCACATGCTCGCGCAACCTTGAAATCGAAACGTTTGAAGCTAGAAGGGAAAAACAAAGCCTCAGCTTTGATTCGATTTGACTATGCTTGAATTAATTTGAGGGAACGAGATATGGATTTAACTTAGGGGAGGGAAAAATTCGCGTTTGAGTTAATTGAATTTTTCTCTGGCTACAGCCATTATCTTGAATTGAATTTTATTTCTTTCGTTTTGTTTTTGTTAATGAAGACAGGTATAAAATTTTGTTTTATTTTTTCTTTTAACGGATGAGGGAAAAAACACTTGTACGTGATTCAAAATAGCAGGGGAACACGTGTAATATAAGGGATGAAACATGTTGAATATGGTCATAGTGTTTTTGAAGGGAAAAACACATGTATATATTATTTAATTATAAACTTAAATTCAAATTGTCTTGAAATTGTAGCTTAAATTTTTTGCATCCTATCGAGGCGTCCCGCCAGGTGTTCATAAGGTTATACCCCTATTTCGAACGCATTGGAAAAGGTTCCAAGCCAAAATTCGATCATACAGAGAAGATAGCATTTCGAACCTAGCTATTAAATTAAATTTTTGATATAAATTTCAGCGTGTTTACAATCCGTACAGTCACATGATCACTTCAAATATTACGAAAATTGAAATCCGATAATAACATGCTATTACGGATCCAATGGAACTGGTTTCGACGAATTCCGAGACTGTGCCTCTGAAGGCTATTTCGAAATATCGATTTAAATGATATATTTTCAAAACTGAACAAAACATTACCAAATTCAGTTCTGTAACTTTCATTATCTTCAGTATCATCAATTTACATTTTACAAGCCATTGAAATATATTTTTAACCTGGTTAAAAATCAAGATTCGGTATTTTACCCAAATTTCAATAATTAAATTACCAATGAAACAACGATATTTGAAATTCAAGTTAAATTAACTTCCATATATTTAAATTCAACCAAATATTCTAATTTCAAATGTCAAAAATTTTGGGTCGTCACATAAAACTTGTATATTTTAATAAAAATATTCACAGAACCAAAGTAAGAAAACGAATGG
Organism: Allium cepa; assembly: GCA_030765085.1. Lineage (NCBI taxonomy): Eukaryota > Viridiplantae > Streptophyta > Magnoliopsida > Asparagales > Amaryllidaceae > Allium > Allium cepa. Next base: position 779,259,820 of record CM060943.1, read on the forward strand.
ACAGGAAATAAATTAATGAACCGAAATATAAATCAACCAAAAAATAGAAAAAGCAAACTGCTAAATTAAGAGGATATGTATGGTTAGCTGTTATTGAGTTTAGACACGGTGAGAAAAAAATGGTCATGGGAAATCCAAAAGTCAAATTGCGGAACCGATACAGAAATCATTCCATAGATTTCGCTGTCTACCGGACTTCGAAATTTACAACTGAATATACCATGGAGATCAACATGGCGAGATGATCAAAACGGTACAAAGATATCAATGATACGACCATCTTATCAAAAGTCGATATTCGTTACCAAAAATAGGGGTGCACACAACCTATATTCAACCCAACCTAATCCACCAACCCTACTTAACCCATCTTAATTCGGGTTGGATATGGGCTACAATTTGTAACCATATTATATATGGGTCGGGTGAAATATTTTGATCAACCCAACCCTATTTTAACCCAATTCAACCCTATATAAAAAACTAATTTAATACTAGCCCATGTAAAATCAGGACAGTCAAAATCTAGAATAAAATTTATGTATTCTCAAGTAAATATACTAAAAAGCATATTTGATGTCAGTCCAAAATATATATGATTAACTAAGAGATTTCAAAGAGCATTTTAATGTATTTTGAAATGGAATTCTTACTCTAATATGTAGTGAATTAATTTCATATGATGTACTTTATAATGAAATTCTAATAAATATGTGTTGTAGTGAATCGGTTATATTTAATTTATGCTAGCTAAAATTTGATATTTTAAGTTGAATATTTTAATATTATATTAATTTTTCTTTATGTTTTGATTTTTGTATTAGATTATTGCAATCCAACCCTATTAAACCCGACCCAACCCATACTTCAACCCGACCCGTATCCAACCTTATATAGGGTCGGATACGGGTTATGCTATCTTTAACCCATACCTATACGGGTTGGGGGAAGTATTTAGTCAAACCCGACCTAACCCATACTTTGTGCAACCCTAACCAAAAATGCTGCTAAAATGCCGAAATTAAGATAAACGGAGCAATGGCAGTCCAAATTTGATGAAACACTCGTCTCACTCAGAAGATGATTTACAAATTTATTATATAAAAATATTCAAGTTTGAGAAATATTTTATTATCATCAAATATTAACTGATTTAAATTGAATGAATTTCACAATGAAATAAGCTTTTATATTATCTGATGAAAATTTACCATTTTCTTTGTTTAAGTGAACGTATTCCAAATATCAAATTTTTATTTCCAAATTCAATAATTTAAAATTTCATAAAATTCAGTTTATTACGTTATTAAAACCATTAAAATTCATGGGTCTTTTTACTCTCCCCCACTCAAAACTTTTCGTCCCCGAAAAGGAAGTAGGTAGGAGAATAGAAACAACTAGAAAAAAAAAGATTGAAATACAAAATAAAACAATTAATTTAAAACCATAAAAATTTCATTTATTTTTAAGTTAGTTTATATTCAACTAATTGATTTAAATTTACGGTATTTTCATTCAATTGATTTAATTTCAATTTATTAACTTTATTACAAAATTTCTTTTAAAACCAAATTTATTTTATTTAACTCATTTATTTAATTCATTTGATTTACTTAAGTTAATTCACTTATAATTCAATCTTAACTATTCCTAAATTCATACTTATTTATTCATTATCTTATTATTCAATTATCTCAATTAACATTTTCTATAATCATAAATTAAGTATAACATTTATTATAATCATTTTATTCAACAAATTCTTACTTTTTCCAAATTATCATCCGATTTATTCCACTAAATATATCTTATCACATAGATTAAGTATATTGAAACTTGTTATAACCACTTAAATTTATTTATAATTTCCTTTAATATCATTTTATAATGTATATTACTCAATTACGTATTCAACTTATGAATAATTTAAGTAAGTTATATATGTTGAAATGAAATTGAGTATTATACAAGTAGAGTTTCCAATTCAATTATTTAAAGTTTAAATATTCATTCAAAATTCTGGACTTCAATTTTTTTTTATAATTGAAATCATCCTTTAACATAAAATTTAAGAGTTAAGTTCCGATTCTCTTCAACCATTTAGAGAAAAATGTATACATATATATAGATATATATTATATATATCAAATCTAATCTATAAACATATACTTATATATAAAATACAAAAAGTAGTTCGTGAAGCTGCAGTTATCACCAAACTCGAAAATGGATGTCGATGATGCTGCAGTTATCACCAAACTTATTTTCCAGCGACAATGGAGGAGATTACTGATTTAGAACTTTAAAAATTCTTTGGAAACTATTTCTATTTGAAAATATTTTTTAAATAATATACTCTAAAGTTTTAAAGCCAAATTTTCTAAAATACCAGAAATTTAATTCTTAATCCTCAATTTAAAGTTATTTCAATTCCAAATAAATTTACAAATCATGTTTTATAATTTAATTTATTTGTAGTTTAAAAAACAATAAATGAAAATCAAATATTATCATTTCTAACAACCCATTCATTTAACTATTAATTTTTCAGAACTTATACTTATATATATAATATAATCATACAAAAATTTATTTCATTTAACAAAATTTGAAAATAATATTGTGTCAGTTTGCTCTGCTCAAGTCTTTTGGAATTTCTACCAATAACGTTGATTGGACGAATCGATCAAAACCCCAGATCAACCTTAACAACTCAAACAACACCCTATAAAACATTTTATATTAATAGGAAATACGCTCCCTCACTCGATGATTATAGAATGGATTTTCAGAATAAGGATATATATCTAAATTAGAGACACCCTAATCAAGGAGAATTCTAACTAGAAGATAGGCTTTAAAGGGAGATAAAAAAGATTAGATAATAAAAGAGAAAAGATGGATAAACTTATATAAATCGCGGTCGACCTTAACCGGGTCAACCGTGACTTTAAGAATAAGACTAAGGCAGAATTCAAAGACAAATCGACATTCGATCAAAGAGAATAGAATTCGGGCATAACAAGAGATAGCAGCATCTAAACCGATGATACAGAAATCTTCGGTGAATCGATGCCTGTTGTAAAGGAGTTTCAGCCCTTTATAAATTATTCTAAGATTGGCGGGACCACTGATTCATTACATAGATCAACCGAAATAGAGTTATTGGATACTCCAGAATCAATAAGTGTATGGATAGGGAGAGATAACAATGGATTTCAGAAGGAACGGAAGAGTTCCAAAATACAAAGGAAATCCGAGTCAAAGTGAAGGAACTTAAGCTCAAACAAAGGTGATTCTGTAATTAAATTTACTCTATATACTAAGTTTTGCCTAAAAGCCAGAGCTCTGATACCACATGTAACATCCCAATATTTCATGCGATTCGCATCCACACATATCGGACTTGAATTGCTCAAAATATCATATTGTTAATTTATATTTGGCAAAACTCAGCGTATATAGTAAATAAATCAATCACAGAATCACAGACACAGAGTAATATAACAATGAGCAGCGGAAACAGATGAATAGTAGTTCGTGAAGCTACTATATAAACATAGAGTAATATACAACAGTACTCGAGATACATAGAAGTCTCAATACATAGTCAAATAACAAAATCTGAATATATCACTGGAGTCAACTGAATAACAGAAAGCTGAATAGATAGATGGATCTCAAATCGAAGCTCCAAACTCCAAAGGTGAGTCTCAAATGCTATGATGCTCAGTCTGACCCAAGCATAAAGCAAAACACAAAACATTCGAGTCGGGATTAACATTGTTATATCAATAAATCCAACTCAAGTTAAATATCAACTAAAATACAAGTAACTTAAAGGATGTTTGGGATAACCATCCTCTAAGGATCCATGGAACAATCTACTATGTAGTAATATACGCTATTATAATAATGTCTATAGTAAAGTAAAATTATTAAATTAGCGTGAAGGCGTTAACCATATTCCCCTTAACATAATTTTATATATTCCTATGGTCTATACAATACCGTAAACTCTCCGTAAACTGGCGGCTATCAGAAGGCACTCTATAGGTATGGTACAAAACAAACTCATAGTGTGTTCGATATGGTAGGTGACACGGCACAACCAGGCAATGCTAGGGTAGATATACTAATTACACTTCCGGGCTACTGATAACACATTGCCGCAGCTACCGCCCAACTCGTCCAACACTCTCAAAGTCCGAGTGTGCACCCAATCAATCACAAAGTAATAGAATGGTATCGAAGAAGTGTGTCCGATCGGAGGAGCTACCTCACTTGGCCCGTCAATTGCTCCTGTTTTAGCCACCTTAAGCTAACTCACGGGAGTCAGGTCCACATATATACCTCATATAGAATCAACGCCAAACATCCTCCTTCATTCTGGAATCTACACCGCATACACAGTTGCTAAAGTGGTTTCCGGAATTAGTAGAGAGTATGACAATCCGATCCCGGTCACTTTAACAACCAAACGTTAATATAACACCGTGGTCATTTTATTTCAAATAGTTTATACTTCATATCAAAATATCATATCATTTCAAAAACCATATCAATTCGAGATCATTACACACTTTAAAATGATATACATTTCAAAATCATAACACTTTTCGAAATTATAATTCTTTCAAAATTATAAACCTTTGAAACCAAAACACTTTGGAAATCATAACACTTGGAAATCATAATACTTTAAAAATCATAATACTTTCACTTAACCGTTTAGATATAGGAAATAGTGTATATATAATAAAATAGTTAAAAGTTAAAGCAGTATATATAATAAGTAATTAGTATATTAAAATAGTTAAAAATATAAAATAGTTTATGTATTAAATTAATTAGTATATTAAAAATAGTTATAATTTAAAAATAATTTATATATTAGAATAATTTAAAATAATTTGTAAGTAAAGTATTAATATAGTTATTAATATATTTAAAAATACTTTATATAATAAGATAGTTTTCTAAAATTTCACAAATCGATTTAAATCAACTCGAATTCCAAATAACCAATTTAATTCAAATTCGATTCGTCCATTTCAGTTCAATTCAAGTTTCAATAAACCATATTCAATTTATATCGATTTCGAATGCAATTTTGAACTACAAATTAAACCATTTCGATTTTAATAAATTTCAAAGTTTAAATATTCAAACCTTTACAATAACTAAATTTGAAATTTTCGTTTGTATTTCAAATTCAACTTTACCATTTTCTAATCAATCAAATAATCATTTAAATAATATTACAAATTAAAATAAGACTAAATATCCCAATTTGAATTTAATTAAATTTGAAATTATTCATTTTATCACCTTTAATCAAAATCAAGTTATAAATCATATCTTTAAAATCTCAAATTCAATAAGTTTCTAATCGATTTTTATTTAAGCATAAACGTTAAACAAATGAAATTTCAAATCAATTTCTATTTATCTCCAACCTAAATTTATAAAATTATTATAAAAATCTAATCCAAAACTATAGTTTTAAATAAATACTTAAACATATTATACATAAATTTAATTAAATTTTACTTTACTAAATCTTATTATTAAATCTGTTTTATATTAAAACTTATTTTTATATATTTTAAAATAGTAAATTTATAAGTAAAATCTTAAAACTTAAAATTTCAAAACTAACTTATAAGTTAAAATTTCTCAAAACGTATAATTTTAAAAATCAAGAATTTAAACATATATAAAAATAACATTTATACATGTAATATTCAAAAATCAATATCTATATAAAACCATATATATATATATATATATATATTTCCTTTTTAAAAACTTTGGAAATCTTTTCAATATATATATATATATATATATATATATATATATATGTATGTATGTATAAATATAGACTAATGGTGTCTGTATATAATTTTCTATTATATGGTCAAGTGATACGGATAATTTTATCATTTCAATCTGCAATTTAATTATCTACGGGTATATATCATTTCAAACTGCAATCCAAAATTCAATTCAATGAAAATCGCTTGGGGTTATCATTTCAACCCATAACGGTTTTCTTCTATTCTAAAAGATCGTTTGGTTATGTATCATTTCGACTCATAGGGAATTCTAAATTAACAGAGAACTTGCTGAGTGAGAACAATGATGATTAAAATATAACATATCAACAACAGGTATATATCATCAATAATAGATAAAATACATTATAAATGACATATCATGGTGTCAGATATCATGGGTGAACAACTACAGATAATGGCATATCATATATATATATATAGCAATTTAATAACTAACAACAACATATTTCAATTGTCGTTTCAAATGAAATCAAATTTAATAAATATAAGAATGTTAATCGTGGGTAATTTATCACCTTTCGAGGCTAGAGAGATTTGACAATGAAATGGGTTACGAATCGAAGCACGAATTCCAAAGTAAATGTTGGAAGGAAGTTCGATCTTTTCATGGATCATAAACCTTTGAAACACCTTTTCTCCCAAAAGGATCTGAATTTGAGGCAACAAAGGTGGGTAGAATTTTTGGCATCTTATGATTTGGATATCCTGTATACTCCAGGGAAGGCGAATGTTGTGGCAGATGCTCTGAGTAGGAATGCAGTTCTGTATTTATTGAAAGTTGTTCCATCTCTTTTGGAAAGGATTGCGAGTAAGCAAGGATTGGATAGAAGATTGAGAGGAATTATTAGGAGAGTCAAGAATGGTCAGTGTTCCAGTTTTGAGATTGATGACCAGGGAACTTTGAGGATCAACGAAAGGATTTGTGTTCTCAATTTCAACGATTTGAAGCAAGAATTTTTGTCAGAGAGTCATCGCTCCAGGCTGGTTATCCCCCTAGGGATTTCAAAAATGTATAAGGATATGAAGAGAGTTTTCTGGTGGCCAAACATGAAGAAGGATGTTGCTGCTTTCATGAATGGATGTGCGATCTGTCAGCAGGTTAAAAGGTGATCGACAAAAGACCGTAGGATTGTTGCAGCCTTTGGAAGTCCAAAAGTGGAAGTGGGAAATGACAGCTATGGATTTCTTCGATGGTTTGCCAAGGACTAGAAAGGGAAATAGAGGAATATGGGTAATCGTAGACCGGCTGACTAAGAGCCCCCATTTTATTCCCGTTAAGCCGACCAGAACTGCAGCATCTTTAGCGGAGATTTTCATGAAGTAGATTGTTAGATTGCATAGCGTTCCAGTCGGCGTAGTTAGTGACCATGATCCAATCTTTACCAGTAAATTTTAGGAGGCTCTCTAGACAACTTTAGGTACAAGATTGAGTTTGAATATAGCCTATCACCCCTAGACCGACGAACAAACAGAAAGGCTGAATCGTATTGTAGAGTATATGTTGAAGGCTTGTGTTCTGGATTTCGGTGGATCTTGGGAGGACCATCTGCACTTAGTTGAATTACCGTACAACAATAGTTATCAGGCGAGTATCAAGATTGCACCCTACGAAGCTTTGTACGAGAGGCCTTGTAGATCACCGTCCTGTTGGGTAGAGTTAGGAGACTATCATGTTCTTGGTCTAGATTTGATCCGAGAGGCATCTACGAAGGTAGAGCTAATCAAGAAGAGAATGAAAGCAGCCCAGGATCGCCAGAAGAGTTATGTAGACAAGAGACGGAGGCAATTGGAAATCGAAATTGGAGATTTGGTTTTTGTCAATGTTTCCTCGATAAAAGGAGCAATCAGGTTTGGAAAGATGGGAAAGCTTGCCCCTAGGTACATTGGTCCATTCCGAATGCTCGAGAGTTGGTGATGTATTCTACAGGATTGAATTGCCAGTCCGGATGGTTGGAATTCACAATGTTTTTTCACGTATCTCATCTGAGGAAATACGTGCAGTACCATCTATAGTTTTGGAACTAGTAGTGCAAGCAGATTTAGAGATCGAACCGAATTTATCTGTAGTCAGATAGCCGGTCCAGATAGTTAATCAAGGTGAGAAGCAGCTCAGAAATAAGGCGGTGAAGCTGGTTAAGGTTCAATGGAGTGAGGATCCCAAAGATTATACCTGGGAAACTCTGGATAGTTTTAGGAAAGCTTATCTGAAATTGTGTTTGGATAGCTAGTAATATTTGTTCGAATGAATTGTTTATTTGGATGTTAGTGTATGACTGATATGTAGCTTGGATTGTTTGAAATAAAAAGTTTTCGGATTGTCTTTTGCTTTTAAATTTCAGGGACGAAATTCTCTTAAGGGGGGAGGAATGTGGTATCCCGGAATTTCAAGCAATTAATATGGGATAATCTTTTTTATAAATTATTTAAAATTGGCAAAATTATTGTTTTTTAAAAATAAATAAATAAATATGTGTTGTATATATATGTATATATATAATTAGATTTTAAATTGAATTTGAATTTGAAATTCAAAGATAAATCTATTAAAATAGACTAGATTTAAAAATATACGTATATGATTTTTATTAGTATATTATTAATTTTATATTATTTTCTTTTAAAAGACTTTATAAATATAAATTAAGAAATGTAATAACTAATTAAAGTTTTATAACAACATTTAAAAACTAATTAATACATGAAAATACAAATGTAAGTTAAATATATACAATTTAACAAATGTAAGTTAATTAATACATGCTAATGACAAATGTGAGCTATTTTTAATAAGTGTCGCCGTTTTCTTCTATTTTCTTTTATTTTTAAATCATAAATGAAGTCTACAAATATACATATACTCTCTCTTTCAATCCTTGTGACGCCCCACCTCTATGCTCACAATAACAAAGAGTATTAAAAGAAATACTGTCTGTTATTACGAAGAATAAGGCTGGATAGGAGCGGCCATCCGTAGTTAGGCCTTACACTAGTATTGGTTATCTCTATAGGAGTGGTATATATTTTTATTTCTCATCTCATATTTATTTACTCCCATCGACATACCCAATTCTAGTATAAAACGAACTACGATGGTTCATAATAGTTTAGGACAATATATATAATAATAACACAGATAAAGTAAATGCGGAACACAAATATAATAGAAAGTCTCATATATATATATATATATATATATATATATATATATATAACTGATGTCAGCTGATATACACGTGATACAATACATATGATACAACTACACTGTCGACTCTGCAAGTTACATATACAAGTACATTATCGTGAATAATATACATGGATATACAACAGCCTATACAAATACACTAACTACTAAACATGACGACGACTACTCCATAAGATATGAAGAGACTTCACAGCTCAAGCAGCAACTCAAAGTAAGATATCAACAACCTGTAAATACTCGGTCTGACCCGAGTATTAAATTCAAGAGAAAATAATACACGGGTCAGTCTAATTCAAACTCAGTTGTTAGTGCACAAAAGCAATAATAATTAAATATGAATAGACGACAGTCACACTAAACTCCGTCTACCCAACTCTTCTAGAAGAGAATCGGATAACGGTAAATATAACACGTAATAGTGTTAAACAATAAATCAGCAGATCCAAAATATCAACAAAGATAAGTGAAAAGACTATCAATGAAGATAATTCAAGAAAGCATCAGAATTGCCAAATTAGAAATTAACAACAAAATCCAATTATGGAATAAATAATCAGAAACTTAGAATCTAATTATCGAATAGGTAATTAGACACAACAAAATAATCAAATCAAATCAATTTAACCAATTGAAAAGTTACTTTAAAACATCAAAACCGATTGGCTGCAGTATACGCACGCGTGCACTGCCTCGCCAATACTGTCTATGAAATATGCAGAAGATCGATGGATCAAAAGTAATTAGAATATCAATAAAAGCAATACAGTGTGGCTGCAGTTCACGCTTGCGTGCACCGCCTTGCCACAACAGTGATAATGTACACAACCGGGCACAAGGTCAAACCCAAACAAATTACGGTTCAACTCAGGGGCAACATGAGTGTACAAAGTCAAATAATCAAATATACAACAGAGCTCCATGCAACATATACTTTTGAATGGAGGCAGTGTAACAGGCAAGAGGTTCAAGTGTAAATCCATTATCAAAAATGTAGACTGCCTTACATATGGTCAATACTTCATAAAACAGGTAGACAAACTGTCTCAAGTGGTCAAGACAGCTGCAACTAATGGTCAAACTCGAGGTGTTGGCCAGGTGACGATGCAAGTGCAAGCTACATATAGCACAGAGTGCAAAGGAGATGATCAGTGCATGAATTCATGTAGTGCAACAGGTATGCAGACCAAAGAGCAAAAATATGCTGGAACAAATGCTCAGAGAAACTCAAATGCCCAATAATGAAATCAATTTCACTTAAATAGAAAATGCACAAGAACGTTGTGGCAACAGTTCCAGGCAACAATAACAACTCAAAGGCAAGCTATGTCATGTATGGTACAGTGACAAATTGCACAAACAAGCACAAATGTGCTACAGAGAACATGCTACATGAAGGACATGAAGGCAGTAAAGTGCTGATAGGAAACAAACTACAATCACTGAAATGAGGTGGGTGGCTAACTCAAACATTTGCATGTGATAAATCAGAGTAGTAGAGTATGTATGCTGCAAAAGAAAAATGCAGTTGCAACATGAATGCAATGGTAACCAAAAGAAATGAGGACAAGGCATCAATACAAGTAACAGTTCCCTACAAGTGCACGAATGCAAATGCATATAAACAGTTCAACATGACTCAAAGCATCAGGATATACTACAGGGGTGAATACACATGCATGCACACTGAAATGAAGTGGCAACATCAACAAGTGTACATATGCAATAGGATGCACAGAGCAAGATGGTGCAACAGAGCAGGGTGCCAGCACAACAGCGGTACACAATGATACACATGAAGCTCAAATATACATGCTTTATCAAGATTCAAGCAACAACATGGAAGATCAGGACATCACCACAAACACAAATCAACAGTTGGAATCAAGACTGCAATTCAAAGTCGAGTTTTAGATCAAAGTCCAATTTCAGCAAGGATGGACAGAGCATCTTATACTAAACAGCACAATCCAAAGAAAGTTCACACATATATTCGTACATATATACTTATGCATATACATGGAAGCTCGGGCATGCACATAGCAGTAACGAGCAAGAAGACAAGTATGGAAAGCAACACAAGTGCAGTCATATGTGAGAAGACAAGTCCAGTACAATTAGAAGATATCTTAGGCACGGGTACACAGAGACAAGTATCAGTTTTTATCAAAAATGATGGTAACGACCAAAGTCAATACAGAGTCATGGAATCGCCTACTCAATATCGAGTTAAGTATCAAAATATTTTTACAAAAACCTTGTTTACAAACCCAGTTAAAGACAACTGCCAATTTCAAAACAAACTATTTCATAGTCAAACGAACAGTTTCACAAAATTATGACTGTAGGTTTCGAACCAAAGTCATTGCTGAAATCAACCTAAAAATCAATTGCCAGAAATTCGCAACAAGCAAACCAGGAAAACATCATCACATCCAATCGAATTAACAAATCAAAGTGACCGAAGTCAACTAGGAAGCAGCAATTTCAAAACCGTGGTAAACATGAAATCATGAGTTCGAAATCACAAAATTTCAAAGCAATAGTAGTCAAGAAATCAAGCAACGAAATTCATAATTAAACGAGATTGAATTAAATGTGAGTAATAGAAATCACTCACCTCGTTTCCCCCTGCACGAATTCGAATTGAAACTGAGACCTCCCCGTATCCAAGCGGCAACACTCATCGAATAGCAGCGAACCCTAGTTTTTGAAAGAAGGACGAACTCGAATGAACATTGAAGCAGCCAAACGCTACTCAAGGAGACGAACGATCGACGAGCAAGCAATCAGAATCATCCATCGATCGAGCTACAAAAGTTGGCATCTTTGATTTTATACAAGCCCTAATTTAAAAAAAGAGGAACGAACGAATACTTGGGGCCGCCATTTTTTTTTCTCTCGTCTGTTTAGGGTTGGTAAAGTGAAAAACTGACCAGAGAGATAGGAACGGGTCTTGACTATTATCACTGCCCCAATACACATGAATGTGGCCAAGATTCAAAGCCCACAAACCCTTATCGAATATTTAAAAGAATTTTAACCCATTTTCAATAGAATTCCAACAGATTAAAAACTCAAATTAGCAATTGACAACAATATTAATCGTCTAACGACGATAATAAAATAACAGTGAAATTCCGGGTTGTTACTGACTCCCCTCCTTATAAAAATTGCGTCCCCGCAATTTTCATAATTAAGGTCGTCAATAACAATTATTTTTCTAACATAAACTGGTTAAGCTAGAAAAATAAAGATACAGAATTCAAATGCCAAAGGAATCTTTTAATTTCATAAAACAAATTCACAAATTGCAAAACCGCAAATACCTAGTTACCAAAATGGTAATTAGAAACAACAAATGTCTAATTATCAAAAAAGATAATCAGAATTTTCAAATCAACAAATATTTAATTATCTCAAGCGATAATCAAATTTCAAATCAACAAATATTTAATTATCTCAAGCGATAATTAAATCTCTAATCAATCAAATATTCAACTGTCAAAAACGATAATCAAATTTCAAATCAACAAATATTCGATTATCAAAAACGATAATCAAATCTCAAATCAACAATTATTCGATTATCAAAAACGATAATCAGAAATCAACAAATATTCGATTATCAAAAACGATAATCAAATCAACAAATATCCAATTATCAAAAACGATAATCAGAACTCATATCAACAAATATTCGATTATCAAAAACGATAATCAAATCAACAAATATCGGATTATCAAAAACGATAATCAGAAATCAACAAATCAACAAATATTCGATTATCAAAAACGATAATCAGAAATCAACAAATCAACAAATATTCGATTATCAAAAACGGTAATCAAATCAACAAATATCCGATTATCAAAAACGATAATCAAATCTCAAATCAACAATTATTCGATTATCAAAAAACGATAATCAGAAATCAACAAATCAACAAATATTCGATTATCAAAAACGATAATCAAATCAACAAATATCCAATTATCAAAAACGATAATCAGAACTCATATCAACAAATATTCGATTATCAAAAACGATAATCAAATCAAAAAATATCCGATTATCAAAAACGATAATCAGAAATCAACAAATCAACAAATATTCGATTATCAAAAACGATAATCAGAAATCAACAAATCAACAAATATTCAATTATCAAAAACGATAATCAAATCAACAAATATCCGATTATCAAAAACGATAATCAAATCAACAAATATCCGATTATCAAAAACGATAATCAGAACTCATAACATCAAATATATAATTATCACAAGCGATAATCAGAAACAACAAATATCCGATTATCAAAAACGATAATCAGAACTCATAACATCAAATATCTAATTATCACAAGCGATAATCAGAAACAACAAATATCCGATTATCAAAAACGATAATCAGAACTCATAACATCAAATATCTAATTATCACAAGCGATAATCAGAAACAACAAATAACCGATTATCAAAAACGATAATCAGAACTCATAACATCAAATATCTAATTACCTGCAGATAATTAGATTCAACAAATATCTAGAAACCAATAAAGATATTCTAGAAAATCAACATAAAAGGTGGATCGATCCCAACATATGGCGAGTTTTAGCTACGCCGCACGTGCATCTCATATGGCCGAAGCCTACCAAGTACCATCATCATAATTTTGGCGCCCATCATATGACCCGAAGGTCCAACATATGACCCGAATGTCTGATACTGGTATTTGACCCGAATGTCCATCATATGACCCGAAGGTCCTCATAGTGGCTCGAAAGCACACGAAAATCATCATATATTCAATTAACGATTCCGAAATTAACCGAAATAGCAAACGCACATGTCCCATACCACGTGTTTTACTAAATCGTTTGATTCTCTTCATCGTTTTCTTGAACGTGTAAAATCATCAAAATCATCAAACAGCAAATGTTTCAATTAACGAGTCCGGAATTAACCAAAATAGTAAACGCACATGTCCCATAACCACGTGTTTTACTAAATTGTTTAAATCTCTTCATCGTTTCCTTGAAAGTGCAAAATTGTGTATTCCAAAAATAACATTTCACATTCTCAAACGGACAAGTCCGGAATTAAGCGAATCAGTAAAAGAAAGGGGTCATAATCCTCGATTTTGCTGAAACGTTTAAATTACTTTCTCATTCTTTTGAAAACGCAACTGTAAAAATTCTGAAAACAATTTTATTTATTTTATAAAAGTAATAATTTACATTCTCAAACGAATAAGTCCGGAATAAGCGAATCAGTAAAAGAAAGGGTTCATAGTCCTCGATTTTGCTGAATCGTTTAAATCGCTTCCTCATTCTTTTGAAAGCGCAAACTATAAAATTTTGAAAAACAAATTTTATTTTTAAAACAATTTGCAAATCCGTGATAAAACAGCAACATTAGTGACAATTTCAATAAGAAAATTGTACTTCTCAAAACACCGTAGAAACGGATCTCAAAATCAGCATTGCGGGATAACCGCTTGAAAATCCACTTTAAAATATGACGGATACTGACGTCAAAGCGACAGTAATTTTTAAATGTCAAATTCTCATCTAAATAATTTGCATCAAAATATAATATCAGTGAATTTTCATTCATTAAAATGTCAACAAAACACCGTACTTCAAAACGTAGCACTAGTGTGAAAATCCCATTATAAAAATAACGGCAACAAAATACGTTTCATAACCAAGCATCGGTTCAACGTAAAATTAGTGTAGTAACGTGCAACTCATGTTTGCACGCACACTACTAAATAAACAAAGAAATTACTCAAATATATCTTCAATGAAGATAATTTAAAACAGCAAAAATCTAATCAGCATGCGATTAGTATTAAAGAAAACCAGTATAAATTTTCAACAAATCAAAACCACTGGTTAAACAACATAATGAATTAAATTCATTTTCATATTTTGATTTTTAAATCAAAACAATTATCAGCTGTACTCAGCGAAGCAGTCTTACTGTGTCCGCTACGCACTCTGATAATAGAACACAAATCAATCGAATCATCAAAGTACAATTTCACTTTTATTTTTAAATAAAGCTATTTAAAAAAATTCATCATAATTTCAAAACTTTAGTTTTGACACAAAGCACATATAAAACATCGACAATTAGTTGTAACACATGTTCCATCTAAGTTATGTTTTATATTATGTCCATAAACCCCAAGCTCTGATACCAACTGTGACGCCCCACCTCTATGCTCACAATAACAAAGAGTATTAAAAGAAATACTGTCTGTTATTACGAAGAATAAGGCTGGATAGGAGCGGCCATCCGTAGTTAGGCCTTACACTAGTATTGGTTATCTCGATAGGACTGGTATATATTTTTATTTCTCATCTCATATTTATTTACTCCCATCGACATACCCAATTCTAGTATAAAACAAACTACGATGGTTCATAATAGTTTAGGACAATATATATAATAATAACACAGATAAAGTAAATGCGGAACACAAATATAACAGAAAGTCTCATATATATATATATAACTGATGTCAGTTGATATACACGTGATACAATACATATGATACAACTACACTGTCGACTCTGGAAGTTACATATACAAGTACATTATCGTGAATAAAATACATGGATATACAACAGCCTATACAAATACACTGACTACTAAACATGACGACGACTACTCCATAAGATATGAAGAGACTTCACAGCTCAAGCAGCAACTCAATGTAAGATATCAACAACCTGTAAATACTCGGTCTGACCCGAGTATTAAATTCAAGAGAAAATAATACACGGGTCAGTCTAATTCAAACTCAGTTATTAGTGCACAGAAGCAATAATAATTAAATATGAATAGACGATAGTCACACTAAACTCCGTCTACCCAACTCTTCTAGAAGAGAATCGGATAACGGTAAATATAACACGTAATAGTGTTAAATAATAAATCAGCAGATTCAAAATATCAACAAAGATAAGTGAAAAGACTATCAATGAAGATAATTCAAAAAAACATCAGAATTGCCAAATTGGCAATTAACAACAAAATCCAATTATGGAATAAATAATCAGAAACTTAGAATCTAATTATCGAATAGGTAATTAGACACAACAAAATAATCAAATCAAATCAATTTAATCAATTTAACCAACATGCAATTGACAACAATATTAATCGTCTAACGACGATAATAAAATAACAGCGAAATTCCGTGTTTTTACAATCCTTTTCTATCTTCATCTCAAAACTAAGAAAAATTAAACCTGTAAACAATTTCAAACCAGAAATTAAATCAAAAAATAATCATTTTAAAGCCACAACATTTTCAACTATCTCATCCTGAATCATCAAGCAAATCAATGCAATTTCATCTCAGATTTAAGCAGGATCAACCCAACTAAGCAACTCGACTAAGTTCCTAGTTCAAAAGTCAAAGCATTCTAGTTTATACTTTCTCTGTTCGTTTTTTCTGCTGAGTAAACAAACCAATACTTGTTTTAAATCTGTTGCATGAGATACGAATATGAATAATGATGTGATAATTGTTTGCTTGAGTGGAAATTTGGCTTGCATGTTGTATGAGGATGTTAAGTGTGCATGTCTTCATACATATGCATATCTCTATTTTTATACTGACAGGCTAAAAATCTAAATCAAAAATCAAATTCTCTTCATACATTCTCTAATAGGCTGTGAAATTCAAACAAGATATGTTTTCTTAAACATAAATTAAGATTTAAAAATATATTTAAGTAAGTTAAGTTTGAATATCATCTGGAAAATGGAAAAGACAGTAAAAACTTTGAAAACAGGTTAAATTCAAATAACACAATTCTTTGATTGTCTTATATAATCTGAATCCCCATCAAAAATCATGAATTTTAAAGGTTAAATCACAATTTTTTGTTTGGGTTTGAGTGTGAAATTAATGGTTGATCAGAAAAGAAACTTTGAGCAATTTATGGTGATCGGATGACTCGGGAGGGTCGAGATCGGTACTGGAGGTAGCTAGGGAGTAGTCGAGCTAAGGAAAAATGGAAGGTGGATTTTTAAACCACCATAGCGGTGGAGAGGCGACGGTGTAGGGTTTAATATCCAATTTTGGTCGAGGCTGGATTTTTGATTATTGTGACGTCTCTGGAGCACCGAACTCGTTTGGAGGTTGGGGAATGGAAGCGTGGTTGGTAGATGAAGGTATGGACGAGGATTTATAGTCGCTGGGGATCGAAAGCATCGACTCGAGGGGGTTTTGGTCGTGTTTTGCTGTTTCAGTTTGATCGTAATGGCTCGATTTTGATTTTGGGTTTGTGATGGAGTTTGGGTGGTCGGAATCAAAGGTGAAGATGGCCAGTGACGTGTTGGAGGTAGCAACGATGATCGGAATGGCTTCGATGATCGGTGCATGTGCATGACGAGGTTTTTGTTCAGTGATTTAGGAAGAAGGGTTGTGTCTCAAGGGAAGGCTCGGGGAAGTGGATGTGTAGCCCGATACTGGTATCGAGTCGTTCGTTCGGGGGTATGTTTTGTTTACAGGTTTAAACTTTAAAATAAGTTAAAAAAAAGAAGATTTTCTCGGGTCTGATCTCGAGTACATACCGGGTTGAACCCAAAGTAATGTTATAATAGTTTTTAAAGGTTTTAATAAAAGCAAGTTTTTAAATTTTTCAAATAAATAAAATTTAAACTATTTCTTAGGTAAAATCTTTTATATAATAAATGTTTTTAAATGATTGGTTTAAGGAAGTTATATAATTTATTTTTATTAAATTAATTAAGTTTAAATTCTTAAGTTATTTTTTTAAACTTAAATTAAATGGTTTAACTAAGTGTAATTAAAAGATAAAATGTATTAAATTTATATGTTTACGATAATTAAATAAAGATAAATGTTTTATTTTAATCTAATTAAGATTTTGGGTAATTATAGATTAATTAAATTAGTGAAGTAATTAAAGAGAAATTAATTAATTAGTAATTAAGGATTAATTAATAAATAATTAAGGGTTATAAATTAATTAATTATAGATTAATTAATTAAGTAATTAGAGATTAATTAATTTGTAATTAAGGATTAATTAATTAATTAATTAATTAATTAGAGATTAATTAATTTGTACTTAAGGGTTAATAAATTAATAATTAAGGATTTATTAATTAATGATTAGGATTAATTGATTATTGATTAAGGATTAGTTAATTGATAATTAAGGATAATTAATCAGTAATTAAAGATTAATTAACTGATTTAGAAAAGTAATTAAAGAATGATTAATTAATTCAAATAGTATGTGATTAATTAAGCATGGTTAGGTGATTAATTCTTAAGTAATTAATTTAATTTGAGTTAATTAAATTAATTATAGTATGGATTAATAAGTTTTTCTTATGGATGATTGATTGTGTTGAATATCTGGATTGATTGATACGTATAGTATGATAATCTGTGATATTCTATGATGCGATATACTTTGGGTATAGATGTGATAAATGTGTGTTATTTATCTGTGATGAATGCTATGTAAATTCAATGTTTTGAATTGAATTAAAAAATTTAAACCTTAAACAACTTGACCTTCAAGACAACGTTTAGAATTCGATGAGATCGGGATCGGATATTAAATTTGACTATCCAAAAACCATATCGATCCAAGTTAAACGATATCAAGTGCAGATCGAGATGAAGTTTCAGAGTGCAAGGGCTATTGTCGTTAACTCCGAGGGTGATTCCAAAATGAGTGTAGCGAGATAGTGCCTTCGGTTTCGTACGGACCCGGAACAAACTTGTATGGATGAATGTTATCGGACCATCGTCAATGGAGGACGATGAGCATTCAAAGATGTGTTCTAAAAATGTAATCATAGCCTCAAGCCTCATCAACTGGGAATGGCTAAAACAGGGGAGGTGCATGCAAGGCTAAGTGGGTAGCACCGAAGTAGGATAAGGTTTTCCCCTGTCTAGAGATCCCTTTTATTCGGCTGTGTGGGCGGTTGTTTGGCCACAACCACGGGGTTGTCTTATTTGGACTATCCAGTAAGGGGTAACTCCGGTTTTGTGTTGCAGGGGATCAGGGTGGATCCTCGGTACGGTGATCTAGACCATGTACTGTGACGGCAGATACCCCATTAGTCCTGCCATTGTATGGAATCCAATCTCCAATAAGTAATCTCGGATTTCATTGTATACCTATGTATGTTGAAATTTAATAATGTAACAATTTCGGCTATGTGTATATTTATTTAAAAACCCTAGACACTATTATAATATAACTGGATTTCCTATCAAATGTTTTGGTTATCGTAAGGGAAAAACATATCCGTGTTTATTTGTGCAGAGTCTTACGAGATACCTTTTAATTCAAAGGTTTTTCAAGTTAAACAACTTAACAGTTTACTACACCAGACCCGTTTCTGACCCGGAGTTTATTTTGTTTTCTTAAACTCTTGGGTACTCAAATTTTATAAGTAGCCAAATGATCAGGTTTAGCTTGACAAATTTTGGATAAGCTTGGAGCTGGAGTCTTGGCATATCTATATATCTATGTCCGCTGTGTTAGAGTCATTTGTCTATTGTATTATGAAATGTAATGGATAGACATGTCTTTACGACTGTCTAATGTGATGATATTGTAACTGTGTAACTCTGATGTATAATGACTATATAGTAGTTATGTGATATATTATATTTTTTCTGTTTTCACTGTGAGATTCTGATATTGTTTAGTTCTTTCTTTCCATCTATTCTTTTTCTACCTATTTCTTTCTTAATGATGATACTCCTTTCTGTGGAATAAAAGGCGGATCATCACAGTTGGTATCAGAGTGCTAGGTTTAGATAATACCTAGGCTTTGGAGCAGTATCTATCTTGAGAGTGCGTACTTGTAATTTTATATATTTATATATATCTATCTAAATTGTTGGGTTACCTGTCCAGGTTGCCAACATGAGTTCAAAAGGAAGGAGAGACAGAGTTGTAGGCAGCACGACTACCAATAATAGAAGAGGTCTGACTGCTAGCGAGGTTGTGAATCCAATGCCGCCTCGAGTAAGATTTGTTGCTTTGTGCAAGGATTTCACCAATCTAGGAAGAAGACCTTTTAAAGGATCGGAGTCCATCATTGAGGTTCAGGCTTGGTTACGCTCATGTGAGCGCATTCTAAGAGTTTGGATCTATCTGATGAGAAAAGGAGAGTGATGGCATCGTGGAAACTTTAAGAGGGAGCTGCAGCTTGGTGTGATGCAGTTACAATGAATATTTCAGAGGACGATATTTCTTGGAGTAAGTTTAAGGAACTATTTAAGGAACAGTTCATACCTACATCTGGGAGGACTCGTCTGTATAGAGATTTTCTGGATCTAAAGTAAGGGAGTATGTCGGTTTCAGAATATGAGAACAAGTTCAATGAATTATCTCGCTATGAACCTGGACTTATCAACACGCCCCTCAAGAAGAATGAGATGTTTGTGTTGGGAATGAGGCCTTAGTTCCACGAGAAGACGACGG
The DNA here is from genome assembly GCA_030765085.1 of Allium cepa. Taxonomy (NCBI): domain Eukaryota; kingdom Viridiplantae; phylum Streptophyta; class Magnoliopsida; order Asparagales; family Amaryllidaceae; genus Allium; species Allium cepa. Next base: position 779,280,390 of record CM060943.1, read on the forward strand.
CTCATCTTAAGGGATCTTTCATGGAGTTGATTGATATGGCATTGAGGTATGAGGAGCTTATGAACGAGAAACCTTTGGCATCTGCAGGAGCACCAAGTGGAACTTCTTCTAATCCAAACAAAAGGAAATTCAACACAAATTGGAAGAAGCAAGGCAAAGGGAAACAGGGAGGCAATAATGGACCTCGTAAGTGTTATGTTTGTCAGCAAGAGGGTCATTTGGCTAAGCAGTGTCCCAGAGATATATCTCAGCAGTAGCAGCAGCGTCAGGGTGGACCCGTTTCCACATTGGTTCAAAAATCTTTGTGTTTCAACTGCCATTAGCCGGGGCACACGGTGAAGACTTGTCCGCTACTTTAGAAGGCCCAGCAGAACAAGGTATTTGCTCTTGAAGGTGGACCATCAACTTCTTCTAAAGGAAAAGGCGTTTTGGAAGGTACTTTTCTCTTAGATGGCAATTTTATTAGAGTTTTGTTTGATTCTAGTGCATCTCTTAGTTTTATTTCTTTGGATTCGGTAGAGAAGTTTCATCTTTCCCCTAGTTTGGTAGACCATCCTATTTTTGTATCTGGTTGTGTAGGGGGAGTAACTAAGTTAGATAAGATCTATAGAGACCTAAGAATTTTTTTATCCGTCTCATAGTTTCTCTTATGACCCATTGTATTAGATTTCAAAGGGTTTGACCTTATTTTGGGAACGGATTGGATGGATAAGTATAAGGCTGTTTTGATTTATAAAGAGAGAATTGTGACTTTGGAAACTGAGTTGGAAAGGATCGCAAAAGTGACTTGCGATAGTTCTGGAGTTCACTTGAGTAATCTTTTGCATAGAATCGAGGCATCTCCAGAAGGCGTAGAATCCATCGAAGTGGTCAGAGATTTTCCGGATGTCTTCGAGGAAGTTAAAGGTTTGCCCCTACATTGGGAGATAGAGTTTTGGATTGACTTGGTTTTGAGAGAAACACCTATGGTTCAGCCCAGTAGAAGAATGGCACCGAGAGAGAGAGAAGCGCTGGTGAAATAGACCCAATATTTCTTAGAGAAAGGTCTAATCCAGCCCAGTTTTTCCAATTGGGGTTCTGCGGCAGTCTTTGCGACCGAGTCGGATAGGTCATTGAGATTCTATGTGGATTACCGAGAGTTGAATAAGGTTACTATTAGGAATAATTATCCTTGCCCCATATAGATGATCTTTTCGATCAACTCCATGGAGCTTCTATTTTCTCCGAGTTGGATTTAGCTTCGGGTTTCCACCAGTTAAGGGTAGCTGAGGACAGTATACCCTTGACTGCGTTCAGGGGACCAAATTGTTTTTATGAGTGGTTGGTTATGCCTTTTGGGCTAACCAACGCTCCTGCTTATTTTGCTGATCTGATGAATCGAGTTTTCCGAGATGTGCTGACTAAGTCTGTGCTTGTGTTCATCGATGACATTCTTGTCTACTTCAAGTCTGAAGAGGAGCATAAGCGACATTTGGAGATAGTTTTGGAGGCTTTGAGGAGGCATGTCCTGAAGGCTAAGTTTTCAAAGTGCATTTTTAGACGTCGGAATTCAGATTTTTGGGCATATTGTCTCTAGAGAGGGTATTTCTGTAGATCCGGCCAAGGTAGCCACTATTCAGGAATGGAAGAAACCGTAGACTCCTACGAAAGTCCGTAGTTTTCTGGGTTTGGCCAGGTATTATAGGAAATTTATCAGGGACTATTCTAAGATTTCTTCACACTTAACCAAGTTGACAAGGAAAGGAGCAAATTTTAAGTGGACCCCCAAGTATGAAGATGCTTTCCTAGATTTGAAGGAAAGGCTGACCAGTGCACATGTTCTAGCTATTCCTGATGGTAAGAGTAAGTTCGAAGTCTACACGGATGCTTGTGGAATTGGATTAGGTGCAGTGCTGATGCAGAATGGGAAAGTGATTGCATATGCGAGTAGGAAGTTGAAGCCACATGAAAATAAGTATGCTATGCATGATCTGGAATTATTGGCCATCGTCTTTGCTTTGAAGATTTGGTGGCACTATCCGTTGGGAGAGAATTTCGAGCTTTTCACGTATCATAAACCTTTGAAATACCTTTTCTCCAAGAAGAATCTGAATTTGAGGAAGTAGAGGTGGGTAGAATTTTTGGCATCTTATGATTTGGATATCCTGTATACTCCAAGGAAGGCGAATGTTGTGGCAGATGCTCTGAGTAGGAATGCAGTTCTGTCTTTATTGGAAGTTGTTCCATCTCTTTTAGAAAGGATTGCCAGTAAGCTAGGATCGGATAGAAGATTGAGAGGAATCATTAGGAGAGTCAAGAATGGTTAGTGTTCCATTTTTGAGATTGATGACTAGGGAACTTTGAGGATCAACGGAAGGAATTGTGTTCCCAATTTCAAGGATTTGAAGCAAGAAGTTTTGTCAGAGAGTCATCGCTCTAGGCTGAGTATCCACCCAGGGATTTCAAAGATGTATAAGGATATGAAGAGAGTTTTCAGGTGGCCAAACATGAAGAAGGATGTTACTGCTTTTGTGAATGAATGTGCGATCTGTCAGCAGGTTAAAGGTGATTAACAGAAGACCTCATGATTGTTGCAGCCTCTAGAAGTCCCAAATTGGAAGTAGGAAATGAAAGCTATGGATTCCGTCGATGGTTTGCCAAGGACTAGAAAAGGAAATGAAGGAATATGGGTAATTGTAGACCTGCTGACCAAGAGCGCCCATTTTATTCCCGTTAAGGCAACCAGAACTGCAGCATTTTTAGCGAAGATTTTCTTGAATAAGATTATTAGATTGCATGGTGTTCTAGTCAACATAGTTAGTGACCATGATCCAATCTTTACCAGTATGTTTTGGGAGACTCTACAGACAACTTTGGGTACAAGATTGAGTTTGAGTACAACCTATCATTCCTAGACCGACGGACAAACAGAAACGCTGAATCGTATTCTAGAGGATATGTTGAGGGCTTGTGTTCTAGATTTCGGTGGATCTTAGGAGGACCATCTGCACTTAGTTGAATTCTTGTGCAATAATAGTTATCGGGCGAGTATCAAAATGGCACCCTACGAAGCTATGTATGGGAGACCTTATTAATCACCATCATGTTGGGAGTGTCAGAAGATTGTCTTGTTTTTAGTCCAGATTTGATCCGAGAGGCATCTAAGAAGGTGGAGCTAATAAAGAAGAGAATGAAAGCAGCCTAGGATACCCAGAAGAGTTATGCGGACAAGAGACGGAGGCACTTAGAATTCGAAGTCGGGGATTTGGTTTTTGTCAAAGTTTCCTCGATAAAAGGAGCGATTAGGTTTGGAAAGAGGGGAAAGCTTGCGCCTAGGTATAATGGTCCGTTCCGAGTGCTCGAGAGAATTGGTGCTGTGGCCTACAGGATTGAATTGCCGGTCCGGATGGCTGGAATCCGCAATGTTTTTCACATATCTCATCTGAGGAAATACGTGCACGACCCATTTCTAGTTGTGGAACCAATAGTGCAAGAAGATTTAGAGATCGAACTGGATTTATCTGCAGTCAGACATCCAGTCCAGATAGTTGATCCACATGAGAAGCAGCTTAGAAACAAGGTGGTGAAGCTGCTTAAGGTTCAGTGGAGTGAGGATCCCAGAGATTGAACCTAGGGAACTCTAGATAGTTTTAGGAAAGCCTATCCGTAATTGTGTTCGGATAGCTAGTAATGTTTGTTTGAATCAATTGTTTGTTTGGATGTTAGTGTACGACTGATATGTATGCTTGGATTATTTGAAATAAAAAGTTTTTGGATTATCTTTTGCATTTAAATTTCGGGGACGAAATTCTCTTAAGGGGAAGGAATGTGATATCCTAGAATTTCAAGCAATTAATACGTAATAATATCTTTTATAAATTATTTAAAATTGGCAAAATAATTATTTTTTCAAACAAATTAAATATGTGTTGTATATATATGTATATATGTAAGTAGATTTTTAAACTGAATTTGAATTTGAATTTGAAATCTGAAATTCAAAGATAAATCTATTAAAATAAACTGGATTTAAAAATATATGTATATGATTTTTATTAATAGATAATTAGTTTTATATTATTTTCTTTTAAAAGACTTTATAAATATAAATTAATAAATGTAATAACTAATTAGAAATAAATATAAAGTTTTATAAAAACATTTAAAAATTAATTAATACATGGAAACTACAAATGTATGTTAAATATATACAATTTAACAAATGTAAGTTAATTGATACATAAATCAAATTCTCTTCATACATTCTCTTATAGGCTGTGAGATTCAAACAAGATATGTTTATTTAAACATAAATTAAGATTTAAAAATATATTTAAGTGTGATAAGTTTGAATATCATCTGGAAAATGGAAAAGACAGTAAAAACTTTGAAAACAAGTTAAATTCAAATACCACAATTCTTTGATTGTCTTATATAATCTAAATTCCCATCAAAAATCATGAATTTTAAAGGTTAAATCACATTTTTTTAGTTTGGTTTTAAGTTTGAAATTAGTGGTTGATCAGAAAAGGAATTTTGAGCAATTTATGGTGATCGGAGGACTCGGGAAGGTCGGGATCGCTACTGGAGGTGGCTAGGGAGTAGTCGAGCTAAGGAAAAATGGAAGGTGGATTTTTAAACCACCGTGGCGAGGCGACGGTGTTGGGTTTAATACCCAGTTTTAGTCGACGTTGGATTTTTTATTATTGCAACATCTCTAGAGCACCGGACTTGTTCGGAGGTTGGGGAATGGAAGCGTGGTTGGTCGGCGAAGGTGTGACAAGGTTTCGTAGTCGTTAGTGATCGGAAGTGTCGAGTCGAGTGGGGTTTTGGATGATGTTCTATTATACCAGTTTGATCGTAATGGCTCGATTTTGATTTTGGGTTTGTGATAGAGTTTGGGTGTCGGAATCAAAGGTGAAGATGGTCAGTGACGTGCTGGAGGCAGCAACGATGATCGGAATGGCTTCGATGATCGGTGCACGTGCACGATGAGGTTTGTGTGGCAGTGATTTGGGAAGAAGGGTTGTGTCTCGAGGGAAGGCTCGGGGAAATGGACGTGTGGCCTGAAACTGGTATCGATTCGATCGTTCGTGAGTATGTTTTGTTTATAGATTTAAACTTTAAACTAAGTTAAAAAAATAGAGAAGATGATTTTCTCGGGTCTGATCTCGAGTACATACTAGGTCGAACCCAAAGTAATGTTATAACAGTTTTTAAAGGTTTTAATAAATGCAAGTTTTTAAATTTTTCAAATAAATTAAATTTAAACTATTTCTTAAGTAAATTCTTTTATATAATAAATATTTTTAAATGATTGGTTTAAGGAAGTTATATAATTTATTTTTCTTAAATCTTTAAGTTAAATTCTTAAGTTATTTTTTTAAACATAAATTAAATGGTTTAATTAAGTAGTGATTAAAAGATAAAATGTTTTAAATTTATATGTTAATGGTAATTAAGTAAAGATAAATGTCTTATCCTAAATTTAATTAAGATTTTGGGTAATTATAGATTAATTAAATTAATGAAGCAATTAAAAAGAAATTAATTAATTAGTAATTAATGATTAATTAATAAATAATTAAGGGTTATAAATTAATTAATTATAGATTAATTAATTAATTAAGTAACTAAAGATTAATTAATTCGTAATTAAGGATTAATTAATTAAAGATTAATTAATTTGTAATTAAGGGTTAATAAATTATTAATTAAGGATTTATTAATTAATGATTAGGATTAATTAATTATTGATTAAGAATTAGTTAATTGATAATTAAGGATAATTAATCAGTAATTAAAGATTAATTAACTGATTTAGAAAAGTAATTAAAGAATGATTATTAATTCAAATAGTTTGTAATTAATTAATGATTAATTAAGCATAATTAGGTGATTAATTCTTAAGTAATCAATTTAATTTGAATTAATTAAATTAATTATAGTATGGATTAAAAAGTCTTGCTTAAGGATGATTGATTGTGTAGAATGTTTGGATTGATTGATATTTATAGTATGATAATCTGTGATATTCTATGATGTGATATACTTTGGATATAGATGTGAAAAATGTGTGCTATTTTTTTGAGATGAATGCTATGTAAATTCAATGTTTTGGATTGAATTAAATTATTTAAACCTTAAACAACTTGACCTTTAAGGCGGCGTTTGGCTTCCAATGAGACTGGGATCGGATATCAAATTTGATTATCCGGAAACCACATCGATCCAAGTTAAACGATAGGTCATGAAATCTCAAGTGAAGATCGAGATGAAGTTTCAGAGTGCAAGGGCTATTATCGTTAACTCTGAGGGTGATTCCAAAATGAGTGTAGCGAGATAGTGCCTTCCGTTTCATTTGCACCCGGAATGAACTTATATGGATGAATGCTATCAGACCATCGTCAATGGAGGACAATGAGCATTCCAAGATGTGTCCTAAAAAGGTAATCGTAGTCTCAAGCCTCATCAACTGGGAATGGCTAAAACAAGGGAGGTGCACGCAAGGCTAAGTGGGTAGCACCCAAGTAAGATAAGATTTTCCCACGTCTAGAGGTCCCTTTTATTCGGCTCTGTGGGTGGTTGTTTGGCCACAACCATGAGGTTGTCTTATTCGGACTATCCAGTAAGAGGTAGCTCCGGCTTTGCATTGCAGGGGATCAGGGTGGATCCTCGATACGGTGATCTAGACCACGTACTGTGATGGGCAGTATCCCGGTAGCCCTGCCATTGTATGGAATCCAATTTCCAATAGGTGATTTCGGATTTGGTTGTATACCAATGTATGCTGGAATTTAATAGTGTAACAATTTCGGCTATGTGAATATTTATTTGAAAACCATAGACACCTATTGGACTCGGATAAGGTTTAAATGTATGCTGGACTTGTCCGTGTTTATTTGCGGAGAGTCTTACGAGATACCTTTTATTTCAAAGGTTTTTCAAGTTAAACGACTTAACAGTTTACTCACACCAGACCCATGTCTGACCCGAAGTTAATTCTGTTTTCTTAAACTCTTGGGTACTCAAATTTTTATGAGTAGCCAAGTGATCAGGTTTGGCTTGACGAATTTTGGAAAAGCTTGGAGTTGGGTCTTGGCGTATCTATATATCTATTTCCGCTGTGTTGGAGTCTTTTATCTGTTGTATTTTGAAATGTAATGGATTGGCAGGTCTTTACGACAATCTAATGTTATGATATTATAACTATGTAACTCTAATGTATAATGACTATGTAATAGTTATGTGATATATTATAATTTTTTTTCGTTTCTGCTATGAGATTTGATATTGTTTAGTTCTTTCTTCGTATCTGTTCTTTTTCTACCTATTTCTTTCTTAATGATTATACATCTTTCTGTGGAATGAAAGGAGGGTCATCACAACAAACCAAGATTGTCACAAATTTGACGAACAAAACCGATAAATAGGAATCGATGAAACAAAACAGAATCAGCTTGGAATGAACTGAAACGAAATGACTGATATATATATATATATATGTTGAAACTAATATTTAATTTAGAAATACACATTTAGAATATCCTCTACATATTAAAATTTAAAAATCGATATTCAATTTAGAAAATGTATAAATAAAAAAAATTAAAATATTAATATGCATTTAAATTTCAAAAACAACACATATCAAAACTGTTATATATATATATACGGTCAAATATAAGAGGACCAACTTTATACTATTCAATATTTTATTATACGAATCAATAAAAAATACTTCATTATAAACTCAAACAGACCATTTATAATCTCTTATACAATAACATGAGATATATGACTTATATAACCCAATACTGAAACATACATAATAATGCAACATGCATATAGTGGACTTATGAAATATAATATGGCTTTTATATATACGAGTATATATGCACGTCCAGATAGGCATGCATTTAATCACAAGGTGCATGCATTTATAGTTGCGCCCCCCTGAAGTAGATTTGACAGTATCATTGCCAGCATAAACCAAACCTAAATCACCGTTCAAGAAGACCAAAACAATTGAAGAACGATCATAGAACCAATTTTTTTGTAATGCTAAAGTTTTATCATTCGTTTCTTTTGTTTGGTTCATTTTATACTACTGGAAATAGAAATAATACTTGTACTTATACTGCATATGCACTTTTAGCTAATGTGCGCTGTAAGCAAAAATGTATCTAAACACATCATCACTTCACAACATGGCTTCACCTCCTTTATTTATTAATAGCGGGAATTCAACGAATAGGATTTACAACGTGGTTTTTGAAATTTCAAAGTTGAAAGGTAATCCTGATGTACAACCATGTTTATATTTTTAAATTTGAAAGGTAGCTTCCAAGTAGTTATTATTATGCTCAGTTTGAGATGCATCACTTTTGAAACAATGAAACTGTTCGTGACTTAATCTGACATTGTTTCCATAAGTATCTATCAATGTATTTTCAGCCTTGTAAACGGTCGGACATGGATTCAGATAGTGTCATATCTGTATATTCAAAATCATTTTCGGATATTAGATATTTGTATCCGTGGATGTGGATGGATATCAGATATTTATTGGATATTTTTCGACTAATTCACAACTCATAAATCTAAACAAAATAAATAGAAAATTTGACTCGTTATAAATTCGTTTCAGTACTACAAGTATAAAAATTAATAAATATACTATGAAATATTAGTTTTAAGCCACATATATCGATTTTTATATACTTATTAACCTTTTTTACCGGGATAAAATGGTAAATGACGATCATTTATATACTAAAATGCGCAAAATATTACTATAGTGTTGATAAACACCGGACGAATAATTATCAGATATGAATATGGCATGTATCTATTTTCGGATATATGCATATGTCGCATAAAGATACAGACGGATTTTGAATTTTTGGGGTATTCATTGACAACCCTCTTTAACCAAGCAAATTAATGGTACTGCTTTTATTTTGTTCTAAGTTATTAATCATCGATAGAATCATATCGTTCATCTTTTTTTTTTTAAGGTTTTTGGTTTATGTCTTGCACTTTATATGATAGATGATTGATAGCACTATAGGAGCAAGTAGATGAGTAAGGGGTGCATAACCATTAATCCTCTAACCATTAAAATTCACGTAGTATAATGATAAATTTATCAGGTTGTTTGCACGCGTACGCACACCGGTACATGTATTATGCCTTGCCAAAAAAAATTTAAACAAACGGTAGCATAAACACTCAATATTTATCCTACACAATTTGATGCCCAATCATATAGTAATTTGCATTAAACTAAAAAGCAAGTTAGCTCGGAAAACAACGTAATTTTGACGAAACAAACAACAATGACAAAACTAAAAAACACATAATAAGTGATGCATTACTTTTAACTCAAGAACACAGTTCGAAAGATGAAGCAATTATTGAAAGCAGTCATCTCTGGTAAGTCCATCTCCAACTTTTCATTTTCAGACATAATGAAGGACTAAAACACTGCTCCGGACCAATCGATTCCCATGCCAATTGCACGGTTGCTTTAATTACTGCTGTTGCTATCTTCTTGATCACCATAGCTTATTTGCTGCACAGTATCGTGCATGTTCTCACTTTCATCAGTGGCAGGAAACTGTGCTAAGCTCTACGATATGTACTGCTAGCTTCCCACATCTGATAGATGATGTTATATGCAGTGGTCTAATAATTGTGTAGGAAGCTCCAGGATAAGAGCTGTGTTTTGGCGAACTAAGGCCATGGCCCTAGTTGAACAAAATCAAAAACTCATACAGTAAATTAGATTTGTGATTGTAGGCCCAAGCAAAAATATAATTTGGGCTATAGCAAGAAAATAATTTAGAGAAGGAAGCCCATGTTCGTAATTAATTTCTCTCCCTGTACTCCCTGTATCACGTTTGTCCTGCATCAAAATCTAGAATTTAAGTTCCCACTGCATATTCACATTCATTTATATTTTCTTTTCTCTTATTGCATCGTTACTTGTTGTTCATCATTATTTAGTGATCATATAGTAGAATATAGATGAACCATAAAAACATGTTGTCATACAATATATTTAAAAGGGTAAAAGTTTTTGATCGGTTATCCTAGTATGATTTTATATTAGAATCCAAGTGTGCAATTACCTAATAAAATGAAACCATTTCAATTAGCAAACCACAGTTATCAGCTGGGCAACATCAAGCACATGCATTAATAATTAGTGGATATTATTTTATAAAATGGTTGAACATATCATTTTTTATAAAATATAATTAGTACAGAAACACACAAATGTTAACAAATGAATCGCGACATTTGCTTCTAAAATGCATCTGTACATAACTCAAAACAGTTATTTATATAAAAAATCATAAATATTTTATCCTTTTTTTTTGTAAGTCATCTCATTAGATGGACATCTTCAAACTCGCCATTACACCAGTACCAAAAAGAGCCAAGCCATCACCATAAATGTCCACATACCCAAATACATCGGACTTAGAAGGGCACTCAGCAGTAGCCTCAAGAACCCGATGATGAACCCCATGAGAATCGATCGAATACCCACCCTTATGAGCGTGGCCAGAAATGCACACTTTCATACACTCATACCCATGAACCATCTCCATCACCTCTTCATAGTTCTACAGCAACACCTTCCTGGAAGAAGCTACAGGATCCAAAGGCACGTGGCTGCACACAGCCACTTTCTCCATCTTCTTCTTACAATCCTTTAGTGCATATCATCTAGCTACTATAGCTGCTCTTCCCCCACCACTCAACTGTGCATCAAAAACCTGGTGTCGATACCCTCCATCTCTTCAGGACTATTCTTGTTTTCGTTCGGGTTCCTCTCTTTGACCAGCCTTTCAACTTTGGCTCTTTTTGGATGATCTTCTGGCCATGCTAGGGCGCTGATATCGTACATGTCAAGGACTATGAAACTGTACTTGGGCACAAGTGAAAAGTCTTTGTAAGTTTTAGTACCATTGTTGGTATTTTTAGCGATGAGCTGACTTTATCGCCAGGTAAGTTGTAGAAACAGTGGTTGCCGATGTATAGGGCTATTGAATTTGTCAAATTATGTGATTATGGTGTGTGATGCTTTCAATGATTGATTTTTAAAGTAGAAGTCGTTAATAATGTCGCTGAAGTTGATGGAGAAAGCGAGATTGTTGCGAACTTTTCTAGTTAGAGATAGCTCTTTGTAGGTCTTTAGGCACGTCTTTATAATTATGAATGTTTCCACCAACAACATAACCTAGACCATATCCCCTTCACCAATATAAATGCCCTGTTAAAATTCTTAAATAAATACTATAAAAAAAGAGAATAAACATTTAGTTAAATAATGCCATACCTAATGTCCATTTGTTTGTAAGCCTATCTTCATAGCAACTTCAAGTGTACTTCGTTCCATGACTATTTCCAAAACTGATGTTTCTGCACTAAAAAAAAGCCAATTATCTTGGATTTTCAATATTTGAATCATTGTGTAATATATAAACTTAACATTGCCAAAAGCTTCCAAACAAAAGGTGAATTCATACTTGTGCATTTCATCCATATTATCCTTGCAGTAAAAAGTTTACCATCATGAGAACCATATTTTAGTCATAAAACTAAATCATTGTCACAAAGTTGTTTTAAATTAACCAAATACTTGTGGAATATAGTCATAGCAGCATAAAAAAAGTTAGTGAAAAACTCTTTCTTGTAGGACTCAAAATAAATGATAATAAGAATAGTAAGGAATATACCTATATCAATGGTTGACCAGCTTGAACTTATGTTACAGTCCTAGTAAATCTCCACATTTATCTCACCAGGAACACCTTTTTGTTTTTAATCTAGTAATGTTTGAAGAGGATTATGCATTACATGTCGATGTGTCACTTGAAGATCCAAACAAAGAAGGAAGCATGAGGATTGTTATGTTAAATCTATGAATACAAATTGGTAGCTTCGATTTACTTGGTTGTAGAACCGTTTTATTGGCAGTTAAAACTTCAAGTTTATTTTAGTTTTGTGTAAAAGGTTTTATATGTGCTGCTCTTTTTTCTTTTCTTTTTTCTTCACTTGGATATGATAGAACTATCATCCATACTTGTATTCTTGAGTATAGTCAAAAAATATAGTTATATTAATAATAGGATAAAAAATTCTGCAATGAGGACATGAAAGGCTTGTAGAAGAAATTTTAAAATGGAATGATAATCATATGAGTAATTAGAGACATGTAGAATTAATTTTAATACACAAACGCATATAAAATCATTATGTTGCATAACATCGCATTTGGCTGCCAACTTTCAGTATATTTGGAGGCGGCCAAAGAGGCATAGTTTTGGTAATGGTATCAAAAATTACATTGGAATTATAAAGTGAACCCCTTGGACTGGTTTAGTTTACAATGCAGTGTTAGTTAACTGGTACAACTAAATTGGCACCACAGTTGATTAATTTAGAAATTCATGGTGTAAAAATGAATATCATAAAATAGTTGACTAAAGTAGTAATAACTACAAATATCTTACTGTAATACATTATGCAATATATTTGTACTACTAAGTATAAATTAGTTCAGGTATCATTTATAGTATATCTTAAGAAAAAGGTTTTACATGACTCTGTTGATTGTTCTTCAAACATCCAAACAACTGTTTGCAGACATAAAATAACTGAGATATTTATGAATTAGCGCCTTGCTTCTCTATTAACACATATATGAACAAACAAATATACATTTCAACAATATGAAATGACACTGTATATTCTTTCTAATTTGGTCTCAATATATTGGTAGTTTCCATAACAAATGATTGGATACTTGATCAGAATTTATTAGCAGCATAGTCAAATTTTGTAAAATATAGTTTTAAGTAGTCATAATTTTTGACAGAAACTTTCAACAGTAAAATATGAACAACCTTTACAATGTATAAAGCTAAGATTATAATATACTACAACATAGTCATAAAAGGACAACCAAAAGATTCTGTGTGTTGATATGCTACAGCAATGGCAATCATTCTATTTGGACAATTGAGTAGAAATGACTTTAATAAAATCAAAATTAGATGTAATTGGAAAAGAGGTAGTTACAGTAATAAGCAATGGGTAAAAGATTGTTTTTATAGTTGAAATAAAACATGTAAACAAATAAAATAGAATAGTACATTAGTTAAGATAAATACAAATCGACAATGTAAATAATTTTTTTAAAAATCTCAAGCCAAATACCATTTTTATTTCTGTTTATTTATTTTATACTTCACAATTATAGATCTTCAACGATGGAAGTAAACGTTTAGTTTACAAATAATAGAATATTGGCACATAATAAAATTTCACAATGAATATGCACATGATAAGTAATGAGCAATTGGCTAATCACAAAATATAATTATATACTATTTGAAATTTCAGGTCAAAACCACTTTTATTGCTTTATATATATATATATATATATATATATATATATATATATATATTCCTTACTTTAAGATAAAAGTGTTATGCATGTATTATCCACGATAGTATAGCTGTATTTGAACAGGAATACTATTATACTAAAAATAAAGGTCAAATACGCTTAGAGCCCGATTTCTTACAAAATGTTCATTTTGTAAGACTAACAGTACTTGTGAATGTATATGTATTATCCAGGTATAGTACTTGAGAATTTGTAAGATTTATTTAATGATTTAAAGCCTAATTTCTTACGAAACGTTCATTTTGCACCGCTCTTTAATTAAAACATGACAACTAAACTAAAGTGCACAACAATCCACAGCACAAAATACAAATGATATTTATAATCAAGTGATAGTGGCAGCCTACTCTATACCTTCTCAGAGCCTCCTTATGCATCACTTATTATCTGAAACATTCTTCTTTGACCAGTCTCACTAATTTTAGTCATCTACCTCCTTCCAGATCAATGAAACTCCATCTATTTCCTAAAACTTCGCTTAAACACTCCCAAACTTATTCTTCATCAAACTTCTGGACGCTATTTTCATACGATAATGTAGATTTTATCATTCTATCTCCATTTGCTGGGAGTTTTTTGTTATCAGTTAAAAACTCTTTATCTCCACTTTGTTAATCAACAAAAGAATAAATGACTCACATATTTTGTAGTTCTTATAGGTTTGAAGGGAGCTCTTAAATCAACGCACACAACAAACATAATACTTGCATCGGGTTACAGAGTTGAACATCGATTGGTAATAGGGAAATTGCTAATGAAATCAAGGCTAAGTACACCATACCTAAAGGCGATGTGGTATGACGGCGTTCAGTTGATGGAAGTAGCGTCAATCAGCAACATCATTCATTTTTTTGATTTACTGACATTGACAACAATGGCGTCGGGTGATTCGGTAAAAAGATTGTTGATCGATTTGAGGATTGTAGCCGAGGTGATGAGAGGCAACGACAAATTTGGTGATTGTGGTCGATTGTTGGTCAATTAGCGATGAATAGGTTCGGTGGAGGTGGAGATTGCGTATTTAGTATTTTGGCATTGAATTGCCATGGCGATTAGGGTTACTAATGAGAATGATGAAGCAAAGAGACTGAAAAGAAAACGCGAACGGAAGGAAAAAAGAAAAGGGCATTTCCGGTAGTTCAAAAAGACACGGTTGAATTCATGTTGGTTGAATTCCCATTATTAGTAGTATATATATATACACACACACATACATACATACGTACGTACGTACGTACACACACACACACACTGTAACAACATATAATACTGCCTTTATATAAAATATCAGCTCAACTAAAGCAATGCATATACAAACTATTTATATATTAGTATATAAACTAAACCCATCTATAAACTTATACTTTATATATAAACAACACATACAAAATCTGGCATGTTATAACTAACATATTTTATAGTTTAAATTTTTATCCCTCTTAAAATATGCGAGCTAATATATACTCAGATATATATACCTTTATATTTTTACAAGCTAATGTATATATACAAGCAACACAATATATATAATTGAAACCTAGCTTACCTATACTTATACATAAACTAATATATATATATATATATATATATATATATATATATATACATATACATATAGACACACACACAGCGGCTTAGACTGCAAAAGACTAAATGTAATATTTCTGCCAACAAATACATATATACACCACATATGCTTGCTGGATCCATATGCAACAATACATACTTTAAGTAAAATATATAAAACCTCTGCAAAATAAATATATACATATCTATATAACAAAAGAGGTAGGAGTGAAAGAGGGCTGCAGGAAGTGAGGGTGCTGGAGTTCGAGCTTCGATGCATGGAAAAGGAAGGGCCGAAGGGGATGAGGTGGATGGAAGCTGGTGCCGGGTTGGAAGGCGCTTTGGGCCGTGCGAGCTGATGGAAGGGTGAGGTCGAATATAGGAGGAGGGAAGGCACGCTGATCTCGGCATAAGCTGGTGGTGGGAGGAAGGAGATGGTGGGGATGGTCAGCACTTGCTCGGTGGAGGCCGTGGGAAGAAACGCAGCCATGGGGAATGAAGAGGGAAGGCACAGAGAGGTTGCAAAACAAAGAAAACGAACAGGTGATTTGAAATAAAATATTAAAACTTGTATATTTTAACATAAATATTCACAGAACCAAAGTAAGAAATCGGATAGACTGGAAATAAATTAACGAATCTGAATATAAATCAATCAAAGAATAGAAAACGCCAACTGCTGAAGTAAGAGGATATGTATGGTTAGTGGCTATTTAGTTTAGACAGTGTGAGAAATGGTCACGAGAAATCCAAAAGTCAAATTGCTGAACTGATACGAAAATTGTTTCATGGATTGCGCTGTCTTTCGGACTTTAAATTTGACAATTGAATATACATCGGAGATTGGCATGACGAGATTATCAAAACGGTACACAAATATCAACAATACGACCATCTTATCAAAAGTCGATATTAATTCTTTAGCAACAGACATGTATAATTATATGAAATTTTAGATTAATAAGAAATAATGTATATATGAATTGCAAATTTTCCATGTACGTTATTTGGCAGCTAAAAGATAATGAAAGAAGCCAACTGAAGGAGGCAAAAGTTGATCATAACTTTGTATAATTTGATAAAAGTGACTGTTCAACACTGCTTCAGGATCGATGCTACCGGATAATCAAAATATTTTATGCCTTAAGATGAAAAGCGATACAAATTATTGACTTGTGTCTGCAACACCTCTCAGGTTTATTTCACAAACCAGTTAAAATTTCAATTTTTGAATTTATCATTTAGTCAAAATGATAAAGGTACCTAGTTTTGTGTTAAAAAATAGTCGAATTTTGTTGTTATGCAAAATAGTTGAGCTTTATTTCCATACTTATTTTTGTAGAAAAAAGAATGTGCATCTGATATTACTAGAGATGAGCTGTGGTGCAAGGGACATAAAAAAAAGGGGAACCACCAAACTCGGTTGTTGCTGAATGCATAGTAAGTATTTAATTATTGCCTGCAGAGTACATATACAATATTTACTTCTTATTTGAATATTTTATTATTTGTAAACAAAGATAAAAGAGCATAGCAATAGTTAAAGTTCTCAGGGAATGACTTCATTAAGTGAAGATGGTATGGCAAAGGCATTCGACAAAAAACGATGTGGAAGTATAAGAGGACTTTGTTTTGGGGTTACACCTTCTCAATTTAGGGCTACCTACAACTCTCGAAGAAAGTATCTTCACTTGAAAATCAAGTTACCGGATTGCAGAATAAAGTTCAAGAGTTGACAAATTTGATCATGGTCGTAAGTTATAAATTAATTAGGCTTGTTAATAACTAGCTAACACATGCATATTTAACATTTGTTCTTTTTACAGTCTACGGCAGGAAAGGGAAGTCAAGTGAATAGCCCATTAACTCTTGTTAATATTCCTCAGATAATACATTTTCAGTATAGTCACACTTGCTATTGCTCTATAAAATCATAAGCTTTGAAATAGTTGCAACAGCTTGTTTTTCTCTCCTGTTAAATACATAAAGTTCGGACATTTCTACCATCATAAATAAAAAAATGTGAAACTGAAAATGTTGGAAATAATTTTAGTACAGAGTATCATTCATCTTTAAAGTCAAATATGTGTACATACAATAAAATCCATACATTTGAAAATGGCCCTATTTCAAAAAATTATTTCGTAGAAACAAGTACTCTGTAAATTCTCAAAATCATGCATTATTTCTTTAATTTTTTTTTTGCACATATGAAAATCTTTGAAACTATAAATAGATAATTTTTTTTTGATTTTGAGGCTTAGTAAATAAACTGGAAAGTGTTTTTGAAATCAAGTCCCAAAGTTGGATTCTTTCAAAATTAAACTCTTTTTGAAATTATTTGTTCCAAAGTCCCATACTTAGAAGAAAAAAGAAACTCTAATGTGGTTTGAAATACATAAAAATTTGAAATAGTAGTCCCATGTTAAATGGTTTGGACATTTTGATAAATTCCGTCCTCTTGGGAAAATTTAGTTACTTAATACTGATGCCAATAAAAATGAAAGCATATGCGCGAACAGTCTATAACCCTTAAAATAATCATAACCTACTGTTAGTCAGTAGGTAGAGTGAAATCTTACTATAGTTATTAGGCAGAGTATCAAAGTTGTATTTTTCATTTGTTATACGTTTAAATAATATGTTATACTTTTAAACCCATATACATAACAAAAATTGTGTCATTTGTGACGCAGCGTAGGAAGCGAATTCGACGATGTAAATCGAATCCGTCCAGGATCTCACACGATTAACGGAAATAATCGGTGAATCGATGATAACTCGATGAATTTAAGAATACCGTAAGGCCCAAATCCGTTGATCACGAAAATACCGGACTTTAGCAATCTTCGACACGTTGATCGCGCACGATACCGTGAGAGAAGATCTTCAATTCTTCGAACGTTGATCAAGCGCACTTGATTCCGTGAATTGGCTTCAACAATCATTGATTCGAGCGCACTCGAATATCCGAAAGTGGAGATAGGAGATAACACTCAACTACCGATTTTAATGGAGACACAAAGCACAAACCAAATTTTATTCAAAATTCAACAGCCTTTTACAATGACACTTTACCCCTATTTATAGGAGTTTACAACACCACACACACAACCGTTACATAGAACAAGACAAACGACTTAAAAAAAGAAAAACTATACGCGAAACAACACGCGACTTAAAAAATACACAGTAACACAAAGACCCGTGACCTAAAAAAAAACGATGTATGTCGCGACCTAGGATCTTCAGCGACCTACTGGATCTTCGTTTTAAGGCATTCGCGATCTAAGGTGGAAGGTCGTTCGCGACATAATGATTCTCGCGACCTAAAAAAAGGCGACTTAGGGTTAGGTCCGGGGGGGGGGGGGGGGGGGAATTTGGTCGCGGCTATGGGAAGGGAGTTGGGTCGTTAGGTCGCGGAGGTGATTTAGGGTTAGGTCGTGGGGTTTTAGGTCGCGGCTACGGCGATAGGTCGTTGTTGTGGTTAGGTCGTGGATGATGGGGTTAGGTCGCGGATGGGGGTTAGGTCGCGGTTATGTTGAAGGTCGTGGATGGAGTTAAGGTCGCAGATGGAGGTGACGTGATTCGAGGTACGCGCTTCATCATCCTCCCCTTGTTGGAAGGAATTCGTCAACGACTTCACACTCTCGTCATCTTCGACAAGTTCCTCCCCATAATAAGGAATTAAGTGTTTGACATTGAAAACATCAGAAGTATGAACCTCTTCCAGTAACCTCAACCGATACGCATTATCATTGATCTTCTTCAAGATTTCTGCTAGACCAATCTTTCGAGCTTTCAACTTGTTGTAAGTTCCGACCGGAAAACGATCTTTTGTTAATACTGCGTAAACAAAATCACCCACTTTGAAGTTCACATTCCTTCGTTTCTTATCTGCCAATTGTTTATACTTCTCATTTAATGCAATCAATCGTCCATGAACAGTCCTGCGGCACTCCCGTAACTCATTTACGAAATCACTAGCCCGCTTAACAATTCCCTTCTGATATGGCACTATTGTCAAATCCAACGGTCCCTTTGGAATTGCAGAGTATACAATCTGAAACGGACTGAATCCAGTACTTTGATTCACAACATGATTATGTGCAAATTCCGCTTGACATAACTTCGTATCCCAGCTCTTCAGATTATCTTTCACAAGACATCTCAATAAATTTCCCAATGATCTGTTAACCACCTCCGTTTGTCCATCAGTTTGCGGATGGTAAGCGCTACTAAAATTCAGCTTCGTTCCAACCATCTACCACAAACTCAACCAAAAATGGCTTAGAAATCTAGTATCTCGATCAGAATCAATAGATCCAGGTAGCCCATGTAATCGATACACCTCTTTAAAGAATAATTGAGTAACTCGGACGGCATCAGCTGTCTTCTTACAGGCTACGAAATGTGCCATCTTTGAAAACCTGTCCACCACCACATATATAGAATCATTTCCCTTTTGAGTTCTCGGCAAACCCAACACAAAATCCATGCCAATATCAACCCATGGTTTAGTAGACACGGGTAATGGCATGTATAATCCCGCATTCATCGCTGTTCCCTTCGAAACTTGATAGATATGACATCTCTCCATAAATCTCTCAACTTCTTTTCTCATTGACGGCCAAAAATAAGATTGAGAAATCAACTGCAATGTACGATCTCTGCCCACATGGCCTTCTTCATGTAACTCTTTGATAATCTTCATTCGCAAACTTCCTTCTGGTATGCACAATAGATTACCCTTGAATAGAAACCCATCTATCATCACATATTCATCCGTCTTTCCCTCCTTGACTTCATCTACAAACTTCGCAAAGTAAGGATCTTCTTCAAACAACTCTGGCGATAGTTCAAATCCTGTCACTTCAACCTTCATTGTTGTCAACAAATGATTCCTCCTGCTCAAAGCATCGGCTACATGATTCGTCACCCCTGATTTGTGTTTTACAACAAAAGTAAACTGCTATAGATACGCGACCCATGAAGCGTGTCTGACTGAAATTTTATCCTGCCCTTGCAAATGTTTCAAAGCCTCGTGATCCGTATAAAGAACAAACTCCTTCTGAAACAGATAATGTCTCCAATGCTTCACAGCTTGAACAATTGCGTAAAATTCCACGTCATAAGTGCTATATCTCAACTTGGCTCCAGACAATTTCTCACTGAAATAAGCAACTGGTCTTCCATTCTGACTCAATACTCCACCAATCCCAACCTTCGAAGCATCGATATGTAACTCAAACAACAACTGAAAATCCGACAATACTAGAATTGGTGTTGTCGTTAACAGTGTTTTGATCTTCTCAAAAGCAACCCCTGCTTCCTCTGACCACTCAAACTTCTTTCCTTTCATGCAATCAGTTACAGGTGCCATCACACTGCTAAAATATGGAATGAATCTTCGATAAAAAGATACCAACCCATGAAAACTCCTTACTTCCGTAATTGTCTTGGGTTGTGGCCAACTCCTGACAGCTTCCACTTTGCTTTCATCCACTTGAATACCCTCCTTCGACAGAACATACCCCAAAAATAAAACACTAGGCGTCATGAACACGCATTTCTTCGTTGCAGCATAAAATTGTTCCTGTCGCAGTATCATCAGTACTTCTCTCAGATGATGCTAGTGTTCTTCTGGGCTTCCACTATGTATCAGTATATCATCAAAATACACCACCACGAACTTCCCAATAAACAGTCTAAAGATTTGATTCATCACCCGCATGAATGTACTAGGTGCATTCGAAAGACCAAACGACATAACCAGCCATTCATACAACCCCTCCCGTGTCTTGAACGTTGTTTTCCATTCATCACCTGGTCTAATTCGAATTTGATGATAACCGCTCTTCAGATCAATCTTAGAAAATATAGTTGCTCCCTTCAACCGGTCTAGCAAATATCCAATCTAGGCATAGGAAACATGTATCGGACGGTAATCTTGCTCAATGCCTGACTATCGGACACATCCTCCACGTTCCATCCTTCTTCGGCACTAACAATGCTGGTACTGCACATGGACTGAGACTCTCCTGAACACGCTCTTGCTCAAGTAACTCTTCCACTTGCCTTCTCAACTCCTCGTGTTCTTTCAGACTCATACGATAATGTGGCCTATGCGGTAAAACAGCACCTGGCACTAGATCAATTTGATGTTGTATGTCTTTCAACGGTGGCAATTCTTTTGGCAGCTCTTCAGGGAATACACCTTCAAATTCTTCCAGCACTGGCTTTACTTCTTCAGGAACTTCCACCACTTCACAACTCTCACATCCAATCAACAAAAACACTTCAGGTTCCTCCTCTACTTCTTTAATAAATTCCTTCAAAGTCAACAGAGTCTTTAATTCTTCACTCTCCTCCAACTTGTTTTCTTCTTGTTGTCGTTTCTTAGGGACTAAAGTGATTTTTGTGCCTTCAAACATGAAACTGTAGCTATTTGTACGACCGTCATGTTGCACAGCCCTATCATACTGCCACGGTCTCCCCAACAACAGATGACATACATCCATATCCACAACATCGCACCAAATCTCATCTTTATATCTCTTCCCAATCGAAAAATTCACACAAGCTCTTCTTCCAACCTTCACTTCCCCACATTTCCTCAACCAGGCTAACTTGTAAGGTTTGGGACGCTTCTCTGTTTTCAATGCCAACTTTTTCACAGCCTCTGTAGAAATAATGTTATCACAGCTTCCCGCATCGATGACAAATTTGCAAACCTTCCCCAGAATAGTGCACGTCGATTGAAAAATATTACTCCTCAACCAACTTGAATCATCCTCTTGCTTTGGTGTCAAACAAGACCTCCTCATCATTAAATTACATCCCTCATCTCTCGATAATTCTTCTTCCTCCTCAACTTGCGGTGAATTAGAATATTCAATTTCTACATCCTCATCCTCAACCTCAGCAATCGTTGCCCGCTTTTTCGGCTTTAGACATTCATTGCTCTTGTGGCCAAACTCTTGACAATTAAAGCATTTGATACTACTATTGACCTTTGCCTTCGCAACCTCATTCACAACTGGTTTACTAACAACCTTGGAAACATTAGCATTGCTACTAGCTCCATTCACTTGATTGTTGGAATTTGTAAATACACCACCTCCTCTTCTGCCTTGCTTCTCCCAAGCTAACGCCTTTTGGTGTGCTTCTGCAACAGATCTCGGATCAAACATATTCACCATGTCTTGAATCTGCATTCTCAACCCTCCAACAAACCTAGCAGTCAACTGTTCCTCCGTCTCCATGATGTCATTTCGAGCAATCAGTTGATAAAACTCATCAGCATAATCATTAATAGTCTTTGTCCCCTGCCTTAGATTTTGTAAGCGTTGATACATAAGAGATTGATAATTGCAAGGTAAGAAAGTAGCTTTCATTAACTTCTTCATCATCCCCCATGAAACAATCTTTGACTTCTCCATCCGTTCTCGTGTATGTTTTGTCTGTTGCCACCACGCCATGGCTCTCCCTCTTAAACGAGTAGCAATCAACTTCACTCTATGATCTTCTGGAACCTCCTTGAAATCAAATATCTCTTCAACATTAGATAACGAATCTAGAAATTCTTTAGCCTGCATACCACCCTTAAACTCTGGAATTTCAATTTTCATTCCGAACTCCCATTTGTGATCATACTCTGAATGATTTCTTCCTTGGCTTCGATTTCGACTATGAATACTACCACCATCAAACTCCTCATCAAAATCTGATGCATATCGATGTCGTTCATGACCACCAATATCTCTACCACCATTTCTAGCACCAACATTTCTTCGATCTACATTCCTCCGATCACGATAATCCACATCTCTCCGATTTCCTTCATCAACATTTCTATCACGATCGTCAACATTTCTACGATCATGATCTTCTCTTCTCTCCCGATCTGAATGTGGTGAAACTCTATTTCCCCCATGACTCGATTCAGGTGAAACCCTTCTTCTACTTTTATTAATTTCAAGCATCATTCTCTCTAATCGACTAATTCCTTCATTCAACTTCTCAGTGAAACTCTCGTTGATTCGTTGCTCCATTTCTTCGGCCTCTTCTCTTCCATACAAAGCATTAATATTGCGATGACGTTGAGCTCGTCTCGGTGGCATAATTGAACTTCAACAAATTCAAAAAAATTCAAACACTTTCCGATCTTTGTTCCAAAATGATATGGTTCGAAACTCCCAACTTTTTGCAACTTCACAATGAACACGATGAACACCAAACTTCTCAACAATTGCAAATATGATCTCCAAACTACAAATTCTCGAAACCCAATTCTCCAAATGATGCAGACTTCTTGCGATCAAGCTCTGATACCGAACTAACGCAGCGTAGGAAGCGAATTCGACGATGTAAATCGAATCCGTCCAGGATCTCACACGATTAACGGAAATAATCGGTGAATCGACGATAACTCGATGAATTTAAGAATACCGTAAGGCCCAAATCTGTTGATCATGAAGATACCGGACTTTAGCAATCTTCGACACATTGATCGCGTATGATACCATGAGAGAAGATCTACAATTCTTCGAATGTTGATCAAGCGCACTTGATTCCGTGAATTGGCTTCAACAATCGTTGATTCGAGCGCACTCGAATATCCGAAAGTGGAGATAGGAGATAACACTCAACTACCGATTTTAATGGAGGCACAAAGCACAAACCAAAATTTATTCAAAATTCAACAGCCTTTTACAATGAATTTTTACCCCTATTTATAGGAGTTTACAACACCACACACACGACTGTTACATAGAACAAGACAAACGGCTTAAAAAAAGAAAAACTGTACACGAAACAACACGCGACTTAAAAAATACACAGTAACACAAAGACCCGCGACCTAAAAATAAAGAAAACGACGTATATCGCGACCTAGGATCTTCAGCGACCTAGGATCTTCGTTTTAAGGCATTCGTGACCTAAGGTGGAAGGTCGTTCGCGACATAATGATTCTCGCGACCTAAAAAAAAGCGACTTAGGGTTAGGTCGGGGGGGGGGGGGAATTAGGTCGCGGCTATGGGAAGGGAGTTGGGTCGTTAGGTCGCGGAGGTGATTTAGGGTTAGGTCGTGGGGTTTTAGGTCGCGGCTACGGCGATAGGTCGTTGATGTGGTTAGGTCGTGGATGATGGGGTTAGGTCGCGGATAGGGGTTAGGTCGCGGTTATGTTGAAGGTCATGGATGGAGTTAAGGTCGCGGATGGAGGTGACGTGATTCGAGGTACGCGCTTGATCAATTTGTTTGATGATTTACACCTGATTATTGTTAGCAGACATATTTCCTCCTGTGTTAAATATTAATCCTGCCATAAAGAAATATGTATCAATTACTCCATCAACTTAGTGTGGATTCTTTTCAAAAATAAGATACAATATTAGTATTAATATAATTTTAAATTGTTATTCAATGAAAGCTTGTATGACTCTTAGATGTAATATTGTATCTGGTAGATTACATTTTCTTTCCAGTCGCAGTCACAACATGGTAGTACTAGTTTCCCAAATAATGATACACATGCTTTACAGCTTCCAAAAAAGTGCAAGTTGTTGAACTGGCAAATGAAAGTTGGCTTGCGTCTGTTGATCCCAGTGCTTTGGTGCAACATGTTCTACTTGGGTTAGATACTTGGAAAGTTTTTTGTCATTGTCCCATTGGTTCCACAAGCTCCTTTGTGGAAGGAGATTTCTGAAGCTTGTACTATTCCAGAAGCCATAGGAACAACGGTTGCGTGGCACAAGCATTCGTCTTTGTTGATTTGATCCTTTTGCTGTTGGTATGCTTTGTCGTTTGTTTGTTGATTAGTTAAACCTATGTTATCTTTTGTGAAACACTAGTTGTGTTGGAACATGAATTACATTTTGGGTTTAAATAACATCTATTATTTTGAATGGAAGTAATTTGAAAATGTGTTGTTTATTATTTGATCATTGAATTTTATTTGAATTATTGAAATTGTATTATCATTGTGTCTATAATGTGCGTATACTAGCAGGTTGGTATATGTAGAAATATTTATGCAATATTATTAAAAATATGTAGTACATATTTCACAACTTTTTAAAAGAGTTGTAAAGTATGTACCACGACAGTTAAAATAGTGGTGAAATAATAGTTTACAACAATTTTCAAGCAGTTGTAGAAAATATATTTCGCAACTGGTGCTAATTGTTGTAACAAACACCTTCGCAACTATGAAAACCAGTTCTAAAAGTGGTTTGGTGCATGCTTAACAAATTACAACGTTTATTATTGTTAGTTATAAAAGAGTTGATTACAACTTGTAAATACAGCTATAGTTTAATTTGTTACAACTATTTTTCAACAGTTGCAATAAACTATTTTACGACTTAGACTAAGAGTTGTAAGAAAGGTATTTAGGTGCATGCAAAAAATTACAATAGTTTAGAAAGGTCGTAATAAATTTATTACAACCTTTATAAACAGTTGTAATTAATTTAGTACATCTATTTAAAATAGTTGTAATAAATTTATTACAACATTTAGCTACAACCATTTTAAAAATTTGTAGTAGACGTATACCCTATTACAACTATGAATAAGACTACTTTTAATAAATAGTTGTAAATACAAACTACAACTATTTTCAAGAGTTGTAAAAGATGTTTTTTGCTCCAATGCTTCTTGTACATTGCTTCACCATTACTTTAAATCCAAGCTCTACATCTTTTCCAAACACTAACTCTGAATCCCAAATCTACGGAGGCTAACTTTCTCAATGAAAGCACCAAAATGTTGGCACCAAAATTGACCACTAACACCTAGTTATGTGAAAGCACCAATATTCAGTCATAGGTCTTAGATAATATCTAAGGCAGAGAATATAATATGAAGAACAAACAAATTAAAAATGAAAGCAAGTAAAAAGGAACAAGATTTATAGTGGTTCAGCTAATTCTGGCCTACATCCACCAGAATAATCATGTTTTATCATACCGTAGTTTGTTTACAATTACAATTCGAAATCCAAGAATCAAATTGATATAGTGTAGCCTAAGTTCAAGATAAAGAGAAGCAAAAAGAAGATGCAGAAGCCCCTTATTCTAACGCCATGCTTGTTGTACTTATAAGGGAATATGTGCACGGATTGGACTGAAATTTCAACAAAAAGTTCAAGAGACCAAGGTGAGGCCACTCAAAAAATTTTAGGCCCATCGGTGCCCATAATAGGGATTGGTATCGATCCCTGTTATTGTGTCCAAATGGGCTGCGATTCCTATTGCTTAAGCTTTGCTTAAATTTAAGAAAAGCGCATAAAAGCGTCAATTGAGAATGCTTAAGCGTTCTTCGCTTAATCATTTTTATTTTTCAAAAACTTAAGCATTGTGCATGAATTTAGCGTCATTTAGTGCTTAAAGGATGCTTAAGCGTGTTTTCATAACATAGGGGGAAACATTGGTTTTTCTGTTGGAATGCTGGGAATGGATGATGATGGAGTTAGAAATGCAAATCAAAATGTAAATGCATAAACGAAGTGATATATGCCAGAACTTCCCCATTTGGAATGGAGGACAAAATGAAACTAGAGCTGTAGATCATGACGCTAATGTACATGAAGTGGAATATGTGCCAGAGTTCCCTTATAGGAACATGGGGCAAAGTATTGCTTTTGGATGAAGACTTTCATTGGTTGGTGAAAACCGGCTTGCTGAGTTAGTAAGGAGAATGATCAGAGGTGGACCCCTAGATCAAAGCTTGGTGGACATGAACATGTATCCATTCACTTACAGTATCTAAATTGCAAGAAATGCTCTCGATTTCAAGCTTTCGACCCTAGAAATATACGACGAAAAGTCGAAACCTACAATTCATCTATTGAGATACATTCGACATATGGAGGTATTAGGTGCTTCTGAGGAGGTAATGGAGGCGGTGCTACCCATTGTACTTGACAGATTTAGCAGCGATATGGTTTAGATAACTGGCGAATGGGTCATTAGCACATGGACCAATTTGGTGAGTAAGTCCTTGAGGCAGTTCAGATTCACATCTTGCAACCAAAGAATGTGATGACGCTATAAAGCAAAGGCCGAAAGAGACCTTTAGAAGCTATCTGACAATATTCAACACGACAAGCTGCAACCGTCGATAGGCCGGATCCATCTATAATCTTAATGGTGGCAGTATCTGGAGTTGCGAGCAAGAACAACTACAAAGTTGCACTAGATAGGGATCCGCCGATGGATCTTGTGGAGTCTACCATGAAGCAAAAGGACATTTTTGTCAAGAATAAGCCGAATTTGAGGATGAGGATGCTAAAGTTAACATTGCGGATGACAAAGGACTGTTTAAAGTAGGAAATGGAAAAGATAAAGGAAAAAGGAAAACCGATGAAAACTTCAGGGAATCGAAACAAAAAAGGAGAGAGCCGAAATTCCCCTTCTTCACTGACTTGACTGAAACCCTAGAGATGAAATATCCAGATGCTAGGGGACATATCCTTTATTGGAAGTTGGTTAGGAGAAAACCTACTGATAGGGAGAAACGATCTAGAAAGTTATGCATCTTTAATGAACTAGATGGACGCGAAACGAACGAGCGCCGACACCTTCATGATCTAATTGAAGAACTGACTCAGAGAAACCAGCTACAACTGTATGTGAGGAACCGAACTACAATGGCCCGATCAGAGTAACTCCACCTGTAGAGAATACGTCAAGGAATAACCAAGAATCTGGTCCGAGGATGAAATCCCATGATCGGGATGAATGGAAGTCGGATTCAATTCTCGTGCTTTACTTTTATGTTTCTTTTCTTGTATTCTTCTTTCCACATTATGCAATAAAGACAATTACCTCAGGTCCTTACATATATACGGGATCATGAACGGTCTTTAGACATGCTCTGAGTCGGATGCTTGAGATGACTATTTAGTACGATAATAACCTCGGACTGCTTACACATGTACGAGGTCTAGATTGGTGTCTAGGCATGCTCTGAGTGTGATGTCTGAGATGAAAGCTTAGGATTTATGCTTGTTTGCTTTGCTTTGAATTGAATATTTGACTTTAAAAAAATCCACATTGAGTGTGATGACTGATGTTGGTCGCTTTTAAGTTCCATACGGAGAGATGGGGCTGGAGTGCAGGGTGCAAGTCCCCTTGCCAGAGAGCGAGTGGATGAGCTTGTACGATATTGATTATTTTTAACTCCAGTCCGGAGGACGAGGCCGGAGTGCAGGGTGTAAATCCCCTCACCAGAGAGTGAATGGATGGGCTTGTACAGATTGGATCACCTTAAGCTATCATCCAGAGATATAGGACCAGATTGCAAGAAGTAAGTTACCTCGCTGGAGAGTGAGTGGATGAGCTTGCTTGTCGTTGGAGTCTCCTTATCGAAGAGTAACTGCATTGGTGTTAACAAGAACCTGGAGAGATCAAGGGTAGGTCCCCTTATCGAAGAGTGAGTTGATGTGCCTATACAGTCGTTGGGTCCCCTTACAGGACAGCAAGCATATCAGACTCAGCTAGTGACCACCGAAGAGATTGAACCCCTGAGTGGATGAAAAATGGTCTAGAGAGATCAAGTCCTATATTTGAAGATGAATGGTCCGGAGAGACCATGACTTGGAGTAGATGCAAATTGGATAAAAGGATTTGGACACCTTTTAGTTGGAGGAAGAAAATAAGCCCTGGCGAACATAGGATGTCTTGGATTCGAGAGATCGTTTTTCCAAATGATAGATCGAGATTCAGATTTCCAAAAAGCTTGATTTGCATACCGTGATCTTGATTTTGATTGGACCAGCCAGAGAGTTAGACTAGAATAGCCAAAGAGCTCAACTATCGAAATTTGACTATGGATTGTTAGAACTTGTTCATGAGCAAAGCCACACCTTACATTCGAAAGATGTACTTTATGGAGTAAATGTTGACCCTCTTTTTAGCCAAAACAGATTTCAACTAGACTTAAAAGGTTCAAATGAGAACGAAACGATTTGGAAACTTGGAGGCACACTTAAAATGACTAGAGAATTGAACTTAGGAAATTTGGTTGAAAATGGGCTAAGTCTTTAATTCAACCTCGAGTTAAGGCCTTAGGTGAACCTCGACGTAGGGCCTTAGGTCAATTCCGAGTTAAGGGTTTGACGAGTTAAGGGTTGGATGAGTTAAGGATTTGACGATTTAAGGATTTGAGTTCATACCGAGTTAAGGATTTGAAATGGTACTGAGTTATCACTAAAGCATCTTTAATTGGATGTGGAAGATTGAAAGGGAATCGAAAATGACTTGAATTTGGCAAGTGCGCTTAGAAAAGGAAAATGGGGGACTTGGAAAAATTGCACCGTGATTAGACCAAGCATCTAAAATTGGCCCCGAGTTAAGGACCTTAGGTCGGCACTGAATTTAGGATTTGACTCGGGTCAGCTTGGGTCATCTGGCATGACTTCCCACTATCTCTTGAACTTCATTGTTATTGAGCCTCTGACTCTATGCCTTCTAATTCGTCTACAAATGCCAACCTACCTGCTACCAGATAATGGGCTTCTTTCTATTGGATCTCCTTCAACACTCTTAGACTTGGAGCTTCCATTACACTTTCTTCATTTCTTTTATCCTCAAATAACATTCTTAACTCCATCACAAATTTAGGATCCACTAGACTATGACTAAATCGAATCTAATTAATTATAATTTAGAGAGTGATCAACTAATAAAAAAGCTAGAAGTGGAGGTAGGCTGAAAATTACACCGAACCATTATAAAAACATCTGCGTGTTCTTGTCTATTTTTCTACCTTTTCTTTTACTTTTATTTGAACTGGCACTTTCAATTGATATTTGGCTATTGATCCACTTTTTTGCATTAACATGAACCCAAACATGTCTCCAATCATTTTCTTTGAGAAGAAACAAAAAACAACATTATTTAATATTTCTGGAAACGTCTAAAAATAGTATATTAAAACTAGACGTGATTATGCAAAACTCAAAACGCCAACAACTGCTATTTATTTTACTCAATTTATTATATCATCATCTATATATGGAAGTAACACTGTTATGTAATCAATGAATGTCAAGATAATGATAAACATTTTTTTGTTAAATATTTTGCACTATATGAGTGGCTTCCATTGTTGCATGGCAGTATTAGTATTATAAGTCATATTTTTTTGGATTAAGAGTGTTTTTCTAAAAGAATCATCTTTTAATAGGTCTTGACTTAAAAACTTAAAAACAAACTAAAATCTACGAGTACTTCTTTAGTTAGAAAAAAAACTAAGATTTGATTTCTTTTATTCTTCAATTGTATCAAATATATACATTTTTTTTATAAAATATGTAAATTATAAAGAGTGAATATGTTATACAATATTTTTTATATTTTGTTTAGTCCCATCAAAACTTTTACATAAAGGAGCTTATGTAATGGAAATAGATTAATAATTTCAGGAATGAATAAAATGTCTCCTTTCTTTTTTTAACCGCTTCCTATTTTTGTATTGTTTATAACATGTTATCAACGCGATCTCTTTCTTAAATGTATTGGATATTCTAATATAGAACATTAGACCCATTTTTCCCTTTTATGCAGATACATCTCTTTCTCTTAATTAGCTACTGAAAGCAGATCAATCTCTCCTCTTATTTAACCAATCAAATCACGTTTGAAATTTCTAGATTTACTTTTCTAGATTTGTTTTGCGATTAATTTAGATCTAGATTTACTACACTTGTTTCACAATTCTACATCTATTTCCAAATTTTTCAGATTTGGATTTAAGTTTTAATAGACCTTGTCTTTTCAAGATCTTATTTTATCATAGATTAAAATTTATAGATCTTATTCCACTATACATATATTTTTGTCATTATATTTCAAATCTCATTCTACTATTGATCTGATCTTTTTGTTCTTATTTTTTGATCTCGTTATATTCTCAAAATCCCGCTCAAATAATGTGGTGAGATTCGTACATTATATTTCTTTTATGGTTTAAAATAATGTTGTGAGATTCGTACATTATATTTCAAATCACGCTCAAATAAATTTTGAGATTCGTACATGGTTTAAAAATAAAACGTTGTGATTTTTTGAATTTGGATTTGAATTGATTTCAAATTTGCTTATTATTACATGCATTTTTTGAGTTCATTATTTTGGAAAATAAATTTTGAATTTGACAATTTCTATTATTGATTCAACTAAATTTATTGAACTTGATTGTGTTTTGGTTGTGATATAGATCTAAGTAATCTATACATGATTGGTAAATTAAGTTTTCATTTTGAATTTCTTTTTTAATTTGGATTGACTTTGGAAATGTTTTTGATATATATAGTTTATATTTCCAGAAGAAATATTTTATTGTTTCTTAGAGAGACATATATAAGAATAATGCATATTTAGTAGATAATATTAAGTTTAGATCCAATGTTAATATTGATTTTGCACACCTGAAGTGAACGGAAACATTAATGAAAGCAAACTTGGTAAACTTAATTTCTAGCGTTTGAAATAAAAGTTGAGAACCTGCAGTTCCTATAATGCTACAAGCTTGAGTTTCCATAAATAATTAAATTTAAAGTTCTCATGAATAAAGAACCAGAAGTTCCAAAAAAAGAGCAGAAACTTGATTTTTTAAAAGGGAAATATATGTATAATAGTTATTTTAGAAAATTTGACTATTAAGAAACAAAGTTTCTCTTATGTTATTCATTTTAAATTATTATTGAGTATTTTGAACTTAGATTTGAGATGAAATTTTGCTAGGTAACGTTAGCTAGTCGAATTTTGCAAAGAAATCAATTTGTTGTGAAATTATTTTATATTTTAGGCCACAATAATGGTAAATTACATCCACTTTTTAATCATAAATGCATTAAATGTTTTCGTCATAGTAATAGATTAAATTACCTTATCATCATAAATGCATTGACTATAGTAAATTAAATGACGTTGTACTTTTATGTTTGGAATAAGAGTAGACATATGGTATTATCTGGTGTATTTACTTTGGTAAAAAATGCTCGATAATATGAAAGAAATAAGTTTGAATAACAACCTGAAGTTATGCAAAGAATTTTCTTTCGACCAGAATTGTATAACTCAATCCGAGACCCGAGGTCTTGAATTATGTAATGATTTGTTGATAAAGTCTATGACTTGAAATCTTATAGTTATTTTTTTACTAGTCGAAATGTATAGGCTTCTAAACAAGAAGTTTACACAAAATTAGAGAACCTAAAATTCATAACAAATTAATGAGCTTGCAGTTCATGAACCAGAAACTCGAAGCTTTCTTAAAACTGTATGAAATGTTAGGATTACACTTCTTGAAGAAGTTAGAAGAGATAAATACATCTTAACACAAGATTATAACAGTGCATTCAAGAGATTTCAAAAATCACCAAATGAGTTATATCTTACTTACATCTTTGCTTTTACATATTATATTGACCAAATATCTTGAAGATATTGTGCTATATGGCATTTTAAATATGCCTTGAATTGGAAATTAATTATTAATTTAGATTTGAAAATGGATGTTCATTATTTATAAAATATGAATTCAGATGACATTTTAGTCCATATTTCTCATTTTTCATTTTAGTTTATATGTTGTAGTTAGTTTAAAATGTTTTCCCCATATATACACTTTCAATTATGTAAAAGTACACATGGTCAATTTATAGGTTTTGTACAATGCAAAATTTAATTTAATTTCAATATATGCATCTTTATTTAATTACTCTCTCTATTGCTTTCTCACTGATATATCTAAATATAGATCTGATCTTCACTAATCGCACTATGTTATAAAACATAAGTTCTGACAAATTATTTTTGGGTGTATTAGTCAAACTATTTAATTGACGAAATACATTTTAGTATTATCCAGATGAGATAACTCATATAACATACTATTTAAGTATATGGAGTGTGTGTGTATATTAATCTCTTGAAGAGATGTTTTCTTTAATATTTATATTGTAAAATCCAACATCCCAAAAGAGATGCTATAGAAATTTTATTTTAGTTAGATTGCAATCCCTTAAAAATAA
The DNA here is from genome assembly GCA_030765085.1 of Allium cepa. Lineage (NCBI taxonomy): Eukaryota > Viridiplantae > Streptophyta > Magnoliopsida > Asparagales > Amaryllidaceae > Allium > Allium cepa. Next base: position 779,313,470 of record CM060943.1, read on the forward strand.
ACACTATATTCCCTAAAGGAATATCATATAAAACTTTAGAAGTAATAACAATAATTTATCTCTAAAAAAAGTGCTGTATATCAATATCACAGTCCAGAAGTAGTGGTTTTATCTCTTGCTTCTTACTTCCATTTGGCGCATTTAATTTTTGTACTGTATTTAAAGTTTGATATGACATTTCAAAAGCAGTTACAATAAAAATCTCCAGTAGGGATATTATATGCTACTGTAAAATTAGTAATTATGTAATTTATGTAAAATAAATATTGTATATTAATACGACATTCTAATAGTTTTCTTATGTATCTCTGGAAGAGATAAGTTTGCTCCAGAAGTGGTGATAGTAAAATATCTCTAGAAGAGATTACATTTGGAAATGCTAAAATATCTGTAGAATAGATTTGTTTATATATTTGGTAATTTTATTAAACCAAATAAATGTATAGAAATTTGATTATGAAGGATTCCAGTTTAGCTTAGATCTAGTTCTAACTTAAAATTTGAGAGCTATGTAATGTGTATAATATATTTCATAATGATTATATCAAATCTCCCAAATAGGTAAAATATCAAACTATCTCTAGAATACACTGTTGTATGTTTACGTGTCTAATTGTATCCTAAAAGTCATGGTCATAGTTATTATTTCATAAGAAATATTATATGTATAACCATCTCTTGAAGAAAAATCTTTAAATATTCTCTTGAAGAGATAGTCTATGTATCATATCATACATTTTGTGAAAACTATAAATACCATCTTGAAGTGATATGTATGTGCAACTAATGTAATTACATATTTTTATGAAATTCCTAGGGTCCGGAAGCTACTCTTATTTTTTTTAAGTATATCTCTTTTACTGAACTCTCCAAAAGAGATGTTAACAAATGTTATATGCAATTATAACTATATATTATTCTCTGGTAAGTAATCATAATTAATGTTTAAAAGTGATATTTAAGATATAATTGAGGAATAAAACTTAACAACTTTAAGTTGTGTATATAATTTATTTGAATCAGAAGTTCAATATGGTTCCAAACCAGATGTTTTGAACATTATCATCCAGTCTTAAAGGATTCCCGTTGACATAGATCTATAAATAAAAATTATTAGTTGTAATAGTTTGTTCTAAAAATAAATAACTCAAATGTGAAAGAATATGCAAATGTAATATATATATATATATATATATATATATATGTAATAAGTGGACGCATATATATATCTATATATGTAGATATTCAAATAACAACTTGAAGTTTTTTATGAGCTAATCTTATAGATTATGCATAGATATAATTTAGTGATTTAAAATTCAATCAATATAAATGTTGAGTGAATTGAAGTCGTGTATGTATTCAAATGATCTACATAATAAGTAAATTTCTACAATTGGCTAGATCAATGAGTGAGAAAAAAACTCTAATATGCAATGTCAATTGAGTGCATCTTATCAATTGATAAAAGAATTATCCTCCTATTATTAATATGTATGATGTATTTGCAAGTAGCAATATCATAATGGATCAAAATTAAAACCCAAAGAAGATTATTATTAAATGTGGCAATGATCGTCAACATAGAGGGGGATGATAAAAGAGATACAATTTCAGTTTGATTATCAAGTTTAAATATTGGTTGCAAAATATTGAGTAACTTGAATAAATTATCGGTAATATCCCTAATATACTTGCTTCAATATAAGTTGAAATCCCAGAAGGACCAAAAGAGTATAAATCACATCTGAAGTGTGGTAAAGAAGTCAGTTTGAAATTTTTTTGGAGTAAGTAATGGAGATGTCGAGTAAAGGAGGTTAGTGTTTTTTAAGAAACATTTAAGGATGCTCTGGAAGAGACCCATGACATGATTATCAAATAAGCCTAGAAGTGGTTTAGGTACCTAAAATAGAATAAATATTGAGATATCAATAAATTATATCTAAAACTGACAAGAAATAATCATTGATGATAAATTTATAAATAATAAAAAGCACTTATGTTTATAAATAGATTAAAGATCTTGAATTAGAAGAAACATGATTAACCATCGTGAATCCTTTACTAATATAGAAAAGTGGACTTGTAATCCGCAAAGTAGCGAAAGTGTTTGAAACACTTAATATACCCTTAAGGTATAAATATTGCTTAATTCATATTAAACGTGAAAGTATACCAATTCCTGAATAATAGAAATAACTTCGGCGGTTATAAAGAATGCAAAGAATAAGGAGCATATATTACAACCATCTTTTAAGTATTATTGTAATGAAAACCTTGATATAATTCATGATGAGTAGATTACTTCCTATTTTTAAGTATTGTTGTAATGAAACTTTTAATATTCATCAAAGATGTAGCTATAATATTCAAAAATGATTTGAAGCATAAAGTGAAAGCATATGAAGTGTTTTTCATAAAAATAGCATACAAAATGCATAAAACGCAAATCATATTTGGAATAAACAGTCTTGGAAAATTCGATTGTATCGATGGAAACTATTTGTAAATGATGAAGGTCTAAAAAAAGAAAATAGAATTATTGTCTTCGAATTTTAATGTTTGTCTAAACTATGTTACAAAAGTATTTATAACTATTTTGAACTATAATGACATGTATCCAAAATTAAAGGGAAAACTATTAAATCAAGGGGAGCATACATAAGTATATCATAATGTACTCTTTTTTCTTCACTAAGATTTTTCCCACTTGGTTTTTCTTAGTAAGGTTTTAATGAGCTATTACATTGATCCAGAAGTACGAACTCCATTTGATGTAAATTATTGAAATATGCCATTGTACTCTTTTTCTTTCACTAAGATTTTTCCCATTGGATTTTCTTATTTAGGTTTTAATGAGACATTCCTCTGACCCCGAAGTATCAAATTCTTTAGAAGGAATATCATTATATGATATTTATAATTTCAAAAGTTTCGCTCTTTTCCACGTTCAAGGTTTTTCCCTTGGATTTTCCTAATAGAGGTTTTTAATGAGGCAATAGACAATATCTATACCAACTGAATGGATATATAAAAGCAGGGTAATAATAAGGGGGAGCGGTCATCATACACATTTCAAAATAGATTCATAAGTGGTTAACGTTTCATATATTTTTGACATAAATGCCCAAAAAGATTGTTTATAAAAATATTTAGCAGATATGTCAATTTTTCAATGGATTTATGGCTAATAAATTAAATAGAAATTAATTTAGCATGGACCCTAAAAAGACAATAAAATAGAGAAAGTAGAAGAGAATGGATAATGTCAAAACAGAAAGATAAAATGGGTAACAAGCGAATTTTAAAACGGTTCTATTCGTGATATTAACCAACGTCCACTTCTTCCTTATTCACCATCATCATTGATCTTCTTTTTACAATCTTCTCAATTTGGAGGGTGTAAAGTATGAGAATATATATTGGGAATTTTTGTTTGGAGGAATGAAGTCTTTGATGATGTTAACAATGGACTTCCAACTTAGTGTTTTTTTGTAGTGGGAGGAGAATGACTTGTACATAGTTATGTTTTAGGCACAACCAATAATGACTTATTCAGTTTCTAAACAAGCCACGGAGCAACCAGGTGTGACTTGTTCACTTTTCCATGGCTAGTTTGAGCTGTTCTCGTGCCTGGCTGAGTGAACAAAGGTTGTTTGTTATAACGGCAAAGTCTTCAACATTATAAGTTTATAACGACAACGTATCCATCGTTATAAATTTATAAAGGCGAAGACTTCACCGTTATAGCCTTCGCTGTTATAAATTTATAATGGTGAAGACTTTGCCTTTATAAACTTTCAGTGAATTTTTTTTCACTGGTCCGAGGCTAGTTTTACCATACCTAGTTGCAGAGCTCATTTGGTCGGTCCAAAAGTATGAAAGAGAGTGAACTGAGCAAGCCACATTATTGATAATGTTCTTAGACTCTTATTTATAGCTGTAAATGAGCGCAGAAATTTCATGGAAATTTCTCTTATTTCAACCAGAGCATTTTGCTTCAAGTAGAGGGATGAAATATTGAAAATTGAAGTGAAGATGAAGATGGACAAGAGTGCTTATCTCTCTCTTTTAAAAAAAATGGAGCATTCCCCTCCAGTGGAGCACTAGTGCTCCACTAAAGCATCACAATCCAACAAAGTGCTTGTGCTCTAATGGGAGTGTTTGCGCTCCAATAAAGTGTTTGTGTTCTAAGTTTAGAACGTTTGCACTCCAATCGAAGCGCTTTTCCTCCTAGCGTAGTATTCTAATTTTTGAACCCCTGAGCATCATTTATGTCTTTTCCGACTCCTTTGGCTTTTTTTGGTGATTTTGATGACTTTATAAACCAAATCTCAAAAGCTTCATGAGTTTGTTTTTGAGCATATTTTTAATTATCTTGAGACATTTTTCTCTTTTGTCGGTTTGTCTACTTCGATGTTATTTCAAACCTTGGTCCGAGGTTGATTCGAGTCTTTGCTTCTGGTAGATTTTGTGCGTTTACTTTTTTTAATGAATTTTCATTTATTCTCCCTTGCCATTGTCGAACCAAAATGGGTATAACAGTAAAATGATTGGTAAAATAATGTTATGCATAGTTTTTTCCTTCTAGTTCTAAGTTTTAAACAAATATACCATGTTTTGTTTGCTAAATAACTAAACATTTTCTTTAAATATAAATACATTAAAGATAAAGTGTTGCTAAAGTTAATTCATTTTTTTCTTACCATTGGAATTTGATACCCAAATCATCGATTGGAGAAGCTAGAAGTCGCATAAGCAAAGGCGAAGACAAAGGAGGAAGTCACGAAGTTGCGGTGCTTGGGCTTTGTGATGACTTCGTTCGGTGTTGAGGCTATGAAGGCCGAACGAGTAATCTTTTTCGGTGGAGAAGGAGTGTACCGAACCAAAGTGGCGGTTTGGTGGAAGGTTTCTAGAGCAGTGAAGAAAATTCCATTCGATGATGGAATGTTGAAGGGCAGAGAAAGAAATGGAGCGGTGAGTCATTCTTTTGGATCGATGGAAGCTAAATATGTTGAACCAAATGTTCGGTTCGATATTGAAGTGAAGTGCCGATCCAACCTAATTTCTGTGATGCTGAACCAAATTTTTGATTCGGTATTGTGCTGCTCTAGTTTGCTTACCAGTGAGATTGTATGCACTAAACCAAAAGCATGTAGGTCCATATGCTATGTGCCGAACAAAATGCCAAGCTTTGCTGGACCAAACATGTTGGCTTATGCCGGTCCAAATCGTGAGTACTAATTGTCAGACCAAATTATGCTAGTCTAGATGGATGCCGAACCAAACCCTAAGGCTACTATATATGTAACGACCCTGACTCGACCTTCGAAAATCGGCACCGAATACGACACTCGTATTCAAATGCCGCAGATCCAAACGTCGAACCTGGTTCGCCGGAGCTTATAACACATCAAGTAAATAACACAGCGGAAGAAAAGAATAATATATATCATATATACATCATTGATACAACATCTGATACAATATGATACAACAGACGATACAATAGATACTATTATACATCAGAGATATGATACAAGATAACAGCAGCGGAAAGAAAAGATAACACAGCAGCGGAACAAAAATCTCTAATATGGTCTTCAAGAAAGAACTCCAGCATCGGTAATCTCCATCTCCAAATCACCAATCCAGCGATAGCTCGGACTCTCAATAACGATGCACAAAGCTAAGCAAGTGCAGTCCCGATCCAAAGACGGAACTAGCTCCAGATAATCTACTAAACCTGACTATCTGAAAAACCCAACTCTAGACTGCCCGTGTGGGAAAATAGTGGGCACCCAGAGTTTAGGAAAGGAACAATAAACTCCAGGTCAGTCATGGGACTGGTGTGAGCAAACAAAAGCATTTGGTCTTTGAAACAAACAAAAGAATTTAAATTTGAAATCCGCAATGCTTTTGGAAAATGAAACTACCATAAGGCCTCCCGCCACACACACAATGCAAACGCAGAATTGGAGGAGATTTCTCCTTATGATAGTCAAATATGATTAATACGAGAAAATTTCTTTGCTATTATTACTATAAGTGCAAGGTGTGGAAAACCATTTCGAAAGTAAAATATAAATCCTAGCCAACATACGACATTTCGTCGTATGCCTACTATAGCTACCATGTTCAATAGCAGGTTACCGCCACATTGCATGGCAGGTTATACAACTAAAACCGTACAGGGCGCGTATTGTTTTGATTGGATTTCCAACAAATGGTCAGGCTAAGGAACTTCCTACTGTCTATGGGATCGCCTCTGGCGGGACGTCCCAAGAACTAACGTTACGGTTAGATCTCTGCCAACACAAGGCCGGGTTACCTCTGTAACTAGGTAACTACTACACGAATATGCCATCCCCCGGTCCTTTGGGACCTTTATCCGAGGCGCCTCAAAGCAACAACCACACAGTAAATGAGATTGGAGCAACCACATAGGTTAAATACCAGGGCTCCATACCTGATACCACCCTTTACCAGAAGGGAATGACATACCCTAAAGGGAGCGACCCTCATAACCTTGCCGCATCTTCCCTGTTTCGACCATTTCCGGGGAGTGAGGTCCTGATGCAGTCTCGTCCACAAAGCTACGCTTTGTGCAACAAAGCCATGCTTTGGGTCAACGGATGACCAAAGCAACGATCACAAAGATAAATGATCAAACAAATGATCATATCACAAATGATCAACCAATGATCATCACACAGCAGCACTCAGCATGCCACATTACCAAATTGGGAATGTCACTGATAAATATCAACTACATAACCTCTGAGCTCGTACGTCTCAGAGAAGGGTGTTAAGCTAAGAGAATAAATTCTCCGCCACCAAGCAGAAATGTATTTGATAGAAATCAGATAACATCTCAAAGTGTAATGTCGGACATACAACCATACAAGTCTGTTCCGGGTTTGAACAGAACCGAAGGCACTTCCGAAGAAGCCCTTGCAAATCCGGGTAACCACAATCCCGATCGGACTTCCCATCACTAAGGAGAACTCTATACCGGAGCAACTCAGTGCAGAGTCAATCGATAGGTTATCCTATCGTTCTCACAAATACCCGGTCTTCACCACCGGTCTTCAATGCTATCCATAACGACGTATCACATATTCGGAATGGGCTATATGACACAAAGGTCCTCTCCCGGCTAAACCGAATAGTGAGCGCAATATTTAAAAACATATGGATATGGGATTTCGGTTAAGTCACAACTTAAAAATCCAAAGCTTTTCTTTCAAATGGTTAAACAAATTACCCTTTTAAATCTTTAAATAAAAAGATTAATTTCACAAAGTTTCACCAAATTTCACAAAGATCTATCTATAGATTCAAAACAACTTCCATTCCAATTGGATTAACTCGATAAATCTTTAAATTAAAGATTTAATTTATAGCTTTCAAAACACGTTCCAAAGATTTATTCATAACTTGGAAAACCATTTTCATTTTGAAACTTGAATTCCTTTTAACACATATTGAAAATCCATTTCTTATATGAAAGCTTCTATTATTTGGAAACAACAGTTTTCGTTTCAGAAAAGTCCGATTTATACAAGTTGAAAATCTTGGGTTAAATTTAAATTCCAAACATCACTTTTTAAAATGGTTTAAAAACCCATATAAATCCATTTATAAGTTGGATAACTTTTTAAACCCTAGTTCCCAAATTATAGAATTCAACTTCAAATATTGAATTCAAATTTAAATCAAATTATTTAAATTTCAAAACCTAATCAAGTTATTCAAATAGCTTTTATTTTTTTGAAATTCATTTTATTCAAAAGCTTCAATTCTAATTCCAAAACTATTTTGGATTCAAAAATTCAAATTTTTAAAACAATTTCAAAATCTGTGACTTAACCCATTTCCACGTGCAATCCATATTTGTGTGTGTATAAGTGTGGTCCAGGGGTTCAACACAATAGTGCACAACATCCATTATCACAGATTCAATCATATCGACAAGCGGTATAACCCATAACGCTTATCTATATTCACAGATTCATAGATAAAGTAAAATATCATTCACAAAGATTAACTAATATGATTCGATGTGGGTTTCGGATAACCGACTGGAATCCGACTCCCTGTCGCATCGAAATCCAAATGTCATTCTACGGGTCAAGGGGTTTCATATTCATATGACAATATATTCATCATAAATATAGTAGATCAGCACAAAGTATCACATAGCATCTCATCACATATCAAATATATCAATCCATCACACAACATTCAATAACAACCAGCATCTACAATTAAGATGAATAAACTGGGTGGTTTTAAATTTATTACCTACATGATTACTTTCATTTATTATTCCTAATTAATTAACTATCCATATTTATTCAATTAATAAATCTTCAATTATAAATTTTAAATCTAATATCATTCAATTAATGATTTCTTAATTACAAATTAATTATTCTAAGAAAAATTAATCTTAAACTTTAATTAATCAAATTAAAACCCTTAATTACTTTAATTAATTATCCATTTCATTAATTAATTAATTTTATTAATTATCCATTTGTACTACCTTAATAATTAAATGAATTACAAATCATTAAACTTTTCTTTATCTTTAGGTAAACATTCCTTATTTAAATTATGCATTTAAAAACAAAATGTTTTTTTAATTTACATTAAATTCCATTTAACATTTCTTTTAAACTTTAAGACTTAAATATATTTAAAATAAGATTTTTAAAACAATACAAACTTAATCTTATATGTTTACAAGAAACATCTACATTATTAATAAGTGTAAAGAATTTAAATTTCAATTCAAATCAAATTCAAATCAATTAAAAAATTACTTTAAAATTTCAAAATTGAAATATAACTTCCATTCTCATTTTAGTTTTAAATTCTTTAAAACTCTTCTATAATTTACACCTTTAATTCAAATGTAAGTCATTTGAAAGTAATTTAAATTTAAATCTTTATTTTAAAAACTGAAGTTTAAAAATAGATTTAAAAACCCAGGTTTGAATTCACTTGAATTCCTAATTTAAATACTTAGCCTTTCAATACAAATGCCAAAACACATATGCATTTCCACAAAGAGTTTAAAAATCAAAATTTAAATAAATAAAAAAAAACCATCAATGATTTCAAATTCCAGACAAATCAAATTTGAATTCATATTCAAATTCAAACCAAAATTCAGTTTAAAATCTTCACCTGCAAATTTAAACTTTATCTTTACATATGAAACAGAAAACAGTTTTTCTGTATTATTGAAAAAAAAACAAACTTTGAATTTTGCTGAATTCAAACTATTTCAAAGAAAACAGAATTCAAACTTATTTGAATTCAACTTAAATTCAGTTTCAAAATTCTAAGTCACAAATGTATTTTGCATTTTATTTTCAAATTTTATAAAACCTGAAACAGGTTTCCTGATCCCCCTTTCTCTTTATTTTTAATTTCAAACCAAATTTGAATTTCTGCATTTACATTATTTCAAAATAAGAATTAAAATATTTTGAATTCATTTTCAGATTCAAATTTCATTCAATTTCAGATTTAAATTTAAACTTGGCTTTTAAATTTCTGAAAACACAACAGGTTTTGTTTTGAGAAACCTGAAACAATGCACTCGAGCAAACATGAACTTACTTCGGGTCAAAACAACCTTGACTTCGAGTTTCCTCTCAAAAATCCCGAGTCCATCCCGAGCTAAAATTCTCTGCAACCAAAAACAGAACACCACCTGCACACACAACTCTGTGCATATGCACCCACGACGCAACACTCATTGACCATCTCTGATGATCTCCACTCATCACCAATCAACCACGCCCCCATTCACGATCATCACAACGCCACCTTAAACTTCAAACTCGAAATCAAGATCACAACCCAAAATTTGCAAACCTGGGAACAAGACAGAACTCACAATCCCAACCTGTCAACACCCTTCCCCAACGCCACCGACCGCCGTTGCCACTCAAACTTCTGTGAAAGCTTTCCCAAACCACCAGCTACCATCACGCCAAAAATGGTAAAACTCGGTCACTTGAAGAAACAGCAGCACTAAATTCTTAAACCCAGGAAAAAAAAAAAAAAAAAAAAAAAAAAAAAACTAGGGTTCATAAAAAGAAATGTCAAATCTGCAACTACCCCGATGGTTTCAATGTCAACAAGTATTTTTCCCGGCATCTCCTCACATCCCTCCCCCACTTGGAAGAACCCCGTGCTTTCCAATTACATAGATCACCAGAAACCAAATATTTCCCTTTCTAGTCAACATCCACACTGCACCCACATCCTATTCCTAAAAACTATGATCCTTGATTTAAAAAACATGTTTTAGTTCATACTTTTAATTTATGAAACTGAATTACAAAACTAATATGTTTGGATTTTGGTAAAAATCAACATACACTGATGTTTTTCTGTGCTTCCAGAGACAACATCTTATATTTCACTTGATTAAATTTTTTTTTAACTTATAGTTTAAGCTAATCAAACAACATTGTTTAATACCAGATCCTATCTATAACTAAGTCAAAAGGTAAGGATTAAAATACAGGTTTTTAAACAGGGTACAACAGAGCACATATACAACATGCATATATATAAACATATCCTCAACAGATTTTTAATCATAAACACAAGCAATACTCATCCATTTTCAACATATAAGCATGCAAATTCCCATAACATCATCCATCACAAGAATCAAAACATAAAAGCAACGGTAAGTGAGTTTGCTCACCTGTAGTTTAGAAAGAACAGGGAAGGTCAGAAACAAGGAACAGGGTCTTCAGTTGCAAATTAGAAATTGATTCTTTTATCTTTGAGCTTGATTATTTTGCTGCAAATGATTGATGGATACCATAGCTTAATTCTTGTTGCATTAATGTTTAACAGATTCAATTAAAAATCTTTAAAAGAAAATTTTACTTGCCTTGAATTTGTTTCAAAAATTACTGCACTGCTTTATTCTAGCCAAAGCCTGCAGCTAAATTCATTTATATTAAAATTTGAGTTTTAAATCATAATCTCAGTAAATTATAAAGTTTAAAACTACCTGAAAGATGGAGTTTTGTAGGCTATAGCTTGAGTTTGTTTGTATGGTTTCAGACTTTCAATTGAAGAAGAAGAGCATGACTTCAAGTTTCCATCTTTAGTTTTCCAGATTATGAAATGCAGAACTCTTTGTCTTGCTTTTAAAAACTTGAATGTTGCTTTTAAAAACATGTAGGCTTGTTGAATGCTTTTAAAAATGATGCTTGCTTTTAAATGATGCATGCAGGCCTGAATTTGCTTCCAGATTCTAATACAGGTTGTAGATGCAAGGGAATCCAGATCTTCTTGTTTGCAAATGAAATGCAGGGCTTTTCATGTTGATGCAGGTTTGTTCTTTATTTTTTTGTAGTTTCAGATGCAAGAACATGCAGTAGTATTTTGGGAAAGAGGAGTTTCAGATTTATTTGTAAATGAAGTTGAAATGCATGTCTGCAGTTTCCTTAATGAAGATTTGAAATGCAGAGCTTTATCATGTTGATGCAGGTTTGAATTTTGAAGAATGCAGATTGTATAGATGTGAGAATGTAATTTGGTTTTCTTTTTATTTAGGAATGAGAAAATGAATATGAAGAAGCAAAATGATATGAATGTATTTTCAGTTTTAAATGAATTAAAAGAAAAAGAAAATAAAACATTGACACTTGTCTTTCTTTTATGTCATATGGTTTACATTTGTAAAATTTTGTATACTTATGTTTTTAACCTTGTCTTGAATTTATTTTATAAATTTTGTTTTGGTCCTTTAGTTCAATTAATTTTAATTCATACATTTTGTTTTTAAACCTTATTTGATTTTAAATTTACAAGATATATCTATCCATTTTATCCCCTTATGTATATATTTATACTTATACAAATTAAAGTAAAATAGTTTGAAATTAGAATATACATTATTAGCAAATATTTATAAGTTAGCAAATACAACTTTTATTTTCAATACATCTATATTTATAAACTTAAGATGTTCAACTTATTAACAAACACTTATTTTTTTTTTTTTTTTTTTTTTTTAAACTTTCATAATTAAATTCACAATAAAATCTCAAAGCTTTTAAATTCCAAAAATTTAAATAAATTGTCAAATTATCTTGTTCAAAATTCAGGAATGTTACAATATAGCAGCTATCTCTCCTTATATCTTCACTCCATAAACAGCGGAGCTTCTGGACAACAATGGCAACCATCGTAGAGAGTTGAAACTCTGTAGAATCTTTTTCGTATTATTAATTCTTCTTATGTATAGCCTCCAAAAATGAATCAATCTTGTAAATCAAATCTTTCAGTGATTAATAAAATATCCTCTTCGCAAGTGGATGTATACTGCCTCGCGGCAGTGGGACCACTATAAATACTGGTGTTATTTATTTTTTTCCTATTGCGTAGATTTATGATTGTTTGTTTTGGTGTTTATCTCTATCTGTTTCATCTCATACAATCACGATCTAGTTTTTTCTGCTACGTTGGGTTTTCTATACCCTTAGACTGATCATCTGAATGGATTTTTCCCAATAGTCTGGTATCGGAGCTGCAAGGTTGATTGAGGAGTGTTAGACGCTATGGCAGGAGATGAAGGGACTTCAGTTGTTATAAGACCCTATAGGAGAGGGATGTATATCCCATCAAGATCATAGTTGGTAATTGAGAAATGGAATTGGGATAAAGACTTCGAGAAGTGGCAATGGTGGATGAAGGCAGTTCTAATAAGGAATGAAGTCCATCCAGTAGTGTTTTCCCCTGAGGAGTTGACGGCTGACATCTCAGTCGCAGAAGGGAAGTAGATGGAGAAATGGGCATTTGCTACTTTATAACTAGCTACAGGAGAGAATTTTATCTTAGAGATCAGCAATGAGACAACTGCTAGAGGCATTTGGACCAAGATGGAAAATCTCTATTTAAAGAAATCTTTGACTAACCGTCTGATATTACTGAAGATATTTTTCACCATGCGGATGAGAGAGGGCACTTCGGTGAAGGAACATCTTAACTTCTTTGATGATCTCGACATGAAGATGAAGACTGTTGACTTGAAGATGGATGCGGAGCAAATGGCAATGATTCATCTGTGTTCTCTTTCGGAGCGTTACACGGGTTTTACTGACAGCCTTATCTTCGCTAAAGGCACATTGATAGTGGAAGATGTGAAGTCAGGCCATCTATCTGAGGGCTTGATAGATCAGATGAAGGAGATACGTGAAGGAAGTAGAGGTGGAAGTAGTAATCATGGCCTGTTTATTGAAAGAGGTAGAGATAATAAGAAGAATTGGCACTCTAGACGGCCTTCCAAGTCCAGGAAGCCGAGTAATGGAAGTAGAGGAAAATCTAAGGATGGGAAGTGCTTTATCTACAAAAAATCTGGTCATTGGAAAAAGGATTGTCTAGATTTGAAGAAGAAGGAAGAAGACAGATCTTCGTCATTTGCAATGGAGAAGTTTGTATCTGACAGTGTGCTGTTTATAGCAGTATTGTATGTCTTAAACCATTGGGTGCTGGACTCGAAGGTGTCTTTCTGTATGACGCGTAATAAGGATTACTTCAGTTCTTTCATTGGATGAGAGGGTTGCTCTATTCTTATGGGTTATGATGCTAGCTGTAGAGCAATGGGTGAAGGTAAAGTGAGGCTCGGGATGTTTGATGGAGAGATATGCACTTTGACAGGTGTATGGTATGTTCTAGGTCTTCGAAAGTCCTTAATTTCTTTAAGAAAATTGGCATCTTGGGGATGCAAGGTAAATATTGATAAGAATAGTCTAAAGGTTTCGAGAGGTGCACTAGTTTTTATGATAGAAGATGTGTTTCAAAATCTGTATTTGCCGAAAGGAACCACAGTTCTTCAAGAGTCTTGTGTTAGAGTAGATAGTTCTCGTGCATTGGATGCCACAAAGCTTTGGCATCTCAGGTTTGGTCATATTTCGAAGAAGAGCTGAGAGTTGCTTCGAATACAAAAGATAATCAAAGGAGGAAGCTTCGACAAGATGGAATTTTTCTAGAAGTATGTGTTAGGTGAGCAAACTAAAGTATCTTTTGGAGTTGGACTCCATAGATCGAGGTAAGTACTTGAGTACGTGCATATAGATGTTTGGAGACCGCTAGCTACTCCTTCTCTTGGAGGAGCAAAGTATTTTATCTCTTTCTTTGATGACTTTTCTCGAAAAGTATGGGTGTAAGTGATGAAGGCAAATTAGAGAGTTTGAGAAGTTCAAAGACCGAAAAGCGCTTGTTGAGAACCAATCTGGTTCTAGGTTAAAGGCGTTGAGATCTGATAATGGCAGTGAATTTGTCTCCAGGGAGTTTCTCGACTTTTGTAGACAGTATGGCATTCAGAGACATTTCACTACACTCAGCGATCCGCAATCCAATGGGGTTGCGGAAAGGATGAACATGACTCTACTGGAGAAGGCTCGTCGCTTGAGATTAAGATGGGCTTGTCTAGAGGCTTTTGGGCTGAGGCATTATCAACTTCAACGCATATCATAAATTGAGTTTCGTGCTCAACCATAGATGGGAAGATTCCAGAGGAAAAGTGGAGAGGTAAAGCAGTGTATCTTGGTTACTTTCGAATTTTGGGTTGTCCTGTGTATGTTCACCATACAGGTGATGACAAGTTGGAGGCTAGAGCATACAAGGGCATACTAATGGGATACACTGATGGTATGAAAGGGTATCGAATTTGGAAACTTGTTGATTGAAAGATTTTTCATTCCATACATGTTACTTTTGATGAGTCTGCTATCTTCAGTCCAAAGGAGAAGTTACCTACCACATCAGAAGATTCTGATAGGCCTAAGGAGATGGAACAAGTTCCCGTGTTACAGCGAAATAGTAGAGTTGTTGTTGATGTTGTCGAGGAAAACGCAGTTGATGAAACATCATAGAATAGTCCACGGATGTTAGTCCTTGTGATGATGGTTTCATGACAACAACCTTAGGACTTTTTACAAAATATAAATACTAACATTATAGTTTAAATATATATGTATATACAGGATATAAACATGCAGGTACCAAGAGTGAAGACTGTACAGTATAGAGATTCAATACTGAAGATATCAAGATTGAAGACTCATGAGTATCACAATATCAAGAGCTCAAGATTTCAGGAATATAAGATAAGTATAGCATTTAGATTTATGTTAAAATTTCTTGAAAGCACTTACATCTTTAGTCAAAATTTATTTGTGGAATGGAATCCTCTTCAAGCCTGTTAAAGGGGTGGAACCCTAGTGGGATGGAACCCATAATAATATTTAGTGGAACATATAGTGGTCCTATTTTGATATCCACTAATTTTATGAAAAAGCTTTTCAAAATTATATCTCTTATTTTAAATGTTTTCAAAACTTTCTTTTCGAAAAGACATCTCTCTTGTTTGAAATATTTTAGCCTAAAAATTATCTTTATCACTTTTTAGTATTTTGATTTCAAAATTGTCCTTGATTTTTAACTATCTCTTGTTTTAAATATTTAGTTTTAAAATATTTATATGCTCAGATTTTAAATCACTTTATTGATTAAGGTTATATATTAAAAATTACTTTTATATGTTTAAGCTATATTCAAATATATTTGCAAAGTTTATAAATTGTTTTGACAAATTATAGAAATCATTTTTAATAAGAAACTCAAAACATCAATTTTTGCTTTGAGCATGTCGACATCCCTCAACCCCCCATGTCGACATGGTGCCTGTTAAATTCAAAATTCAAATTTTCAAAAGAAGTGTCTATTCTTGGTATCCTTTTATGAATAGATATGGTTGTTGATCTTCTATAAATATCAGTAGTTCTAAACGAATTTTTAATCAGATTTCACTTGTTTTCTCTCTTGTTCATCTTCCACGTTTATTCAAACGAATCTCAAACTATACTCTGTCGAAATACCAAGTGAACCAAACTTGATTATCTCTTGTTTGATTCTCTACTACTCTCTCTATAAGATATCGGTGCTATTCAGAGTTATAGGATCTTTTGTAAATCATACTATTGAGTAAAAGGTGCGGTTGAGCCTAGAAATCAATTGGGTGCGATTGTAGCCCCAGAAATCAATTAGGTGGTTAAATCAAGAGAGTTGCCCTGAACTCGAATACAGGAGGGTGTACCTCTTAGTCTTGAAACCGAGGGTGTAATCTGAGAGATTATTTGGTAAGAAATCCATACGATTGTACGGGACTGGGTGTAGGGTAACTCCGAACCAGTATAAAATCCTGATGTGTGCTTTCCTTTACTGCTTTTATTTAGTATTTGCATCTGCATCTGATTCTATGATTATATCTGTGTCTGTGAATTGCATTTGTCGGTGATTAAATTACATAAGTTTCAAGAATATTTAGAAAATCCATAAAACACTATTAACCCCCTAGTGTTATTCCAGCCTTAAGATCTGTATTCCGCATTTCTCACATTTGGTATCAGCGCATTGGTTTTCAAAGTTTTCATAATCTGAATTTTGAAAAAGTTTGTAAAATTGCTATTTTTGGGGATTTTGTTAACACTAGTTTAAAACTGCTTAAATCATCATTGTCTCATAAGTCTACATGTAGTTATTATAGAAAATCAAGATATCTACCAAGTTTGTATTTTGTGCAGAAAGAAAAATGTTAAATGGCCTTTGAAGAATCAACACTCAATGGACATATTGTGCAAATCAAGAAGAATAAGTGGATACTTGATAGTGGATGTTCAAGACACATGACTGATAATCCAGATATGTTGAATGATACTATCTATAAAGATGGAGGATCATATAATTTTGGAGACAGCTCAAAAGGTTATGTGATTGGTATCGGCAATGTCGGTAACTCTAAAACTCCTACTATTTCTAATATTTTATTAGTTAAGAATCTGAAACACAATCTACTTAGCACTAGTCAACTTTGCGATAAAGGATACAAATTAAATTTGAAAAAGATAAGCGTCACATCGAAGATAATAATTCAATATTATATTTGAAGGAATTAGGAAGAAAAATATTTATATTCTTAGTATGAAAATCTCAAATGATAATCCGTCTTTTGGCAAATACAAATGGCCCTTGGATTTGGCATAAAAGATTTGGGCATCTGATTTTTAAACTCTTATCTAGACTTGCTAAACTTGATCTAGTAAGAGGTCTCACTAGAATGAATTTTAAAATAGATAGTATTTTTGATGCTTGTCAATTAGGAAAATTAGGAAGTGTTCTTTCAAATTAAAAGATATAATTTCAACTTCAAAATATCTTAAGTTACTTCATCTAGATTTGTTTGGTCCATCTCAAATTCAATCAATAAATCATAATAAATATGTCTTTGTAATTGTAGATGATTATTCTAGGTTTACATGGACAATTTTTACGAAATATAGAAGTGATACATTTGATTAATTTAAATTTTTTACAAAAAGACTTTCAGAACAACTTTCTTATGACTGTTCGAAGTGATCACGATGAGAAATTTGAAAATGAAAATTTTGAGAGATTCTTTAATAAAAAAAGGGAATAACTCATAATTTCTCTTTTCCAAGAATTCCACAATAAAATGGAGTAGTAGAACGTAAAAATAGGACGATTCAAGAGTGTGCTAGAACAATGCTTTCAGATAGTAATTTACCAAAACATTTATGGGCTGAAGCAGTCACTACAGCTTGCTACATTTTTTATAGAATATTAATTAGACCGTTAACTGATAAAACACCTTGTGAACTTCTTTACAAGAAGAAACCAAAGGTATCTTATTTTAGAATTTTTGGAAGTAAATATTTTATTCTAAATACAAAATCCAATTTGGATAAATTTGATCCTAAATCCGACAAAGGAATCTTTATTGGATATCCTAATAGAAGTAAAGCATATAGAGTTTTCAATATGAGAACTAATACCACTAAAGAAACAATGCATGTTTCATTTGATGAAAATTTCAAAGATGTTGAACAGATTAATGATGAAGAAGATTTTGCTATCCTAAATAATGAATCAATTGAAATAAATTGTGAACTTATTCATCCCAATAAAAAGGTTAAGCTTTTAAAAGATCATCCTATAGAAAATATAATAGGAAATATTGAATATGTTGTTAGAACTAGAAATCAACTAAATAACATAAGTAACATAGCTTTATATCATCTATTGAACCTAAAAATTCAAAGGAAGCATCGTCTGATGATTCATGGTTTCCGGCTATGTAAGACGAACTGAATCAATTCACCAAAAATGATGTTTTGGAACTTATTCCTAGATCCAAGGATAAAACTATAATAGAAACTAAATGGGTTTATAAAAATAAGATGAATGAACTAGGCGAGGTCATTAGAAATAAAGCTTGATTATTCACAAAAAGTTATTGTCAAGAAGAAGGAATAGATTTTGATGAAACCTTTGCATCCGTAGCAAGATTAGAAGCCATTAGAATTCTACTTGCTTACGCAAATTATAATAATTTCAAATCATTTCAAATGGATGTTAAAAGTTCTTTTCTAAATGGATTTGTTAAAGATGAAGTTTACGTTAAACAACCTGCACTCTTTGAAGATGAAAAATTTTCAAACCATGTTTTCAAACTTAAGAAACCTCTATATGGTCTGAAACAAGATCCTAGAGCATGGTATGACAAACTAAGATCTTTTTTATTACAACCAAATTTATGTGCTTCTGTTCATTGTTTATCATATTTTGTTCTAATCTCATCTCTCAGGACAGCAACATACAACCATAATTTCGACCAAGAAAACTTTAAAATTCTAGAAAACACAAAGAATGAAACTTTTATCACATGATCTAAGCTTTCCGTAACATTAAAAACTAACAAATTCGGTAAAGAAACGAAGAAGTTATGGCCAATTTCATTTTAGTTTCAAACACAGAGCTAATATTGGTTTCACTCTAGGGATAGCAGTAAAAAATTCAATTTTGACATACACAACCTCAAAATTATAGAAAAGTTAATACACACATGTTGTAGTAAATGATTTGAGCTTTCTGTAGCATTTAAAATTATCAAATTCGGTTAAGAAACGAAGAAGTTATGGCCAATTTCTTTTCAGTTTCAAACACAGAGCTAATATTGGTAAAGTATATAATACTCTTTTCATTAAAAGAAACAAAAATGATATCCAACTAGTACAAGTTTATGTGGACGATATAATTTTTGGTTTAACTAATCATGAAATGAATAAATAATTTTCTAAAATAATGACAAAAGAGTTTGAAATGAGTCATATGGATGAACTTACTTTCTTCTTAGGTTTACAAATAAAACAATTAGATAATGGTATTTTTATTAGTCAAGAAAAATATGCTAGGGATCGAGTTAGAAAATTTGGTATGACTACTGCGAGTGGAAAACCCACTTCCATGGAAACCAATGAAGTTTTAAATAAAGAAGATTTTTCAAAAGATGTAAATCAAATACCATATAAGGGAATGATTGGATCATTATTCTATAACACTGCGAGTTGACCCGATATCATGCATAGTGTTTGTCTTTGTGCAAGATACCAACCTCAACCTAAAGAGACTCACTTAAAATCTGTGAAACGTATCGTAAGATATGTTAAACATACTTTTGACTATGATTTATTTTGTCCTAAAAATGATTCATTTGATTTAATATCTTATTGTGATGCTGACTATGCTGATTGCAAATCTGACCAAAGAAGTATAAGTGGAATTTGTCACTTCTTAGGGCATTCTCTGGTTTCATGGTTTAGTAAAAAGCAAAACACTGTTTTTTTATCAACAACTGAAGCAGAATATATTTCTGCTGCTTTGACTTGTTCTCAAGTTATCTATATGCAACAAACCCTAAAAGATTTTGCATTAACAATTTCAAAATCACCAATTTATTATGATAGTACTAGTGTAATAAATTTATCTAAAAGTCCTAATCATCATGCTAGGACTAAACATATTGATATCAGACATCACTTTCTCAGAGATAATATAAGTAAAGAGATCATTTCTCTTGAATTTATCAACTCCGAGAATCAAATTGCTGATATTTTAACCAAACCCTTAAATCAACCTATATTTAATAAATTAAGAAGAGAATTAGTCATTTGTTCAATAACCGAGATATTAAATATATATATATATATATATATAGTAACATATATTTTTAATAAAAGGAGATATACAAGAAAATCAAATTTTTCATAGGGATGCCGACATATAACGGCAAAATTTAAAATTTTGATTTTCCCTCTAAATTAGTTTGGTAGTTATATAAACCTATGTATTTCGAATGTTTCTGTCTTCTCACTTCTCTTTCTCCGTATTAAACTTCTGAAAATTAAAACTAATGGTCTCGTCTACTAAACCAAATCAAAATGACACCATTTCTTTCCCTTCTCCTCATTCAGGTCCATTCGAACGCACTATATTGGCACGTGTGATAAAGATTGAAGAATCTATGAAGGATGCCATGCAAATATTGGCTGAACTTCAGGTTGTGCAAATAAGAATGGAAAAAGAACAAGAAAAGAAAGGATAAATTCTTCGGAATTTGCAAAAATTCCTAATGGATAAACATGCAAATCCTATTGTGATTGAAGAAGATTTTCCCAGCATTCAAGTGCATAACCCCTTAGAGCATACGAAGAGGAAGAAGAAGAAGAGGAAAATGAAGAAGGGAAAGAAGCACCTGTGGAAGAGGACAACAATGTGGTTTGCATAGGCGAAGTCTGTTTTGACAAAGATGGGAATTTGGTTGAACAACGTGGAAACTTTTGTTTTCATTATCCAAATTGTTCGATTCTCCAATTGTCCAAAACTCTCATTAGTAGTGTTATTCTATAATTAATGTACTTAAATATATTTGTGTGTTTATGTTTCATATATACATGTAAATATAACATCGTATATAATAAAATATTTGTTTCACTTAACATAATTCCTTATTAGTATTTAGTTTGGATAGAATTAGATTAGGGGGGAGTTATATTAGTTTAGGATTATTTTTTGTTGATGACAAAGGGGGAGAAATATAAAATAGAGTAGTTAGACTTAGATTAAGGGGGAATTATTAGCTTTAGATGGAGTTATTGTGAAGGAGAAGTATATTTTATAAACATATGTTGTCATCATCAAAATGGGGGAGATTGTTAGTCGTTGTCATTATAGTTTTGACGACAACAAGCTTAGGACTTGTTATGAAATATAAATACTAATATTATAGTTTAGATATATATATATATATATATATATATATATATATATATATATATATATGTATGTATGTATGTATGTATATGCAGGATATAAACATGCAGGTACCAAGAATGAAGGCTGTACAATATAGAGAATCAAGACTGAAGATATCAAGATTGAAGACTCATGAGTATCAAGATATCAAAAGTTCAAGATTTCAAGAATAAAAGATAAGTATTGAGTCTAGAATTATGTTAAAACTTCTTGAAAGCACTTAGATTTTTATTCGAAATTTATTCGTGGAATGGAATCCACTTCGAGCATGTTAAAGGGATGGAACCCTAGTGGGATGGAACCCACGACAATATCTAGTGGAACATATAGTGGTCCTCTTTTGATATCCACTAATTTTATGAAAACGCTTTTCAAAAATATTGTAACGACCCGATTTTTCGACGCCCGAAAGTCGACATCAATACGTCCACTGTATCGAATGCCGCACAGTCGAATGCTGGAAAATCGAACCGTTGGGGTTTAAGAAAAAGAAGATAGAAGAAGAAGAAAAGAAAACAATAACAGAATCTCACATTTCGCAGTGGAACAAATATAATAGATAAATGAATAATCTTTAAAACAAAGAACTATATCAGTTTTACATACATCACATTATCAGAGTTTACAATGACACCGTTCAACACTAGGCATTTACAACATATAATCCAAATTTGCAGTGGATAATACATAATTTAATGATACGCCTCGCCATCCAACTTGCCTTCAGATCTCCACAACAACCCTTTCTGACTTCGCTCCAGAATAATTAAAACCTGACTCTATGCTGCCCGTGTGAAAAATTATGGGCACCCAGAGTCATGGGACTGGTTTGAGATTTTAATAACAGTTATTTTCACAAAGAAAGGAAAAGAAATCCGCTATGCTTTTTGGAAAAAATGAAACTACCATAAGACCTCCCATCACACACACAATGCAAACGCAGAATTGGAGGAGACTTCTCCTTATGATAGTCAAACATGCTTAATACGTAAAATCTTTTTAATATTATCATTAGTACAATGTAACGACCTGAAATTTTCGATCCCGAAAATTCCAGATAGTTATGAAAAAGATGAAAGAGAGAGAAGAAGAAGAACAGAAACACCAAACATCTCGCATTCGCAGCGGATAAAATATAATAATAAATAATAACAGTTGCAAAAGGATACTATATCTGTCGATTACATTCTAATACATCAGAGTTTCACATTATATACAGTCATTGAATATTTACAATTATCATGTGTCAGATTAACAATAATATAAATACAGCGGAAATACTCTATTAGATATTGCCATCCAACTCGCCTCCTGAGCTCCAGAACGTCCTAACCTGGAAATCTGTAATACTCGGTCTGACCCGAGCATTACATCAAAGTAACAACCGGGTCAGGCTGGAAACTGGCGTGAGTAAACCATCTAACATGGAAAACGTGTATACAACTTATATAAAACCTGGGGTAACTTATATCAATTTAACCAATTCACAATTTGCTATAGACAGCACTTATTTCACATATAAATTTCTAGGTACCAAACTTAGATAAAATGATTCAATTCACTTAAATCATTTCATTCATGCCAATTGATCTCTCAAATCAATTTATAGAAAAAAAATCGAAGTGGTTTCAGGTATCTCCCAATACCCGACCCTGGCCTCTCCGAGTCTCATACCATCCTATCCCAAATTATCCAAATGATAAACATAACATTTCATATCAGAGATAACAACTCATTCAAAGCTTCCAATATCAATCAATCATTCATAAGCAAATTTTATCACTTCCAAATTAATTCAATTGATTTTAATTGAATTTCTAATCTCAATCACTTAGATTCCTTCATTTACCATTAATTAATTATAAATCAATTAATTAGTCAACCCTACATTACTCATCTTAATTAATCACTCAGGATTAATTACCCTTAATTACGTTCAAGTAATAAATTTTAATTAATTGCGCAATCTAATTACCTTTAACCAACAGTAATTAATTTTTAACTACTTCACAAATTAATTAACTATATTAATTACATTAATTCTTAAGTAATTATATTAATTTATTCTTCATACATCATTTATTATGTATTAATTAATTCCAATTTGTAAATCTTCAATGACATCATAACTTATATAAGCTTATGATTTCCAATTATATTTCGATTTATCCTAAGCTAAATTAATTATATTAAATAATTAATCATTAATTGGACTGCAAACCTTAATCATTCTTGATTTATCTCAACCTATGATTATCTACATTTTCATTTACTTCATTAAATAAACTAATTCTCCTTAATTTAATTATCTCGATTTATCTCTTGATTTATTTCACAAGCAATTATATTTTATTAATTACATTAAGTAATTACTTATTAAACTATCCAAAGATCGTTCCATATTAATATAAACTTAACTGGTTAACCCAAATCATTAATTAATTTAATTAATTTATTCTCCAGTTAAATTATCCTACCTATTTAATGAACCACCGATCCTTAAACCTTTATTGATTTTAAACAGAACCATTTCTTATTTATGATATAAGTTAAAATCATTTAAAATTCAAACACCTCGAGTCAAACCACAATTAACTCGAGAAACAACCAAATCTATAATCACTAGATTATCAGTACACATCTAAACTTATTATCAGTACACATCTAAACTTTACAATCATTCATCCAACTATTTGAATTTAAATAAAATCCAGAGCATGAGATTACTCACCTTTGCCTCACAATTGGCAATCCACATCATTCAGTTAACTATATCCAGCGATTATTAATTTATTTCATCCCCAAGAGATTTTTAATTCATTGGTCCCTAGCTATTAATTATTAACCTTCATTGTTAATTTCTAAAACCTAATTCCCTTTTGTACATCATTAATTACAAATTACTCAATCAATAACTGCAAATCAACTACTTAATTAATCTTTAACTTATTTCATAAATCATCAAATCTTAATTATACTTTAAGTTAAACATTTTTTTTCCTCAAATACTAAATCACAAAAACATTTAACGTTATTTGTAAAAAATAATTAAGTTTTAAATATCGTTTATGTATTTAAATACCTAGTTTAACAATCCATCAAACTGTCTTGATTTAAGTTTTGAAAAACATTTAAAGGATTATAAATGATTAATCAATCCCATCTTCCTTTATTTACCCTTTTTTTTACCTAGGGTTTTGAAAACAAACAGAACTGTAATAAATAAAAATAAATAAAATAAAATTACTCACCGAAAATTGATTGTGAGGGAACCCTAACCACGGCCTCAACGACGCCGCGCCCACTTCCAGCGATCGCGACACCCTCCGACAATCACGGCAGCACCCAAACGCGACGAGACACAAACAGAAACCCCTCGCTCGAGACCCCTCTATGCGGCCACATCCTACTACCAAGTCGACATCCCCACGTAACCACCGCGACCGTTGACATCGCCACGCCTAAGAAATCCCTCGCCTTCCCTGATGAAACTACGGTTGTCGAACTCGAGCAATAGCTCGTTCATTCCCAAACGAGAACGATTCGTTTGAACAAAACTTAAAATCTCATTCAGAAAATGATTTTCGATTTTTTAGGAGGCCGGCTTCGGCCATTCTTTGATTTCGATTTTTTATTCCTCTTGAATTCGATCTCTATTTGAAGGTTAAGAGGACGGAGATAAATATCCCTTTACGGAAGCTTCTCGAGTACGGTTATTAAACTAAAATATCTCGTGATGTAACGCGAAATCCTGAAATCAGAATCAAACATGCCAGCAGGCGTTTATAAGGTTTTACCCCCGTTCCGAACACAATGGAACGTGTTTCGGAGGCTAATTTGAACGTATGTGCGAGTTACGGAATTAAACGATCAATATTAAATTAAATCGATCAAAATAAATCTAAGCGTTTCGAGCTGCCAAGGTCATACGACAACTCTGATTGCCTCGAAAATTGAAATCAGACAATAACTAACTATTACGGATCCAATGGAACTGCTTTCGTCTAATTCCGAGACTGCACCTCGGAAGGTTATTTTTAATTGTCAATTTAAACGATATATTATTAAAATTGAACAAACCAACTTTTAATTAAATTTCAACCATTCTAATATCTTCAGTATCATCATTCTAAATTTTATAAGCCTTCAAAATATTTTAAACAGGCTTAGAGATTTCAGATTCAACAATTTACCCAATTTCAATTATTAAATTCAATATTTAAACTATACAATTCAATGATTTAATTATTAAGTAAATATTGATATCTTGAATCCAAGTTAAAACTAACTTCTAAATATTTTAAAATCAATTAACTATTCAAATTTAAGTTGTAAAAAATTCTGGGTCATCACATTCCTCCTCCCTTAAAAGAATTTCGTCCCCGAAATTACTAGTTAGGAAGAATGGAACTATACCCGTTTACCTTTCCTCCAAAACCAACAGGTTTATCAACTTGTCACAAAATCTTTTATTAAAGATTCACTATTACCTCAACCAACTTCCAAAACCTTTCATGGTTTCCAACAATCCATTTTTACCCAATCGTTTAAATTTCAATTTAAACCAAATTTGGAATTATCAAAATTTTCTCCAAAATTTTCTAACTCTCTAAATTCCCGAAAATTTTTGCCAGCGTCTCCTTTGCGCGGCTAGCTCGGTACAACTACAAAAGGCCTCTACGGGTTCCCAAATTCAAAAGAAAACAAAATCCAAGTGGCTACATCAAAAACCCAATCCAATTTCATACAGAAACTTAAATACATACCTTTTTGTCGGGCAATTCACATTATCTCCAGAAATCAAGTCCAATTTTCCTTTCCCCTTTATACCTGCATATCTTACTTAGCCATAATATCCAACCGTAACCTTTCAAATCATTTATGCATTTCCTTACATAGGTTTCCTATCTATTTCAAATTAATTTTCCCATTTCTATATGATTTCATTTGTCTTCAATTCTAAATATAGAATTTTATCTTTCATTTATAACTGATTCATACTAGTTCCCTTTACTAATTTACTTTAAATTCCAATTTGAAATCGTTTTATTGTTAACAAAAATTTCCCAAAAATTTTCAAAAATTTTGTAACTCCTAAAATTTTCAGAAAATTTTGGTAGAGTCTCCTTTGTACGGAGGAGCTTTCACAATTTGACAAGAGATATAAATATATATATATCGACCCACACGGTCGAAAAAAGCAAAAACAGTTCATATTTCCTATTTTTATTGCGTAGGCGTACCTTATTTAGCATTTTAAGCAAGCGGCTAATTTATTTTAGCAAATAGCACAACCAAATCCAGCCAAACGGCTTCCCGGTACCTGTACTTACTCAATTTAAATATGTAAGTGCCCTAAAAATACAATCTATTAGCATTCCACTTATATTCAATAGCTAAACGCGTGTATATCATAAGCAACAAGCACCAAATCGCTTTCTGTAAGCGATTTATATAACTTTAAAGCTAATTCAATTGCTTCCAACCAATTCATATGCCATTTCATTCAATTTTAACGGCTTGCAACTCAATTTCTTATATTCAATTGATTTTTAATCCAAACAAGCTCATATTCACTTCAAATGATCCATAATCAATTTTATTTAATCTCTATCAACTCATAGCATTTTAATTACTTTTATTTATGTCGAACGACAACTATTTTAAGCAATTTCGACGATATTCGTTTAACAGAGTATCTATTTCAATTCATAACCACTTTAAATTAATTTCAACTCATTCAGAATTTAATTCCATTTCATTTCTAATTTATTAACCAACCATTTATTTAGCTCGACACATTCCATTCTTGTATACTTCTAACCATTTCCAAATTAATTCAATCCAAGCTTTTATTTAATGGGCTTTCACTCTTATTCGAAACCAAACTTCCATAAATTTTAAACTTAAGTGAATTTACTTTAGTTTATTCCAACATCAAACTTAAGTTTGCTTTTATTGGATTCTCATTTAAGCAACTTCCATTAAATTCAATTAGCCCATCAATTTTAAATTTTAATTTTAAATTCACCTTCTCAATTTATCAAAATAATATTCAAGCACATACTTAACTCATTTATACTTTAAATTAATATGCCACTGAACTTAAGTTCGGTCTGATAATCAAATTCCAGTCACAACTTTGATTTAGTTTTTATTCAATCAGACTTCATCCATTTATTATTTAACTCAATTAACCCATTTAAAATTTGTAATTTACTTACTTAATTCGTTATCGAATTTATTTTATCAATATAAGGCCATTCTCAATTTACTTCTGTTCACTTGGGTTTTGTTTGCAACTCAAACAATTTCTATTATAATCACTTCTCTTATATCCAATATATTTGTAAATTCATTAAATATTATTCAAATCACACTTGAATTTTTTACTTATAATCCAAACCATCACATTTTCAATCCAACTCTATTTTGTTTCCATTTTATAGCATCTTCACTTATTCAATTAATTATCAAATCCAAGTTGAATTCTATTTACAATTCTAATTCACTTCCAAACTCTATTATGAATTTACAATTCATTTGTTTAGCCAAGTTAAATTTTCATTAACATATTCTATCAAATAATTATTTATTAACTTACTTCCAACTTTTAATTCAATATTCGATTTTAATTACAAAATCACTTCATTAAAATTCTAGTTTGGATTTCCTTTTTATTTCCCCAAAATTCCAACACTTTTATTTAAAATTTTAGAAATTCTTTTAAATTCACATCTAATAAAATAGCTCTTTATAAAAATACTTTTTATAACTCGATGTCTCAACCAGCCCATCCTTGTTCTCATAGAAATTCAGTTATACGTTGATCAGGCATAGGACTGAAAATCTATAAGTACTTGGTAAACCCGTTTCAACACCCAGTGAAAATACTTGAAAAATAATTTTATTGAAAATATAGAAAACGGATTTTGAAAATAGAAGAAATATCTTTGGTGAGAAAGCTTTGGAAATCATCACCCCCATCCATGGTCGCAGTTAACCCGATGGTTACGTTGTCATCCCGACAAAATCCATAGATAACTATAGGCCTCCGCGCCCCTCGATTACATCATGGAACCCACGACAGATCGCAGCTACAACCGGGGTTACGTAGCTATCACAGCAAAAACCCATATAACTATAGGCATCAGCGCCATCGAATTTCGCTACCAAAAATGAAACTTCTCCACTCCACTTGACCATAGATCGCAGTCTACCGATGTTGCGTTGCCTTCCCGGCAAATTCAAGTGTATACAGTTGGCACTCGTCCTCCACACGAATTCCGCTATGGTCCCCACAGTAGATCGCAGCGACATCGAGTTACACTATCGTCACAGCATAACCCAAATGCCTCTGTAGGCATCAGCGCCCTCGACTTTCGCTACCCAATAATCCTTAGGAACTAGTTTTGTCCGGACTCCTCACAGGATCAACTTTAGAACTCCCCCTTGGGGCTCAAGCCAGCACCACCTGGTGTCACTCCTAAGAAGTTCATTTCAAGGGAGTGCCTTTTCCCCTAGAGCCATCATCAAAACATTTTATACTATACACATATAGTATCTTCAAATCATACACCTAATATGATCTCATACAAAGCTCATTTATACAAAATCGATTATTCCAAAATCGATAATTCTCAAACTAAGCTTTCCAAATTCTCATATTGATTTTACCCAAAAATCAAAAGCCTTTCCAAATCCAAAGGTTCTCAAAACCTTTTCCAAAATCCTCATAAGATCCTTTATATATATATACAGATATATATATAATTTTTAAAACTTTGGATCATTTCAAACTTGTATAAAATTCCTTTTATACTTCAACATCATCCAATTTATTTTAAAACGTCCATCTATTTTCAAATTTTAAATCTCAAACCCGTTTTGAGATCACACAAATCCCCAATTTAAATCAACCCTTTAGCTTTCCAAGTTAAATTCCAATTTCAACTTGAAATTTCCAATTCAGGTTGCTTTTTCTACATTTATTTAACTTTCCCAAAGTTAAATTCCAATTTACTTAATCCAATCAACCTCATTCAACCCTTAAACTTCACATAATGATCTTCCCACTTAAAAACTTATATCACTTTGGGTTTTTACATCACACTTCAGGGAAAAATCAAAACTCAACCTCTTAGAGTTTATTTCAAATTATCTTTGGTATTATGTATATCCATCATATATACGTATTTATTTCTTGGCCCTCCCAGCCATGTTTTAAAATTTTAAACCACCCTTGGTTTTAAATTCAAATAAATTTTCAAACAACCCATTGTTTGCAACAAGTCCCGGTTATCCAAATAATACTTATTTATTATTTTTCATTACTTTGAAACAAAATTTCCGAATTCTGGGACCAGATTTAGAATTTCATTTTCAATGCATTAAATTTTAATTTGATTATATTTCTATTTCTCTTAATTTAATTCCAATTCAAGACTTCAATTTGATTGTATTATATTACTTCTGAATTTAATTTCAACAAATTTAACAACCAATCGCTTTAATATTTTTTAGAAGGAAATATATCTTTATATATCAAAATATATTTTATATAAAATCATTTTAAAAATTTATATAAGAAAATAACAAGCATGCACTCATATATATGTATATATTCTCAACTCATTCTAGACTACTACAGACTCTATCAAATGAGTAATCCCCACCAGAGCCAAGGTTCCCGCTTAACCTTTCAGCTCTGATACCAAATGTAACGACCCAAAATTTTCGATCCCGAAAATTCTAGATAGTTATGAAAAAAAAGAAAGAGAGAGAAGAAGAAGAACAGAAACACCAAGCATCTCACATTCGCAGCGGATAAAAAATAATAATAAATAATAATAGTTGCAAAAGAATACTATATCTGTCGATTACATTCTAATACATCAGAGTTTCACATTACATACAGTCACTGAATATTTACAATTATCATGTTTCAGATTAACAATAATATAAATACAGCGGAAATACTCTATTAGATATTGCCACCCAGCTCGCCTCCTGAGCTCCAGAACGTCCTAACCTGGAAATCTGTAATGCTCGGTCTGACCCGAGCATTACATCAAAGTAACACCTGGGTCAGGCTGGAAACCGGCGTGAGTAAACCATCTAACATGGAAAACGTGTATACAACTTATATAAAACCTGGGGTAACTTATATCAATTTAACCAATTCACAATTTGCTATAGACAACACTTATTTCACATATAAATTTCTAGGTACCAAACTTAGATAAAATGATTCAATTCACTTAAATCATTTCATTCCTACCAATTGATCTCTCAAATCAATTTATAGAAAAAAATTCGAAGTGGTTTCGGGTATCTCCCAATACCCGACCCCAGCCTCTCCGAGTCTCATACCATCCTATCCCAAATTATCCAAATGATAAACATAACATTTCATATCAGAGATAACAACTCATTCAAAGCTTCCAATATCAATCAATCATTCATAAGCAAATTTTCTCACTTCCAAATTAATTCAATTGATTTTAATTGAATTTCTAATCTCAATCACTTAGATTCCTTCATTTACCATTAATTAATTATAAATCAGTTAATTATTCAACCCTTCATTACTCATCTTAATTAATCACTCAGGATTAATTACCCTCAATTACATTCAAGTAATAAATTTTAATTAATTGCGCAATCTAATTACCCTTAACCAACAATAATTAACTTTTAACTACTTCACAAATTAATTAACTATATTAATTACATTAATTCTTAAGTACTTATATTAATTTATTCTTCATACATCATTTATTATGTATTTATTAATTCCAATTTGTAAATGTTTAATGACATCATAAATTATATAAGCTTATGATTTTCAATTATATTTCGATTTATCCTAAGCTAAATTAATTATATTAAATAATTAATCATTAATTGGACTGCAAACCTTAATCATTCTTGATTTATCTCAACCTATGATTATCTACCTTTTCATTTACTTCATTAAATAAATTAATTCTCCTTAATTTAATTATCTCGATTTATCTCTTGATTTATTTCACAAGCAATTATATTTTATTAATTACATTAAGTAATTACTTATTAAACTATCCAAAGATCGTTCCAAATTAATATAAACTTAATTGGTTAACCCAAATCATTAATTAATTTAATTAATTTATTCTCCAGTTAAATTATCCTACCTATTTAATGAATCACCGATCCTTAAACCTTTATTGATTTTAAACAGAACCATTTCTTATTTATGATATAAGTTAAAATCATTTAAAATTCAAACACCTCGAGTCAAACCACAATTAACTTGAGAAACAACCAAATCTATAATCACTAGATTATCAGTACACATCTAAACTTTACAATCGTTCATCCAACTATTTGAATTTAAATAAAATCCAGAGCATGAGATTACTCACCTTTGCCTCACAATTGGCAATCCACTTCATTCAATTAACTATATCCAATGATTATTAATTTATTTCATCCCCAAGAGATTTTTAATTCATTACCCCCTAGCTATTAATTATTAACCTTCATTGTTAATTTCTAAAACCTAATTCCCATTTGTACATCACTAATTACAAATTACTCAATCAATAATTGCAAATCAACTACTTAATTAATCTTTAACTTATTTCATAAATTATCA
Source organism: Allium cepa (assembly GCA_030765085.1). NCBI lineage: Eukaryota > Viridiplantae > Streptophyta > Magnoliopsida > Asparagales > Amaryllidaceae > Allium > Allium cepa. The sequence continues at coordinate 779,345,331 of CM060943.1, forward strand.
AATCTTAATTGTACTTAAGTTAAACATTTTTTCCTCAAACACTAAATCACAAAAACATTTAACGTTATTTGTAAAATAATTAAGTTTTAAATGTCGTTTATGTATTTAACATACTTAGTTTAACAATCCATCAAACTGTCTTGATTTAAGTTTTGAAAAACATTTAAAGGATTTATAAATGATTAATCAATCCCATCTTCCTTTATTTACCCTTTTTTACCTAGGGTTTTGAAAACAAACAGAACTGTAATAAATAAAAATAAAGAAAATAAAATTACTCACCGAAAATTGATTGTGAGGGAACCCTAACCATGGCCTCAACGACACCGCGCCCAATTCCAGCGATCGCGACACCCTCCGGCAATCACGGCAGCACCCAAACGCGGCAAGACACAAACAGAAACCCCTCGGGACCCCTCTGCGCGGCCACATCCTACTACCAAGTCGACATCCCCACGTAACCACCGCAACCGTTGACATCGCCACGCCTACGAAATCCCTCACCTTCCCTGATGAAACCGCGGTTGTCGAACTCGAGCAATAGCTCGTTCATTCCCAAAGGAGAACGATTTATTTGAACAAAACTTCGAATCTCGTTCAGAAAATGATTTTCGATGAAACAACCCGCATATTTGTCGATTTTATATTTAAATATTTTATCGATACTCGCAATTTAGTCTGAAAAGCTACTTTTTGCATACGGTCGAATTAGGACTCGGGTCCACTTCCATTGAATTCAAAATGCCGTTCGCAACCTTTTTGAGTATAAGCTTCGATATGTTTGGAGTAGGTTGATTTTTGCTACTTTTTCACTTAGGGCTTTGGTTTGGGCTGAACCCTCTTACTAACTAAGTCCCAACCCCCTCTCGTCTTCATTACTTCATTCCTCATTTCCTAACACTTCAAGCTAAAGCAAAAATGGGGGAAGGAAGAGGAAATTAAAACTCCAAGCCCTAGCTTTCTTTGCAAATCCAACTTCTAGCTCCAAATTCAAGAGAACCCACTGGTAAGCCTTCTCTTCATCTTTCCCAACTCGTTCTCTCTTTGATTTCAGAAAATTCCTAAACCTAAATTGGGAAATATTTCTCTTTTAAGCTTAGAATCAAGCTTCTTGAGTTGGAATTGAAGTGTGGTTGATCTTCCTTTGCTTTCAAGCTTCTTCTTCATTAATTTGGGTTCAAAGGTGAGATTTTTATCTCACATCTTTGTCTATAATTATCTTCAATTGTTAGGTATGAATTCCTAACACTTATTCTTGTGCAATTGATTTGGTTTGGATTGATTTGGTGTATATTCCAATTTTTGGTGTTTTGTAATCAAAATCTATGAAAATCCTTTTATGGATATTTGGACATTGATATTTGAGGCGTATCGAAGAGCCGTTAAGGATGGGTTGTCGCTTGGCGTAAATCCTTAGTCGTTGTCGCTCGATCGATCGCTTCTTGTGACAATTTTCTAGTGGAGATCTACAATTTGTTTGTAAATATTTAAGTTAAGCTAGTGGTTATGGGACATGAAGCTAAGCTCATATATTTACTAGCTTACTGTAATTGACACTTCTTGATGATCGATGATTATCATTTTATGGTTTAGACTAGCAATGTGCGATGACTCTTTGTCCATGTGGAGGTCCTTTCCTCAATTCATTGAGCTTCGTCTCATTTCTTTGTGGGCTGGCATCCCATGTACTTTTAATGTGTTTTGATTCATTGGATGTACCGTTTGCACTACATCAATATCTTGCTTTTGATTCATTGGATGCACCGTTTGCACTACATCAATGTCTTGCTTTTGATTTATTGGATGTACCGTTTGCACTACATCAATGTCTTGCTTTTGATTCATTGGATGTACCGTTTGTACTACATCATTGGCTTCGCTTTTGATTCATTGGATGTACCGTTTGTACTACATCAATGGCTTTGCATTTTATTTATTGGATGTACCATTTGTACTACATCAATGTCTTTGCTTTTGATTCATTGGATGTACCGTTTGTACTACATCAATGTCTTTGCTTTTGATTCATTGGATGTATCGTTTGTACTACATCAATGTCTTTGCTTTGGATTCATTGGATGTATCGTTTGTACTACATCAATGTCTTTGCTTTTGGATTCATTGGATGTACCGTTTGCACTACATCAATGTCTTGGCCAATCCTTTTCTTGTGATTTCTGGATTTCTAATTATTGATTTCTGGAATTTATGTTTCACCACCTTTTTCGATTGGCATTGATATGTATGTCATTTATTGTGGCTTGGTGAAGCAAATAAAGAATATGAAATTCTTTTTGATGCTATGAGATTCTTGAGATATTTGTATGATTTTCCTTTGTTGATTTTTCTATGTATGCTTGTCGCGGTATGACATTTTTGGTTATCATACGTTTTTACTACATCTCTCCTTATATCTCATTTTATCTGATAATTATAGCTAGACTGATCCGTTTATTATTTTCTTCTTAAATAATACTCGGGTCAGACTGAGATATTGCAGGTGCTTCCTCATGGCTTCCTATCTGGAACCATCTTCTGACTTTTGCTTAACTACTTTAGTCTAGAAGTTTTTGTTGTATACATTTGACATGTAGACTCCTTGATGTATACATATTATTTTTGCCTAGCACTTGTATCTATTCTTTTTGATATTGTGGATCTTGTTTGACCACTACTCTGATGTACACTTTTATGTGTAATATTCATATCTATTTCCACCCTTGTGATATGAATTGCCTATGACTGATTTGTGTTATGTTTATTTCTATATTTGTTTTCGAAGATTATATATAGCCACTGTGTAGTAGCTTTGAGTTTGCGTCGGTATGTCGGATTTACTCTTGAGATGAAATGCATGTTATATTTTATCTGGCATATCGGTGCTCGTACAAAGCAATTACACGGATGGTCGCTCCTCAACAGCCTTATTCTCCGTGCTAGTTGACGGCATTACTATGTAGTGTCCTTGGCTAGCGTGTGTATAGAGGTGGTGCGTCATAGCTTGGTATCAGAGCCAAACTTTGGAACAATGTAGAATAATCTAGCAAGGACCATGTCCTAAGTCTTTCTTAGGAGTCGTGCTTTAGGATTTTATTCGAGTCTTCGTACCAGTTCATCCTATTTTCTTTATGATTCCTCGTTTTATCTATCAAGATTGCTTGATATTTATTTTGAGAATAACTTTTTCCTCTTCTTTCTTTCTTTCTTAAAGAAGAGAAATGGTTAGACCAGGCCGTCCCAGCGCCGGTCAATCTAGTGCTACTCCTTAGGATGGAGTATTCATGTCTACTCAGCAGCTTTTAGATCTCGTGAAGAACGCTCAAGCAGCCGAACCCATTCCAGAGACTACTCATCTTAGATCCGATTTTGTACGCTTGTGCAGAGATTACACCGATTTGGGTGGAAGGCCATTCAGGGGATCCGAGAGTGTTATAGAAATTCAAGCTTGGCTCAAATCATGCGATGGTATCTTTCTCTCATGAACCTTATTGATCTACATCGAGTCCAAATGGCTTCTAGCATGCTCCCAGAAAAAGCATTAGATTGGTATGAGCTTTTAATTTATGAAATCGTTGAGGCGGATCTAACTTGGGAGCAATTCCGAGAAAGATTCGAATTGAAATTCATGCCGGAGGCTGAAAAGGTAACTTTAGCACGGCGTTTTATTGACCTTGTTCAAGGTGAATCTTATGTGACAGACTATGTCTCATCTTTCGAATCTCTTTCCAAATACGGGGTTGAATACATTAACATCCCATTGAAGAAAAATCAGAGATTTGTCTATGGCTTGAATAAGAATCTTAAGAAGCCATTACTCCTGAAACTTGAGGTTTCATTTGATCAGCTTATTGATATCGCTCTTCGTCTTGAAGAGGCCGATAATGAAGGTGATGTTGAAGTTGTGCATGCCCAATAGAACTTCGACAATAACTTGAAGAGGCCTATCAAATTCAAAGGCCCTAATTCTAATAAGAAAGGGAAGCAACAAACTCCGGTAGCAAAGACTCCTACCTCTAGTCGTGGACGATGCTACAATTGTGGTTCCACAGACCACCATGCAAGGGAGTGCTCGAAACCCCTCTTTTGTCGTTATTGCAAAGGTTCGGGACATCTTTTATCTTCATGTCCTAAGATTCCAAGCAAGAGAGAGGGAAAGCTAAAAGCCTCAAACAACTCTTCTCTCGGTCAAGGTATTTTCCAATCAATCCTTAATGACATTTGCTTTGTGATTGTCTTATTCGAGTTCTTGTTGATATGGGTTTCATCTCATTATTTTTATATCAAAAGAACTTGTGATTCTTTTTGTTTAAACATTTTTGGACTTGTTGACTTCTTTGAGGATTGTGAATCCGGATTAGTGGATCCGCAACACTCAATTTGCTTTCTATTGATGTCAAAATTATTTTATGTGATTTTTCTTTCTGAGCCGATTCTTACTTAGGCTTCGGAACTGATTTTTGTAAGGATTGGTAATCGTTGTGAAGCCCATATCTTATTTTATGGGTGGACTATTCAACTTCGACATTTTCTATCTGTTAAGCAGATTTCTATTTTTTCTTGTGATTCCGATTTCAAATTTTTGAAGGCATCTCTTTAAGCCCTCAAGATGAGGAAAGTGTTATTTCTCTCATCTAAATAGTTTGTGAAACTTTCCGGTATTTTTGAGCTTGTCTTAGGGTTATCACCTAAGTAATCTTTTGCGTGGGGCTAAGGTCTTTTCAGTTCGACATTACCACCGGCTTTCATTTGCTATGAGTTGCGGAAGTTAGCATTCCACTTACCGCATTCCGCACTCGTTATGATTCTTATAAATGACTTATTATGTCATTCAGTTTTCCCATCTTCTTTCATCCATTTTATAAATCGAGTATTCTATGAATATGTCGATAATTCCATTCTTATATTTATTGATTTTGGATGAAAATAGAAATTTAAAATTTTGCAAATCTTTTTCATAAGATTTATTTATAAGTACATTTGGATTTTGATCTTAAACGAGCAAAGAATATTCTCAAAACTTTTAAGCGATATTTTCATCGTATAGAAGATGATTTTGTGATTGTATTGCCCGTTGAGTGCTTTAAGAATTCTGGTCGATGCGCTTGATCAACGTTATCGATGGGAATTTCCTAAACCCTTTGATGTGACAATCAGACACGATATATTGACTTGTAAAAAAATGTAAATTTTCTAGAAAGATTATTACATAAAGATAAATGTAATTTTGAAAGTTTTATCTTTTCGAGAAATAAGATTATTTGAAAGAATTCTTTTCCGATACTCTTATTCTTGTGTTTCCCGAAGGGAACCAATATTTTATCTTTTGTACCAATGCTATCGTATTGGTTTGGATGTCGTTCTCTTGCAAAAGATAACGTGCTATCACTTGTGCTTCTAATCATTAAAAGCCGATTGAGACTAGGTATGCCACTCATGATCTAATGCTCGCGGCTATTGTTTTCGCTTTTAGAGTTTGGCATCATCATTTTTGGGGGAGAAATTTGTTCTCCACCTCGATCATAAATCTTTGGAATATTTATTTTCTCATAAGGAACTTTATGTCGACTTGAGTTCCTTGTATCTTATGATCTTGATATTCTTTATACTCCCGGAAAGGAGAATCGTGTTGCCTATGCACTTAGTCGTAAGCAACAGGTGGTTGTTTCTTTGTTGATGACCACATGAAATTATCCTTTTTACCAAGTTCATCGGGAGTTTTGACGTACTTCGTTTTATTGAGTTTCATCTCATTTCTTTTATAGACTTGCGTCTGATGTTCTTTTATGGTGTTCGGTTCATTGGACGTACCGTTTTTGTACTACGTCGGTGTTCCGAAATTATTCGAGCTTTGGATCATCTAGCGTACCGTTATTGTACTACGCCATTGTTCCAAATTATTCGAGTTCATCATTTCTCGGGCGTACCGTTTTTGTACTACGCCGTTGCACTGGCTCAATTTTCTGCTATTCTTGACGTTTTCCGCATCTTTTAACTATGGAAATGCTTTTAGGTTTCCTATTTTATTCTTGAGCCCGGTGATATTGAGGAAATTGAAGTTTCACCAGATTTGACTTTCGACAACATTCTATTCGCATCATTGCTTCGGAAGTTGAGTGCCTTCGAAATAAAGATGTTCTTTTTGTGAGAGTTCAATGGTTCACAAATCCTATGGATTGCTCTTGGGAATCCGGAGAATTCACCGTGCGAACCCGTTCAGGCTAACTCTTTCATGCTCCTTATGGTGAACTTCCTATTTCAAATTTTCTTTTGTGTTGATATGCTTCTATGGTTGTTGCTTCTTAATTTCTTCTTAAGTATTGCGAGGACGCAATTTCTTTAAGGAGGGGAGTCTGTAACAACCCGCATATTTGTCGATTTTATATTTAAATATTTTATTTAAATATTTTTATCGATACTCGAAATTTAGTCCGAAAAGATACTTTTTGCATACGGTCGAATTAGGACTCGGGTCCACTTCCATTGAGTTCAAAATGTCGTTTGCAACCTTTTTGAGTATAAGCTTCGATATGTTTGGAGTAGGTTGATTTTTGCTACTTTTTCACTTAGGGCTTTGGTTTGGGCTGAACCCTCTTACTAACTCAGTCCCAACCCCCTCTCCTCTTCATTACTTTATTCCTCATTTCCTAACACTTCAAGCTAAAGCAAAAATGGGGGAAGGAAGAGGAAATTAAAACTCCAAGCCCTAGCTTTCTTTGCAAATCCAACTTCTAGCTCCAAATTCAAGAGAACCCATTGGTAAGCCTTCTCTTCATCTTCCCCAACTCGTTCTCTCTTTGATTTCAGAAAATTCCTAAACCTAATTTGGGAAATATTTCTCTTTTAAGCTAAGAATCAAGCTTCTTGAGTTGGAATTGAAGTGTGGTTGATCTTCCTTTGCTTTCAAGCTTCTTCTTCATTAATTTGGGTTCAAAGGTGAGATAAAAATCTCACATCTTTGTCTATAATTATCTTCGATTGTTAGGTATGAATTCCTAACACTTATTCTTGTGCAATTGATTTTGGTTTGGATTGATTTGGTGTATATTCCAATTTTTGGTGTTTTGAAATCAAAATCTATGAAAAATACTTTTATGGATATTTGGACATTGATATTTGAGGCGTATCGAAGAGCCGTTAAGGCTGGGTTGTCGCTTGGCGTAAATCCTTAGTCGTTGTCGCTCGATCGATCGCTTCCGGTATTTATTTCGGCCATTTTTGGTCTAGGTTCAGGGAATGCCCTGAACCCCAGTTTCAGACGTCTGAAACGTAGTATTCAGACGTCTGAATATTGTTCTGGGAAGATTTCTATTCCCAGATTCAGACTTCTGAATATTTGATTTCAGACGTCTGAATTGGTTCGTTTTGAACCAGAAAGGAAATAGGCTAAAAAGTGTCTATTTCAGACGTCTGAATTCAAGGATTCAGACGTCTGAATTCTGTTCTGGAAAACTTTTGGTTATCCAGATTCAGACGTCTGAATCCTTGATTTCAGACGTCTGAATCTGCACTCTTTTTGCCTATTGGCCTATTTGCTTGAGAATTCCTACTTTAATCGATTCGTGTTGATTCCCTTTTTTTATTATCACTTATTATCGACTTTGATGATATTTTCTTCGTGATTTTTGGGAGTATCCATTTTAATGGATTCGATATCGATTTCTGTGGATTTTATTTACGTCTTCGAATGTGAATTTTTATGATTGATTGTTTCTACAATCACTTCTATGATTTGTCACTTTAAAATATAAAGGTTTTCTATACTAGTAGTAAATATCAAAACTCTTTCATCAAAACGATTTCAACTCCATTTTCCAATAACAAAGTCTTTTCTTAAACCATTTTCCAATCTACTAGTATATACAAACCTTTACCTCACTCGTATGAGAAATCTAATTAAACGACTTAGTAAAACAAGTGGTATGAAACGCTTGCGTTTACTTCGTCGGTTAATTCTTGGACTTGTTCGATTGAATCTCTTGTAACAATTTTCTAGTGGAGATCTATAATTTGTTCGTAAATATTTAAGTTAAGCTAGTGGTTATGGGACATGAAGCTAAGCTCATATATTTACTAGCTTTCTGTAGTTGACACTTCTTGATGATCGATGATGATCATTTTATGGTTTAGACTAGCAATGTGCGATGTCTCTTTGTCCATGTGGAGGTCCGTACCTCAATTCATTGAGCTTCGTCTCATTTCTTTGTGGGCTGGCATCCCATGTACTTTTAATGTGTTTTGATTCATTGGATGTACCGTTAGCACTACATTAATGTCTTGTTTTTGATTCATTGGATGTACCATTTGCACTACATCAATGTCTTGCTTTTGATTCATTGGATGCACCGTTTGCACTACATCAATGTCTTGATTTTGATTTATTGGATGTATTGTTTGTACTACATCAATGTCTTTGCTTTTGATTCATTGGATGTACCGTTTGTACTACATTAATGACTTTGCATTTGATTTATTGGATGTACCGTTTGTACTACATCAATGTTTTTGCTTTTGATTCATTGGATGTACCATTTGTACTACATCAATGTCTTTGCTTTGGATTCATTGGATGTACCATTTGTACTACATCAATGTCTTTTCTTTTGATTCATTGGATGTACCGTTTGTACTACATCAATGTCTTTGCTTTGGATTCATTGGATGTATCGTTTGTACTACATCAATGTCTTTGCTTTTGGATTCATTGGATGTACCGTTTGCACTACATCAATGTCTTGGCCAATCCTTTTCTTGTGATTTCTGGATTTCTAATTATTGATTTCTGGAATTTATGTTTCACCATCTTTTTCGATTGGCATTGATATGTTTGTCATTTATTGTGCCTTGGTGAAGCAAATAAAGAATATGAAATTCTTTTTGATGCTATGAGATTCTTGAGATATTTGTATGATTTTCCTTTGTTGATTTTTCTATGTATACTTGTCGCAGTATGACATCTTTGGTTATCATATGTTTTTACTACATCTCCTCTTATATCTCATTTTATCTGATAATTATAGCTAGACTGATCCGTTTATTATTTTATTCTTAAATAATACTCGGGTCAGACTGAGATATTGCAGGTGCTTCCTCATGACTTCCTATCTGGAACCATCTTCTGACTTTTGCTTAACTACTTTAGTCTAGAAGTTTTTGTTGTATACATTTGACATGTAGACTCCTTGATGTATACATATTATTTTTGCCTAGCACTTGTATCTATTCTTTTTGATATTGTGGATCTTGTTTGACCACTACTCTGATGTACACTTTTATGTGTAATATTCATATCTATTTCCGCCATTGTGATATGAATTGCCTGTGAATGATTTGTGTTATGTTTATTTCTATATTTGTTTCCGAAGATTATATATAGCCACTGTGTAGTAGCTTTGAGTTTGCGTCGGTATGTCGGATTTCCTCTTGAGATGAAATGCATGTTATATTTTATCTGGCATATCGGTGCTCGTACAAAGCAATTACACGAATGGTCGCTCCTCAACAGCCTTATTCTTCGTGCTAGTTGACGGCATTACTCCGTAGTGTCCTTGGCTAGCGTGGTATAGAGGTGGGGCGTCACATTCGATTTTTGAGGTGGCCGGCTTCGGCCATTCTTTGATTTCGATTATTTCTTTTTCTCTTGAATTCGATCTCTGTTTGAAGGTTAAGAGAACGGCGATAAATATCCCTTTACGGAAGCTTCTCGAGTACGCGTTATTAAACTAAAATATCTCGTGATGTAACGCGAAATCCTGAACTCAGAATCAAACATGCTGACAGGCGTTTATAAGGTTTCACCCGCGTTCCGAACACAATGGAACGTGTTTCGGAGGCTAATTTGAACGTATGTGTGAGTTACTGTAACAACCGGCATATTTATTGATTTTATATTTAAATATTTTATTTAAATATTTTATCAATACTCGGAATTTAGTCCGAAAAGCTACTTTTTGCATACGGTCGAATTAGGACTCGGGACCACTCCCATTGAGTTTAAAATGCCGTTTGCGACCTTTTTGAGTATAAGCTTCGATATGTTTGGAGAAAGTTGATTTTTGCTACTTTTCACTTTGGGTTTGGGTTCAGCCCTATGTTTGGACTTATACTCAAAAAACTGAGCCACTCCTCCTCATTCACCCTCATTATCTTCTCTTTTCAGTTCTAAGGCAATAATGGTGGGAGAGATTGGAAATTAAAAACTCCAAAACCCTAGTTTTCTCTTGCAAATCAACTCTAGCTCCAAACTAATAGAAGAACCCATTGGTAAGCTTCTCTTCTTCTTCTCCAACTCAATCTCTAATCAAAATTCAGAAATTTCCTAAACCTAACTTAGGGAATGTTCTTCTTTTAAAGCTTTGAATCAAGCTTCTTGAGTTGGATTTGAAGAGTGGTTGATTCTCCATTGATTTCAAGCATCTTCTTCAATCGTTTGGGTTCAAAGGTAAGATTTTTAATCTCACATCTAGGTCTATGATTATCTTCGATTGTTAGGTATGAATTCCTAACACATATTCATGTGCATTTGGTTTTGGTTTGGATTGATTTGTTGTATATTCCAATTTTTAGTGTTTCGAGTTCAAATCTTCAAAAATCATAGCCTTGTAGTTTGAACTTGTTTTTGGTGACGCATCGAAGAGCCTATTGGGCTGGGTTGCTGATTGGCGTAATCCCTTAGTGCCCGAAGCTTCTCCGGTTGCGAATTGGAAGGGTTTCACCTTCCATTTTTAGTTAGAGAAAACTGCCTTAGCTCCAGTCAGTCGACTGGCTGAAGCTAAAATGCAGTTTGAAGGCTTCCTGCAGAGCCTAGGGGCTCTGTTTACTGCAGTCAGTCGACTGACCCACTGAGTTCAGTCGACTGACCAGTATCCCGTGGATTTTTGGGGACTGAGTTCAGTCGACTGAACTCAATGAGCCAGTCGACTGACCTGCACCTAGTTGTCTTCTATGCCTACTTGAGCCTATTTTGCACGGTTTCCAAATTCCATCGACTCGTGTTATTTCCCACTTGTTGTTGCTACGACGTTAATGACTTCTATTTTTGGAATTTTTGGGAATATCCATTTTGATGGATTCGGATCGATTTCTTTGGATTTTTATTCACATCTTCGTATGTGAATTTTAGTGACTGATTGTTTCTACAATCATTTTTGTGTTTTGTCACTTTAAAAATACAAAGGTTTCAATACTAGTAGTAAATATCAAAAACCTTTCCTCAAAACGATTTCAACTCTATTTTCAATACCAAATTCGTTTATAAAACCGTCTTCCAATCTATTAGTATATACAAACCTTTACCTCACTCGTATGAGAAATCTAATTAAACGACTTAGTAAAACGAGTGGTATGAAACGCTTGCGTTTACTTCGTCGGTTAATTCTTGGACTTGTTCGATTGAATCTCTTGTGACAATTTCCTAGTGGAGATCTACAGTTTGTTCGTAAATATTTAAGTTAAGCAAGTGGTTATGGGACATGAAGCTAAACTCATATATTTACTAGCTTAGTGTAATTGACACTTCTCGTTGATCATGACGATCATTTTTTTTATGATTTAGACTAGCAATGTGCGATGTCTCTTTGTCTGCAAGGGAGTCTAAACCCCGCTTCGTGGAGTTTCGACTCAAATTTGGTGGGGTAGCAACCCATGGTCTTCGGGCCGTCTGTGGAGCTTCGGCTCAATTCGTGATGGTTAGCAACCATGGAATTAGCGTTCCGTTCGTGATACACGTGTAGGGAGTTTTTATGCTCCCGTCTGTGATAGGCCTCCCCCCTTTGAGATTTCTGGATTTCTTGTGATGATTTCTAGAATTTGTACTTCACCAATTTTCGTGTTTTTCATTGATATGTTTTATCAATCTTGGTGCATTGGTGAATTTGTGTGTCATCACCTTTATAGGTGAATTTGGATCTTTGAGAAGATTCTTGTGATATTGATTTATCCATTGTTGATTTTTCAATTTACGTACTTATCATAGTATGGCATTATGGTTATTATACGTTTAAGTCATATCTCTTATTCTATATCATTTCGTCTGATATTTATAACTAGATTGATTCGTTTATTATTTTCTTATTAAATAATACTCGGGTCAAACCGAGATGTTTCAGGTGCTCCTGCTTGACTTCTTCCTAGGGATTCATTACTCTGACTTTTGGCAAACTACTTAGATTAGTAATTTATTTTTTTGTATACACTTGAGATATGGACTCATAGATGTATTCTTTTGTATAGCACATGTTGCTATTCTTTCGTATTATTGTGGACCTTTTTGACCACTACTCTGATATACACTTTCATGTGTTAATTATATATTCATATCTTCTTCCGCCTTTGTGATATGAATTATCTGTGACTGATTTATGTTATGTTTATTTCTGTATTTGTTTCCGAAGATATTATAGCCACTGTGTAGTAGATTTGAGTTTGTGTCGGTATGTCGGATTTCCCTCTTGATAAAGAAATGCATGCTATACTATCTGACATATTGATGCTCGCACAAAGCAATTACACGGATGGACGCTCCTCAACAGCCTTATTCTCCGTGCTAGTCGACAGCATTCACCGTAATGTTCTTGTCTAGCGTGGGTATAGAGGTGGGGCATCACAGCTTGGTATCAAAGCCAAACTTCGGAACAATATAGAATAATATAACATGGATCATCGTCCTAGGTCTTTCTTAGGAGTCGTGCTTTAGGATTTAATTCGAGTCTTCGTACCGATTCATCCTATTTTCTTTATGATTCCTTGTTTTATCAATCAAGTTTGATTGAAATTTACTTTGAGAATAAATTTTTCCTCTTCTTTCTTTCTTTCTTAAAGAAGAAGAGATGGTTAGTTCTGGCAGTCCTAGCGCTGGTCAATCCAGTAGTCCTTCTCTGGATGGCGTATTCATGTCTTCCCGACAACTTTTGGATCTTGCTCAGAATCAAAGGTTTATCTGTGCTTTAAGAAAGAATCCCACAAAGGTCTTACCTCTGAAACTAGAAGTTCCTTTCGATCAACTTGTAGATATCACTCTACAAGAAAAAGAGGTCGGTAAAGGAAGTAACAGTGATGTCGGAGGTTCCAAAAAGAGCCTCATTTGCAACAAAAGGAGGTATATTAAGTTCGAAGGCCTTAATCCCTACAAGAAAGGGAGGCAGGAAACTTCGGTAGCAAAGACTCCAATCCCTAATCATGGACAATGCTACAATTGTGGTTCTAAGGACCACTATGCGAAGGAGTGTCCGGAACCACTCTTTTATCGTTATTGCAAAAATTCAAGTCATCATATTTCTGTCTGCCCCATACTTCTAAGCAAGAAGAAGGTGGAACCGGAAACTTCGGCAGCCAAGCCACCTACCCCAAGTCGTAAACGATGCTACAATTGTGGTTCCACAGACCACTATGTAATTAAGTGCCCGAAACCCCTTTATTGCCGCTATTGCAAAGGCTCGGGTCATTACTTATCTACATGCCCTAAACTTCAAAGTAGGAGAGAGGGAAAGCTAAAAGCTCCTAGCGAAACTTCTCTGGGTCAAGGTATTCTTATTTAACCCTTGATTTCATTTGTTTGCGATTATCCGATTCGAGTTCTTTTTGATATGGGTTCATCTCATCATTTTTATATCAAAAGAATTTGTTGATTCTTTTTCTTTAAAACATTTTGGGCTTGATGACTTCTTTAAGGGTTGCGAATCCGGATTGGTGGATCTGCAACACTCAATTTGCTTTCTATTGATGTCGAAATTATTTTATGTGATTTTTCTTTCCGAGCCGATATTTTTACTTAGGCTTTGGAATTGATTTGTGTGGAAGGATTGGCTTAATCATCATGAAGCTCATATCCTATTTTCCGAATGGACTGTTCATTTTCGACATTTTCTATCTGTTAAGCAGATTTCTATTTTTCTTTGTGATTTCGATTCCAATTTGATGGCATCATTTTCATTCTTTAATCCCACGTGATGAGTAACGTGTTATTTCTCTCATTTATATATTTTGAGAATTTTCCGGAATCTTTGAGCTTGTCTTAGAATTACCACCTAAGCAATCTTTTGTGTGGTGTTAAGGTCGTTTCAGTTTGACCTTGCCATCGGTTTTCATTAGCTACGAGTTGCGGAAGTTAGCATTCCACTTACGCACTCCGCACTCGTTATGATTCTAATGAATGACTTATTTTGTCATTCAATTTATCCAGCTTATTTCATCCATTTTATATATCAAATATTCTATGAATATTTTGATGAGACCATTCTTTTATTTATTGAATTTTTGGATGAAGATAGCAATTTAAAATTTTGCAAAATCTTTTTCATAAGATTTATTTAGAAGTATAACCGGATTTTTGTTCTTAAAACGAACAAAGAATATTCTTAGAAGTTTTTGAGAAACTTACTTATCCTATAGAATACGATTTTGTGATTGTATTGCCCATTTAGTGTTTTAAGAATCTTGGTCGATGCGCTTGATCAACGTTATCGATAGGAATTTCCTAAACGCTTTGATGAGACAATCAGACACAGTATATTAACTTGAAAATAGTAAATTTTTCTAGAAAGATTATTACATAAAAATAAAAATGTAATTTTGAAAGTTTTAACTTTTCAGGAAAGAAGAATTATTGAAAAGAAACTCTTTCTTTCGATACTCTTATTCTTGTGATTCCTGAAGGGGAACCAAGACTTTGCTATTTGTACCGATACTAGTCGTATTGGTTTAGATGTCGTTCTCTTGCAAAGGAGAACGTGCTATCTCGTGTTCTTCTAAATCATTAAAAGCCGATTGAGGCTAGGTACGCCATTCATGATCTAGTGCTCGCGGTTATTGTTTTCGCTTTTAGAGTTTTGACATCATCATCTACGGGGGAGAAATTTGTTCTCCGCCTCGATCATAAAATCTTTGGAATAATTATTTTCTCATATGGAACTCCATGTTGACTCGAGTTCCTGACATCTTATGATCTTGATATTCTTTTTATTCCTGGAAGGGAAATCGTGTTACCAATGCGCTTTGTCGTATGCAACAAATGGTTGATTCTTTGATGTTGTCTGAATGGAATCATCTTTTTATCAAGTTCATCGGACGTTTTGGTACACTTCATTTTATTGAGCTTTATCTCATTCCTTTTATGGATTAGTGTCCGGTGTTCTTTTATGGTGTTCGGATCATCGGATGTACTGTTATTATACTACATCGATGACTTTGCTTTTGATTTATTGGATGTACCGTTTGTACTACATCAATGTCTTTGCTATTAGATTCATTGGATGTACCGTATGTACTACATCAATGTCTTTGCTTTTGGATTCATTGGATGTACCGTTTGTACTACATCAATGTTTTTGCTATTAGATTCATTGGATGTACCGTTTGTACTACATCAATGTCTTTGTTTTGGTTCATTGGGCGTACCGTTTTTGTACTACGCTGATGTCCCAAATTATTTGAGTTTCTAGTCCCTTGGGCATACCGTTTTTGTACTACGCCGTTGCACCGGCTCAATTTTCTGCTATTCTTAACGTTCCCCACGTCTTTTATCTACGGAAATGCCTTAGGGATTCCGGTTTTCATTCTTGAGCCCGGTAATATTGTGGAAATTGAAGTTTCACCAGTTTCTTGCTAACTCTTTCGTGCACTTTATGGTGAACTTCCTATTTCAAATTTTCTTTTGTGTTGATATGCTTCCATGGTTGTTACTTCTTATCTTCTTCTTAAGTATTGCGAGGACGCAATTTCTTTAAGGAGGGGAGTTTGTAACAACCCGCATATTTATCGATTTTATATTTAAATATTTTATTTAAATATTTTATCAATACTCGGAATTTGGTCTGAAAAGCTACTTTTTGCATACGGTCGAATTAGGACTCGGGACCACTCCCATTGAGTTTAAAATGCCATTTGCGACCTTTTTGAGTATAAGCTTCGATATGTTTGGAGAAAGTTGATTTTTGCTACTTTTCACTTTGGGTTTGGGTTTGGGTTCAGCCCTATGTTTGGACTTATACTCAAAAAACTGAGCCACTCCTCCCCATTCACCCTCATTATCTTCTCTTTTCAGTTCTAAGGCAATAATGGTAGGAGAGATTGGAAATTAAAAACTCCAAAACCCTAGTTTTCTCTTGCAAATCAACTCTAGCTCCAAACTAATAGAAGAACCCATTGGTAAGCTTCTCTTCTTCTTCTCCAACTCAATCTCTAATCAAAATTCAGAAATTTCCTAAACCTAACTTAGGGAATGTTCTTCTTTTAAAGCTTTGAATCAAGCTTCTTGAGTTGGATTTGAAGAGTGGTTGATTCTCCATTGATTTCAAGCATCTTCTTCAATCGTTTGGGTTCAAAGGTGATATTTTTAATCTCACATCTAGGTCTATGATTATCTTCGATTGTTAGGTATGAATTCCTAACACATATTCATGTGCATTTTGTTTTGGTTTGGATTGATTTGTTGTATATTCCAATTTTTAGTGTTTCGAGTTCAAATCTTCAAAAATCATAGCCTTGTAGTTTGAACTTGTTTTTGGTGACGCATCGAAGAGCCTATTGGGCTGGGTTGCTGATTGGCGTAATCCCTTAGTGCCCGAAGCTTCTCCAGTTGCGAATTGGAAGGGTTTCACCTTCCATTTTTAGGCAGAGAAAACTGCCTTAGCTCCAGTCAGTCGACTGGACTTCCAAGTCAGTCGACTGGCTGAAGCTAAAATGCAGTTTGAAGGCTTCCTGCAGAGCCTAGGGGCTCTGTTTACTGCAGTCAGTCGACTGACCCACTGAGTTCAGTCGACTGACCAGTATCCCGTGGATTTTTGGGGACTGAGTTCAGTCAACTGAACTCAATGAGCCAGTCGACTGACCTGCACCTAGTTGTCTTCTATGCCTACTTGAACCTATTTTTGCACGGTTACCAAATTCCATCGACTCGTGTTATTTCCCACTTGTTGTTGCTACGACGTTAATGACTTCTATTTTTGGAATTTTTGGGAATATCCATTTTGATGGATTCGGATCGATTTCTTTGGATTTTTATTCACATCTTCGTATGTGAATTTTAGTGACTGATTGTTTCTACAATCATTTTTGTGTTTTGTCACTTTAAAAATACAAAGGTCTCAATACTAGTAGTAAATATCAAAACTCTTTCCTCAAAACGATTTCAACTCTATTTTCAATACCAAATTCGTTTATAAAACCGTCTTCCAATCTATTAGTATATACAAACCTTTACCTCACTCGTATGAGAAATCTAATTAAACGACTTAGTAAAACGAGTGGTATGAAACGCTTGCGTTTACTTCGTCGGTTAATTCTTGGACTTGTTCGATTGAATCTCTTGTGACAATTTCCTAGTGGAGATCTACCGTTTGTTCATAAATATTTAAGTTAAGCAAGTGATTATGGGACATGAAGCTAAACTCATATATTTACTAGCTTAGTGTAATTGACACTTCTCGTTGATCATGACGATCATTTTTTTTTATGATTTAGACTAGCAATGTGCGATGTCTCTTTGTCTGCGAGGGAGACTAAACCCCGCTTCGTGGAGTTTCGACTCAAATTTGGTGGGGTAGCAACCCATGGTCTTCGGGCCGTCTGTGGAGCTTCGGCTCAATACGTAATGGTTAGCAACCATGGAATTAGCGTCCCGTTCGTGATACACGTGTAGGGAGTTTTTATGCTCCCGTCTGTGATAGGCCTCCCCCCTTTGAGATTTCTGGATTTCTTGTGATGATTTCTAGAATTTGTACTTCACCAATTTTCGTGTTTTTCATTGATATGTTTTATCAATCTTGGTGCATTGGTGAATTTGTGTGTCATCACCTTTATAGGTGAATTTGGATCTTTGAGAAGATTCTTGTGATATTGATTTATCCATTGTTGATTTTTCAATTTACGTACTTATCATAGTATGACATTATGGTTATTATACGTTTAAGTCATATCTCTTATTCTATATCATTTCGTCTGATATTTATAACTAGATTGATCCGTTTATTATTTTCTTATTAAATAATACTCGGGTCAGACCGAGATGTTTCAGGTGCTCCTGCTTGACTTCTTCCCAGGGATTCATTACTCTGACTTTTGGAAAACTACTTAGATTAGTAGTTTATTTTGTTGTATACACTTGAGATATGGACTCATAGATGTATTCTTTTGTATAGCACGTGTTGCTATTCTTTCGTATTATTGTGGATCTTTTTGACCACTACTCTGATATACACTTTCATGTGTTAATTATATATTCATATCTTCTTCCGCCTTTGTGATATGAATTATCTGTGACTGATTTATGTTATGTTTATTTCTGTATTTGTTTCTGAAGATATTATAGCCACTGTGTAGTAGCTTTGAGTTTGTGTCGGTATGTCGGATTTCCCTCTTGATAAAGAAATGCATGTTATACTATCTGACATATCGATGCTCGCACAAAGCAATTACACGGATGGTCGCTCCTCAACAGCCTTATTCTCCGTGCTAGTCGACAGCATTCATCGTAATGTTCTTGTCTAGCGTGGGTATAGAGGTGGGGAGTCACAGTTACGGAATTAAACGATCGATATTAAATTAAATCGATCAAAATAAATCAAAGTATTTCGAGCTGCCAAGGTCATACGACAACTCTGGTTGCTCCGAAAATTGAAATCCAATAATAACTAACTATTACGGATCCAATGGAACTTGTTTTGTCCAATTCCAAGACTGTGCCTCGGAAGGTTATTTTTAACTGTCAATTTAAATGATATATTATTAAAATTGAACAAACCAACTTTGAATTGAATTTCAACCATTCTAATATCTTCAGTATCATCATTATAAATTTTATAAGCCTTCAAAATATTTTAAACAGGCTTAGAGATTTCAGATTCAACAATTTACCCAATTTCAATTATTAAATTCAATATTTAAACTATACAATTCAATGATTTAATCATCAAGTAAATATTGATATCTTGAATCCAAGTTAAAATTAACTTTTAAATATTTTAAAATCAATTAACTATTCAAATTTAAATTGTTAGAAATTCTGGGTCATCACATACATAGTACAGAAAACATTTCGAAAGTATAATATTAATCTTAGACAACATACAACAATTATTGTATGCCTACTACAGCTACCATGTTCAATAGCAGGTTACCGCCACATTCCATGACAGGTTATACAACTAAAACCGTACATGGTGCGTATTTTTTTTGGATTCCAACAAATGGTCAGGCTAAGGAACTTCCTACTGCCACATGGGTACGCCTCTGGAGGGACGTCCCGTGAACTTAACCAGCTCTCTGCCAACACAAGGTCGGGTTACCTTTGTAACTATGTAACTACTACACGAGTATGCCATCCCCCGGTCGTTTGCGACCTTTATCCGAGGATCCTCAACCACAAAGCAACAACCGCAAAGAGTAATAGATTTGTAGCAACCACATAGGTTAAGTATCTGGGCTCCATACCATGATACCACCCTTTTCCAGAAGGAAATGACATACCCTAAAGGGTGCGACCCTCATAACCTTGCCGCATCTTTCCTGTTTCGACCATTTCCGGGATGCGAGGTCCGACGAAGTCTCGTCCACAAAGCTACACTTTTCACGAAGTCATGCTTTGATCAACAAATGATCAGCAGCACTTCATATGCCACTTTACCAGTTTGAGAATATATCACTAGGAACCATCAACTACATAACCTCTGAGCTCGTACGTCTCAGAGAAGGGTGTTAAGCTAAGAGAATAAATTCTCCGCCACCAACAGAAATGTATTTGATAGAAATCAGCTTTACATCTCAAACTGTAACGTCGGACATACATCCATAAAAGTCCATTCCATGATCGAACGGAACTGAAGGCACTTTAAAGAATCCTTTGCAAATCCGGATATTTACTAATCACGTCCGGAGTCCCCATCACAAAGGGTGATAAAATCTCTATACCGGAGCAACCCGGTGCAGAGACATTCGACAGGTAATCCTTTCATTTTCGAAAATTCCCGGTCTTCAACACCATTTTCAAATGTAATCCCATTTCGTCGTATCATTATTCGGAATGGGTTTTAAGACACAAGGTCCTCTCCCAGCTAATTCGAATAATGAGCGCTTATTTTTTAAAAAAATAAGTGTTCAATAAGATTTCAAACGAATCACAACAATTTCCACGTTGATCTTTTAAATAAAAGATCCATCGCAATCACAAAGGTTCGATGTGAGTTTCGAACATCCACTTGGAATTCGGCTCCCGGTCGCATCGAAATTCAAATGACATTAAAAAGGCCAGTATTGATAGTCGGTTATTTAACTATCAATCAACATTCACAACAATAACTATCAAACAATATTCACAACAATCACCAAGATTTAAATAATTTTTCCCAATTATTTATTTTAAAGATATCTTTGCCAGACAAATTTTCGCACTTCAATTATTTGAAAAAAAATTCAAATCACTTTTACTCGCGGAATAAGATTCCCGATATTATTTATTTCCACTGAAAATCAGTCGAGTTCAAAATATTTTAAAATAATTTAAAATGCTTATCCAAAATATAATTGGAAATATTTAATATAAAACTATTTTGAAACACCTGCTTAAATATTAGCTATGAAAATATTATACTAATGTCTTATATAAAAATTCAAGTCCAAACCAATTTTTTAATAAAATTAATAGATAGGATATAACTATTTAATATTCATTTTCTAAAACCAATATCAATTAAATCTTTAAATATTCACTTCTATTATAGTTTAAATTACATTTTTACTTTAAAGATTTTCGAAATAACTTAAGTAAATAATTTTTCCAAACATTCTATCCTTAAAACCATCTTTACAACTTCAATCTATATTTACAAGCTATATTGAAAACATTCTCGGCTTTAAGGGAAGTACGCATTCCATTCTAAAATGGTTCATTCAAATCAATTTATAAATCTTTCTAAATTTATTTAAATTTACGTCCCAAATCTGTGAATTCCTTTCCACACTTTTAAAAAAATAAAACAGTATTTATTTTTAAAACAAAATTTCCCTTTCTCTTATAAAATTCACATTTTGGATTTAAATTCTCAAATATCCACTTATATATGATTTTTAAATCGATTTCAAAAATCGTATAGAAACACCAAATCAATTTCCAATTTGATTTCAAATTTTATTTCAACACCAAATCGATTTTCATTCAAACACTAAATCAATTTTCATATCGATTCCCCAAAGATTTATTCTTTTAACACCAAATCAATTTCCAAATTTATTTTTAAAATAAATTCCTTTATCCTTTCCAAATTATTTAAAAAATATATTTTTAAAATAAAATTTTCACCTTTTAAATATTATTACTTAAAATCCATTTATTAAACTTTTTTCCAGATTTTGGAATTTTATTCAATAGGATTTCACTATATATTTTCTACTTAAATTTAAAAATCCAATTTTATTTATTTCTAGTATCCTATGATACCAAAAATATTATTCGGCTCAATTATAGCCTTCAACGATTTCGATAACAATATAATCATACATAGATTTTAATAATCGACATACAATATTGAAAGAAATCCAATTATTTGAGGAATCCAGTTGGATCCCTCCAACCTGTTTCCCTGCATCCACAGACGTTAGCACAACAATTAAATACCAATTCCACTTCAGGTGGAATAGCGTAGTATATGGGTTTAATATAATATCATCCGCTATTTTGTGGTGCATAGGGTCTCACCTGCTATATAATGCGGGAAATCAACAACTTCAAATACATATATAATACCAATTCCAGTTCGAGGTGGAATATCGCGGTATATGGGTTTAATATAATATCATCGGCTACTATATGGCGCATAGGGTCTAAACTAATATAACTAATAATAAATCAATCATCCAAGCAGACCATCAACAAATTTTAAATTTAACTATCACAATTCAACAATCAATCAATAACTGAAATTTTCAATTATTATTTTGAGTGAGAAGATCTCACCTTTGCTTATGCATGCAATCCATTTCCCATTCTGACTCGTTTTCTCGATTCACAGGCCTTGTATAATATTATACAGTTGATTAATATTTGAAACAATTGGACAAATTTTCCATCTAATAAATTTTATTTTACTTAATTAATTTAATTTTAGACAGATTTTCTTTTAATAAAATGCTTGAACAAATTTGAATAATCACTTACCATAAAAAAATTAATTAACTAATATTTTAATAAAATAATTTCAAATAAAATATTTTAGCAACCAAAATAATTACATTAGTAAGCTAAAAAAATTAATTACTAAAATAAATTATTTTGTTTTCTACATATTAAAAATACCTTTTACCGTATAAGTATAATTCGTAAAGCTGGAAATAAATAGTTTAATGTATCTTGAAGTAAAAATAAATTCTGCATAATATATTTGTAAACTCTTGAAAAAAACTAGTTTAACATTTAAATTTTAAATTGAACTAAAAATATACCTTCGCTGTCATCAATACGAGTCTCCGTCTCGTTCGCCCCATGACCACGAGCATCGCGACCTCGATAACCAGCACGACATCGCCTACTTGCCATCGTGACACACACTCTGCCATAACAACCGTGATGAACTCGCCATACTCTACCTCCACGCGCGTGCATGAAAATCGCCAGAGAACTCATCGTGACTTCCATGTCGATTGCCATCACGAACTCGCCCAAATCGCTGACCCCCACGCGCCACGGTACCCTAGCTGTCGTGCTTCTACTGGCCATGACGAAACCGGGACCCTAAGACAAACGCCACTCCCTCTTCGCTTGAATCTATACGTGGCTTCAATTTGGGAATTCCAAAATAATAGCGTCCACTAATCCTACGAGATTGAGAAGACCGAACGGGAACGAAAAAATTAGGGACAGAAAATCAAACTCGGCCGCCATTTTTATTTTCGCTTAGGCTGAAATAAAGGAGAAGGGAACGCGTTTGATTTTTGAATGTGGCTCTGATCGAAGAAAAGGGACTCGCGATGAACTCGAATTGATTTCATTTGAAGATGGATTTCGAAAGATTGAGGTACAGGAGAAAGAAGAAGGAAGTTCGGCCATTGATTGTATATTTTTTTTCCTTTGAAGTTCTGAAACTAAAACGAAAGGCTCGACTGAAAATAAAGAGGGAGGAGACGTGATGTTTGAGAAGAATGTGGCATGTGGCAGAGCTTTGGAAAGGATTGGAAAAGGATTGATGTGAGATAATTTCAACTATAGTTGATTAGTATAAATATCCAATTTAAAATTCAAATTCAAACCGTACCGATAAATGCTACTTAAAACTTGACCTCCTATCGAGGCGTGCCGCTGGGAGTTTATAATGTTATATCCCTATTACGAACACGATGGAAAAGGTTCCGAGTCCAAATTCGATCGTATGGAGAAGATAGCTTTTTGAACCAGTTATTAAATTAAATCTCGATTTAATTTTCAGCGCATTTACTCATCGTACGGTCACACGACAACTCCGAAGATTACGAAAATTGAAATTCGATAATAATACAATATTACGGATCCAATGAAACTAGTTTCGTTGAAATCCGAGATTGTGCCTCGGAAGGCTATTTTTAAATATCGATATAAACGATAAAATTTCAAAACTTAACAAAGCACTTCCAAATTCAATTTTAATACTTTTACTATCTTAAGTATTATCAGCATAAATTTTCTAAGCCATCAAATTATTTTTAATCAGCATAAATTGAAGATTTAATATTTTACCCAAATTTCAAAAATTAAATCTAATAATTTAATTGCCAAACCCATAGTTATATTTGAAATTCAAGTTAAACCATCATTCAAATATTTCAAATCAATCAAATATTCCATTTCAAATGTTAAAAAATTTCCGGCTCATCACATCCTTTCCCCCTTAAAAGAATTTCGTCCCGAAATTACTAGTTAGGAGGAATGATCCTTAACCCGTTGATCATTTTCCAAAAACCAAACTGTTTCAACTTTCCAAAACTAATCTTTCTATTAGAGACCCATTATCATTTCAACTAACTTTCTAAAACCTTCCATATCTTCCAACAACATTATTTTCTTAACAATTCAAATTTAAATCCAAATTCAAATTTTAAACTTTTAAAATTTTCTCTAAATTTTTCTAACTCCCTAAATTTTCGAAATTTTTTACCAGCGTCTCCTTTGCGCGGCTAGCTCGGTACGACTATAAAATGGCACCATGGCCCCCAGATTTCAAAAAGAAAACAAAAGGCCAAGTGGCTAGACAAGAAAATCATCAAATTTCGTACTGAAATTTAAATACATACCTTTTTGTCGAGCAATTCAATTTTATCTTCAAAAATCAAATCCCAATTCCTTTGTCTTTAACACACCTGTACATCCTGATATCCATAATGTCTAATTTCAACATTCAAAAATCATTTTTGCACATTTCTTTACAAAAGTTTGAATACTTACCTCTTATACCATTTTTACTTCACTATTGAAGTTATATTTCCATTTTCATTCAACTTTATATTTTCAATTTCATTTGAATTTAATTCACAATTTCAATTCTAATTGGATTTAATTTATCTTCTGAATATTGAATTCTATCATTATCTTTCATTCACAACTGCACTATTTTAATTTAGTTTCATTTATTAATTCATTACAAGTTCCAATTCATTTTATCTCAAACCATTCTTTTTCCACCGTTATTATCTTTAGTTCACTTCGAACTAAATTTACAACTTCATTTTATTTCACACAATTCAAATTGGTTTTCAATATTCAGTTTCAATTCCAGTTTTTATTCTTCTGTTCATTCCCAAACACAATTCAATTTCAATTTACCATTTGGTTTACAACCACTTATATTTAAACTGGATTTCAAATTCCATATGAATTTAATTTATCTTTCATTTATAAATATTAAATTCAATTCATTTCAAACCATATTAACTTGTCAATTAATTTCACTTACTAATTTTAGTTTAATACTTCACTTTGTTTATCACAAATCAAATTCAATTCCAGTTCCAGTTCTATTTACTTGCAAATTCGAAATTTTCAACGTTCAATTTCACTTTCATTTAGTTTCAATTGTAAATTTATTTATTCATTCACAACATTATTTTCCACCTCAATAGATTTTATTCCAAACATTTGGTTTATAAGACTTCCCAAATTCACATTTATTCAAATTAACTCAAATTTTCAATCTCAATTCTTTTGTTCAATTTTCATTTTTTAATTTCCACTTGAATTAAATTTTCCTTCCAACTTATTTCGTTTACAAATTTACTTTTATCTAACTTCTCTTTAAGTTAGATCTTACTTTCACAACTTTAACCTTTACAAGTTATCGAACTTAATGATATTCCATAAATACTTTATATAACATTCCAGATTCTTTTCAACCTTTCATAAACCATTTTTGAAACCAATTCAAATTATATTTTGAATTTCCAAAACCGAACCCAGTTTTCCAAACAACCTCGAATTTTAAATAATTTGGCAGCAATTCCTTTCTTGGAAACTCGAAAATGAATGTTGATGATGCTGCAGTCATCACCGAAGTTATTTTCCAGCAATCAAAAAGAGTTTAGAGCTTTTATCCCTTCAAGAAACATTTTTTCCAAAACCTTTGAAAACCATCTTCAAAATCAAAAGGGATTTAGACTTTCCAAATCTCCAAAATTTTCAAATTCTTTTCAAACCATTTCTCTAAAATTCCATTTGAAATTACAAATCACATTTACAATTTATATTCTTAAATTCCATTTGTATGTGAATTTATTTCTTAATTTTGGAGTTACAATTTCAATTTCCTATTCAAATGATAATAATATTATCACTTCCTAACAATCAAGCAACCATATACTATAATAATTTACAAAGATTATTTCCTTTATCTACAAAAGTAGTTTGGGTAAAATTATTTCATTTACCATATTTTAAAACAATATCATGTTGAATTGTTCTGTACAAGTGTTTAAAGATTCCTATCAATAGAGTTGTACGGACTATACCGACTAGAATCCATATGCCACTCAACAAACCAATCATCACAATATAAAACACTAACAAATATGCGCTCATATCTATTATTACATTTAGACTCATTCTAGAGTACTGCTAACATTATCTCTAATGAGTAACACCCACCAGAGCCAAGGTTGTCGCTAAACCAAACGCTTGGATACCAAATTGTAACGGTCTAGGCTTTTCAACCATCGACAGCGGCCAATCTCGACTGGTAGGCTTTTCAACCATCCCAGCCCTGCCGTGGCATACAATGGTACTCTGCCCTTGCTTTTACGGCCAGCCTTTCGACTGTCATGCCTTAAGGCTAACCAACCTCTTAAAGAGAACGTGTAAGGGTAAGAGTCTT
Organism: Allium cepa; assembly: GCA_030765085.1. Lineage (NCBI taxonomy): Eukaryota > Viridiplantae > Streptophyta > Magnoliopsida > Asparagales > Amaryllidaceae > Allium > Allium cepa. The sequence continues at coordinate 779,371,646 of CM060943.1, forward strand.
CTGCTCCCCACCAAACAAAAACGAGAACCCCCCATCACGTTTCACAAAGATAAGCAAGATCAGTCATGGGACTGGTGTGAGACCTTAAAAACGGTTATTTTCAAAAAAGAAAGGAAAAGAAATCCGCTATGCTTTTTGGAAAAATGAAACTACCATAAGACCTCCCACCACACACACAATGCAAACGCAGAATTGGAGGAGATTTCTCCTTATGATAGTCAAACATGCTTAATACGCAATTTTTTTAATATTATCATTAGTGCATAGTGCAAAAAATATTTCGAAAGTATAATATTAATCTTATCCAGCATACAACCATTATTGTATGCCTACTATAGCTACAATGTTCAATAGCGGTTACCGCCACATTCCATGGCAGGTTATACAACTAAAACCATACAGGGCGCGTATTGTTTTTTGGATTTCCAACAAATGGTCAGGCTAAGGAACTTCCTACTGCAACATGGGTACGCCTCTGGAGGGACGTCCCGAGAACTTAACCAGCTCTCTGCCAACACAAAGCCGGGTTACCTCTGTAACTAGGTAACTACTACACGAGTATGCCATCCCCCGGTCGTTTGCGACCTTTATCCGAGGATCCTCAACCACAAAGCAACAACCGCAAAGAGTAGTAGATTTGCAGCAACCACATAGGTTAAGTATCTAGGCTCCATACCATGATACCACCCATTTCCAGAAGGAAATGACATACCCTAAAGGGCGCGACCCTTATAGCCTTGCTGCATCTTTCCGGTTTCGACCATTTTCGGAGTGTGAGGTCTGACGAAGTCTCGTCCACAAAGCTACACTTTTCACAATCAACAGCACTTTGTATGCCACATTACAAGTTTTGGAATATATCATTAGTAACCATCAATTACATAACCTCCGAGCTCGTACGTCTCAAAGAAAGGTGTTAAGATAAGAGAATAAATTCTATGCTACCAACAGAAATGTATTTGATAGAAACCAGCTTTACATCTCAAAGTGTAACGTCGGACATACATCCATACAAGTCCGTTCCAGGATCGAACGGAACCGAAGGCACTTCAAAGAAGCCCTTGCAAATCCGGATATTTACTAATCACGTCCGGAATCCCCATCGCAAAGGGTGATAAAATCTCTATACCGGAGCAACCCGGTGCCGAGACATTCGACAGGTAATCCTTTTGTTTTCGAAAATTCCCGGTCTTCAACACCATTTTCAAATGCAATCCCATTTCATCGTATCATTATTTGGAATGGGTTTTATGACACAAGGTCCTCTCCCGGCTAATCCGAATAATGAGCGCATATTTTTCAAAAAATAAGTGTTCAATCAGATTTCAAAGGAATCACAACAATTTCCACGTTGATCTTTTAAATAAAAGATCCATCATAATCACAAAGGTTCGATGTGGGTTTCAAATATCCACTTGGAATTCGACTCCCGGTCGTATCGAAATTCAAATGACATTAAAAAGGCCAATATTGATAGTCGGTTATTTAACTATCAATCAACATTCACAACGACCATTATCAAACAATATTCACAACAATCACCAAGATTTAAATAATTTTTCCCAATTATTTGTTTTCAAAAATATCTTCGCCAGATAAATTTTAGCACTTAAATTATTTGAAAACAAATTTCAAATCACTTTTCACTCGCGGAATAAGATTCCCGATATTATTTATTTCCACTGAAAATCTGCCGAGTTCAAAATATTTTAAAACAATTTAAAATTCTTATCCAAAATATACTTGGAAATATTTAAAATAAAACTATTTTGAAACACCTGCTTAAATATTAGTTATAAAAATATTATACTAATGTCTAATATAAAAATTCAAGTCCAAACCAATTTTTAATAAAATTAATAGATAGGATATAACTATTTAAATATTCACTTTCTAAAACCAATATCAATTAAATCTTTAAATAATCACTTCTATAATAGTTTAAATTATATTTTTACTTTAATGATTTCCAAAATAACTTAAGTAAATAATTTTTCCAAACATTCTATCCTTAAAACCATCTTTACAACTTCAATCTATATTTATAAGCTATATTGAAAACATTCTCGACTTTCAGTGAAAGTACGCATTCCATTCTAAAACGGTTCACTCAAATCAATTTATAAATATTTCTGGATTTATTTTAAATTTACGTTTCAAATCTATGAATTCCTTTCCACACTTTTAAAAAAAATAAAACAATATTTATTATCAAAACAAATTTCCCTTTCTCTTATAAAATTCCCATTTTGGATTTAAATTCCTAAATATCCACTGATATATGATTTTTAAATCGATTTCAAAAATCGTATACAAACACCAAATCAATTTCCAATTTTATTTCAAATTTTATTTCAACACCAAATCAATTTTCATTCAAACACCAAATCAATTTTCATATTGATTCCCCAAAGATTTATTCTTTTAACACCAAATCGATTTTCGAATTTATTTTTAAAATAAGCTCCTTTATCCTTTCCAAATTATTTAAAAAAATCATATTTTTAAAATAAATTCTTCACCTTTTAAGTATTATTACTTGAAATCCATTTATTAAACTTTTTCCCATATTTTGGAATTTTATTCAATAGGATTTCACCATAGAAAATCTACTTAAATTTAAAAATCCAATTTTGTTTATTTTTGGTATCCTATGACACCAAAAATATTATTCAGCTAAATTTTAGCCTTCAACGATTTCAATAACAATATAATAACACACAGAAATTAAATAATCAACATACAATATTGAAACAAATTCAATTATTTGAGGAATCCAGTTGGATCCCTTCAACCTGTTTCCCTGCATCCATAGACGTTAGCACAACAATTAAATACCAATTCCACTTCGAGGTGGAATATCATGGTATATGGGTTTAATATTATATCATCCGCTATTATGCGGCGCATAGGGTCTCATCCGCTATATAATGCGGGAAATCAACAACTCCAAATACATATATAATACCAATTCCACTTCGAGATGGAATATCGCGGTATATGGGTTTAATATAATATCATCCGCCATTATGCGGTGCATAGGGTCTAAACTAATATAACTAATAATAAATCAATCATTCAAGCACACCATCAACAAATTTTAAATTTAACTATCACAATTCAACAATCAATAACTGAAATTTTCAGTTATTATTTTGGATGAGAAGATCTCACCTTTGCTTATGCATGCAATCATTTTCCATTCTGACTCGTTTTCTCGATTTATAGACCTTGTATAATGTTATACATTTGATTAATATTTGAAACAATTGGACAAATCAATTTCCATGTAATAAATTTTATTTTACCTAATTAATTTAATTTCAGACAAATTTTCTTTTAATAAAATACTTGAACTAATTTGAATAATCACTTACCATAAAAAAAATTAATTAACTAATATTTTATTTTTAAACTAAAAAAAATTCAAATAAAATATTTTAGCAACCAAAATAATTACATAAGTTAACTAAACAATTTAATTACTCAAATAAATTATTTTGTTTTCTACGTATTAAAAATACCTTTTGCTGCATAAGTACAATTCTTAAAGCTGGAAATAAATAGTTTTATGTATCTTGCTGTAAAAATAAATTCTACATAATACATTTGTAAACTCCTGAAAAACTAGTTTAACATTTAAATTTTAAATTGAATTAAAAATATACCTTCTCTGTCATCAATACGAGTCTCTATCTCGTTCGCCCCATGACCGCGAGCATCGCAACCTCGATAACCTGCACGACATCGCCTACCTGCCATCGCGACACACACTCTGCCCTAACAACCTCGATGAACTCGCCATACTCTACCTCCACCTGCGCGCATGAAAATCGCTAGAGAACTCATCGCGACTTCCATGTCGATCGCCATCACGAACTGGCCTAAATCGCTGACCCCCACGCGCCACGAGTCCCTAGCTGTCGTGCTTCTACTGGCCGTGACGAAACCGCGACCCTAAGACAAACGCCGCTCCCTCTTCGCTTGAATCTGTACACGGCTTCAATTTGGGAATTCCAAAATAATAGCATCCATTAATCCTTCGAGATTGAGAAGAACGTACAGGAACGAAAAAATTAGGGATAGAAAATCAAACTCGGCCGCCATTTTTTCGCTTCGGCTGAAACGAAGGAGAAGGGAACGCATTCGATTTTTGAATGCGGCTTTAATTGAAGAAAAGGGACTTGCAAAGAACTCAGATTGATTTCATTTGAAGATGGATTTCAAAAGATTGGGGTACAGGAGAAAGAAGAAGGAAGTTCAGCCATTGATTGTATATTTTCTTTTTCCTTTGAAGTTACGAAATTAAAATGAAAGGCTCGGCTGAAAATAAAGAGGGAGGAGACGTGATGTTTGAAAAGAATGTGGCGTGCGACAGAGCTTTGGAAAGGATTGGAAAAGAATTGATATGAGATAATTTCAACTGCAGTTGACTAGTATAAATATCCAATTTAAATTTCAAATTCAAACCGTACAGATAAATGCAACTTAAAACTTGACCTCCTATCGAGGCGTGCCGCTAGGCGTGTATAATGTTATACCCCTGTTACGAACACGATGGAAAAGGTTCCGAGTCCAAATTCGATCGTATGGAGAAGATAGCTTTTTGAACCAGTTATTAAATTAAATCTCGATTTAATTTTCAGCGTGTTTACTCATCGTACGGTCACATGACAACTTCGAACATTACGAAAATTGAAATCCGATAATAATACAATACTACGGATCCAATGAAACTGGTTTCTTTGAAATCTGAGACTGTGCCTCGGAAGGCTATTTTTAAATATCGATTTAAACGATAAAATTTCAAAACTTAACAAAGCACTTCCAAATTGAATTTTAATACTTTTACTATCTTCAGTATTATCAGCATAAATTTTCTAAGCCATCAAATTATTTTTAATCAGCATAAAATTGAAGATTATTATTTTACCCAAATTTCAAAAATTAAATCTAATAATTTAATTGCCAAATCCATAGTTATATTCGAAATTCAAGCTAAACCATCATTCAAATATTTAAAATCAATTAAATATTTCATTTCAAATGTTAAAAAATTTCTGGGTCGTCACAAATATATCTTTTATTTTAAATGTTTTCAAAACCTTCTTTTCAAAAAGACATCTCTCTTGTTTGAAGTATTCTAGCCTTAAAATTATCTTTTTCATTTTTTAATATTTTGATTTCAAAATTATCCTTGATTTTTAACTATCTCTTGTTTTAAATATCCCTTAACCCCTCATGTCGACATGATGCTCGATAAATTCAAAATTCAAGTTTTCAAAAGAAGTGTATATTCATCGTATCCTTTCACGAATAGATATGGATGTTGATCTCCTATAAATACCAGTAGTTCTAAATGAATTTTTAATCAGATTTCACTTGTTTTCTATCCTCTTCATCTTCCACGTTTATCCAAAAGAATCCTAAACTATACTCTGCCGAAATACCAAGTGAATCAAACTTGATTATCTCTTGTTTGATTCTCTGTCACTCTCTCCTTTAGATCTCGGTGCTATTCAGAGTTATAGGATTTTTGTAAATCAAACAGTTGAGTAAAAGGTGTGGTTTGAGCCTTGAAATCAATTTGGTGGGTGGGTGTGATCGTAGCCCCAGAAATCAATTAGGTATCTTATAGCCTGGTTATATCAAAAGAGTTCCCCTGAACTCGAAAACATGAGGGTGTACCTCGTAGCCTTAAAACCAAGGGTGTAATCTGGGAGATTATTTTGATAAGAAATTCGTATGAATGTATGGGGCTGGATGTAGGGTAATTCCGAACTAGTATAAAATCCTGGTATGTTCTTTCCTCTACTATTTTTATTTAGCATTTGCATCCGTATCTGATTTTAAGATTATATCTGTGTTTGTGAATTGCATTTGTTGGTGAATAAATTACATAAGTTTCAAAAAGATTTATAAAATCCATAAAACATTATTCACCCCCCTCTAGTTTGACTATGCTCTACCTGTGGCTCTTGAGGAGCCGCTTGACCTTGACGAAGCTTTGAAGTCATGTGATAGTTCGAACTGGATGTGTGCTATAAAAGAGGAGTTAGAGTCGTTGAAGAAGAACAAGGCTTGGGATTTGGTACCACCTACTCAAGGAAGTCGAGCTATAAGTTGCAAACGGGTGTTCAAGTTGAATATTGATGGAAGATACAAGTCTACGGTAGTTGCTAAAGTGTTTTCATAAAGAAAGAGATTAGAGTGTGATGAGATATTCTCTCTAGTAGCGAGGCATACGTCCATCCGCATTTTGCTCGCTATCGCCGCAGCTCATGACTTGAAGCTGGAGCAACTTGACGTGAAAACCACTTCTTACACGGAGACTTGGATGAGACCATCTACAAATAGCCAGAAGAATTTTTTTGTATATGGGAAAGAAAATTGGGTTTGTAAATTGAAGAAGTCTTTTTGTGGACTTAAGCAGTCGCCTAGACAATGGTATAAGAGATTTAACTCTTTTATGCTTTCACTTGGTTTTGATCATAGCATCAAAGATGCTTGTGTATACTTCAAGCATTTAAAGAATGGTATATGGACATACTTACTCTTGTACGTGGATGATATGTTGATTGATTCCAAGGATAAGGCTGAAATCGATAGTTTAAAGCGAAAGCTAAAAGCAGAATTCGAATGAAAAACCTCGGAGAAGCAAAGGAAATTTTGGGTATGGAAATCCAAAGGGATAGAAAGTTAGGACTTTTGAGCCTCACTCAAAAGGAGTACATTCAAAGGGTACTTGTTGATTGAGCATGGATGGGGCAAAGGCAATCGGCACACCCATTCCTCTGCACATACAGCTTTCTAGTAAAGGCTCTCCGATCTAGGAAGAGGACATGGCTTATATGATGAAGGTCCCATATGCAAGTGCAGTTGGCAGCTTGATGTATACCATGGTCTGCACTAGGCTTGATATTGCACAGGCAGTTGAATTAGTGAGTCGGTTCGTGGGAAATCAGGGAAAGATGCATTAGGAAGCAACGAAGTGTATCTTTAGATACCTTAAAGGAACTCTAAGCCATGGACTTGTCTTTAGCGGTAGAGGAAGAGATTTTAGCTTGGTTGGATTTTGTGATTCCAACTATGTCGATGATAGAAATCGAAGGAAGTGAACCTCCGAATGTGTTCACTATTGGTGGGTCAATGATCAGTTGGAGAGCGAGGTTATAGACGATTGTGACTTTGTCTACTACATAGGCTGAGCTCGTAGTTGCGGTTGAAGTAGCTAAGAAGACACTTTATTTAAGGCAATTGTTGTGTGATTTGGGCTCCGTATATGAAGGCGTGGGTGTGTACCGTGACAGTCAGAGTGCAATTCACTTAGCTGAAAATATGGCATTCAGCTCAAGGATGAAGCCTATTGAGGTAAGAGAGTCATTCCTTGTCTCGATGAGTGAAGAGAAGCTAGTTCGTCTTTAGAAAGTTCACGTAAAGGTTGCCTATTGCTAAGTTCGAGTATTGCTCAGACTTGATTCACTTAATAAAGTGCTAGGTGTCACGGGTAGGCACGGGGGGGAGAGTTGAGATGGTTCATGGAGACATTTGTTTTCATGGTGGAGATTGATAGGTTCTACACGAACTGGGTACTTCGGAACTTTATGGACGAGCCATGGCCTTGCCGGTGTTCGTTGTAGTGTGTAATGGGTGATGGCATTGGCGAAGCTCATTGGTTAAGTATCCACTAGTTGGAGCATGTAGGTGTAGATGGAGTTGGAAGGCTTATATGGAATTTGGTATCAAGGTGGAGATTGTTGGAATTAGATGTCCAATTCATCGATCCAAGAAGCGTGAAGTCGCAGAAGCAATGGCGAAGAAAAAGGAGGAACTCACGAAGTTGCGGTGCTTGGGCTTTGTGATGACTTCGTTCGGTGTTGAGGCTATGAAGGCCGAACGAGTAATGTCATTCAGTGGAGGAGGAGAATACCGAATTAAAGTGGTGGTTCGGTTGAAGGTTTCTAGAGCAGTGAAGAAAATTCCATTTGGTGATGGAATGTTGAAGAGCAGAGAAATAAATGGAGCGGTGAGTCATTCTTTTGGATTGGTGGAAGCTAAATATGATGAACCAAAGTTTGGTTCGTTATTGAAGTGAAGTGCCGCTCCAACCTAATTTGTGTGATGCCGAACCAAATGCCAAGCTTTCGTGGACCAAACATGTTGGCATATGCCGGTCCACATCCGGAGTACTGATTACCGGACCAAATCGCTAGTCCAGATGGATGTCGAACAAACCCAGGGTTGTTATATAGCAGCTACCCATCCTCATATCTTCACTCTATAAATAGTGGAGCTTCTGGACAACAATGGTAACCATCCTAGAGATCTGAAACTCCGTCGAAATTTTTCTGTATCGTTAATTTTTCTTATGTATAGGCTCCAAAAGTGAAGCAATCTTGTAACTCTAATTTTCAGCGAGTAATAAAATTTCCTCTCCCCAAGTGGACGTACACTGCCTCATAGTAGTGGAACCACTATAAATACTAGTGTTATTTATTTTTCTGCATTGCATAGATCTATGGCTATCTATTCTAGTGTTTATCTCTGTTTTTTTCGTCTCACTACAATCACGATTCAGTTGTTTTCTGCTGCTTGGGTTTTCTATTCCTTAGACTGATCATCTAAAGGGATTTTCCCCAACACTTACAAATACCAAGTTTTCAAATATCAAATGTCATTAAAAATTATGCTTCCTACTATGATAATTTACTAATTATGTTGAAAGAATCAAATATGGCTAGATAAAGCATATTGATCATACTTTTTATTCAGTTATGTGTCACTTATTAGCAAATATTCATTTAGTGAAATGTTACTAGATGAATTTTCTATGGCATAATCAATATATGGTAGTGTGGTATTTAGAAGTATCATTAATAAAATATCTAGCATTTTTTAATTGTGTTTTCAACAGCATATCAAGGTGCATTTAGTCGTACATAAAGATATAAACATGAGAAAACTAAATTCAGTCAAGAGCTTTAAATTGTAGTACATCTAAAAAATCTAGTTAAGTAAAATAAAATCAATTAGTTTCTTTGTTATATAGAAGAAATGAGCACTGTGTTATATTTCTGCAACGAAGAATCAATTTTGTTTACATTTTTTCTAAAAATAAATTCTCCAAAACCAAAGGATCGTTTTTATATATCAAAGGAAAAATTATAGTCAAGTTTCCATACAAGCACAGTAAATTAAAAATTGAGTTCTCAAGGGTGTTGTGTTTTTGTGCTGAAATCTACATAAATGAACTTATTTAAATCATTCACATGATAAATAAACAAACAAAATAAGTTACTGTAAAATAATTGGCTGAATCAAGACGAGTAAGATTCGTTACATTTTTCCGAGACCCAAGGCAAACAAGCTCTTGTGTAGAGAAGTGATTCAAGATGAATAAATTATCCTTACCTTGAGAATTGAATTCCTCATTTGTGCCAAGTTTGATTTAATCTAATTCTCGAGGATACCCTTGATTCCTTGTCTATAGCATGATAAAACAATAGGTTAAATTTATTGTGCCATATACTTTTCAATAACAGGTTTTGAATGTAGTATGTTTTATAGCTGAATATAAAATTTAGTGGAGATAACAGAAAAATAACAATTCTATGAATTATTTAGGGTTTTCTTCTACCATGGGGGAAACCAATTCTCCTCGCAAAAATCAATCCAATCTTCCTTATCCAAGACATTAAGACAAACCACCTGAATCTCATATCAAAAAGCCAGTTAATGGTGTTATTGTCGATGATGAAGGTTTTCAATTGGTCCAGTCAAGATCGCAAAGAATGTATCAAGCTAGAAAGGATCAGGAATTGTCGATCAATAATGGCATTCTGAAGAAAAAGGAGAGCCATATTTTGACCAACTCCTATCAGAAAAATTGAAAACAACTACCACAACATCGAAAACTGGATATCTTTTCACTGAATAAAGAACAAGGTCATAGGGCCGATATAGTTCTAGAGCAATCGGATGAACCAAAAGAAGGCTACTACAGTCTTAAGACTATTTCACCTATCAAAATCAACAATAATAAGTACGGTTTGGTAAAGGAGATGGTTTGCAAAAGGGCCATTGAAAGCTGGAGTAACTCGGTAATCGTATATGTTATAGGTACCAAACCTTCTTGTATTTTAAAAAGTATACAAAATGCGCATGGACACTAGTGGGAGAATTCGAAATCCTTTCCAGAGAAAATGGATTCTTTCTTGTTAGGTTCAATGAGTCTCAAGACTGTAATACAATTATTCAAAATGGCCCATACTTTTACGATAGCAAACTCATCATAATGAGGAGGTGATCTGAATCCCTAAAATTGGACAGAGATCTACTGACAACTATGCCGATATGGCTTAAATTTCTCAGCGTTAATCTTAAATAGTGGGACCACAAGGATTTTAGCATGATGGCGAGCATTATCGAAAAACCCATCAAAGTGGATGCCGCCACTACCATGAAGACGAGATTGAATTATGCTCGTCTTCTTATGGAAGTGTTTACAAATGATGAACTTCTTGAAGAGATCAATCTCTAAAACAGTACACAAAAATTAAATATAAATGGGGTTCCATCGCAGTGTAACATCTGTAAGTGTTGCGGTCAAAGTAAAGAGCAATGTAATCCAAAATATATGTTGATACCCAAAACTAGTAATCAAAACAGAGATGTTTTTCAAGAAAAAAGATCCATTGAGTTCAAGAACCAAATTTTAGTAAAGAGACAGAAAAGCAGTCAAGAACTCAAAAAAGAAATGATCGAATCAACCAAGATAATATCATTTTCAATCAAGAAATAAATTCAAAGACGCTCACTGATCAAGATGATTAGTTCCTTGCAATGGAAGTTCATCATTCAAATGATTATGAAAAAAGTTCGGATGACACAAACCAGAATAGTACAAAGGATGGTAATCTTATTAAAAGGTCTTTAACTCTGAAACCCCTCCTATTTCAGAGCCATGTTTAGTTACAAAGTATATTAGTACAAAAATAAACAATATCCCTCATCAAAGTAATAGTCAGAATCGGGACAGTGATATGGAAAGGGAATCTCCATCTGAACTTGCTACAGAAGTCGAGGACAAGGACTGCATCAACTCAACCTTGCCTCACAATAAAGCACCTCCCCCAAAGTAGGTTGCAATGGCTAAGTTTTGCGACTCAGCCATACCTCACATAGAAAATCTTTTTGATAGCTGTCTGATTAAGGTTCCAGAGTCAGTGCAAAATGAAGGAACTGAATTAGAGATGATTGATGCTACGGACCAGTTTGATATCTCAAAACTTCATATTCCAAAACCAAAAGAAACTGGTAAGATTAAGGGAAACAAAGAGAAGAAAGCTTTCAAACAAAAATACATCTCTATTAATCCAGAGTGGTATGACATGTCTACAGGACTATAAGCTAAGAGTGTTGACAATAAAAGAAGGGGTAAAGGCACTACAGTATCAGATAACATTTAATTTTCAATTTTATAGATTATATTATGGCTATATTTGCTTGGAATGTCAGGGGGATGAACACCCCGGCTAAAAAATCGGATATTTTACATATTTTGAATGTTTATAAACCTTCTATTATAGCTTTAATTAAAAATAAACTGAATAATGAGAACTGTGAAATTTTATATCTCAAATTATCTAGCAAATGGAAATCTATAAATAATAATGATTGTGGCCGTAAAAGAAGAATCATTATTATATGGATTCTAACATCTGGACAAACTTAAATACTAATAAAGATAAATGGTTTATAGACTGTCAATTCAAAAACACTGGGGATTTTTCTCGGCAGGTTACTTGTATTTATGGTAGTAACATTGATGATGAAATAAATGATTTGTGGTGTAGCTAAAATCTTTGAATTTAATCTATAATTTTCCCTAGATTATTTTGGGTGATTTTAATATTGTTTTTCATGTCTTTGAAAAATTTGGAGGCAACAAAATTCCTTAAAGTAAAGTGAATAGAGTTAATAAATTTTTATTAGATACAGGTCTTGTAGAACATATTATTAATGGGAATAAATATACTTGGAAATCTGGGTTGGCTAAAAATATCCACTGTAAACTGGATAGAATTTTAATTAATAAAGAATTTTCAAACATTTTTGCTAATTATGTGTGTTCTACTCTTGAGAAAAATTCTAGTAACCATACTACTTTACTTATCAATCTTTTTGTTAATGTGGAATTTAAGTAATAAAATTTCACCTTTCAGATTTAAAAATAGTTGGGTTTTAGAAGAGGATTATAAAGTTTTAATGGAAAACTGATGATTTTTTCTTGTATTGGTAATAAACAATTTCAGTTTAGTATGTTTTTGAAATGTACAAAAAACAATCTTAAAACATGGAATAGAAATAATTATATGAATAAAAACAAGTAGATCGGCCAGAGAAAAGAAGGAATTTTTTTACAAGATATGTTAGATAATGATCTAGATGATATCAATGTTGCCAATAATTTTTTAAATAACCAGAAAAATCTTTCTATTGAACTGTATAAGGATTCAGTTAATGCTAGATAAAAAGCTAAAGTAGACTGGCTTAATCTAGGAGATGGCTGTACTAAATTTTTTCATGCTAAAATGAGTAATAGAAAGCATTTAAACAACATTGGTAACATTATTAATAATGAAGGTAATTTGTCTAACGCTTATGATAAAGTTGTAAAGAAGCTGTGAGTTTTTAAGAAGAGCCCTATTTTTTGATAATAATGTAAATTATTTTCCTCGATTTACCTATAAAAATATTCTGAGAGAAAATGCCTCTGGGATTTTACTTGCACCACTAACTATGGAAGACATTAAACATATTATTTTTAATGCTGGTGACAATGAAAGCCCTGGCTCTGATGGGTTTAATGCAAATTCTATAAAAATCATTGGGAAAATATTAAGGGGCAGGTTTATGAGGTTGTTAAAGTTTTATGGAAAAAGGTAAAATTTTCAAAAGTATAAATCATACTTTTATTACTTTAATTCATAAGAGTAAAAATCCCACTATTATTGGTAAGCATAGACCTATTTCTTGCTGCAATTTTATTTACAAAATTATTGCTAATGTTCCTAGCAATATAACCATAGTATTTTTGCCTTTTCTAATTTATGAAAATCAGAGTGCATTTGTGCCAGGCAGAATTATATATGAGAATTCTTCGTTAGCTCAAGAGATGGTTAGAAAATTCAACACAAAATAGGGTGATAATGTTTGTATTAAAATTGATTTGCAAAAAGCATATGATAAAGTAAACAGACATTTTATTTATCATATTATGAAATGGTGGGTATTCCTATAAAATTTTATGATATGATTCTAGAATATATTAATACCCCTACCTTTTCTATACTTATTCAAGGCAAAGCGGAAGGTTTTAATAAAAGTGATAGGGGTATTAGGCAAGGTGATCCTTTATCACCTTATCTTTTTACTGTGATCATGGAGTATTTTTCCATATTAATGGAAATTTAATCTATTAAAGGGAATATTAATCCTATTAATAGAATTCAACCCTGTATAAACCATCTCATATATGCTGATGATCTTATGGTGTTCGTTAAAACTAATTAGGTTAATGCAGACACAATTATGAAATATTTTGAGAACTTGAATTCTTATACAGGGTTGTAGCTTATTATAAACACAATAAAGCATATTTTAGTAAATATAGTAGATATAGAAAAGTTGTTTTAAATGTTTTAAAAATTGCAGACGGAAAACTTCCTATTAAATATTTGGGGTTGCCACTTTCTATAAATCAAATTAAACATTCAGATTGTTCTATTCTTGTTGAAAAAATTCGAGAAAGAATGGAGACCTGGTCTTGCAAATTACTTTCTATTGATGGTAGACTTGAACTTATTAAAACTATTGTATATGCTATCATTTTATATTGGCTGCAAACTTTTCATATTCCAACTGTATCCATTAAGAAAATTGAAAGTAGATGTGCTGATTTTTTATGGAAGGGTAAATATCATAAGATTTATTGGGATAAAGTTGGTAGGCCTAAAAACGAAGCGGGTTTGGCATTAGAAACATGAAAGACCTTAGTGTTACTTGCCATTTAAATTTATTTTAGAGATTTCTCAATGCAGACTCACTGTGGGCTAGATGGATGAGAGCTAAATATCTTTAAAATGATAATTTTTGGACTACCCTGCCTAACAGTTACCATTCTAATGCACGGAAACAAACTTTAAGTTGTAAAGATATTGGAAAAACCTTACTAGTAAGAAAATTTAAGCCAGGTGAAGAAACTAGCTTGTGGTTTGATCTTTGGTTTAATTATGACTCTTTTATGAATAAGGTTGGGTGGAATAGTTTGGTTATTTGTGGTGGTACAGATGCTAAAGTGTCTGAAATTATTAAAAATAATCAATGGCAAGCACAGTTGCATTTAATTACCAACCCCCATAAATATGAAATATGCAAAATTCAGCTTGATCCTAATGCACATAATGGCTACGGGGAATGGAAAGCAAGCAGTAGTGGGAAGCTCTCTTTCAAAACCACTTGGAATGTTATTAGAAATAAATTTCCAAAGGAAGATTGGTATCATTGCATATGGAACATAGTGAATAGTCCCAAGATGGCTTTTTGACATATTTTGCAATTAAGAACATACTTCAAACTTGGGATAAACTAAGCAAATGGGGCAATAATTCAAATTCAGTATGTTCCTTATGTAATCTATTTAATGAAAGTGCTAATCACTTTTTTTTAATGCAGTTATTCATATTTTATATGGAGTCAAATTAAAGCTATTTTGGATATTCATGACAATAGTCAGATGGATCTTATGCATGCTATTCATCAATAGAAAATTTAAGTCAAAGTCTAAGGAAAGAGACTATGTGCATATCCTCTTAACTGCTGCATTTTTTAACATTTGGAAAGAGAAAAACTTATGTATACGTAATAAAGTTAAAAGGAATAAAGAGTAGATTTGGCTTCTTATAAATACTGAACGCAGAATTATTCTTCAAACATTAAAGAAAAACTTAAAAGATCAAACCAAATCGCTTTTTTAGCTGATGTTGGAGCTCTGAAGCTGGTAGCAAGCATTAAGAAATTTATTTAACTCGACCGAGAAGCTTCCAAACCAACAAGCATGTAAATAATATGGCTCGACAGTCTAGCTCCCACAACCAGCAAGATTTTGGTTCCAACACAGCTAATGGAAGCTTGAAAGTGGTTGGTTGCAATAACTTTCACTTACAGCATGTTTTTGATGGCAATACAGTGAATCGAAGCTCGGACATTGATGGTAACAACGATTTGTAGAGGGTTTTGTTACATCTGGATCGCGATGATGCCAGATCTAACAACCCCTCTCCGCTTCTTAGTAATCTCATAAAATTTAATAGCTATGGTTTCCGTAAGGGAATGAGAGTGATTTCAACGATAGTTTATCAACTGGGAGCGTGGTGAAAAAACGGTGAGAAGAATGGCAGCGAAATTTCTTAGTTTTTGCTGAATCGCCGTCCGCTATTTCTATTTCTTTTTGTTGCTTTATTGAGTTTTTGCTGGTTTGTCGGCAACCCTAGTTAGAGTTTGCGTGTATGTTAGGCTATTGGGTATTGGCTGTATTTTACTTACCCAGTTTTATTTGTTTTTTGTAATTGGGCTGGCCTCATTTACCCAACTTCAAAAAAAAAGGTTTAGTGCAGGCAAAAGCAAGACAAAATATTTAGAAATTAGATATATGTAAATTAGTTTTGAACTTATTTGTAGCTGTAAAGAAAAAATAACAGTAAAAATAGATATGGAAAATTAATACATAAAATATAATTAATATGGCCACTGTAGTTATATGTAACTAGTATAGAAGAGTTACGAATGTATTTATTACTATTACAACGAGAATAATAATGAATTGGACCACTATGATTGTCTAAATGATATAAACGTGTCTAATTTATTAAAATTGAACTTACAATAAAAGAAACATAAATCATATATTATTTTAAATTTAATTTCTTAATATAGTTATCGAAAAATTGAAGGACATATGGACTTGAATTTTTCTAGCATACAGTTCACATAGTTCACTTGGCAAATTACCCAAAACCTATACCATATCACTGATTCTAGTCTATATCCCGCCTTTGGTCAGAAGAACTTTGGATAAATTGTTACATGTTATCACAGTCGACCGTAAGCATGGCCAGGTAACTAGTTAAAGGCATATTCAGGTGATCCCACTTATAGACAAATTTACACATATTAGATGGAATATACTACTTGACCTGAAAATATGTTAGTCACTTCTTGTGAAAACAATTTTTATATCTGCGAATATCTATACTTAATTTTTGGTCATTGTAGTATAGCTCAGAGTGGACTTGGCCCTAGTAAACATATGAAGTAATTTATTTCTCATTTGGTGACAAGCATTCTACTATGCCATATGACATTTTACAATATGTTTGCTTTACTTTTCGAAAGAATTCCACTTCTTTATAATTTTATGTTAACTCTACGTCAATCATATGAAAAGTATAATTTACTCTGCAATTATCTTTTACAAATGGAAACCCTAAGTTCTTTCATCACTATTATGAGATTGACTTGTCATTCGGTTCATTTAGCTTGAGGATTTAAAATCAGTTGCTAATTTTTGACATATAGTTGGGTTGTTGTTTATGCTTTGTTGTTTGTTTTTGTTTATAGGTGTATGTAACGACTGAAATTTTTGAAGATTTAAAACTGGAATTTAATATGATTTTGTATTATTGTTTAGATAGAGAAGGAAATCTTTTAATTGATAATAAAGTGAATGTTAGAATTTAAATGAGCAATTGTAATAAATGGAATAATGTGAAGCGAATTTGACAATGGAATGAAACCATGAAATTTAAGATAAGTATGAACAGTTGAAATGAAAGTACGAATAATTGAAGTAATGTAAATGGTTATACTAGGATAAGATTTGAATATAAGAATACAAATGTAAATAGTAAATTTATTTAATGAATTAATATATGTTATTTATTTAGGGTATTGAATAAATTTGGTAATCCTATTGCAATTAATGGTAGTAATGTTGATATAAGCTAATAAATTTAATTTCAATGCAATACCCATTAATGGATGGAATGAAATTGGATTCATGTAAATGTATACTAGGTTTAACATCAAATGGAAGTTATTTGTAATAAGTGGATGTAAATATTTAATCAATTTATGAAATAAAATAAATTGAATTTAACATAAACCAAAGTGTAAATTTAAGAGTATGTTAACAAGTATTATAAGTTACCTAATTAAATGGGTAATGAATTTATTGGAAATAAAGTTTATTTAAAAGTTAAGTAATTATAATGGTTGTGTTGATGCTAAACGTTACTTAATGATTTTTAATTTAGTAACGGAAGAGTGAATGAGAATTGATAGAAAACATAAATTTATTTATAAGTAAACAAGAGTATATATTGAACAAATTTATGATAACTGGATAATGCAGTGTTAATGGAAATTAATTAGTGTTATATATGGGATTTATACCTGGGTGGGTAAGTAGTAAACTTATGTGACGCCCCACCTCTATACCCACGCTAGCAATGAGTATTAATAGATAATACCGTCTGCTAACACAGAGAATAAGGCTGGATAGGAGCGACCATCTATAGTCTTGCTTTAACTATCTATTAAATACGTCGACAATAATCACACCAAACCGATCGACATATCCAATGAATACTTAAAACAAAACCATAGGTGGCTGGAGGATCTATCGGAACAGAATATAACAACTCAAACGTAGGAAACATCACAGAACAGTAAACCCTCATATACATATATACCGATACATAGCAGAGTATACAAAATAATACATGTCAAGTGGTATAGCCATCTACAATATACAGACAAATCCAGAAGAATAAATATCAGAGTTTCAACATAATAGGACTACACAAAAGCTATGACAAAAAGAAGCTAGCGAAGTAGTCCATGCGGAAGCAAAATAGGCTAAGTCCAAAGTACCAAACCTGAAACATCTCAGTGTGACCCGAGTATAAAATACACGGGTCAGTCTTACTAAACAAATCAGTTAGATAAACTGAACAACAATAAAGCTGCAAGGTTACAAAGCATAACAAATATCTCTAAAAGAGATAACATAATCATCAACACAAGATGAATCATATAGAACAAGCCTCATATCATCGGCGACATAGATAAACAAAGGATACAATTATCCCAAATCAAGCCAAAAGGCAAATAACAAATACCCATAAGGTATACAAGTTCCACAAGGTAATCGCTATACTTCATGCGGCTCAAAATGACCAACATCGAAGGGCGATACCAAGGGAATATACATATCAATGAAACATCATAAAATTGCTCGAGCTCAGTACTGTATAAACAAGGATCCTTGAGCCCGAAGACTCCAAACCCAATATCACCCATGCGGCTCATAACGACCAACATCGGAAGCGATACTAAAGGGCAACCCAATATCACCCATGCGGCTCATAACGACCAACATCGGAAGCGATACTAAAGGGCAACAAACCCGAAGGCACAAACCCGAAGGCAACATACCCGAAGGCAGCATACCCGAAGGCAATAAACCGTAGTGGTGAAGGTCCGGAGGCCCAGTACTGGACACCACTAAATGGCAGAATGTGTTACAACTCTCGAAAAGGAATCCGAAAAGTGTTAACGTATGTCCCATAACCACTCGTTCGCACTAAACGGTTTACTATCCGTCAGTCATTTTCACACTCAAAGCGGTACAGAGTTTACCTCATATCATCGGTAAACCAAACCCGAAGGTCAAAACGATCAATCGAATAGGTCGGGGACTAATCGGAAAGACAAACGCACGGATTCACGGTCCGTGTTTTACCTAACCATTTAATCTTCCTTACACTTCGCTCGAAGTACGAAATTGTGTGTGTGCATTATAAATAGAATTTATAATTTGGAGAAGGGAGCATTTAATACGATTTAGAGAGATTATTTATAAAACCCGTGAATGAAGTCAAAAACAAGTCATCAAAGTCAAATATGCAATAACAACAAATTGGAATCAACACGAATCGATAAAAGTTGAAAATTAACTCAAAATTAGCCAAAATAGGCAAAACTGCGCATTTCAGATGTCTGAAATTACCTTCCAGACGTCTGAACCACTACCAGACGTCTGAATGGATTCCCATACGTCTGGATTTTGTCTCTGCCTTTTTGCGTCTTCCAAGGACCAATTCCAGACGTCTGAATTTCCAAACCAGACGTCTGAATTTCCAAACCAGACGTCTGAAATTAGAGTTCCGACGTCTGAAATCCCCCTGTAGGCAAAAATCAGCCAAGCCCATAAAGGCAAAAAAATCCAAATGAATTGCAAACTAACAAGCGATGGATGCTATGGGTTTATGCCATACGACAACCCAGCATTATTGGCTCTTTTATACACCTCCAAAAACATGATTAAAACATCAAAGTTATGATTTTTAGAACTTTTGACTTCAAAACACCAAAAATTGCAATGTTCACAAAACCAATCCAACTCAAAAGCAATTGCACATGAATAATTGTTAGGAATTCATACCTAACAACCAAAGATACTTATAGTCATAGATGTGAGATAAAAATCTCACCTTTTGCACACAAACAAAGATGAGAGCACAAACACAAGAAGGAGGTTAACCACTCTTCACTTCAACTATACAATCTTCAATCTAAGAACCAAAACATATATTTTCCAAATTAGAGCTTAGGAATTTCTGAAATTGAAGAGGAGAAGAGATGGAGAAGATGAAGAGGAGGCTTACCTATCCTTCTCTTTGAATTTCAAGCAAGAATTTTGAGTTTGCAAATGGAACTAGGGCTTGGAGTTTCTAATTCTTCTTTCTTTCCCCCATTTTCAGTTTTCTTAAGCTAAAGGAATGAAATAAGGATGAATGGATGAAGAGTTAGTGAGCTACAGGGTTAAGAGGAGATTGGGGCTGAACCCAAACTCAAGCCCAAGTAGAAAAAGGGAAAAATTTCACAAACTCCAAACATATCAAAGATTATACTCAAAAAGATCGCAAACGCCATTTTGGACTCAATGGAGGTGGTTTCGAGCTCCAATTTGGCCGTTTGCAAAAAGTAGCTTTTCGGACCTAAATCCGACTAACGACGCTATATTTAAATTAAACATTTAAATATAAAATCGTCAAACATGCGGGTTGTTACAGATCCCCCCTCCTTACAAAATTGTGTCCTCGCAATTCCTAGAGATGATATTTGTAACAACTACAAACATACAAGATCCAAAAGTAAAGGAAATAAGCTTGAGATGAAAAGACATACTCACTATTTCAAAGCGAAGAAAGAAAACCCGGATAAGATCGCTCAATAAATTCTCTGGTTTCCCAAGTACAATCATTGGGATTAGCGGACCATTGAACTTTAACGAGCGACACGTCCTTATTTCGAAGGTGTCGCACCTCCGTGTCAAGTACGTGAATAGGATGCTGTACAATAGATAAGTCCGGTGAGATCTCAAGCTCTTGCAAATCAGGAGAAGCAATAACAGAATCCGACTCCCGAAGACACTTCCGAAGTTGCGAGACGTGAAATACGTCATGAATACCAGATAAATGAGCAGGAAGTGAAACTCTATAAGCCACAGGGCCAATACGTTCAGTAATAGAAAATGGTCATATATAACAAGGAGCCAATTTCCCAGTCGTACTGAAACGCATAACCCCTTTCAAAGGAGAAACACGAATAAAAACAAGATCACCGATCGAGAACTCGAGAGGTTTCCTACGGCTATCCGCGTAGGATTTCTGGCGACTTTGTGCCTCTTTCATTCTCAATCGAATAAGATCAATCTTCTCGGAAGAATCACGAACAAAATCTGGGACAAGAATAAGCTTCTCTCCAGATTCTAACCAACATGAAGGTGATCGACATGGCCTTCCGTATAAGGCTTCGAAAGGAGACATACTGATACTAGATTGAAAACTATTGTTGTAGGAAAACTCTACAAGAGGTAGGTGATCTTCCCAACTTCCACTAAAATCAAAAATACAAATACGAAGAAGATCTTCCAAGATACGATTCACCCGTTCAGTTTGTCCGTCAGACTGCGGATGATAAGCTGTACTAAAATTAAGCATTGTCCCCAAAGCTTGCTGAAGACTCTTCCAAAAATGGCTCGTGAATAAAGGGTCATGGTCACTCACAATAGAACTAGGAACACCGTGAAGTCTCACGATTTCCTTGACATACAACTTAGCCAAATGTGAAGCAGTCCTACTAGACTTAATAGGGACAAAATGAGCAGACTTAGTGAGGCGATCAACAATAACCCAAATGCTAGAATGGCCAGATCTCGAGCGAGGTAGGCCATCAATGAAATCCATAGATATCTGATCCTATTTCCACAATGGAATCTCAAGAGGCTGAAGAAGACCAGAAGGACGCTGATGTTCGGCCTTAACACGCTGACAAGTTATGCAATTACTCACATAACTCGCCACATCGCGCTTCATGCCTTCCCAATAATAAAGGCGACGCATATCGGCATACATCTTACTACTACCAGGATGAATGGTATACTTAGAACGGTGACAATCATCTAGAATGTCATGCCTAAGCGCAAAATCAGAAGGCACAAAAAGACGGTTCTTCTTGCGAAGACACCCGAGAATCAATGCTGAAATCTTGCAACGCCTCATCACAAAATCCAGACTCACAAAGCTGAATAAGATGCAACAAATCAGGATCACACTGTTGAGCATCGGCAATACGATCCAATAAAATAGGTCGAGCTCCCAAACTAAATAATAGAATAGGAGAATCAGAAGATGAACCTCGATCATGAATTTCACAAAAAGATAGAGTCTCAAGAACATCCCATTCGACAAGCATCATAAAAACTACAGCCGAATGTTTGCGACTAAGCGAATCTGCAACACGATTACCCTTACCAGGGGTATACTGGATATCAAAGTCATACGAAGCAAGAAACTTGAGCCAACGTTGTTGTCTCATATTGAGTTCCTTCTGAGTAAACAAATACTTCAAGGATTTATGATCGGTATAGGGAGTGAAGCGCTCGCCCAATAAGTAATGTCGCCAAATCTTCAAGGCGAAGACGATGGCGGCTAACTCAAGATCATGAGTGGCATAGCGAACTTCATTCGGACGCAGTTTCCTAGAAGCATACGCAACTACCCGATCCTTCTACATAAGAACAGCACCGAGACCACTACCACAAGCATCGGTGTAGACAACAAGATCATGATTCCCTTCGGGAACCACAAGAATAGGAGCATTTGTGAGAAATTCCTTCAATGTCTGAAAGGAAGCTTCACACTTGTCGGACCAAACATAACGAATGCCTTTCCGAGTAAGGCTGGTGAGAGGAAGCACAACACGGGAAAAGTCCTTAATGAACCGACGGTAATAACCCGCAAATCCAAGGAAACTACGGATCTTGTGCACATTCTCAGGCCTCTTCCAATTCTGGATGGCTTCGATCTTTGAGGGATGGACCGACATGCCGTCAGAAGATACAACATGGCCTAAAAACTTAAATTTATTCTCCCAAAAATGGCACTTGGAGAATTTGGCTCTAAGCTGATGGTGACGGAGAGTAGTCAAGACAATACTCAAGTGATTAGCATGATCGGCTTCGGACTTAGAATAAATAAGGATATCATCAATGAATACAAGGACGAACTTGTCAAGATATTGCCGGAACACTCGATTCATTAGATCTACAAAGAAAGCAGGAGCGTTCATCAAACCGAACGGCATAACGAGCCACTCGAAAGAACCATATCGAGTGCGGAAAGCTGTAAGAGGTATGCTGTCCTCCGCGACTCGTAATTGATGAAAACCTGTGGCAAGGTCGAGTTGAGAAAATACCTTAGCACCACTCAATAAATCGAACATATCAGCGATCCTAGGCAATGGATACCTATTTCTGATGATTAACTCGTTAAGCTTGCGATAGTCAATGCAAAGCCTAAGAGTTCCATTAGATTTCTTCACGAAGACGACCGTGGACCCGCACGAAGAAAAACCGGATTGAATCAACTGCTTGGACTCAAGCTCTAAAAGATGCTTCTTGAGTTCCTCATTTTCCTTTGTAGACATCCTCGTAGGAGGACGACTAACTGGCTGCGCACCTGGAATGAGATCAATGCGGAACTCAATTGCCCGCTTGGGTGGCAAACCCGATACAGGCTCAAAAACATCAGGAAAGTCACAAGCAATAGGAATACGAGATATATCATCATCATCTCGCGAGTCAAGAGAATATAAAGCCATCTCGAAATTATCCACATCCCGGAGAACAAGAGATAGCTGAGTAGGCGAATCCGGATATCGAAGATATATAATTCTCTCCGAACAAACAATCCTGGCATCATATCTTACTAGCCAGTCCATACCCAAAATCAAATCAAATCCCAGACAAGAAATAACGTGCAGACTCGCACGAAAAGAAAAGCCACATAAAACAATCTCAACATCATCACAAAGCAAGCTAAGGGTCGCGGATCCCCCAATAGGATTCGCAATCCTCAAAGAAGTAACCAAACAAGAAACATCCAAAGATAAATCATCGACGAGCTTTTTCGATATGAAGGAATGTGAAGCACCCGTATCGAAAAGAACTCGAATACTATGATCATGAAATAAAACAGAACCTTCCAAAATAGGTGGAGATATACCTTTGGGTTGAGAAGGACCTTCAGAAGCCTTGGCAGCACTAAGCTTGCCAGACTTGGCACCACCAGGAACAGTAGGGCAAGCTGAAACATGATGACCTTCCTTCTTGCAATAGCGGCAGAAGAGAGGCTTAGGACAAGCTCGAATAATATGATCCGGAGAGCCATAATTAAAACACTTCCGAATAAAAGGTGTTCTAGAAGGCTGAGTCTGAGAGCTAGAACCACCAGTCTTCTTCTTCTTAGAAGGAAAAGACCTCTTCTGAAACGGAAACTTCTTCTTGTTGGGGTTCTTAGAAACCTCAACATCCTCACCACTATCACACTCCTTCTCGACAGCTTCGAGATGAAGTGCCGAATCTACTAATTCTTCAAAAGAAAGCTTAAGCTGAAACAACAAAGACTTCTTAAGATACTTCTTAAGACTAGAGACAAACTTTAAATTCTTCTTATAAGAAGTGCTAATAAATTCAAGACCATACTTAGATAAAGCCTCAAATGATGCAACATACTCAGAAACAGAAGACTTCCCTTGCTTCAACTTAAGAAAGCGACGGGTCAATAAAACTTTTTCAGATTTAGGAACGAACTTGAGTTCAAATCGCTCCCGAAACTGAGTCCAAGAAAGAGTAGACTCATCAATTTCGGCTATAAGAAGCTCATACCAATCAAGGGCACGCTCTTGTAATAAGCTAGAAGTTACAAGAACTCTATCATGGTCGGAAAGATCCATACGAGAGAAGATACGCTCGCATGTGCGAAACCAAGCATGGACTTCAAGAACGGATTCAGAGCCTTTAAACGGCTTTCCTCCAAGATGAGCCAAATCGCTGCACTGACGTGCAAAGGCAGACTTACGAGGTGGAGATACTCGAGGAGGAACTGGAGGCTGAGTGCTCCTAAACAACTCCATAAACTGATCGGCAGACAGATAAACGCCATCTGGATGTGTGTCACTGGATTGCCCAGCATCCAAACGTCGTCCCCTGCCTCTTCCAACCATACGCTGAAAGTAAGATAAGAACGAGATTATTCACAAGGTAGACATTACAATATGGAATACTAAGGAATAAAATGCATTTCTAGACATATTCCCAAATTCTATATAACCTTGATGGAATAGAGAGACATGATGATTCAAAGATTTGTATCACTTATACACTTTGATGTATCGTAATATGTGCTTCTATTCTGTGTTTATCATACTTTGTTCTGAACTCAGCTCTGATACCACGCTGTGACGCCCCACCTCTATACCCAGCTAGCAAAGAGTATTAATAGATAATACCGTCTGCTAACACGGAGAATAAGGCTGGATAGGAGCGACCATCTATAGTCTTGCTTTAACTATCTATTAAAAACGTCGACAATAATCACACCAAACCGATCGATATATCCAATGAATACTTAAAACAAAACCATAGGTGTCTGGAGGATCTATCAGAACAAAATATAACAACTCAAACGTAGGAAACATCACAGAACAATAAACCCTCATATACATATATACCGATACATAGCAGAGTATACAAAATAATACATGTCAAGTGGTATAGCCAACCACAATATACAGACAAATCCAGAAGGATAAATATCAGAGTTTCAACATAATAGGACTACACAAAAGCTATGACAAAAAGAAGCTGGCGAAGTAGTCCATGCGGAAGCAAAATAGGCTAAGTCCAAAGTACCTAATCTGAAACATCTCGGTCTGACCCGAGTATAAAATACACGGGTCAGTCTAACTAAACAAATCAGTTAGATAAACTGAACAACAATAAACCTGCAAGGTTACAAAGTATAACAAATATCTCTAAAAGAGATAACATAATCATCAACACAAGATGAATCATATAGAACAAGCCTCATATCATCGGCGACATAGATAAACAAAGGATACAATTATCCCAAATCAAGCCAAAAGGCAAATAATAAATACCCATAAGGTATACAAGTTCCACAAGGTAATCGCTATACTTCATGCGGCTCAAAATGACAAACATCGAAGGGCGATACCAAGGGAATATACATATCAATGAAACATCATAAAATTGCTCGAGCTCAGTACTGTATAAACAAGGATCCATGAGCCCGAAGACTCCAAACCCAATATCACCCATGCGGCTCATAACGACCAACATCGGAAGCGATACTAAAGGGCAACAAACCCGAAGGTACAAACCCGAAGGCACAAACCCGAAGGCAACATACCCGAAGGCAACATACCCGAAGGCAACATACCAGAAAGCAACAAACCGTAGTGGTGAAGATCCGGAGGCCCAGTACTGGACACCACTAACTGGCAGAATGTGTTACAACTCTCGAAAAGAAATCTGAAAAGTGTTAACGTATGTCCCATAACCACTCATTCGCACTAAACGGTTTACTATCCGTCAGTCATTTCCACACTCAAAGCAGTACAAAGTTTACCTCATATCATCGGTAAACCAAACCCGAAGGTCAAAACGATAATCGAATAGGTCGGGGACAAATCGGGAAGACAAACGCACGGATTCATGGTTCGTGTTTTACCTAACCATTTAATCTTCCTTCCACTTCGCTCGAAGTGCGAAATTGTGTGTGTGCATTATAAATAGAATTTATAATTTGGAGAAGGGAGCTTTTAATACGATTTAGAGAGATTGTCTATAAAACCCGTGAATGAAGTCAAAAACAAGTCATCAAAGTCAAATATGCAATAACAACAAATTGGAATCAACAAGAATCGATAAAAGTTGGAAATTAACTCAAAATTAGCCAAAATAGGCAAAACTGCGCATTTCAGACGTCTGAAATTTCCTTCCAGACGTCTGAACCACTACCAGACGTCTGAATGGATTCCCAAACGTCTGGATTTTTCCTCTGCCTTTTTGCGTCTTCTAGGGACCAATTCCAGACGTCTGAATTTCCAAACCAGACGTCTGAATTTTGAAATCAGACGTCTGAAATTAGAGTTCAGACGTCTGAAATCCCCCTGTAGGCAAAAATCAGCCAAGCTCATAAAGGCAAAAAAATCCAAATGAATTGCAAACTAACGAGCGATGGATGCTACGGGTTTATGCCATACGACAACCCAACACTATTGGCTCTTTTATACACCTCCAAAAACATGATTAAAACATCAAAGTTATTATTTTTAGAACTTTTGACTTCAAAACACCAAAAATTGCAATGTTCACAAAACCAATCCAACTCAAAAGCAATTGCACATGAATAATTGTTAGGATTTCATACCTAACAACCAAAGATACTTATAGTCATAGATGTGAGATAAAAATCTCACCTTTTTGCACACAAACAAAGATGAGAGCACAAACACAAGAAGGAGGTTAACCACTCTTCACTTCAACTCTACAATCTTCAATCTAAGAACCAAAACATATATTTCCCAAATTAGAGCTTAGGAATTTCTGAAATTGAAGAGGAGAAGAGATGGAGAAGATGAAGAGGAGGCTTACCTATCCTTCTCTTTGAATTTCAAGCAAGAATTTGGAGTTTGCAAATGGAACTAGGGCTTGGAGTTTCTAATTCTTCTTTCTTTCCCCCATTTTCAGTTTTCTCAAGCTAAAGGAATGAAATGAGGATGAATGGATGAAGAGTTAGTGAGCTAGAGGGTTAAGAGGAGATGGGGCTGAACCCAAACTCAAGCCCAAGTAGAAAAAGGGCAAAATTTCACAAACTCCAAACATATCAAAAATTATACTCAAAAAGATCGCAAACACCATTTTGGACTCAATGGAAGTGGTTTCGAGCTCCAATTCGGCCGTTTGCAAAAAGTAGCTTTTCGGACCAAAATCCGACTAATGACGCTATATTTAAATTAAACATTTAAATATAAAATCGTTAAACATGCGGGTTGTTACAACTTATAAATGAAAGAAAGTAAGTAGGTGACCATTTATTTAGGTTATTTATTCATTTAGTATGTTAAATATAAATTTGAGAATCAGATCTCAATTAAGGGAAATTAAGTTGTACGTTAATTTGAAATAAAATCTAATAAATATTACATTAATAAGGAATGTAGTACAAATGGTTAGGGATTGTCAAATTTGGTAAAAAAAGGTTGGACTTGGGAAACTTTGTTAATTGAGTTTAAAACCTTAATTAATATGCGTAATTGACAAGATTCACATTTTTAAATATAACCGTTGATACAAATCTAAGATGTATATAGAAGTATCAATGTAATGAAACGTAACCAAATGTAAATATGTTTATGGGATAATGATTGTTTTAATAATAAGAACGGGAATCAACATTTATTTACTTATTTGAATACTTTGTTGAATGAATTATTAGTTCTTAATCTAATAAACTATAATAGAAGTTTACATATGCTTAACAATTTTTCGATGATAAATCAAAGCTTTGATTTTGATTACAACAATATTTAAATTTGTTACCTAAATTATTATCTCCATTGTCCTTATTTAAGGATCTTAAAGGTTGGTTACTATATTGCTTAATTTTTCGTGTTCCACTTTTGTTTTTTTTTAAAAATAAATAAATTTAATTAAGATAAAAAGGTTTAATTTATATGTATATATGTATTTTTGACTTTAAATATACATAAGTTTACAAATGCATTAGACAATTTAATGTGGTATGGAATATGCTTTGAATTAATTAATAAGCTTTGGTTTAATCTTTATACACACATGTATGTGTGTGTGTGCATGTGTATACATATAAACATTTAGTGTATCAATTTCAAATTGATAAAGCATGATCTAATTTTTTATTATTATCAAACAATTTAAAAGTGAGGTAATATTATATACATATTAATTTATTGTTTGTTGTTTATGTTTTTTTGTCATAATACAACTTGCATGATAATTAAATGTCGTATTAATAAAATTGGCTAAAGTGAGAAAGTGGAATTAATCAATGTCATCACCTTTTATCTCCTTCCCTATTAGATCCTTATGTGATTGCATCTACATTTATTCTTGTTTATTCCTATATATGGTCACCAATTAATCATACTTGATATATGTTTAGCAATTCTGACACACAGTTAAAGTATGAATATATGAGATGTATTCAAACTTTTCTGTATCGAGCACTTAATTAATTTAGAATCAAACTAATAAAATGTGGCATTTATTTTTGTCCCTCCACATTCATTCCCTTTCTAATTAATAATTACCTCTTTTTAATACATGCTAATATAAAAAAAAGGGTTGTTCATATTCACTATATTTCAATACCAAATTTGTTCATATTTACTTTATTTCTAATTAATAGCAGCCTCTCTTTTCAAATCTCTTTGTCCCTAAACCTAACTCTAACCTTATAAATACGATATGATGCAAATGAAACCCTAGCCTCCATTCAAATCTTCTTCTTCTTTCTCTTTTCAAATCTCCTTATTGTATCTCATTTTAATTTTTCCTTCCTCTTCAAATATTCTTCTTCTCAAGTTTTATTCTATTTCAAACTTTCTTCTTTCTTTTCAAATCTTGATTTTCTCTACAATTTTCAGTTCTTCTTATTTCAATCCTTTTCTTTTTCAAATTCTTCTTTTTCAAAATATTTTCCAAACCTTTTAAAAATACATACATAAATATACATACATACATACATATATATATATATTAATATAATGAGGGAAATTAAAGTAAATCAAAATAAAATAAAAGTTACGGAACAAATCTAGCAATCAAGAAGAAGACCAAGGAAACGTAGAGCGAAGCTATTGATTTGAAGTATTATTTTCAGATTCGTATAAAGGTGAGTGTTTTAACCCACTCACGATTTCTAAAATTTCTTATGTTCGTTAAATTGATTTTTGATGTGTTTAAAATTTTATTTATAGCTGTTTGGTATATATTTCATCAATTTCTCAGTTAAATTGCATTCATTTAATTTACACATTATTTAATTCATTATTGCATATTAACTGTCAGTTAAATTATATTTATTTTGCATATAAACTGCCAATTAACAGTTATTAAATTTATTTGAGTATAAACTGAAATTGGTACCAGTTTTTTATCACCTGTTATATATTGATGTTTGTTTAAATTGGATGATGATTATAATTAATGATTGATGATTGATGTTTGGTGAATGGATGATGTGTACTATATTTTAAAATCTACAAGTTATCATGTATTTCATTCATTCGGGATTGCGGTTTGAAATGATATACAACCGCATTTTTTTATTTTAAAATTGCGGATTGAAATGATAAATATCCGTATCACTTGACCATAGGATAGAAAATTATATACAGGCACCGCGGTATATATATAAAAATTATTTTTGAAATGATTTTTCTATGGTTTGGATAGGATACGGTTAATAAATATAGATTTTGATATTATATAGAATCTTATTTTATATATACATCTATAGTTAAAGTATTGAAGATAAGCTATGTATGGATTTGTTAAATAAAATAAATAAGTTGAATGACGGAGTTTGATTATTTTATATTATATGGTTAAGTACATGTTAAGATATTGAAATTACATATAATTTTAAAAGATTTAAATTAATTAAGATGGGAGTTAAATTGGAAAATTTATTTGGAATTGAGCTTAATTAAGAAGTTAACTTCGTTGATGTAAAATTTATTAACTTGAAATTTTAAAAAATGTATGATATTTATAACTGAATTCTATTCAAGGTGAATTAAATGAATATTTCTAGTATAAAAATTGAAGGAAATTTTCTTTTATAAGTAATTTCAGTTTTACTTAAATGATTACGGGTTTATTATGCAATTATTATTTCAAACTAAATAATAGGACTTTGAATTGGTGAAATAGAAATTTCCAACCTTAGTTCCAATTGTTTAATATTCAAAGTTTGAAATATATTGAAACTGAAGTGGTTTATTTAAACTGAAAGCAAATTTAAATTTATGGATTTTGACTTAATCTTAAATGAAATAAATTGTAAGTCGCGGAAATTATTTTATTTTATAAAGAAATTTTGAATCCAAACTAGTGATGTTATATACAGTTTGAATATCCAAACTATTTAAGTTTTAAAAATTATGGTTTCAAGCTATGAATTTTCGAAGTATTATAGTTTGAAAGTTATAATTTGATGTTTGGTTTCCGATTATTATAAGTTTGAAAACAATATGATTTTGGAAAAGAAATATATATTTGAAATAAAATGATACTATATTAATTTGGGTTTTTATAAAAGTAATATCAAATGAGTTTGTTTTGGAAAGGAAATGATATCGTATTTATGGGTTTTGAAATGGATAATTATATTCTGGTTTTCGAAAGTATAATTAATTTTTAAATGACCGCAGTGTTATAATAACGTTTGGTTGTTGAAGAGACCGGGATCAGAAGTTGTCATACTCTCTACCAACTTCGAAAACCACTTTAACAACCGTGTACGCGGTGGAGATTCCAGAATGAAGTAGGATGGTTGCGGCGTTTCATGTAAGGTAAATAAGTGGACCCAACTCCCGTGAGTTGGCATAAGGTGGCTAAAATTGGAGCGATTGACGGGTTAATAAGGTAGCACCTTTGATCGGACACATCCCTTCGATATTATACTTTGACTTTTGGATTGATTCGGTGGCCACTTTTGATTTTTATTTGGGGGGAGTCGCTCGAGGTGGGCGGTAGATGCACGCTACGCGTTACCACCGACCCGGAAGCGTAATTGGTATATCTACCCTGGCATTGCCTAGTTGTGCCGTGTCACCTACCCTATCGCGCCTTGTACGAGTTTGGTTTTCTCCCGTAGCCCGTGTGGTATGCTCTGGTGGCTTCCCGATCAGGAGGGACTATGATATTGGATGGACTACTGGGACTATTACGTGTTAAGGGCTATATTGGTAACCCCTTAATGCTAAGAAAAAAGTAAGTTTATTTATAAATAGACACTATTATAATAGCGCAATATACTACATAGTAAATAGTTTGACGGATCCTTAGGAGATGTAAATCCCGAGCATCTCTTGAGTTACTGCACTCATATTTATTTCTGTTAATTTAACTCACATAAGATCTTTTAGTTCCGACTCGAGTGTTTTTGTCTTTTCAAATTCGCTCGGGTCAGTTCGAGCGTTTCAGGATTTGAAGATTTAGCTCTGGAGGACGAAGACGAAGATTTATATTATTATTATTTATACTAGTGCACTACACTCATATTGTTCTGCTGCATTGATATTTATTGGTATGTGAACTCTGATATTTATTGTATAAAAAAGAATCAAATGTTTTGTAAAAAGATTTTATGAACTGTATATTTATTATTATATTTTATCCTTCCGCTGTGAGATTCTGTTTTGTTTTATTTCTTTCCTATTTTTCTTATTTACCCCATAACAATCCGCCCTTCCGTATGGTTTGAATTGGCACGTGTGTCGATTTAAAGCGTGCGAAAAGGCGGGACGTTACAGTTAGTATCAGAGCTTTGGTTTAGCGATAAACCTTAGCTTTGTGGGGTTTGACTCATTATTAATAGGGTAGTAATACCCTATGGGAGTCGCTGAGAGTATATATATGAGAGAACGTATTTGTTAGTGTTATAAAAAGGTTTTTATATTGTGATATCTGTTCAGTTTTGTATTTATAAATTCTGGTTGGTGCATGGGACGATGTGACATCAATAGGGATTTCTAAACACTTAATAGGACAGACCGACATAATATTTGTTTTATGTAGGTGAGTGAAATAATTTTGCCTATTATATTTTCTATATATAAAATAAAAAATTTCAAAAGATATCTATATTTGGATGCAATAGATTGGTTGTTAGGTAATAAAGATTGAAAAAAATTAAAAAAATAAAAAGTGGAAATTTAGAACTTATGATCCGGGGTTTTGAAATTTCTTTCGAATAAATTTTGAAACATAATAATATTGTTATAAGTATTTTCTGATATAAATATTTGATATAATTTGAAAAAAATTGTTTTAAAGAGGATTTTGGAGAAAATAGGTTTTGTACTTTCCTCTCTGTCACTGGAAAATAATTTCGGTGATGGCGGCCGCATCATCGACTTTCATTTTCGAGTTTCGAAGGAGAAAGGCCACTGTGGTAGTTCTACTACAGATTCATTTTTGAATATATATAAATTTTGAACTGTTTTAAATATAATTAGAGATATATAAGTTGTAAGAATATATTTATCTATTGTTTTAAAATAAATTTAAAATTTAACCCAGTATTAAATTCTTAAATTTCCATTAATTATTTTGTTTCGAATTAGTGTAGTGAAATGAAAAGTAAGTAATTAATAATTGAAACCTCTAATTTAGGTAAGAGATTTAATGCTAAGTTATAAAGGAAATAAAAAGGAAGTTAAAATTGTAACTTATAAGGAAAAGGTAAAGATTTATTGAACAATGAATGAATTAAAAGAATTGAGATAAAACTTGTATAAGTTCATCTACATTTTCTTTAACATATATAACTTACCAAATATGAAAAGTTGAAATGTTTAATAAGAAATGTAATGAAAATTGTACAAGTAAAAGTAGGTAATGAAGTATTCAATGAATTTGCTATTAAATGAGAATTTAATGTTATAAACTTAAGTTATAATTGGAATTTTACTATAAGTGCATATAATTAAAGGTAAGTAGTTCAAATAGATGATTATTAACTTAAGTAAACAAATGGAAATGCTAAGAAATAAATGGGACATGAATACTATTGATAAACAAATGAAAATAAATGAGGGCATGCAATAAATGAATAATTATAATGAAATAAAAAGAACTGGCATGACCTGAGTTAATGGGAATGAATAATTGTAAGTAACAAGTGAAATTAAATGAAACAAACATTGAATGAGTAAATGAAATTAAAAGTTTGTTGGAAATAAATGTAAATTATAAAAGGAAAATTTATGTGGTATGAATAAAAAGAGAAATTTAACAACAAATGTATGAATGAAATTAATAAGGATAAACAAAATTTGTTGTTCAAATTGGTTGTTGTTTGGTTATGGTTGTTTGGGTAAGATACTTTAAAAATTGGGTTTGGGAGAATGAATAATCTATTTAGTTTTATCTAAGACTGTTGAGTAACTGATGAGCTAGTAGTTTATTCTTCATTCCATACAATTCAGAAGTTTTGAACCCGAACAACTATTTGTTTTTTTGGTTTAATGGTTGCTTTGAATTTGTTGGGTATACTGTTTGTTGAAAATGATGGTTGTTGTATTGATTTGTTGTTAGTAATTGAAACCACTTAAATATTTCACTTTACATAAATTGTTAACCCTTTGGATTTTATAAGTGAAATATAGGTTATGGAAGCAATTGCTACTGCTTTTGGTTCCTTAAATTAAGCGTAAATTGCCCGACAAATAGGTACGTTTCGGATTACGGTTTATAGCGCTATTTTATATATTTTCCCGTGTTGGGATATAATATTTTGGGTATTATATGTGATATTTTGTTATATTTAATATTTTATTTTCTCCCGAGCCTCTCCGTACAAAGGAGACTCTGCCAAAAATTTTCATAAATTTTTGGACTTAGAAATTATTTTGAAATGTTTTTCCAAACTTTATTTATTTAAGTATAAAAAGATATAATGATTATAAAATGGGTATATTTTATATAAAGTAATAAATTTTGTAAATTATTGTGTGTAAAGTTAATATTTTGAATAAGATGTATTGTTTATTTGATTCTTCCTTCTCCCTTTTTTTTCCTTTTCGGGGACGAAAAGTTTTGGGTGGGGAGAGTGTAACGACTGAAATTTTTGAAGATTTAAAACTGGAATTTAATATGATTTTGTATTAATGTTTAGATAGAGAAGGAAATCTTTTAATTTATAATAAAGTGAATGTTAGAATTTAAATGAGCAATTGTAATAAATGGAATAATGTGAAGCGAATGTGAAAATGGAATGAAACCATGAAATTTAAGATAAGTATGAACAGTTGAAATGAAAGTACGAATAATTGAAGTAATGTAAATGGTTATACTAGGATAAGATTGAATATAAGAATACAAATGTAAATAGAAAATTTATTTAATGAATTAATATATGTTATTTATTTAGGGTATTGGATAAATTTGGTAATCCTATTGCAATTAATGGTAGTAATGTTGATATAAGCTAATAAATTTAATTTCAATGCAATACCCATTAATGGATGGAATGAAATTGGATTCATGTAAATGTATACTAGGTTTTACATCAAATGGAAGTTATTTGTAATAAGTGGATGTAAATATTTAATCAATTTATGAAATAAAATAAATTGAATTTAACATAAACCAAAGTGTAAATTTAAGAGTATGTTAACAAGTATTATAAGTTACCTAATTAAATGGGTAATGAATTTATTGGAAATAAAGTTTATTTAAAAGTTAAGTAATTATAATGGTTGTTTTGATGCTAAACGTTACTTAATGATTTTTAATTTAGTAACGGAAGAGTGAATGAGAATTGATAGAAAACATAAATTTATTTATAAGTAAACAAGAGTATATATTGAACAAATTTATGATAATTGGATAATGCAGTGTTCATGGAAATTAATTAGTGTTATATATGGGATTTATACCTGGGTGGGTAAGTAGTAAACTTATAAATGAAAGAAAGTAAGTAGGTGACCATTTATTTAGGTTATTTATTCATTTAGTATGTTAAATATAAATTTGGGAATCAGATCTCAATTAAGGGAAATTAAGTTGTACGTTAATTTGAAATAAAATCTAATAAATATTACATTAATAAGGAATGTAGTACAAATGGTTAGGGATTGTCAAATTTGGTAAAAAAGGGTTGGACTTAGGAAACTTTGTTAATTGAGTTTAAAACCTTAATTAATATGCGTAATTGACAAGATTCAGATTTTTAAATATAACCGTTGATACAAATCTAAGATGCATATAGAAGTATTAATGTAATGAAACGTAACCAAATGTAAATATGTTTATGGAATAATGATTGTTTTAATAATAAGAATGGGAATCAACATTTATTTATTTATTTGAATACTTTATTGAATAAATTATTTGTTCTTAATCTAATAAACTATAATAGAAGTTTACATATGCTTAACAATTTTTCGATGATAAATCTAAGCTTTGATTTTGATTACAACAATATTTAAATTTGTTACCTAAATTATTATCTCAAATGTCCTTATTTAAGGATCTTAAAGGTTGGTTACTATATTGCTTAATTTGTCGTGTTCCACTTTTGTTTTGTTAAAAAAATGATTAAATTTCATTAAGATAAAAAGGTTTAATTTATATGTATATATGTATTTTTGACTTTAAGTATACATAAGTTTACAAATGCATTAGATAATTTAATGTGGTATAGAAGTATGCTTTGAATTAAGTAATAAGCTTTGGTTTAATCTTTATACACACATGTATGTGTGTGTGTGCATGTGTATACATATAAACATTTAATGTATCAATTTCAAATTGCTAAAGCATGATTTAATATTTTTTTATTGTCAAACAATTTAAAAGTGAGGTAATATTATATACATATTAATTTATTGTTTGTTGTTTATGTTTTTTTTGTCATAATACAACTTGCATGATAATTAAATGTCGTATTAATAAAATTGGCTAAAGTGAGAAAGTGGAATTAATCAATGTCATCACCTTTTATCTCCTTCCCTATTCGATCCTTATGTGATTGCATCTACATTTATTCTTGTTTATTCCTATATATGGTCACCAATTAATCATACTTGATATATGTTTAGCAATTCTGACACACAGTTAAAGTATGAATATATGAGATGTATTCAAACTTTTCTGTATCGAGCACTTAATTAATTTAGAATCAAACTAATAAAATGTGACATTTATTTTTGTCCCTCCACATTTATTCCCTTTCTAATTAATAATTACCTCTTTTTAATACCTGCTACTTAAAAAAAAGGGCTGTTCATATTTACTATATTTCAATACCAAGTTTGTTCATATTTACTTTATTTCTAATTAATAGCAGCCTCTCTTTTCAAATCTCTTTGTCCCTAAACCTAACTTTAACCTTATAAATACGATATGATGCAAATGAAACCCTAGCCTCCATTCAAATCTTCTTCTTCTTCTTTTTTTCAAATCTCCTTATTGTATCTCATTTTAATTTTTCCTTCCTCTTCAAATATTCTTCTTCTCAAGTTTTATTCTATTTCGAACTTTCTTCTTTCTTTTCAAATCTTGATTTTCTCTACAATTTTCAGTTCTTCTTATTTCAATCCTTTTCTTTTTCAAATTCTTCTTTTTCAAAATCTTTTCCAAACCTTTTAAAAATACATACATAAATACACACACATATATATTAATATAATAAGGAGGGAAATTAAAGTAAATCAAAATAAAAGAAAAATTACGGAATAAAGCTAGCAATCAAGAAGAAGACTAAGGAAACGTAGAGCGAAGCTATTGATTTGAAGTATTATTTCCAGATTCGTATAAAGGTGAGTGTTTTAACCCACTCACGATTTCTAAAATTTCTTATGTTTGTTAAATTGATTTTTGATGTGTTTAAAATTTTATTTATAGCTGTTTGGTATATATTTCATCAATTTCTTTGTTAAATTGCATTCGTTTAATTTACGCGTTATTTAATTCATTATTGCATATTAACAGCCAGTGAAATTATATTTACTTTTTCATATAAACTGCCAATTAACAGTTATTAAATTTATTTGAGTATAAACTGAAAATGATACCAGTTATTTATCACCTGTTATATATTGATGTTTGTTTAAATTGGATGATGATTATAATTAATGATTGATGAATGATGTTTGGTGAATGGATGATGTGTATTATATTTTAAAATCTGCAAGTTATCATGTATTTCATTCATTCGGGATTGCGGTTTGAAATGATATACAACCGCATTTTTTTATTTTTAAATTGCGGATTGAAATGATAAATATCTGTATCACTTGACCATAGGATAGAAAATTATATACAGGCACCGCGGTATATATATAAAAATTGTTTTTGAAATGATTTTTCTATGGTTTGGATAGGATACGGTTAATAAATATAGATTTTGATATTATATAAAATCTTATTTTATATATACATCTATAGTTAAAGTATTGAAGATAAGCTATGTATGGACTTGTTAAATAAAATAAATAAGTTAAATGACGGAGTTTGATTATTTTATATTATATGGTTAAGTACATGTTAAGATATTGAAATTACATATAATTTTAAAGGATTTAAATTAATTAAGATTGGGAGTTAAATTGGAAAATTTATTTGGAATTGAGCTTAATTAAGAAGTTAACTTCATAAGTTGATGTAAAATTTATTAACTTGAAATTTTAAAAAAGGTATGATATTATAACTGAATTCTATTCAAGGTGAATTAAATGAATATTTCTAGTATAAAAATTAAAGGAAATTTTCTTTTATAAGTAATTTGAGTTTTACTTAAATGATTACGGGTTTATTATGCAATTATTATTTCAAACTAAATAATAGGACTTTAAATTGGTGAAATAGAAATTTCCAACCTTAGTTCCAATTGTTTAATATTCAAAGTTTGAAATATATTGAAACTGAAGTGTTTTATTTAAACTGAAAGCGATTTTAAATTTATGGATTTTGACTTAATCTTAAATGAAATAAATTGTAAGTCGTGGAAATTATTTTATTTTATAAAGAAATTTTGAATCCAAACTACTGATGCTATATACTGTTTGAATATCCAAACCATTTAAGTTTTAGAAATTATGGTTTAAAGCTATGAATTTTCAAAGTATTATAGTTTGAAAGTTATAATTTAATGTTTGGTTTTCGATTATTATAAGTTTGAAAACAATATGATTTTGGAAAAGAAATATATATTTGAAATAAAATGATATTATATTAATTTTGGTTTTTATAAAAATAATATCAAATGAGTTTGTTTTGGAAAGGAAATGATATCGTATTTATGGGTTTTGAAATGGATAATTATATTCTGGTTTTTGAAAGTATAATTAATTTTTAAATGACCGCGGTGTTATAATAACATTTGGTTGTTGAAGAGACCGGGATTGTCATACTCTCTGCCAACTCCGAAAACCACTTTAACAACCGTGTACGCGGTGGAGATTTCAGAATGAAGTAGGATGGTGGTGGCGTTTCATGTAAGATAAATACGTGGACCCAACTCCCGTGAGTTGGCATAAGGTGGCTAAAACAGGAGCGATTGACGGGTTAATAAGGTAGCACCTTTGATCGGACACATCCCTTCGATATTATACTTTGACTTTTGGATTGATTTGGTGGCCACTTTTGATTTTTATTTGGGGGTGTGGCTCGAGGTGGGCGGTAGCTGCGCGCTACGCGTTACCACTGACCCGAAAGCGTAATTGGTATATCTACCCTAGCATTGCCTAGTTGTGTCGTGTCACCTAACCTATCGTGCCTTGTACGAGTTTGGTTTTCTCTCGTAGCCCGTGTGGTATCCTCTGGTGGCTTCCCGATCAGGAGGGACTATGATATTGGATGGACTACTGGGACTATTACGTGTTAAGGGCTATATGGGTAACCCCTTAATGCTAAGAAAAAAGTAAGTTTATTTTATAAATAGACACTATTATAATAGCGCAATATACTACATAGTAAATAGTTTAACGGATCATTAGGAGATGTAAATCTCGAGCATCTCTTGAGTTACTGCACTTCATATTTATTTCTGTTAATTTAACTCGCATAAGATTTTTTTAGTTCTGACTCGAGTGTTTTTGTCCTTTCAAATTCGCTCGGGTTAGTCCGAGCGTTTCAGGATTTGAAGATTTAGCTCTGGAGGACGAAGACGAAGATTTATATTATTATTATTTATACTAGTGCACTACACTCATATTGTTCTGCTGCATTGATATTTATTGGTATGTGAACTCTGATATTTATTGTATAAAAAAGAATCAAATGTTTTGTAAAATGATTTTATGAACTGTATATTTATTATTATATTTTATCCTTCCGCTGTGAGATTCTATTTTGTTTTATTTCTTTCCTATTTTTCTTATTTACCCCATAACAATCCGCCCTTCCGTATGGTTTGAATTGGCATGTGTGTCGATTTAAAGCGTGCGAAAAGGCGGGACGTTACAGTGTATACGATAACTTGTTAGATTATTTATAAGTGAATTCTTTTTTCTTGTAAGGGAAAAACTCACGTTGATTTTTTCACTCTTGTTCACATAGTTGAACTAACCTCTGGGTGATTCTGTTGCGAATAAATATGTCTAGCCAATCGGTTGATTAAATGCCAAGTCTTTATTGTATTAAATTAAAATGACAAATGGAATGCCGTTTTATTTTCCTTGGTTTAAATATACGGAATAACCTACGCAGCCTTTGGATATTAGCATCAAGTTGAGATCAATGGTGAGACGATATTGATATATAATTCTAGACAATCATCGGTGTAGTCAATGGACGAAACGAATCGCTAAAATATATGACACGACAACGTTGTATATTCTTAATATAAATAAATTTTATGGATTATTGTATATGGGGAGATTGTCGTGTGTTTTAAAAATGCTTCTTCGAAAAAAACGAAGTTTTTATTGAAAGTTACGTTTATAAAAATAATGAGGATTTGAAAAAATGTTGTTTTATAAAGAAAAGAAGCAAGTCGCTAGTTGACTTTTGAAGTTGTAAATAGGAATTAAGGAAGAGATATTTTATATAATAGGAATGGTAAAATTAGTGAAGATAGCAAGGTTTTAAAATATCCTATAAATCAATCATTTTTATTTACTTTGATTTTGTTAATTGGGAAATTTTTATTTGTGGCTCTAATTCTATTATTCAATTCTAGTACTCGTACGCATTGTCTTGCATCGAGATGAGATATGTATTATTTTAGATGTATTCAGGTAGTCAAACGTATCCAAGACAAAGTACTATGTACGAGAGGTAGCTCCCTCCGTGCCCATTGATCTGAGCTATCAGACGATAAACACTCTCTAATATTTCAGTCTTTGGAGCATTTCAATCTTTGGAGCTAGGATATTACACAGTGGTATCAGAGCCAAGGTTGGAATGATACAGAGGTGGAGATATTCTTTGGCTTTAGAGGAGTGAGACTTAAGTTGTTTTACCCATTTTTATTTATCAACTCTCACTTGTGAGGTACGAGGTGTCAATGATTGAAATGGTCAATCATCTAGTAGAATGTTTATATATATGTATGTATGTATGTATGTATGTATGTATGTATGTATATGTATATGCATGTATGTATGTATGTATGTATGTATGTATGTATGTATGTATATGTATGCACACATGTATTTGTATATGATTTTGATATGTTAAAATGAACTTTATTTGGATGTAATGGATGTTTACTCAATGATTTGTATAGTTCATTTGGATGTTTGATTGATATGATTTTACAAATATTAATTGGAATAATAAAAGCAAGCTTTGAATTTTAAAGAATAAGAAAGTTTATGTATAACAATATATTTCAATGAAATATGAATTTTGAAAAGAAGTGTAAAGACTTTATATATATATATATATATATATATATATATATATATATAAGAATGTTTAGAAGAGAAAAACATAATTTTTAGGAGGAAAAAGTATTTGACGAAAGGGTTTTTAAATCATGTTGTTAACTCTTTAATTATAAGGACATACTTTTACCATTTATTTTTAAATGGGAACCATCAACATCTGCAAATTTATGCTAGTGGAAGGCGGAAAATAAAAAAAAAAACAAAAGACACGAGCATCCAAGCCTGGCCCCTTCGTCAAAGTGCACGGTTATGGGTGAAGTAGCCGTTGGTGCAAGTTCATCAAGGCAGTCGCACGGCACAAAGGACTGAAGGAAGGTGGAAAAATTGGTGCATCTGGTGGTGGTCAGGATGATTGTGCATGGGGTGGAGCTGTGTGCGAGCTAAGGAAAATCGTGTTTTGGCATTCTTTATTCTAGTGAGAATTTTTATTACTCATAGCTATGTTTTTTCTACTAGTTGTATGGTTGTTTTGAGTTATTTGATGTGATGAAATCATTGATTTCGATAAATATTGGGTGAATTCGTATTACATGTCATGTTCTAATCGATGATGTGTAAATATTGATTGAATTGGTCGGTATTGAGCTTTAAAATGGACAAATTGTAATGTATACCATTTGTGTTTAAATAAAACCTTGACCAATTA
The DNA here is from genome assembly GCA_030765085.1 of Allium cepa. Classification (NCBI taxonomy): domain Eukaryota; kingdom Viridiplantae; phylum Streptophyta; class Magnoliopsida; order Asparagales; family Amaryllidaceae; genus Allium; species Allium cepa. The sequence continues at coordinate 779,413,455 of CM060943.1, forward strand.
GTGTAAAATTATTATATGTTTCATTATGATAGTTACATTGTTGGATAATAATTTTAAAGTGGCCTTATGCAACACATGAATTGGTTAGAAGGGGGAAATTGAGTTAAACGATTTCGGAAATACGTACATACATATATTTAAGGAAGATTTTGTATGAATTTTATATTTTCGAAAGGAATTCTCCTTCTTTCTTGGAATTTGATATTTTTTAAGAAACAAGTACTTTATTTACTAAATAATAAGGAAAATACAGATACGTAGATGCCTAGGGAACAAACTACGATTGAAGAATTTGATTGCACCATCCACCTTGCACCTCACATGAATAAAATAGAATATTTACGATCCTCCGATACGTAAAATACTAGTCGTTACACTCTCCGACAAGGGGATTTGCACCTTGCAATTCATCGCCCCGTCTCTACAGTTGGAAAAATCGCGTTCAATCGGCTCATAAATTTGTATCGAGGGGGAACCAACTTTCGTTGCTGTTCCAAAATCGGTATAAGTTATCACGTTCAAGTGATTTTCAAAGTCAAGCATTCATTTATAGAATTCAAATTCCAACATCTAACAAACATCATGACATCCATCCCACCAAGCATTACAGCCTAGCATCCAAGTCAAAGAATGCCCACAGATGGATCGAGGTCTCATACACGAGTAAGTGGCTTGTCTGTAATACCGAATCATCTATCGAAAATAAAGGAAAAGTGTGGGAATCAAACCGGACTCCCTGCCATTCTGATTATGAGATAGTTATCATTGGCCCAGCTCCAAGGCCGCTTCCATTTGCTACAGACGATGGCTGCTCCTGCCGCACTACTGCAGCTTGGTTCCTTGCGTATTGTTGCAGCCGGTTATTCCTTACCAGCACATCAATTAGATCATGACGGTGCCCACAATCATTTTCTCATGTCCATCCAGCTTATGGAATATGCAATACTTTCCCGATCTCTTTTCCCGATCTATGGATTCTCTCTTCATCGATTTCTGGTAGTCAATTTTCTCCCTAGTATCAAGATAAATCCTCCCTAGATTTCAGTCATCCCTAGAAGTGAATTTCAGTTCCCTACTCTGCCGCTTCGGACCTCCAAAGCCATCATCCGCCTTTTGCTTTCCTTTATCTTTACAAATTCATGCTATGGTTGGTCCTCTGTCATCCACAACATTAATATCCACCTTTTTACCTTCTGTGTCCTCCTAACGCACATATCTCTCAGCCTAATGAAAAATTTCCACGAGATTCATCTATGGATCTCTATCTAAAGCAACCTTGAAATCTATTTTAGCAGCAACTCCAGAAATTGCCGCCATCAGAATCACCAATGGATCCGACTTATGAACTGTAATGGCTGCCATACTAAACCTAGTTAAATAACTCCTTAGGGTCTCTCTGGCCATTTGCTTCACACTCGAAAGCATCATCATGTTCTTTGGTCATGAAATATGAACTCTGAACTATCTCCTAAATCTATTCACTAACTGAGTCCACGTGCTTATGGACCTATTTTCTAGCTGTCTGAACCACATTACCACTAAATCTGTCAAATATAGTGGGAAACATCATCCCATTACCTCCTCGAACGCACCCAATACCTCCATATTTTGGATGTATCTCCTCAGATGAACAATTGGATCGGTTTTTCCATCATACATTTCCAACGTCGGTAGCTTGAAATCAGGTAATTTCCCCTATAGGATTTTTGAGTGAATGGATTTCTATTCACATCCTCCAGACTTTGGTTTGGCGGTCCACCTCTTATCGCTCGTCTAACTATTTCAGAAATTCTATCACTATCATTTAACGAAAGTCTCTGTTCCACATTTTCATTCAGTCCCCTGTTCCTACAGTGGAATTCTTGAACGTACTCCTCTGGTAGCGTATTTGCATTCTGATTCATCTTTTGGTGTTAAACATTATTTCCCAGGTGTGTCCCGCCACTGCCCAAGTTTAAATTCATCATGCACTCAATCCTCTTGGATTGGTACCTACTTGTACTTGAGGATCGGGACCGATTGTGGTGCTATGTCGAAGGTTTCCCCACTTTGTTCCATTCTATTTCTGAGTGTATTTGTTCTTACTTTCGGTCTCTGGTTCTGGTCTATAGCAATTTCGGCTATTCCTAGTTGTTCCATCCTTCCAAATAATTCCTCCATCATCCCTTCCCGGTGAGTTATCATTATGTCATGCATTTCCATCATCTCTCCATCTCATCACTAGTTATGTAGATGGAATAAGGGTTAGATCTCGAGGATACCCCTTGGCTGCCCCCAAGTCCTTGTTGGATTCCTCTAATAATAGTTCTCCTACTTGATGGTCCAGTCATCATTTTAAATTCAGGTTTCAAGTTATCAAATCCTATTATCTCAATGAAAGCATCAAAATTTTTACGCCAAAAATTGGCACAAACACCCAAAGATTAATTGAAGAGAATAAAATAAAGAAAAATAATGAAAAAAAATGAAGAGAAATCACACATGACAATCACAATGGTTTGTCTAATTAGAGGCTTACATTCACTTGAACTTTGTTTAAGTTTCTACTGAGTTTTACAAAGTTGATCTTATAGATCAATAGCTATTGATCAATGATGATTAGTGGGATTATAGATAAAATACAGAAATTTATTAAATGAGCAAAAAAGTCCCTTGAACAATGCCCCTTCTCTCTATTTATAGTTGCAGGTCAATAAAATAATCTCCACCATGTTCATGTCCACATTCCTCATGTACAGGAGGAGTTATGTTGAAAAGATTATGGCCAACCAAGCAATGTTCAAGAATCAATATTGATCCATGCCTTATGGATTGGTACCGATAGGATAAGCCATAAGGCCTTCTTTGATTCTTGGAAATTTCTTGGTTAGTTTGTATTTTTGACTTTGGAATTTGATTGCATTGATTTAGGTTTGAACTTGAGTGAACTTCTTGGCTTGGAGGTTAGGCAAGGATACTAGATTTATTCATCAATTGTTTTGGTTTGGAATAATGAATGAACCATTTTTCATGGTGCGCATTGGTTAATAATCACTAAGGCCTTCTATGGCATGAATTTTGAGGAGGAATTGGACAGAAATTAGGGATCGGTACCGATCTATCGTCATAGGTATAATTAGTCCACGACTTTACTTGATTTTAGGGGTTTGGATCTTGGACTTGGATTTGCTTGGAATGTTGAATATTTTAGGAGTCTTTGACATATCGATGGCTCCATCTCTTGATCTGATTGGATATTTGAGTTTGGTAGTTATCGCTCTTGATTCCTACTTCGTAATTAATCTATTCGACTGATCCGATTCGTTCGAATATGGCTGGGTCACAAGGATGAATAACATAAATCTCCTGCATATTTTGTTGACTCAATGAATAAAGTCTTCAGAGAATTTCCCAATAAGTTTGTTCTTGTTTTTGTAGATGATATACCGGTGTATTCCAAGTCTATAGAGGAATGCAAGAAGCATCTTAGAACTGTATTAGAGACTCTGTGGCAGAATAAGTCAAAAGCCATGTTTTCTAAGTGTCATTTCTATAGAAGTAAGTGAAGTTCTTAGGCCATATCATTTCAGAAGCTGGGATTTATGTGGATTTAGCCAAAGTTGAAGCTATGCAGAATTGGAAATGGCTCGAGATAGTTTCAAAGGTTAGGATTTTTTGGGATTAGCCGGTTATTATCGGTATTTTATTAAAGATTTCTTGACAATAGTTCAACCACTTATGAATCTCGTATTGAAAGGAGTTGAATTTTAGTGGACACTTAAGAGTGAAGAGGCATATCAGAAGTTGAAGGAGTTACTCATGAATGCATTCGTGTTTATCGTACCAAAAGGCAACTAGGACCTAGACGTTTATACTGATGCTTATGGTTTTGGATTAGGTGCATTGCTTATGAAGAAGGGTAAAGTAGTGGCATATGCATTAAGGCAACTAAGGCTTAACGAGACTTGATATGCTACTCATGATCTATAATTGGCTGTTATAGTCTTCACACTCATGATTTGATAACGTTTTTTAATTGGAGAACTATTTGTATTGTATACAAATCATAAATCATTGAAGTACCTTTACCTAGAAAAATCTTATTATGAGACAATAGTGGTGGTTGGAATTTCTTACTACATATAATATTGAGATTCAATATACTCTTGGGAAAGGCAATTGCGTAGTAGATGCACTAAGCAAGAAACATCAAGCAGTAAACTCAATGATGATTTTCGAATGGAAAGATCTTGATACACTCTCTATGTGCAGGATTCGCACTAAAGAATCTATAGCAAACTTGGGAGTTATATTGGCTAGTATTTGGCTAGGCCATCTTTGATTGATCATATTGTTGAAGCACAAAGAAAAGAACAAGTTATACTTGAACTTATTCGGTGGTTGGAAACTAGAGATGAGGGTGAAAATATGGTTCAGTATTCTCCTAATTCCTATGGTCATTTACGAAGAAGAAATAAATTGGCAGTCTTTGATTTAGATGGTCTTCACAGAAAAGTAATGGATGACTGTCATCGATCATGTTATATTATTCACCCAAACGATAGTAAAATGTATATGGTGTGAAACATTTCTACTAGTAGGAAGGAATGAAATGTGATAGTAGATATGTGAAGGAGTGTATAACATGCTTTCTAGTAAAATCCGAACCTCAGAAACCGTGTGGCTTACTTCAACCACTAGTGGTTCCTCAATGGAAATGGGGCCGGATATGAGTAAATTCCATACTTAATCATATTGATTTATTTAGATAAGCATTTATGAAAATATTATACAAATGTAGGTATCATGGATTTCGTCAAAGGGATATCTTGTTCACGAAGTGGTTTTGAGAATATATGGGAAGTAGTCAATCGTTTGACTAAATCGGCACATTTGATACTAGTGAAGTCGAACAAAACCAAACCGTACTTGGCAAAGCTATATGTGAAACCGGTGTTAGAATTTATGGAGTTCCTAGCTCTATTGTTTATGACTGTGATCCTTTATTTACCAGTACATTTTGGAGACGTCTTCAACTAGCTTTAGGAAAGAAGCTGAATTTTAGTACAGCTTATCATCCATAGACCGATGGTCAGATAGTGTGGGTGATTCAGATTCTTAAAGATTTACTTCGAGCTAATGTACTTGAGTTTGGTGATAATTGGGAAGATCACCTTTGTTTGATCTAATTTTCTTATAATAATAGTTACCAATCCACTATTGGAATGGCTCCGTTTGAAGCCATGTACTGAAGATTATGTCGATTTCCATCTTGTTGGCTTGAAACCGGAAATAAGTTAGTTTTGGGTCCCGATTTGATCAAAGAAGCATTAAAGAAGATTGAGATGATTAAGCAAAGAATTAAAAAGTATAAGATCATCGAAAAATTTATGCGTATTGAAGATGGAAGGAGTTGACATTTAAAGTTTGAGATCTTGTGTATGTGAAGATATCTCCTCTTATGAGATTTAGTTAATTAGAGAAGCTAGCGCCTCATTAAGTTGGCCCATATCTGATAACTAATTGGGTTGGGACAATTGCCTGCAGAGTAGAACTTCCATATCATTTTGTGGGTGTACAAATGTCTTTCATGTATCTTTACTAAGGAAGTGTCTAAGAGGTTCAAATATTGTTGTAGAGCCATGAGAGATACAAGAGCTTGAGATATCTCTAAAGAGCTTATGGGATAGACCTATCAAGAGTTATTTTTTTGAAGCGCATGAGTCAGATATGTATATTGATCCTTTATCAGTTATCAATTAATGGTGTAGATAATTCGGTGTTTAACTAACTAGTTATAAATTTTCCATAAAAGGAATTGCAGAGGCATAATGTTCTTAAGGATATAAGTTCATAACAATCTGTGTCGGGAAGCCATTAACTGTGAATTAAATAATAAAGATCTGAAAAATTAAATAATTTCAAAGTTATAATTATGGAATTATAGTGAAAATTTTAGGAAATCCAATGAGAAATTTTTAGTAAGGTAAAAAGAAATTTTACTTTGATAAGTATTCAATACTAAATAATTAACTTGAATGTTTTATTATTATTCTAAAAGGAAATTGCAAGAATTTGAAGAAAAATAATTAATTAATTTTATAAAGAAAACACTGGAAATGAGTGGGGTTAGAAATTAATTGTTATTTAAGAAATTTTATATTTAACTAAAATGATTTGGAGTTATTTTTAAATTTTTTTAAACAGAAATAAAAGAGGAAATGAATATCTAATAAATAAGTAGACTGGGCCAAGATTATTGACCTAAGCCTAACTAACTAGGGCAAAAACTTTTATAGATGATTCTAGAATTTTCTGAATTTGGAAATTCCATTTATGTTTATAGATATAAGTACGCACGTTAACTCAAGTATTCCAATGTTATCCTCTTTAATAATTCGAAAATGATACCACCTTTTCTTTATTTCTAAAATTCATAATGAATAAAATAATTTACTAAAAATCACCAAAATCAATTATGTTCTTCTTGATATACATCTATACCAACATCTAAAGAGGAATTTAAGTCTCATCTTCATATTGGAGTAATTGTCAACTTACATTGTGGAGAAAGCAAGGAGAAAGAGAAGCTAGAGCATGTAGTTGACGCTCTATATCTTTAAGTAAGTTTACTCGCTCATATCTATATCAATACCGAATATAAGTTGCCTACACTATCAATCGTCATCCCCACTTCTACCTCCACCTCTAGTTGAGGCTCTTGAGTCTTTGAGGACCTACTATGATTGGAATGCTAATCCTAAAGGCTATCTATCAGGGGTGGAAAAGGTGGAAAACCCAACAAGAGATACACTACGCATTCTTATTGGGCGACGAAGAGGAGGAAGAAAAGGAAGAATGTCTAGTTCTTATTCTTCCTTTTGTTATCAATTATTTGTTTGACGAGTTTTCGATCCATGTTTATATGCCATTGTTCTGCAGGTACAACCCCTTCTTTTGTCTGCACAAACTTTCAAAAATAAATAAAACAATTTCCTTTTCAATTCTCTATTTCATTTGTATATGTACTTCGTTTTTTGATAATTGCAACAACATCTGGACCTAAGTAACATTATCATCCATCATAATTGTGTAAGTTTGGACGATTTCTAACGGTTACTTGGTTAAATTAACAACTTGCTTAGCTTATCTCTTGTTAGGTTCTGTTTGACTAGTGACGAAGTTGGATTTTCATATCACTCCCTATCTTTGAGGGGTGATGTTTTGAATATCTATTTCTGGACATTCACACTCGATCTTGCCTATCAGCGCATTGATCACGATCGTTCACATTGAGTAGTGGCTTGAAGATCTATCTCCATATGTTTGAATTTGGTTTTGCCTAACTCTGGGTGTTGATCGTTTTGATTAGGAGAATTATTCTCTTGCTATGTCCTAATTCTTGGACTTAATAGGTAAGATGCTTATCTCTGGGCATCGTAAGTCAAACTTGCCAATCTCCAAGCAATGGTCCTAGGCCTTACCTATCCATAAGGAAAGGTCTTAGGATGGAAGCATAGGATGTGTCATCGTGATTGACCCTAGCGCTATTATGCTTCAGCAATGCAATCATGCATTGAGGGAGTTAGCTTGTATCTATCTTTGGATATTTGGAATGGTTATTGTAACAAACTGGGATTTTAGAGATTACTGTTAATATTAAATTATAATTTAATATTAACAGTAATCTCTAAAATCCTAGGTTGTTACAGTTATATTCCTAAGCTCTAATTAGGGATCGAATATGTCGATCAGAACTTATCTTTGGCTACCTACGTATCTACATTTTCAAAATGCAGTATATTCCATTTCACTGTTATCCACAGCTTATGGTTTGGTTAACAAGAACACAATTCCATCAATCTCCAATGCCAACTCACTTTATTTCCATAAGGATGGTGGACTTTGTCGGTAACAACCTAGTGTTAGAAAGCATTTAATTGTAAATTAAATAATAAAGATTTGAATAATTAAATATGTTTAAAGTGATATTTATGGAATTATAGTGAATAATTTGAGAAATCTGATGATAAGTATTGTAACGACCCAGATTTTTCGTCGTTTGACTTTAAATATTTAAATGGTTTAAATATTGGATTTTTTATTTTTATTGAGTTAATAAGTTTTTAAAACTAAAATTTCAAGTGATATCACTAATTTTTGAAATCGTCGATTTAATCGACGCGTTAAGAATAGTGATCCGGGACGCAGTCTCGAAATTCGACGAAACCATTTCCATTGGATCGTAATAGTGTATTATTATTGGATTTCAAATTTCATAGTATGTGGAGTTATCATTTGGCCAGACGTAGCATTAAGAATATAAAAATCAAATTAAAGTCATTCATAGCTGGCCTAGCCTATTCCTATCATCCAGCCTATAGGTTTGACCACACCATCCCCAGTCATTCAAAATCCCTCACACTTCTTTACCTTCCTCTGAATGAAAATAAACAAAAATGATGAAATTTTCTTAAGCCTTCCTCTTCTTATATTAAAATTAAAAAAAACCCTCGAATCGTGAAGAGAAGGCTGAAACCAAAGCCTAAGAAGCAAGCGCACGTGTGCGCATTAGGCTAATGCACAAGGACGAGTCACGATGTCCTCTTGATAATATGCGAGTGCACAGTAGGGTTCAATGAAGCACGACCTTAGGCATGGTCGGCGATGGCGCGTTCGGCTAGTGGTGAATGGATGGGGGCTATCATGAGTTGCGTTTGAGCCTGGAGGCAGTATCAATCGACGAACATGTGAAGGAGGAGGCGACGTCCGTGAAGGCAGTTGTCACGGCGGTTGGAGGTCATGTTCGGAAGGAGGATTCAAGGCGATTAAGTTTTTTGAATGAGGGTAATCAACTTTACTTACTATAATTAGCTATAGTTACAATCCTTATTTAAACTCGAATTATTATATTGTGAATATCTTGTCATGCGAGGCCCAAAAGTCATGAGATGAGTTGCTTGGTTTGGAGTTGATCAGAGTGAGTTATGATTTTAGATTAAATCGAATGTTGTTCGATTTAATTTAAAATATGGATATTCGGCAAACTAAAAATCAAGATAAGTAAATCTCACTCATTTGGATTGCTAGTATAATTTAAAATTGTTGAATTTAAATTATTGATTATTTGGATGAATTTATAAATTAATCTCAGCTTGGATGTTACATATATGTATATAGTAGTATATATATTAGTGGTTGGATATATACCCGCCGATTGGAGTCGATGGGACCCTATGCTTCTTGCACAATATCGGATGATTCTATATACTGCGATACCCCCCTCGAATTAGGATTGGTATATTTAGGTTGTATTAACATTTTTGGGTGCAGGAAATTTGGTTGGAGGGATCCAACTAGATTCCTCAAAATATTGAATTTAGTTTCATATATTGTGATATATCGATTGTGTAGAATAATCTATTATAAATTATTGTAGTGATTTGAAATTATTGGATGCTACTGTAGCACTAGCCTAAATTTCGATACTTTAAATACCATAAATATAATTGTAAAATTGAAGGAATAAAAATGAAATTTGGATATAAAAAATTTATATTAGAATTTGGGTTATTTTAAAGGAAATTGAGTTGGTAAAAATAATAACAAACATTTGTCTTAGTCGGACTTGACTGTTTGTAAATTGCTTAAGATAGAGATTTTAAAATGAATTTTATAAAAGTGGATTTATAAATGATATTCTAGAAATATAAAATAGAGTTGATACTAAAAATAGATTGGAAGTTATAAATGGGATTTATAAAGGAATGGATTTTAAAAATGTATTTTTATAAATGAGATTAGTTTTATAAAAAGTGAAACTCAAAGGAGTTATAAGATTTATAAACGATGTTTAAAAATAAAGGAAATCGATATCAAATGATAGATTGGAAATATAAATTTACAGGGATAATTTATATTATAATATGGAAATAGGGTAAGAAAAATAGTGGGTACTATTTTGAAAAGTAGAAAAAAATGTTCAAGGAGCTCGGAATGGAAGTGGTATGAAGTGATTCAAAAGGAATTTATAAAATTGAATTTGTTATTAACGTTTTAAAATATAATTTTAATTCAAAGAAGTTAACTTTGTTTTTAAAAGGAAAATTTTATTTTTTTTAAACTATGGAAATTTAAGCTAGTTCGGATTGAAATACTTGGATGAGTAGATTTTCAAATAGTAAGTATTTATTTTAGTAAATTCTAAATTTTAAAATCAGCTTTGAAAATTTATTTATTTATCTAAAAATGAGCTATCAATGTTTATTAAATGTTTTCGATATTTTAAATAATTACTTGAACATGTTTAAAAATGAATTATTATTCTTTTAAATTCTTATTTTATATTTATATATATAAAGTTTTGAACTGAATGAAATTTTTTATTCTCTCGAGGTTCGTAAATGAGGCTTATAAATGGATGTGATTTTGAGGAGAGGAATTTAATAAGGGATTCGGAGGAAAATGGAATTTTCAAAATGTTGAATACGAGAATTTAGAAAATGAATCCTGAATTCATAAAAGAAATTTTAAATTGTTAAATGGAATTATAAATAAGTATACTGGGTTTTGGAAATGAAAAAAAGGAATTTATTAGTGACTCCAAAGACTTATGGGGTAAATTACGAAATATTCACTTAAGTATTGATATTTGAAAGATTTTGGAGAAGTAAGACTTATAATATTTTCATAAGTATAAAAATGGAAATTTGGAAATATTTTTAAGTGTTGAAATGGTTTGGAAATATCCTGTTACAGATTTAAGTATTTGAAATTGTTTTCAAATGCTGGAAGGGATTGATATATCTTATAAAGATATTTTGAAAAAAATTATAATAAGGCCTAGTGACTGCTTATGGATGTTTTATTGATAGTTAAATAACCGACTATTAGTATTGGCCAATTTCTTTAATCGTTTCAAAGAGATCGGGATCAAATTTAATTATCCGAAAACCACTTCGATCCGGTTTGAACGTTATGAATGAATACCGGGAAGATGATGAAGATGGTGATTCGCTTTGTCCAAACCTAAGACAACTTATATGGACGAATGCTATCAAAACATCGTCATTGGAGGACGATGAGCATTCTAAGTGGGATTGTTTCTTGAAAGGTAATGTTTAGCCTCAAGCCTCATCAATAGGGAATGACTAAAACCGGGGAGATGCAGCAAGGCTAAGTGGGTCGCACCCAATTAGGGTATGTTATCACTTTTTTAGATATCCTCGGAAATATATATACCATGGATATGGTTGTGCATGCAAAATGGAGCGCTTGATTTTTAAGGGTGGAAACACCCGAGGTGATAACATATTCGGTTTATCTAGGTTAGGAGTAGGCCCGTCTTGCGTAGCAAGGGATCCCGACGTGGTCCTCCGTACTTTTTTCTAGAGGTGTACTGTGATGGGCGGTACCCCAATGGTCCATTCATTGTATGAGATCCATTCTCCAATAAGCGCCGTACGGTTTTGATTGTGCCCAACTATGCTGAAACGTGAAATACAAGCATTTCAGCTATTTTCTGTTTACTTTCTATAGACACTATTACAATATCAGATGATTTTGATAAAAATCATTTTGGTTATCATAAGGTAAAACCCCGTCGTATTTGTGTGTGATGTGGTCTTACGAGATACCTTTGTTTTCCAAGGATTCAGAGAAAAGTTAATAATTCAAATTGAGTATGTTTTCTCATGCTGGTTTTCCATACTGACTCTGGTGTTATTTTATTATAACGCTCAGGTCAGACTGAGTATTACAGATTCAGGACAGGGGGCTATGGTGCTTAGGAGACGAGCTGGAAACAGAGGCGTATCTCCGTGCTTGGTTATATTTCCGCTGTGTGAGGGCAAGTTATTATAAGTGTCCATTTTGATTATTGAATTGTTTTGCTCTGATGATTGTATGTACATTAATAGATACAGTTTCCCTTGTATGAAAATCTATTATTATATATTATATTTTGTCCCGCTGCGATTGTGAGACTATGTATTGTTGTTTCTGTTTTATTTCTCCTACCTTTTTCTTCTTCGTCCCTAATGAATTGGTATTGCCGGCACCTGAATATTTGGCATGTTATACAGTGAACGTATTGATGTCGATTTTCGAGGTTCGAAAATTGTAACATCCCGTATTTTTAAGCCGTTGAATTTGAACATTTAATTCATTTTAAATGTTGAATATGGATTATAAATTGAATCTTGAAATAAAATAAGCTATAATTTTTAGTTATAGTAATTCTATTCAATTTCAAATAATTGAGAACAATAATTAAATATTGAATCGGGAATTTAATTGGTAACTGAATAATACTAATTCAATATTAGAAGTGGGTAATTGGTAATTTCGAGTGTAAATGGAGATAAAATTAGATTCTAAAATTTAGTTTAGGTCTAATTGGGTTTGAGTTTTAATATTGGACCATTGGAAGAAATTAAAAGTTAATAAATTAATATTTGGGATTTTATATTAATTTAAAAATGAATTTAATATTATTAAAATGCAATTTAATCGGAATTTAGTCAGGAATGAGTCAGAATTAATTGTTAATGTGTTTATAAATGATATATGTTTTATTGTAAAGTTAATAAAAAATTTAATAGTAAAATTTTAAGCGTTTTCGACAATTTGGATAATCGCCCGATTTAATAGACGAGTTAAAATAGCCTTCCGGGGCACAGTCTCGGCATTCAACGAAACCAGTTTCATAGGATCCGTAATAGTTAGTTATTATTGGATTTCAATTTTCGTAGCAATCGGAGTTGTCGTTTGACCCCGGCAGCTCGAAACGCATCGAAATCGTTTTAATCGGGTTAATTTTAAATTGATCGTTTAATTCCGTAACTCGCGCATACGATCGAATTAGCTTACGTAACCTGATCCATTATGTCCGGAACGTGGAAAAACCTTAGAATCGTCTGTCGAAACTCGTAGATTGGAGGTCGTTTGTATAAACTGTTAACTTGAGAAATTATAATAATAAAATAATATTAAATTACCATTAAATATACACTTAACATTCTAAACCCTAATCTATTCCTCCGGCCGCCGTTCTTAGCTTTCCAATGGCCGATATTTCTTCTCCTTCTCCTCCATTTTTCACTCAATCCATAAGCTTTCGCGAAAAGTTTCCAACTAATAAATCGAAGGGGGTGTAGAGATCTACGATGTGTGCGGCTGTGATCGAAATCAGCGAAGCGAGGATGATAGGAGACGGTCGTGTTCATCACGCATTTATGCACGCATCTCGAGGTCAGGGTCTAACCGAGCTTGGCCGCCTTCAGGCCATGGGTGCGCGTGGGTTAGAGCTTCGGAATGAAAGCGTTCGATCGAAGTATAGACGATCGACGGTGATGCAGTTGGGAGCCCTAGGTTGCGTGTATATGGGTTCTTTTGCCTGGGTGATTCGTGCGTGGGGAAGATGGTGTGGACGGCCTTGATTCCACTTGAGGGAGCGACAGCTATGATTAGTTTTTGGGTAATATAAATTAAATAAAAGGAAACTGTTTTAAATTTATATCGAAACTTTATAATATTGTAACTCAGTCATACGTATTCAGAATTCGACGAATTCGGTAGCACCGGAATCGTAGAAAAGAGTACTACGTAGTGGTGCAGATCCGGAGTCATTCTGGGCAAGTAGAAATTTGAGTTAAATCGGACATCGTTCGGTTTAATTTAAATTTCGAACGCTCGTCGAAACTCAAGGTGAGTTATTCTCACTCACATCTGGATATTGGCTAATTTAAATAATAAATATTTAAATATCTATGTGATTGGTTGCATATTATTGTTATTATCCGTCTGGATTGATATTTATATATGTGATGTGCTAATATTTGTAGATGCAGGGAAAACAGGTTGGAGGGATCCAACTGAATTCCTCACAATGTAGTAATATTTTTATAGTTGATGATGATGCCTGTTTATATATTGTGATTGATAAATTTGGAATTTAATTGCATTGTGATATTGTGGGATAAACTATAAGCCCATGATGTTAAATTATAAAGAAATTTGGAGTTTTAATTTTAAAGAAATTAAATTGGATTCTCAAAAGAATTTAAGAAAATTTATAAATAAGGAATTTAAAGGAATATAAAAATTAGAATCTGTTTGGGTGGAAAACTGGAATGAAATTTGTATTGGAATATTGCTGAGTAAATTATAAATCCATAATTAGCAATAAATGGAGGAATTGAATTCTAGAGAAATAAAGATATTGTTAAATAATGAATTTTAAAGAATTAAAATTTGAAATCTATTTAGAATGGAAATTGAAAATTTATAAAATCCGGAATGATAAACAAAGAGAAATGTTATCAATTGATAAATGTGAAGGTAAATTTATGTTATTAAACCATAAAACTAAATTGAAATAAATCGACAAAATCGTGAGAAGGATTTCTGTGATGTTTAAGTGGAAATGAGATTCCTTGGGATAACCAAGTTCGAGTTTAAACTGATCTTATAAAAAGAAAGTTTTAAAAATTCAAACTTGTTTAAAAGTGTGTTTGGAAATTATTATTTTAAAATAATTATTAATAATTAGCAATAGTAAATTTTATAAATACCTTAATAATTATTTTTACAAATGGATTTGTTTAAAAGACTAGTTTTGGACTTAAGTCATTTGAAATGAGTATTTATCTTATTAAAAACACTACTTTTAAATTTAGTTTATTAAAAACCTTATTTAAAATCAAAGTTCATATCTTAATAAATGGTTTTACTGTACATATTTTGAAATTATATTTTGAGTAAGTAACTAGAAGTGAATTTACGTATTTTAAAGTATATTTCAATATAAAATGTTTTTAACTGTTTTCAAACTAAGTTGTTTTGAACTTGGTTATTTCCAATGGAAATATATGGTAAAGGATTTACCTTGTAAAGGGAAGAACTTTGAGAATTGTTTTCAAATGAGCTTTGGAAATTTGAAAATATATCTTTTAAAGATATTTGAGGCAAATAAATAATGTGGGACTTATTTATTGTGTGATGGATGCTTATGGATGTTTGTGAATATAAATTGATAGTTAAATCACCGACTATCAATATTGGACAAATGCGTTGATCGTTTCGAAGAGACCGGGATCGAGATTTATTTCTCGAAAACCACTTCGATCCGATTTGTACGTTTCGTGCGAAAAACGTGTTTAGAGTCGAAGATGGAGCAGTGAAGTGCAAGGGCTAGTCGCTACTAATCCTGAGGATATTTCAAAAATGGATGTAGTAGGAGTAGTGCCTTCGGTTCTGTTCGAACCCGGGACGGACTTGTATGGACGAATGCTTGCGAAACATTGTCAGGTGGACGATGGGCATTCTAAGTGAAAACGTTCTAAAGGTAACGCTTAGCCTCAAGCCTCATCAACCGGGAATGACTGAAAATCAGGGGATATGCAGCAAGGTTAGGTGGGTCATGCCCAAGCAGGACAAGATATTTCCCCTGTCTAGATGTCCCTTATATATATTTCGACTTAGTGGGTGGTTGGTCGCGCCAACCACGGGGTTTATCTTGTTCGGGACTGTTCAGTAAGGAATGGTTCCGGCCTTGTGTTGCAGGGGATGAAGGGAGTAATCCTCGGTACGGTGATCTAGGCCCCGTACTGTGACAGGTTTTACCCCAGTGCCTAGTCATTGTTGGAAATCCATTTTCCCTACGAGCCTTGTACGAGTTTTGTTTGTATTACCCACTTTTGTGGCTAGTAGCTGGAATTTAATAGATGTAACAATTTCGGCTATTTTATAAGTATTTGTAAACAGACCCTATTATAATATCAGAGGATTTCTATAAAAAGTGTTTTGGCTATCGTAAGGTAAAAACCCGACATGTTTATTTGTGGCGTGGTCTTACGAGATGCTTTTGTTTTCAAAGGATTTTTGAAACTTTAATAATCAACTTGGATGCATAATTTTTATCAGCTGGAATTCCAGACTGACTCGGGTGTTATTTCATTATAATGCTCGGGTCAGACCGAGTATTATATGTTCAGGATAGGTTGGTATGGAGCAGGAAAGGAGCTGGAGTCCGAGACGTACTATATGTACCTATATATATATCCGTTGCTGTGATTGTATGATGGTCTGATTTGTGATTGTTGATGTATGAGATACTCTGATGATATGATGTATAAAACAGTGATAGTCTTCATTTTGTGTAAAGTTCTATATTTACTATTATATTTTATTCCGCTGCGACTGTGAGATTCTGATATTGTTTAGTTTCTTCTTCTTCTATCTCTTCTTCTTTAACCCTAATGGTTCGTAATTCTGTGCCACTTGAGTTAATAGAGGTAGAATAGTGTTGATTCAAGGGGTACGGATTTGCGGGCTGTCACACTTGGTATCAGAGCTTAGGTTGGCGACAACCTAGGCTTGGGTGGGGAAATTACTCATTAATCAGAGTCGATAGTACTCTATAATGAGTTGAGCGTATTAATAGATATGAGAGCGTACTTGTTAGTGAATATAAAATTGTTTTTATACTGTGTTGACTTATCGGTTGAGTGTTTATGAATTTTGGTCGGTGCGGGAAGTACAACCGTATCGATAGGGATTTCTAAACTCTTAAACAAGATAAACCGACATAGTATTTTTTTTAAGGAGGGTAAATGAAATAATTTTACCCAAAATTATATTTTGATATAAGAGAAATAATTTTCTGAAATTATTATATGTTTGATTGTTTGGGTGTGGATATCTAAATCAAATAAGAATTGTAAATAATTCAGAATAGAATGACAATAATAATATAAACTTCAGGTAGGTAATGAATCTGAAGTAAATGTTTGGTTTGAACTTAATAATTATAATGGAATGATGAATTTGTAGGATGGTGATATAATATGAATATAAGAATCTAAGTTGGAATGGTTATAATCTAATAAAGTTCTATGAGTATAAAATTATATAAAGGGAAGGATAACTAAATTAGAATTAAACCAGAATTTAAATTCCGGAAGTCTTGGAAAGAATTTTAAATGTAATGGAAATAAAAGTTTGGAAATTTAAATTCTTGGGAAAGTTTGAAATGTTTGCTAAAGTGTTGAAGGGTATATTGGAATATTGTTTTGGGAAATATTTTTAATGGAAACTGTTTTGAAATGAATTTAGAAAAGTAAGAAGCATTGAACTCACTTCAGTCGCTGGAAAATAATCCTGATGATGCTGGCCACATCATTAGAATTCATTTTCGAGTTTCTAAAGTGATGGATTGCTTCCCTAATATTTGGTTATGATATTGTTTGGACTAGTTGGTATAACAATTGTTTTGGACATTCCAAAAGTGGGGAAATTTGTTTTGGTATAAACAAATTGTTTTGGAAAATCTGGTGATTTGATTGATATAACAAATCGGTATATATTTGATATATTTCAAAATGGTTTTGGAATAAAACCGGGTAAAATGAATTCTAGGAAAATTCAAATTAAATAATGTGTAAAGTTGAAAAGAATTAACTATTGAACTTACTAAGTGAAGTAGATACTAATAAGATGGAAGAAATGAAAATTTTAATCTTGGAATTAAAATTTTAACTTGAGTAATTGGAAGTGAATAAAATATATTAAAGTGAATTGGAAATTTGAATTTAACTTGGATGAGTTAAATAAATTGGATTTAGAATTAAATGGATTTGGGGTTAAATTAAAAAGGTAGTTGGTTTGAAATTGTGGGTCATTGTGAAATGGATTGTACCCATAAGTTATTAAGTTGTATACTTATAAGTTGAGATTGAGGATTTAATATTGTGTAAGAAATTAAATGAAAGAAATTTGTATCCTTAAGAATTCAGTGATACACATATATATAATTTGAAATTGTGATTATAAGATGTAGATGGATTCAAATGAGCAATATGAGCTTTAAAATAAACAGGTTGGTGAACTTATATAAATAAGAATGAAATTATAATCACAATTGGGAAATAGTTGAATGGTATGGTGAGTCCAAACTTAATCTCAAATGAAATGTAAATTGAAATAAGATAATGTGAGATATAAAGGAAATGAATGAACTTAAATTAGTAAACAAGTTTTGAGCTTGTATATAGAGAATTAAAATTTGGATTTGATTGGATTTAACTTTGACTAAATGGACTTGAGTCGAATTTAGATTAATTAAAAACAAGATTCAATTGTGTTGTGAATAAAGTGAATGGAATTAAATTCTTATTTAAAATGGTAAAGGAAAATGAAATGAATTCAAGATGGCTAAATGAATTTAGTTAAAACTTGAATCTAATTTTGGAAAGACTTAAATAGGAAGAAATCTTATTGTGCTGAAAGGACATTATGTGAATAAAAGTTTGACTCAACTAAATTCAAAGGGATTATTTGAGAATGAATTTAGCATAGGCTGAATTAAATAAAGAGCAGGTTGAAGATGAATTTAGTATAAGCTAAATTTAATAAAAATAGTACGGGAACGGGTATAGTTTAGGGAAGCTTGTTAATAATTGAAGGGTAAATGGAACCTATTTCTTGTTTTGAACATTAGAAAATGGTCGTATTGTAAATAAGTTCAGTATGAATTGGGAAAGTGAATTAACACCTAATATGGATTAGGTTAGTGACTAAATTGAATTATAATTAATTGGGATTTGTATTGTAATGAACAGAATTTGATAGTTAGTCAAAATTTGAAGGTAAATAAGAATCCTGATTTGGATTGGGATTTAATTGTGGTAACAAATATTGAAGTGTGAATGAAAATGGAATTGAATTATAATAATGATGGTTTGAATTGTAAGTAGGTTCCAAGGAGTGAAATAATTTAAATGGTCTCTTTGTTAATAAAATAAAGTTGTAAATGGATTGAATAAATAACAAAGAGCATTCAAATTTGTAAATGGATTTGAATTGATTTGGATGAAAATTGATTTATAAGAAGATAATGAAAATATTGCGAAAGAACTTAAGCAAGTTGAATAATAGGTGTGATTAAGCTTTATAATTTTGTCTTGGATAAATTTTGGTTGGGAAATAAAGTTGAATGGTGAAATGGTTGTAAATTAAGTAATTGTGATGATTAATTGCTTGAATGGCATGAAAATTATATGTATTCGGAATTGAGATGTTTAACAAGCAATTGAAATTGATTTTTGAATAAATTGAACTAAATTGGAATCTAATTCAAAGAGTTTGTAAATGAATACAAGTGAGTTGGTTTCAAGAAGCATATGAAATTGATTTTGAATCAATTGGAATGAATTAGCATTTTAATAAGCAATGTTTGCATATGAATGGAAATGAATCATAAAGGAAATGCAAATGTTTCAAGTTTAAAATAAAATTTGATTGTAAATCAAATTGGGAATATAAGTTAAAATAAAGAAATATAAGTAAGGCATATATTAATCATATTGAAATAGAAATGAATTGGTTGTAATTAATATAAATGGTATATAGTGAACTTGAATGTAAATCATTCAAGTGAAGTAAAATGAAGTTAGTTTGGATGAAAATAGAATGGGCTAAAATCTTAATAAATGGTTTGGAACCTATTTAGTGTGTTTGTTTGTAAAGGCAGGTTAATTAAAAAGGAGAAGTAAATGGATTAAAGGCACATATTCATAATATCGGAAGTGAATATGGTTTGGTGGTAGTAATTATAAATTGAGAATGGAAAACCTGTATGAAAATCATTGGTGTGAAATAAAATGGAACTTGGTATTAGGAAAGGAACTTGTGCATGTTATAAAATATAGTTTACTTATGGAATCATGCAAATTGTTGATTGGATTATGAAATGGACATGTTTAGTTTGCTTTAATATTGGAAATGTTGTAATATGTTCATATCTTTGAAATCTGATATGTTTGTTGAGTAAGTACAGGTATAGAAGGCGTTCGAGAGAGTTGGAGCGCGTATATGCGGTATATTAGCTACTTACTATTAAAATTTGCTAAAAAGTTACGCCTACGCAAATAAAATTGGGAAAATGATATATATATTGTGATATATTTTGGTTTCCGACCGTGCGGGTCGATGTATATATATTTGTTTGTATCGCGATATCGCGAAAGCTCCTCCGTACAGGGGAGACTCTGCCAAAAATTTCGGAAATTTTGAGAGTTAGAAAATTTTTGGGAATTTTGAAAATTTCAATTAACTTGGAAAGTTATAAGTTAAAAGTAAAGCTTTAGAGAAATGAAGCGCATGGGTTTGGGATTGAGCTAAAGAGTTTTTGGAAAGTGTATATAAGTTTTAACTAAAGAAATTGGGTTAAGTTAATGAGTGTAGGAATATTTTCTACCTTAGCAAATTTCGAGGACGAAATTTTTATAAGGGGGGAGGAATGTAACATCCCGTATTTTTAAGCCATTGAATTTGAACATTTAATTCATTTTAAATGTTGAATATGGATTATAAATTGAATCTTGAAATAAAATAAGCTATAATTTTTAGTTATAGTAATTCTATTCAATTTCAAATAATTGAGAACAATAATTAAATATTGAATCGGGAATTTAATTGGTAACTGAATAATACTAATTCAATATTAGAAGTGGGTAATTGGTAATTTCGAGTGTAAATGGAGATAAAATTAGATTCTAAAATTTAATTTAGGTCTAATTGGGTTTGAGTTTTAATATTGGACCATTGGAAGAAATTAAAAGTTAATAAATTAATATTTAGGATTTTATATTAATTTAAAACTGAATTTAATATTATTAAAATACAATTTAATCGGATTTTAGTCAGGAATGAGTCAGAATTAATTGTTAATGTGTTTATAAATGATATATGTTTTGTTGTAAAGTTAATAAAAAATTTAATAGTAAAATTTTAAGCGTTTTCGACAATTTGGATAATCGCCCGATTTAATAGACGAGTTAAAATAGCCTTCCGGGGCACAGTCTCGGAATTCAACGAAACCAGTTTAATTGGATCCGTAATAGTTAGTTATTATCGGATTTCAATTTTCGTAGCAATCGGAGTTGTCGTTTGACCCCGGCAGCTCGAAACGCATCGAAATCGTTTTAATCGGGCTAATTTTAAATTGATCGTTTAATTCCGTAACTCGAGCAAACGATCAAATTAGCTTACGTAACCTGTTCCATTGTGTCCGGAATGCGGAAAAACCTTAGGATCGTTTGTCGAAATGCGAAGATTGGAGGTCGTTTGTATAAACTGTTAACTTGAGAAATTATAATAATAAAATAATATTAAATTACCATTAAATATACACTTAACATTCTAAACCCTAATCTATTCCTCAGGCCGACGTTCTTAGCTTTCCAATGGCCGATATTTCTTCTCCTTCTCCTCCATTTTTCACTCAATCCATAAGCTTTCGCGAAAAGTTTCCAACTAATAAATCGAAGGGGGTATAGAGATCTACGATGTGTGCGGCTGTGATCGAAATTAGCGAAGCGAGGACGATAGGAGACGGTCGCGTTCGTCACGCGTTTATGCACTCATCTCGAGGTCAGGGTCTGACCGAGCTTGGCCGCCTTCAGGCCATGGGCGCACGTGGGTTAGAGCTTCGGAATGAAAGCGTTCGATCGAAGTATAGACGATCGACGGTGATGCAGTTGGGAGCCCTAGGTTGCGTGTATATGGGTTCTTTTGCCTGGGTGATTCGTGCGTGGGGAAGATGGTGTGGACGGCCTTGATTCCACTTGAGGGAGTGACGGCTGTGATTAGTTTTGGGGTAATATAAATTAAATAAACTGTTTTAAATTTATATCGAAACTTTATAATATTGTAACTCGGTCATACGTGTTCAGAATCCGACGAATTCGGTAGCGCCAGAATCGCAGAAAAGAGTACTACGCAGTGGTGCAGATCCGGAGTCATTCCGGGCAAGTAGAAATTTGAGTTAAATCGGACATCGTTCGGTTTAATTTAAATTTCGAACGCTCGTCGAAACTCAAGGTGAGTTATTCTCACTCACATCTGGATATAGGCTGATTTAAATAATAAATATTTAAATATCTGTGTGATTGGTTGCATATTATTGTTATTATCAGTCTGGATTGATATTTATATATGTTATGTGCTAATATTTGTGGATGCAGGGAAAACAGGTTGGAGGGATCCAACTGAATTCCTCACAATGTAGTAATATTTTTATAGTTGATGATGATGCCCGTTTATATATTGTGATTGATAAATTTGGAATTTAATTGCATTGTGATATTGTGGGATAAACTATAAGCCTAGGATGTTAAATTATAAAGAAATTTGGAGTTTTAATTTTAAAGAAATTAAATTGGATTTTCAAAAGAATTTAAGAAAATTTATAAATAAGGAATTTAAAGGAATATAAAAATTAGAATCTGTTTGGGTGGAAAACTGGAATGAAATTTGTATTGGAATATTGCTGAGTAAATTATAAATCCATAATTAGTTATAAATGGAGGAATTGAATTCTAGAGAAATAAAGATATTGTTAAATAATGAATTTTGAAGAATTAAAATTTGAAATCTATTTAGAATGGAAATTGAAAATTTGTAAAATCCGGAATGATAAACAAAGAGAAATGTTATCAATTGATAAATGTGAAGGTAAATTTATGTTATTAAACCATAAAACTAAATTGAAATAAATCGACAGAAATCGTGAGAAGGATTTCTGTGATGTTTAGGTGGAAATGAGATTCCTTGGGATAACCAAGTTCGAGTTTAAACTGATCTTATAAAAAGAAAGTTTTAAAAATTCAAACTTGTTTAAATGTGTATTTGGAAATTATTATTTTAAAATAATTATTAATAATTAGCAATAGTAAATTTTATAAATGCCTTAATAATTATTTTTACAAATGGATTTGTTTAAAAGACTAGTTTTGGACTTAAGTCATTTGAAATGAGTATTTATCTTATTAAAAACACTACTTTTAAATTTAGTTTATTAAAAACCTTATTTAAAATCAAAGTTTATATCTTAATAAATGGTTTTACTGTACATATTTTGAAATTATATTTTGAGTAAGTAACTAGAAGTGAATTTACGTATTTTAAAGTATATTTCAATATAAAATGTTTTTAACTGTTTTCAAACTAAGTTGTTTTGAACTTGGTTATTTCCAATGGAAATATATGGTAAAGGATTTACCTTGTAAAGGGAAGAACTTTGAGAATTGTTTTCAAATGAGCTTTGGAAATTTGAAAATATATCTTTTAAATATATTTGAGGCAAATAAATAATGTGGGACTTATTTATTGTGTGATGGATGCTTATGGATGTTTGTGAATATAAATTGATAGTTAAATCACCGACTATCAATATTGGACAAATGCGTTGATTGTTTCGAAGAGACCGGGATCGAGATTTATTTCTCGAAAACCACTTCGATCCGATTTGTACGTTTCGTGCGAAAAACGTGTTTAGAGTCGAAGATGGAGTAGTGAAGTGCAAGGGCTAGTCGCTACTAATCCTGAGGATATTTCCAAAATGGATATAGTAGGAGTAGTGCCTTCGGTTCCGTTCGAACCCGGGACGGACTTGTATGGACGAATGCTTGCGAAACATTGTCAGGTGGACGATGGGCGTTCTAAGTGAAAACGTTCTAAAGGTAACGCTTAGCCTCAAGCCTCATCAACCGGGAATGACTGAAAATCAGGGGATATGCAGCAAGGTTAGGTGGGTCATGCCCAAGCAGGACAAGATATTTCCCCTGTCTAAATGTCCCTTATATATATTTCGGCTTAGTGGGTGGTTGGTCGCGCCAACCACGGGGTTTATCTTGTTCGGGACTGTTCAGTAAGGAATGGTTCCGGCCTTGTGTTGCAGGGGATGAAGGGAGTAATCCTCGGTACGGTGATCTACGCCTCGTACTGTGACAGGTGGTACCCCAGTGCCTAGTCATTGTTGGAAATCCATTTTCCCTACGAGCCTTGTACGAGTTTTGTTTGTATTACCCACTTTTGTGGCTAGTAGCTGGAATTTAATAGATGTAACAATTTCGGCTATTTTATAAGTATTTGTAAATAGACCCTATTATAATATCAGAGGATTTCTATAAAAGGTGTTTTAGCTATCGTAAGGTAAAAGCCCGACATGTTTATTTGTGGCGTGGTCTTACGAGATGCTTTTGTTTTCAAAGGATTTTTGAAACTTTAATAATCAATTTGGATGCATAATTTTTATCAACTGGTATTCCAGACTGACTCGGGTGTTATTTCATTATAATGCTCGGGTCAGACCGAGTATTATATGTTCAGGATAGGTTGCTATGGAGCAGGAAAGGAGATGGAGTCCGAGACGTACTATATGTACCTATATATATATATATCTGCTGCTGTGATTGTATGATAGGTCTGATTTGTGATTGTTGATGTATGAGATACTCTGATGATATGATGTATAAAACAGTGATAGTCTTCATTTTGTGTAAAGTTCTATATTTACTATTATATTTTATTCCGTTGCGACTGTGAGATTCTGACATTGTTTAGTTTCTTCTTCTTCTATCTCTTCTTCTTTAACCCTAATGGTTCGTAATTCTGTGCCACTTGAGTTAATAGAGGTAGAATAGTGTTGATTTAAGGGGTACGGATTTGCGGGCTGTCACAAAAATCCTGGTTTGTTACAGTTGGTATCAGAGCAGAAGGTTAAGTGAGGACCTTAGCTCTGGTCGGGATTATTCATTAGAGATAGAGTCAATAGTACTCTAGAATGAGTTTGAGTGTAAAAATATATATGAGTGTGTATTTGTTAGTGAATATAAATGGTTTTGTATTGTGTTGATCTATCCGTTGAGTGGTATATAAATTCTGATCGAATAGTGGGACGACACTAAAGCGATAGGGGTTTCTAAACACTTAAACACGGTAAATCGACACAGTAAGGTTTTGAAGCGGGTAAATGAAATAATTTTACCAAAATTATATTTTTGATATAAAAGAAATAATTTTCTTAAAATTTTCATAGTGGTGTGTTTGGTTGTTATTATATTACCAAAACAAGATTTTAAAATTTGGAATTGTTATAAAAACCAAATTGGATAGTATAAGTATGAATTGCACAAATGAGTTAAAAACTAAAAATGGATGCAAACCAATTTTAAAAACTAGGTCCTGGAGATTTTTTGAAATATTTTCCAAAGTATTTGAAAACGAATGATAATATTATTATTTTTGAGATATTTATGAATAGAAAAATGGTTTTAAATGGATTTTGGAAGTGATATAGCACAGAACTCACTTCAGTCGCTGGAAAATAATTCGGATGATGACGGCGACATCATCAGTATTCATTTTCGAGTTTCAAGGTGACGGATTGCTACTGTAGTAAATTAATATGGTGTACTTTCAGTAAAAAACAAGTGTAGTTTTGTAAATGCTGAGGAAATTGTTTTGGGAAAAATCAGGTTGATTTTTAAATTCGAAGGAAGTGGTTTGTTAAACCAAAAGGAATATATATATATATATATATATATATATATATTTGATTTCTAAGTGATTTGAAATATATACCGGGTGTTTGAATTCTAGAATTTTGATATAAATGTTGGGGAGAACCTCAGAAATAAGTTATGAACTTATAAAGTGCGGATGATTTCAATAAGAAAGGAAAGTATGGAATTTAAGCTTTGGGAAATAAATTTTAACTTAAGTAAGTTAGAATAGATTGCGTGAATTTAATTTAACTAAAGGAAAGTTAAATAAATTTATTGAGAATTGAGACAATAATAAATTCGAATGGTCAAATTGCTATATGACTATAAGTAAGGAAGTGGAAAATTTTGAAATTGGAATTGGATTCCTACTTGATTTAAATTGAATGGATTAAAAATAAAATTTGTCTGAAGTGCAATTTGATTTAAGGATAAATAACTTGAGTATGGTTTTAAAATGTTGGTTAAAAGGAATTGAAATTTAGGTAAAATAAAGTTGATTGGATTAGAAATAATGTCGAATTAAAATAAATATAAATATTGAGTTGTGAAATATTAAATAACCATAAGGTATAAATCTTGAACGAAATATAATTTGAGTGAAAATCTGGAATTGTGAATAAATAAATTGGAATAGCTTATAAAAATTGAAATTAATGTAATAAAAAATATACTTAGGCTATAAATAAATGTATAATCTCGAGTTAAAAATAAAATGTGAATATATTCGAGTATAGAATTGATGGAAATGTGAAAAATAAGTTATGTGACTTATAAAATTGAAAAGTGAGATAGAAAACCCAAAATAAAATTGTTTGATATTTCGGTGAGGGAAATATATCCAACTTGAAATATAAAAATTAGTTTGAGC
Organism: Allium cepa; assembly: GCA_030765085.1. Lineage (NCBI taxonomy): Eukaryota > Viridiplantae > Streptophyta > Magnoliopsida > Asparagales > Amaryllidaceae > Allium > Allium cepa. Next base: position 779,439,651 of record CM060943.1, read on the forward strand.
TCAAGAAAAATTAAATGAAGTGATTATTGAAATAAAAACCAAATATTGAATTATGAATTGGAAGTGAACAAATTAGATAATTAATTAGCTAATTGAATATAAAATGGAACCTAGCTTGGTTGAATAAAATTGGATTGTGGATTAAAAGTGAATATTGGAATTCGAACTTGAGTTATAAATTAAATTGGACTTCAAAAATATGTGAATTAAATAAAATGGGAAATGTGGTCAAATAAAATGGAATTGGATTGAAATAGTGATGACTTAAGTTATAAATAAATTCAGTTTAAAGTGTAAATAAATTGAATGCGGCCTTGGATACGAATTAAATAAATTCAAGAATGAATTTGAGTATGGGATTAGAAATTTGAAGTGGATTGAGTGAATGAACTAATTAAATAAATTAGTAAATGGAATGGACTTGATTGAATAAGAATCAATCTAAAATGGAAATGGAATTCGATCCCAAGTGGAAATGAATTTAAGCTGTATGGTTAAAATGATTGAAGTAAATGAATTAACTTCAGTTAATAATCTTGGATAGAAGCTTGGCTTTAATAAGTTTATGAAATGATTCATAGGTTAATTAGCATGGAATCAACTTAAATAAAATGGATTTAAATATAATGAATGTGAATATGAATGGAATGCAATTGAATTGATTGAGAATAAATTCGAAATGGAATAAAATAGAATATAAATTGATTTGGAATCAATTTTAAATAGCTATAAGCTTCAATGGTTGTTTTATTAAATGAACAGCACCAAAATTGCATAGAAAAACTATTATTTGATGCAAACAGAAGTAAATAACATACTATGAATTAATAAGAAGTGAATAAATTGATTTTTAAATCAATTTGGAATGGATATGAGTTTGTTTGAAATAAAAATGAATTGAATGCATGAAAATTTAGTTATAAATCATTTAAATTGAATAATAGTATATGGATTGATTGGAAGTAATTAAATTGGTTGGAACCTCATAATTTCTAATAATTTTATGTTTAGGATGCATTGCTTATGAAATTCATGTGTAACTAGTTGAATAAATGAAACGTTATTAGAATTTCATATTTTGGTACTCATGTGTTTAATATTGAGTAAGTACAGGTACCCAGAGGGACTATCTGGCTAGATTTGCATTGCGAAATTGCTTTTGAAGTAAATGCTTGCTTAATAATGATTAAAAACGCTTAAATAAGGTACGTTTTCGGATTAAATACTACAAAATATAAATATTGACATATATATATATATATATATATATATTGTTTTCCGACTATGTGGGTCGGTGTATATATATTTGTCTCTCTTGTCATATTGCAAAAGGCTCTCTGTACAATGGAGATTTTGCTAAAAAAGTTCAGAAATTTAGGGTGTTAGAAAAAAAGTTTGAAAATTTTCGGAAATTTTTGTTAATGACAATTTGATTTCGAAGTGTAATTGAAATAAAGGATTTTGGAACTAGAATTGGAAACTAATAGTTTGGTTGGAGCTAAAAGATTATAAAAGCGAAATATTGAATTTTCACTAAGTGGGTTTTGAATAAGTTAATGAGTCTGGAGCGTTTTTCCTGCCTTAGCAATTTTGGAGACGAAATTCTTTTAAGGGGAAAGGATGTAACGATTCTGATTTTTCGTCGTTTGGTTTAAATATTTAAATGGTTTAAATAATGGATTTTTAATTTTTATTGACTTAACAAGTTTTAAAAACTGAAATTTCAAGTGATTTCAATAATTTTTGAAATCGTCAATTTAATCGACGCGCTAAGAATAGCGATCCGAGGCACAGTCTTGGAATTCCATGAAACCAATTTAATTGGATCCATAATAATGTATTATTATAGGATTCCAAATTTCATAGTGTTCGGAGTTATCGTTTGGCCGTACGGGATAGAAAAGCACTGAAATTTATATTGAACATTTAATATAATAATTAGGTTCAAAAAAGCTATCTTCTCCATATAATCGAATTAGGACTCAAAATATTTTTCATTGCGTTCGGAAAGGGGTATAGCTTTATAAACACCAAGCGACACACCAAAATAAGGGTTTAAAATTTAGAGTAATGCAAAACGGAAATAATTGTATATTAATAAAATGAAAATAAAAATCAAACCAAAGTCATTCATAGCTGGCCTAGCATGTACTCATCAGCCAACCTATACGTTTGACCACACCATCCTCAATTGTTCAAAATCCCTCACACTCCTTTACCTTCCTTTGAAAGAAAATAAACAGAAATGGTGAAATTCTCTTAAGCCTTCCTCTTCTTATACAAAAATAAAAAAAACCAACGAATCATCAAGAGCAGGTTGAAATCGTAGCCTGAGAAGCAAGCGCACGTGTGCGCGTTAGGCGAATGCAGGAAGTTGAGTCATATTGTCCCCGAGATCGCATGCGAGTGAACAGTAGGGTTCGGCAAAGCGCGACCTTAGGCATGGTCAATGATGGCACGTACAGCTAGTGGAGAATGGACGGGGGCTATCGTGAGACGCATTTGAGCCTGGAGGCAGTATCAATCGACGAATGTGTGAAGGAGGAGGCGACAACCATGAAGGTGGTTGTCACAGCGGCTAGAGGCTCATGTTTGAAAGAAGGATTCAAGGCGGTTAAGTTTTTCTGAATCAATTAACTTTACTTACCGTAATTAGCTATAGTGATAATCCTTATTTAAACTCCAATTATTATATTGCGAACATCTTGTCATGCGAGGTCCAAGAATCATGAGATGAGTTGCGTTGGGTTCATGTCGGCAAATACTATGCATAGAAATTGGTTTGTAGTCGATCGATGTCAGCTGGTAATTTAGATTAAATCGATGATTAAATTTGAAATCTGGATATTCGGCAAATTAAAAATCAAGGTGAGTAAATCTCACTCATTTAGCTTGCTAGTACAATTTAAAACTTCTGAATTTAAATTATTGATTTTTTAGATGAATTTAGAATTACTCTCAGCTCGGATGTTACTTATATATAGTAGTATATATATATTAGTAGTTGGATATACACCTGCCAATTGGAGCGGATGAGACCCTATATGCTCCGCATAATAGCGGATGATCCTATATACCTCGATATGCCCCTTAAAGTGGGATTGGTAATTTTACATTGTATTCTGTGGATGCAGAAAAACAGGTTGGAGGGATCCAATTGGATTCCTCAAAATGTTGAATTTAATTTCATATATTGTGATATATGGATTGTGTAGAATAATCTATTATAGATTATTGTAGTGATTTGAAATTATTGGATGCTATTGTAGCACTTGCCTGAATTTTGATATTTTAAATACCATAAATATATTTTCAAAATTAGAGGAATAAAAAGGAAATATGGATATAAAAATATTTATGTTGGAATTTGGGTTATTTCAAAGGAAATTGAGTTAGAAAAAATAATAATAAACATTCATTTTAGTTGTACTTGACTATTTGTAAATAGTTTAAGATAAAGATTTCAAAAATGAATTTTATAAAAAGGATTTATAAATGATATTCTGGAAATATAAAAAGGAGTTGAAGTCGATACTAAAAGTAGATTGAAAGTTATAAATGGGATCTATAAAGGAATGGATTTATAAAAATGGAATTTTATAAACGAGATTAGTTTTATAAAAAAGTGAAACTCAAAGGAGTCATAAAATTTATAAACGATGTTTATAAATAAGGAAAATCGATATCAGATGATAGATTGGAAATATAAATTTACAGTGAGAATTTATATTATAATATGGAAATAGGTTAAGAAAAATAGTGGGTACTATTTGTGAAAAGTAGAAAAAAATGTTTAAGAAGTTCGAAATGGAAGTGGTATGATGTGATCCGAGAGGAATTTATAAATTGAATTGGTTATTGAGGTTTTAAAAATATATTTTGAATTCAAAGTAGTTAAGTTTGTTTATAAAAGGATAATTTTATTTTTTTTAACCTATAGAATTTTAAACTAGTTCGAATTGAAATACTTGGGTAAGTAGATTTTCAAATATTAAGTATTTATTTTAGTAAATTCTAACTTTTAAAGTCAGCTTTGAAATTTTATTTGTTTATCTAAAAATGAGTTATTGATATTTATAAAAGTGTTTTCGATATTTTAAATAATTGCTTGAACATGTTTAAAAATAAATTATTATTCTTTTAAATACTTATTTTATATATATATATATAGAGTTTTGATGTGATTGAAAATTTTTATTCTCTCGAGATTCGTAAATGAGGCTTATAAATGGATGTGATTTTGAGGAGAGGAATTTTATAAGGGATTTGTATGAAAATGTAATTTTCAAAATGTTGAATATGGAAAATTTGAAAATGAAACTGAATTTATAAAAAAAATTATAAATTATTGAATGGGGTTATAAATAAGTATACTGGGTTCTGGAAATGAAAAATAAGAATTTATTAGTGACTCCGAAGACTTATGGGATAAGTTACGTAATATTCTCTTAAGTATTGATTTGAAAGATTTTGGAAAAATAAAATTTATAATATTTTCCTAAGTATAAAAATGGAAATTTGGAAATAATTTTAAGTGTTGAAATGGTTTGGAAATATCCTGTTATGGATTTAAGTATTTGAAAAAAAAAATCAAATGTTGGAAGGGATTGATATATCTTACAAAGATATTTTGGAAAAATTTATAATAAGCTCTAGTGACTGCTTATGGATGTTTTATTGATATTAAATAACCGACTATCAATATTGGCCAATTTCGTTAATCGTTTCGAAGAGACCGAGATCGGATTTAATTATCCGAAAACAACTTCGATTCGGTTTGAACATACAAATGAATACCATAAAGATGATAAGGATGGTGATTCGGTTTTCAAAAGACGGGACAACTTGTATGGATGAATGCTATCAGAACATCGTCATTGGAGGACAATGAGCATTCTAAGTGGGATTGTTTCTTGAAAGGTAATGTTTAGCCTCAAGCCTTAACCATGGGAATGACTAAAACAGGGGAGATACAGCAAGGCTAAGTGGGTCGCACCTAATTAGGGCATGTTATCACTTTACTAGATATGCTCGGAAATATATATACTATGGATATGGTTGAGCATGCAAAAGGGAGCGCTCGATTTTTGAAGGTGGGAACATCTTACGTGATAAAATATTCGATCTATCCAGGTTAGGGGTAGGTTGGTCTTGTGTAGCAGAGGATCCCGGTGAGGTCCTCGATACATTTTTCTAGAGGTGTACTATGATGGGCAGTACCCCTGTGGCCCAGTTATTGTATAGGATCCATTATCCAATAAGCGCGGTACAGTTTTGATTGTGCCCAACTATGCTGAAACGCGAGTTGCAAACATTTCAGCTATTTTCTATTTACTTTCTATAGACACTTATAATATTAGATGATTTTGATAAAAAATCATTTTGGTTAACGTAAGGTGAAAACCCATCGTTTTTATATGTGACGTGGTCTTATGAGTTACCTTTATTTTCGAAGGATTTTGAAAAAAGTTAATAATTCAATTGAGTGTGTCTTCTCACACTGGTATTCCAGACTAACTCGGGAGTTATTTTATTATAATGCTCGGGTCAGACCCAGTATTACAGATTCAGGACAGGGTGCTATGGAGCTTAGGAGACGAGCTGGATGACAGAGGCGTATCTCCGTGCTTGGTTATATTTCCGTTGTGTAAGGGCAAGTTATTATAACTATCCATTTCGATGTATTGAATTGTTTTACTCTGTTGATTGTATGTATTAACAGATTCAGTTTCCGTTGTATAAAAATCTGTCATTATATATTATATTTTGTTCTGCTGTGATTGTGAGATTCTATGTTGTTTTTTCTGTTTGATTTCTCCTACATTTTTCTTCCTCGCCCCTAATGAATCGTTATTTCTGACACTTGAAGATTCAGCATGTTATGTAGTGAACGTATTAATGCCGATTTTCGAGGGTCGAAAATCCTAGTTTGTTACAAATATTTATTAAGGTAAATAGAATTTATTTTAATAAGTATTCAATACTAACTAATTAATTTGAACGTTTATTATTATAAAAGGAAATTTTAAGTTTTTGAAGAAAAATAATTAATTATATTTTATAATGAAAGCATTTGAAATGGATGGGATTAGAAATTAATTATAAATAAAATAATTTACAAATAATCACCAAAATTAATTTTATGCTTCTTGGTATGCATCTATACCAACGTCTAAAGAGGAATTTAAGTCTCATTATCATATTAGAGTAATTGTCAATTTATATTATAGAGAAAACTAGAAGAAAGTGAAGCTAGAGCAAGTAGTTGACGCTCTATATCTTCAGGTGAGTTTACTTGCTCACACCTATGTCAATACCGAATATAAGTTGCCTGGAATTCCATCAATTAGCTTAGTAAAGTTGAAATCATGTTTACGGTCTTTGAATTTTACCATAATAATGGTGAGAATATGTGGTAATGTTTTGATGCATACACACTTGAATATATTGAAGTATATGTATGGATTGATGTATGCATCGAATGTTGGTCGAAAGAAATTGATAGAGGCTTGAAATTTATTTAAAAAGTAATCATAGGGGATGAAGAAAGTCGCGATACCAGTGGCAGGAGTCGATCGGTGCTCCGACTGATGATGCACATTGTTTTTAAAGAATAAAAATAAATTAATAAAATTAAAAATTAAAATATAAATATATAAATAATGGAAATAAAAATAATTTTGATCCAAATATATTTTTATTTAAGATGATAATGTTAAATTTAATTAATATATATATAGTTAAGAATGTAATAATTAGAATTATACATCAAAATTTTAGAATGAAATATATAAAAATAATAATTAAAATAATAATATTTAAGTTTAATAGGACAAGCACTTATATATATATATATGTATGTATGTATGTATGTATGTATGTATGTATGTATGTATGTATGTATGTATGTATGTATGCATATGTATATATCAAAGGAAGTTTAAGTAATGAATAAATTGTTGATTAACTAATTATGGAAATAAATTATTGAGTTTATTAACTTTATCAATGTAATTAAAAATGAGATATACCCTTTATTTAAATTGACTAATAACTTATAAACCATATATATTGGGGTGTTCAGTGCTATGAGTATTTGTAATAAATGGAATTATAATACCATCAGGGATGAGGCTTTCGTTAATATTTTTCGGATATACATAATATTTGTGGCATAGGTTTTTAAAATTGAGTGCATTTTATAAGCATTGAGTAAAAAATTGAGTTTCATGTAGTGGTATAGATGCCAATGTGATGTTTATTTGGTTATTCATTACAAGTAGATGGCACTTAAGTGATGAGATAGTGAGATTAAGATATAGTTTACATGAAGGAGCTTATGGTGATATGTTAGGATTTGTGCTTATAATAAGTGAGCTAGGTTTTGTGCCTATATTTATAGACACTATGTGTTGTCTATCAAGATCTTCTCCTTTTATTAGTGTTGGAGAGGACTACATTAGGTTAGAATCCACCGTAGGGTCCTGGTCGTGGGATCGTGCCCCAGATCTATGACACCATATACATACAAACAAAAATACACACACATACATATATGACTCCATTTTATCGCTTCATTCGTTTGCCTCTGTGTCATTTAGGCCAACGGTCTGTTACCTATAGAGGCAAGTGCAAAGTCGTACCTTAGGCTTTGCGTGGACGAGAAACCGGTGGATATGTGTCACAATGACCATCGAAGTAACTAAAGGCTATAGAGTTTATGTGACCCTAGAGCTGGCTCCATGCTACCATTCTCCTATCTGGTTCTAACGGAGTGATGGATAAGCATATACTGGTTATATCCTCACCTGGATATAATTATGGGTTAGGAGACCCACATATATAAATATACTCTACATGGGACCTTGAGTTTGTATTACAGTCATCGCCTGTCACTATTTATTATAATGTGTGTGTGTCTCTATATATGGACATATAGTTATAATTGTCTAACGGTGGAGGGTCAATATATTCATATGTATTTGAAATATAGGATTAAATGGTAGAAACATATCACTTTAATAATTTACATCAATATATAGTTTCCATTGATTTGCTAGCATATCGCATTTTTTATCATTATTAATGTATCGTTACTGATATAGACTGACCCATGTGTTGTTATAATACTCGATTCAGGATCCTGAGTTATTAAAGGTGCAGGTACACAGTAGATCTATATACTTATGGACTTTTTGGAGGCTAATAGTCACATTAGGAAGATACATTCCCCAGTGTATTTTATAGCCTCATGGTTTATGAATATGTATATATTCTGTGATGTGGGGTAGTGATGTATGTATGTTGTGGGTTACAGACTGGCATTTTGTAACCTACTGGACTATGTATATGATATATATTTTGTGTATGTTTGCAATTGTGTATTCTTCTGTCCTAATGGCACATGCTTTCATTTCCTAGTACCGCGATCGTGTACATTTATGGTAAGTATACTATGATCTGTGATATATATCGTTGTTAATCCAAGGGAATATTCATGTGCGTAATCCATATAGCATCATTCTCTGTATTATCTGATAGTATTACTTTGTCATACTTTTGGATGGTATGGGTATAAAGGTGGGTTGTTTAACAACCTTGTTACTTAAGAGCCTAGTTAAGTATTACAAAGATATACTCAAGAAAAGTATCACCGTAGATGTTTGCTATTCCACGTCCTCGGAAGTGAAATTCCATCAACGGTGGCTAGGCTGAATGTTCCACCTACAAGCTTGTGTTCGATGGCCTACAGACCATTCCAGTTTAGGCCTATATTCATCGGACCAGGAAACATTTGTTTGAGGATGAGATTGCCAATCTCGAAGGTTCAACTCCTGATGTTTGAATTGAATTGCTGAGCTACTCGTTTCTGGTGAGTTTAGGCCTATATTCATCGGACCAGGAAACATTTGTTTGAGGATGAGATTGCCAATCTCGAAGGTTCAACTCCTGATGTTTGAATTGAATTGCTGAGCTACTCGTTTCTGGTGAGTAATTACCTTTAAATCGGCTTCTTTGCACATATCGTCTATCATATTGAGGGTCTCATGTAGGAGTTCCTCATTTGTCTTAGGATAATAATGGATCATTTAATAAGAAGGCACTCCCAATTCAATTGGAATCATGACCACTAATCCGTAGGATATGACGAATGGAGTATGGATTGTCGCGGACTTGTAGGTCGTTCGATATGCCAAAGTTCTAGAGATAGTTTATCGACCCACTTCCCCTTGGTATTTGTTAGTCAATTCTTCAAGATGGGCTTGATAATTATATTCACTACCTCTACCTATCAATTCACATGTGGATATGCTATCGTTGCAAACCACTTCTCGATCCAGTACTTGTTGTAGAAATTCTTGAATTTGGTGCTATCAAATTGGGTTCCATTATCAGAAATGTTTGTTTGTGAAATCCCAAATTGGCAGATAATGTTCCTGACTACGAAATTTATTGCCTTCTTCGTGGTAATTATGGCAAACAGCTTCGCTTCTGCCCATTTCACAAATAATCAACTTCAACAGTAGCATAATTTTCTCCACCTTTGGATATTTGTAGTGCACCAATGATGTTGATACCTCATATTTTAAATGGCCATGGACTAGCCATTTTTCATCTTTATAGGTGGGCTTTAGGAATCTTCGCAAATTTTTGACATCTACCACACCTCATGTTGTAATCAATGGCATCTTGGTTGATATTGGCTAAAAATATATGTATCGAAGAATCTTTCTTGCTAAAGTCTGTCCTCTAGTGTGATCGCCACAAGCTCCTTCGTGCTTGTCCGCAAGGATCCTTTGAGCTTCTTCATTGGTGACACACATTAGCAGAAGAGTTAAAAGACCACTCCTATATAGCACTCCCTCTTGAACGACAAATCATGGCATTTTGCACAGGAGTTTTCTATGTTCATTCCTTCTATTAGTGAGAGTTCCTTTCAACAAGTACTCCTTGATCAGAGTCATCCACGATTCTTTCTCAACCTTGGCCTCTAAAATCCAATTGACGTCCATCTGGTCAACGCTCGGAACTAATAGTACCTTTATTGGAACCAAACCTATGAGCTGTTCATTTCCAGAGCTAGCTAGCTTGTCCAATATATCAGCGTTTGTATTTTCCTCCCTAGGAATATATGTTATTATGTTGTATTTTGTGTTATTTAGCATTTTCAAAACTTTTGTCTAGTAAGGGCCTAGTCTTGCCCCTTTAGCTTGAAACTCTTCTTCACCTAGAAGACTACCAATTCTGAGTGTAACACCTTGCAAATTTTGTGTTAGTTACCAAAAATGGAATTTGTCCAAATAATGGAACTTGACTATGAAACTAGCACCACTGCATTCATGGCAAAATTGCGAGCAATTTTCATATTTGGAATTTCAAGATCGAACCTAAAACGAAGAAGTTATGAACGAAAAACTAATTCAAAATGAAAATAATTCGATATAATTAATTTACGTTTATAGTTAATCACCCAAGCCCACAGACTAACACAATATTGGGGCCAGTTTACCATTAATGGTTGACCGATGACACATGGGCGGTCGACCGCTGGGTTTGTGGCGGCTAGGGTTTGCCTAGGCCACAATGGCCTCTATTTATATAATTTTAATCATACGGTAGTGATTGATTTTAGCGCCTATAAATTCAGGCCTAGCCCTCTCCTTTCTTCTCATATTTTTTTGGGAAAAAGCAGCAAAGCTTTGCAATTTCTCTTCTCCACAACTTTTCTAAAAGTAAAATGTTTATATATACGTACACAAATATTAGAGAAGAACAGAAATTCGAAACAAAAGGAAGAGAATTAACCTACAATACATGTATTTTAGGTAAATCTATATTCCCATTTTTTATATTTATATTTTTATTTCCTTCCAATCCAAATCTCTTCTCAGATCTAAAATCCTAATATATATATATATATATATATATATATATATATATATATTCCTCTTTTATACATATTACATGGATTTAAAAGAAGATGGAGTTGAATGAAAGGTTCTACTTCAAATCTGGAGATTTGGAGTACTTTTAAAGGGTGAGTGGAAAATTTTATAAATTGTTATAATATAAAAATTATCCCGTTGGTGTTTTGATTATTACGCCTTGTTGGATAATTGTATATGATTTGTAGGCAATAAATTAAATAAAATATGAATATAATAAATATCGCTTATACATTCTTGTTTATGAATTGATTTAAAATTGTTTATAACCTGATCTAAAATCAGTCCTAAAAGTATGAATTTGGAATGTTGATTTGAATGAAATTTATTGCCAATCTGAAAATAGGTCGTATAATTATATTATGAATTTGGATTATTATCCTAATCTTGTTGGAATGTAGACTTTTCTATGTTTGGACTATTGGAATTTAGATCTGTTTAATATTTGTAAATTAGTTTGATTTCTTTCTCTTTTAGAAAAATACAACGTTTGATCTAACAAGGAATAAATGCAAATAAAAAGAGAAAGAGATATGTAAAATATGAATTCACTATGGTTTACACCGTGCATTTCAATGATGAAAAGAAATTATTATTCCTTGTAATTTCAAATGAAATAATAATTTTCTTAATTAGAAAAGTTTTAAATGTTCAGTATATGCGGTTAGTAGTGGAAGAGGATATCTCGGGAATAGTCTACTTTGGGTTTGGGGTGTTAAGTGACTGTTGTAGGGTTCCCATCTGCGTATATCAAAATTATTAAGTGACTAAGTAAGATTCCAAGCAATGCCAAGTAGATTGTACCTTTGAGGTGTCTGCTTGAGGTTAGTACTAAATGATAGAGGCCTGGTTTGGGGATTTTGTAAGTATTAAGTGGTTGTTTGAGGACCCAACTCTCTCGAAGTATTAAATAGTCAAAAATTTGCCTAGTCCTTGTTATAAAGGTATCAAGCAGCTTGGTTAATTTCTCTCACATAACTAAAAATTTATGGATCATATATGCATTAGTAGAATGACAATTATATATTAAAAAGTCATGTTTACAGATTGAAGGTCTTAGTAGTTAGGACTAATAAACCAAACGTTGACTATTCTACTGGGTCTACTTCATTTTATGAAGTATTAAGTAGCTAAATAGCATAAGTCATACATTTGGAAAAGATTAGGTATATTTTGGGTAGATAACCTATCGTACATGCATGGTAAACAAATTAGGTTTACCTTAAATAATAGACATAACAATTAAAAGTGAACCTATAAGTATAAATTTATGTTATGGACAGTGTATAGATTTTCCAGTCACCAGAATGTTGTTTCGATCCCCTGCTCATTGCAACCTGCAGGATAGATTAGAGGGACAAGTCAATGGAGTTGGGTATGATAGGTTGATGGTGTAGCCTTCTCTCTCATGCCTGGTTTTGACAAGGCGACTGATGACCTAGGAATTCTATAAATTCCAATATAACAGCCATTGTCAATATTTATATCCTAATATTAATATGAGTTAGTTTGATCGATCTTTGATATGCTTATATTCTTATAGGTACCAAATTCAATGATTCATACTTTAGTGGACTTGGATTTTTATTTTTATCGCAATTTGGACCCATTGAAATATGGTTTATTTCATTTGGTATTAGAGCTTAGGTCAATTAATCAAAGGAATTAAGATAAATTGAGAGAAGGCATTTGTATTTTCTATCTATCATTATCATATTTGCACTTGACTCTAACAATTACTACTGTAGCATAGTTATAGTCATACCTTGTAGGAATAGGAAAAGCAACCATGAGTTGAAAATATTTTAGAGTTCAACATTCATATGCCAACCCCGAATTACCCTTCGTTGCGTTAGGGATAGTCTGGAAGAGCATGAGTATGACATATGGTAGAATCATGGAAACTGGAGGTGTTCGACTTGATGATTGAGATTTAGCTACCTTGAGATCTTGGATTTTGGTGATGAGTTCCAGTCGAAGATATGCATTTTCTCCTGATAGGCGGGAAATTGGAGTCTGTATGTTGCAATTGTTCAGAAGAAAAAACTTACAAGGGTACACTCATCAATCACCTCTTTGATGGAAAACAATATCTTGTTATTTGGAGAAATTTAGTCAATTCCTTAGTCCAACCCTATGAGAATTTTTTTATTATACACATTTGGAATTGCTTTTGAGTATGGAAAAGGAGTTTCAAAGGATTTTGCTTCTAGATCTATTTGGGACATTTATGTTTTAAAAAGGTTTATAAAACCCTGGAATATTTGTATATAAAAGTTTGATTTGTAAAGAAAGTTTTGGTATGAAATACTTTATATTATTTAGAAACAAGTATAAAGGAGTGTATATTTAGCTCGATGATTTTTCGGTTTATAAAACCGAGGTTTTAAAAGTTTTCCCACTTCTAAAGGATGGACAAAATAGGAATGACGTTCGGTTCTATTGGGTTATATTGTTGAAGTGTGGTTCTACCCGCCAACTATTAGAAGGAATATTTTCGCATAATGTGGAATAATAGTTGAAATATTTTCGGGTTTTGGTAGTGTTGTCAGTCGCAGCAGTTTTTGTTCGGACTATTGTTAATTGTTGGAGAATGGTTCAAAGCAAGATGTTTGGCATTGACACCACTATAATGATGATAAGAATTTTTTGGATCATGTCAATTCAAAGGAGACGGCGCGAAACAATTATTATTATTTAATTCAACCCTAATTGGGTCTAGGTTCAACCAACGCTGTAACGATCCTGATTCGACCTTCGAAAATCGGCACCGAATACGACACTCGTATTCAAATGCCGCAGATCCAAACGTCGAATCTGGTTCGCCGGAGCTTATAACACATTAAGTACAACACAGCGGAAGAAAAAGAATAGCATATATCAATATACAATATTTGATACAATAACAGATATAATCTGATACAACAGATGATACAATGAATATACATCAGAGATATGATATAAGGTAATAGCAGCGGAAAGAAAAGATAACACAGCAGCGAAAACAACAACTCTAATATGGTCTTCAAGAAAGAACTCCAGCATCAGAAATCTCCATCTCTAATGACCAATCCAGAATAGCTCGAACTCCCAAATCAAGATGAAGAGAAGCAACTCGAACCAATTGCTATTGCCAAATCCTAAGGCTGAAAGCTATCGAATCTACACCTACTACTGATTATCTGAAAACCCCAACTCTAGACTGCCCGTGTGGGAAAATAGTGGGCACCCAGAGTTTAGGAAAGGAACAATAAACTCCAGGTCAGTCATGGGACTGGTGTGAGCAAACAAAAGCATTTGGTCTTTGAAACAAACAAAAGAATTTAAATTTGAAATCCGCAATGCTTTTGGAAAATGAAACTACCATAAGGCCTCCCGCCACACACACAATGCAAACGCAGAATTGGAGGAGATTTCTCCTTATGATAGTCAAATATGATTAATACGAGAAAATTTCTTTGCTATTATTACTATAAGTGCAAGGTGTGGAAAACCATTTCGAAAGTAAAATATAAATCCTAGCCAACATACGACATTTCGTCGTATGCCTACTATAGCTACCATGTTCAATAGCAGGTTACCGCCACATTCCATAGCAGGTTATACAACTAAAACCGTACAGGGCGCGTATTGTTTTGATTGGATTTCCAACAAATGGTCAGGCTAAGGAACTTCCTACTGTCTATGGGATCGCCTCTGGCGGGACGTCCCGAGAACTAACGTTACGGTTAGATCTCTGCCAACACAAGGCCGGGTTACCTCTGTAACTAGGTAACTACTACACGAATATGCCATCCCCCGGTCCTTTGGGACCTTTATCCGAGGCGCCTCAAAGCAACAACCACACAGTAAATGAGATTGGAGCAACCACATAGGTTAAATATCAGGGCTCCATACCTGATACCACCCTTTACCAGAAGGGAATGACATACCCTAAAGGGAGCGACCCTCATAACCTTGCCGCATCTTTCCTGTTTCGACCATTTCCGGGGAGTGAGGTCCTGATGCAGTCTCGTCCACAAAGCTACGCTTTGTGCAACAAAGCCATGCTTTGGGTCAACAGATGACCAAAGCAACGATCACAAAGATAAACGATCAAACAAATGATCATATCACAAATGATCAACCAATGATCATCACACAGCAGCACTCAGCATGCCACATTACCAAATTGGGAATATCACTGATAAATATCAACTACATAACCTCTGAGCTCGTACGTCTCAGAGAAGGGTGTTAAGCTAAGAGAATAAATTCTCCGCCACCAAGCAGAAATGTATTTGATAGAGATCAGTTTAATATCTCAAAGTGTAATGTCGGACATACAACCATACAAGTCTGTTCCGGGTTCGAACAGAACCGAAGGCACTTCCGAAGAAGCCCTTGCAAATCCGGGTATCCACAATCCCGATCGGACTTCCCATCACTAAGGGAATCTCTATACCGTAGCTACTCGGTGCAGAGACAATCGATAGGTTATCCTATCGTTCTCACAAATACCCGGTCTTCACCACCGGTCTTCAATTGCTATCCATAACGTCGTATCACTATTCGGAATGGGTTATATGACACAAGGTCCTCTCCCGGCTAAACCGAATAGTAAGCGCCATATTTTAAACATATGGATATGAGATTTTAGTTAAGTCACAACTTATAAAAATCCAAAACTTTTCTTTCAAATGGTCCACAAATTACCATTTTAAAATCTTTAAACAAAAAGATTTATTTCACAAAGTTTCACCTAGTTTCACAAAGATCTATTCATAGATTTCAAAATAATTCCCATTTCAATTGGATTATCCCAATTAAATCTTTTAAAGTTAAAGATTTATAGCTTTCAAAACACGTTTCCAAATATTTATCTAAAGTTTGGAAAACTATTTTCATTTTTAGACTTGAAATCCTTTTAACACACAATGGAAGTCCATTTCTTATGGGAAAGCAAATCTAATTTATACAAGTTGAAATCTTGAGTTGAATTTAAATTCCAAAACGTCATCTTTAAGATGGTTTAAAACCCATATAACCCATTTATAGGTTGAATAACTTTTTAAACCCTAGTTCCCAAATTATAGAATTCAACTTCAAATATTGAATTCAAATTTTAAATCAAATTATTTAAATTTCAAAACTCAATCAAGTTATTCAAATAACTTTTATTTTTGAAATTCATTTTTTTTTCAAATGCTTCAATTCTAATTCCAAAACTATTTTGGATTCAAAAATTCAAATTTTAAAACAATTTCAAAATCTGTGACTTAACCCATTTCCACGTGCAATCCATATTTGTGTGTGTACAAGTGTGGTCCAGGGGTTTTACACAATAAAAGTGCCACATCATCAATCAACACAGATTCAATCATATCGATAAGCGGTATAACCCATAACGCTTATCTTTATTCACAGATTCATAGATAAAATAAATTTATCAATCACAAAGATTCACTAATATGATTCGATGTGGGTTTCGGATAACCACTTGGAATCCGACTCCCTGTCGCATCGAAATCCAAATGTCGTTCTTCGGGTCAAGGGTTTGCATATACATATAACAACATATACATCACAGATATAACAACTTAGCACAAAGCAATACATAGCATCACATCATATATCAAATATATCAATCCATCACAAAACATTCAATAACAATCAAACATCTTCAGTTAAGATGAATAAATTTGCGTGGTTTTAAATTTATCAACCACATAATTACTTTCATTAGTAATCTTTAATCAATGATTAATTATCATTTATTACAATTGATTAAGTCTTAATCACCTTCATTACTTAATTAATTAATTTTTCTTTAAATTAATTAACCTTCGAACATTTGATTAACAAATCTTTAATCATTAATTATCCATACTTAATTACTTTAACATGTAATTAATCACTTAATTACTTCCCTAAGTATTATATTAGATTAATCCAAAGTGATTATCTTAATTAATCATAATTTAATTACTTAATTAACTAATTAACTTAATCATTTAAAATTAACTAAATGATTCTTAACTTATTATATTAAAAGATTCTTAATTAAGAAAACATCATCTTAATTAAATCATTTATGAACAAATAAAACTTGATAATTAAAAATGATTCAATTATCAATATTTAATTACTAAAAGTACCGGTTACAAAATTCTAACCTTACTCTTATCTGAAAATAAAACATTTAGAAATCAAATTGGAAATTTAAAACACTTTAATTATCCAACTTGAACTTATTTATTTTCAAACTAATTTGTAAAACTCTGTTATTAAAACATTACTTAACAATTTACTTAGAAACTTTGATTAATATTTTAAATTCAAACATTTTCTTTTTAAATCTTAAATGAAGTTAGTTAAAAAAAAAAAAAAATCATTTTTAAACAAATTTTAATTTAAAATAAATACCATTAACACCCCTTTTAGAACCTTTACTTTATTTCAAAACAACGACTTCTAAATTTATAAACTTGTTTACTTTTATAAACCTGAAAGTTCATCTCTTTATAAATTTGAACTCGATGTTAAACATCAGCAAGTTCTAGTTTGTACTTTCATAAAATAACAACACTAAAGTAAAAGCAACAACCCAGCATCGAGTAAAATACCCAGTTGCCCCGAACCTACCCCATGCAAACCCAACACTAACCTGCTACGAGCCATACAGGGTAAAACACGACAGTTTCCCCGAGTCAAACACGAGCTTCCCTCCGTGTTCCTATCATCTTCCCCATCTCGAAATTCCCAGACCCAAAAACTGTGCACACCCCATACTTGTGCACGTGTCCAACGCCGTCCGGCCATACTTGGTCGTCGCGACCATCGACAACGGTCGCACTAACGCCCCCGATCCTCAAACCATACCCAGATCACAATGAAGACACTCGAATCAAAATTCGACCCAAAGGTCGAAAATACTGCAGAACCCATTACCACAAAACTCACCTCCACGGTCATCACCAACGCCGCCGTTGAACCTCGCCGTCACCCTCATCAACTTGCTACAACCTCACGCTACTATCCACCAACATGCGATCGTCTCCGGTCATATAAACAAGTCGCGAAATGCTTCCACAGTCAAACCATCCAAATACAATCTTAAACCCTACTTTAATCCAATTCGCTCAATCTACACATTAGAAAAATTATCCTGTATTTTTCTAGTGTTAATCATCTATTAACACAGCTTCAATTCACATTTTAAAGCTTATAAATCACTTAGTCACATGAATTTGACAAAACCCCCAAATATAGAAAAATCCAAAATTCATTATCAACTGTAAGCTAAAAATTTTGATTTCTGTTTTAAAATTCATATCATACATTATAGATTTAGGATATAAATTTTTTATCAAAATTCGATCATGATTTACTTGGTATAATTATTTGATTTTACTGCATATTCTACTTCCTGCAGTTTTTCTCAACTGTTTCATATGCAAATTTATCTTTGATACCTAACTCATATTGAATCTAATTTCTATATTTGAAAATATCAAATCAGTATCACCCTACTGTATTTCAATTTGAAGTTTACTCAGAAGTTTTACTTTGAAATAACAGAGGGGTTAAAATTTTCTTTAAACAGATCATTTACAGTAAATACTCCTACATGAAATCAACAAACTGTCACAACATTCAGGTACTAATCCATATAAATTTAAGCTATAAAATTTTAATAAAGTAAATAACAACACATGCATGACATTAGAATAGGTTTCAACTGTTTTTTTTAAAAAAAAAACATTTACTCACAAGCATTAACAAGAAAATAGGTTTCAGGAGGGAAAGTTGCTCACCTGGAAGTTTTGCAACAGAGAAGAAGCAAAGGGGAATCAAGCCTGAACATTTTTTTTTTATTTGAACAAATCTGAGATTTGATCTTGCACTTGTTCTTAAACTTGTTATTAAATCTGAAATGATTAGCTCCAATTGCTTCTTTGTTTTGAATTTAGACTTGCTGTTGAACTTTCTTTTGAATCTGGTTGTTGAGATGATTCGTTTTCAGGTTGATGAAAATCTGGTTTATAGATTTCGAACTGAAGCTTTGAAAACCAGGCTTTGATTTTGCTTTCTTTTAGTTAAATAAAAATTGAGTATAGCCTGATTTTGAACTGCCTATGATTTTGAAATGTGTGAGGCAAATCTCCTTTTCAGATTTTTGCTAAGATATTTTATGATGGTGTATGGGAAAATGAAGAGTTTGTGTAATTTTTTTAAATCTTATTACTTTATTTTATTAGATATGGTGAATGCCATTTGTAAAAAATCATTATAACTTTTAGATTTTGTCAACTCCTACACTCCATTCTCACATGTGCATGTTTGTATATGGTTTATATTTATTTTAAATTTCAATTCAAATTGAATTATAACCACTTATGTACATTTATATATATATTCATATCCATACATTTATTTAGAAAAAAGTTATATCTTCACAATTTACATTCATACATATTTTTATTTATTTATTCTTGTACAATCTTTTATAAAAAGAAAAGAATGACTTTTAAATACTTTGATTTTATATTAACAATAGTTATATTTATTTATTTGAGGGAATTTGACTTAAGAATAATATTTCAAAAATGAGTACACTAATTTTTTTTCTTTTTAACCACTTCCAAATATTAATATAATTAAAAATTTAGAAAACAACTTTTACTATCATTTTATTAATCTCAAGCTTTTAATTTCTATTATTTTTTTTTTCTATACATTTTATTTTGAAGTTCAATACTTGTTTTATAAATCACTTATTCTTAAATTTCTAATATAAATTTCTATTTATAATCAAATTATCTATTTATTCTAAAAAAATTTCTAATTAAATCACAATTTAATTTCTAAAATTAATTAAATTTCCAATTTAAATTGATTCAAAAACGGGAATGTTACAAACGCCCAAAGCCCGTCTAGCGATTGACCACCTAGTAGAAAACATAGAGTGGTCACCAATCAACGAGTTTTGGCACAACCTAAACCAGGAACATGACTATAAAAGTCGCGTTCGAATTTCCCAGTTGAATTCTTTTTTTCCTCCTCCGTTAACCAGTTGAACCCAATCTTCATTCTCCTCCTCTAAAGTAGCAACCTCTCTCCTTCATTCCATCACCAGGTGATGCTGTTTTTATCTCTCTCTCCTAGGAGCAGTAGCCTCACCTCCCTCTCATGCTGGTTTTTGCGCATTAGACCTTGTTCCACCATGGCACTTTTCAACGCTACCAATTATTCCATGCGCTATCCTGGTCTCAAGAGACCACTTGGCTAACTAAAATAAGTAAAAGATTTCACTGCTTTTGGCCTAGAGGAGTTACTCATTATGGTACGACTTGCACCGATCCTCCACATCAAGACCGAGCGGGAATGTTACAAGTGCTGCATCTGCCTTTTCGGTGCCCTATTGGTTTAGAGTTTCGATGAAGGCAACAGTTTTCTTTATTCGAAGGTGAAGGATGTCTAGATTGAGCACCCTAATGCTGATCTCGCTGAAGTTTTGGATGTTTTTGCAGAGGACGCGGACTTGGATGATTTAGACATGACCGACCTAGAGATTTTGTAGCAAATCTTTTCCTAGGATATTGGTGTTTTCAAGACAGATAATCTACATCCACAGCCCATCTGGATGTTCACAGCGTTCAGCATAATATCATCCCAAAGATGGGAAGTTACGGCTAGATTTATCCTATGATGTAGAAGGCCATCTATACAGTTATTGGTGGCATAGCCGTCAATTGGGCCTGTACCCTCATGATTCATTTTATCTATCAAGGAGTCGGCACCCCATGGAGTTACCTTCCGTATTTATCACCTATTCACTTTTGTTTATAGGCAATACAGGTGAATTTCATGAAGAGGTATTTTAGAAGAAGGTTCCTTCTTCCATCGATAGATCCTCCCATAGGAAGATGGCAATTCTGAAGATGCCAGCAATACCAACAATGTCAGCGGCATGAGATTAGGTGTACAGCCACTGTGCTACGACCATTTAAGGGTTATGGAAAAGGCTCGAGCTCTAACTGTGGAACAAGACGTCTTCTAGTCTGCGGGCAATGTTCTAGGATTCATGTAGTTGTTGTGTTTTCCCTTCAAGTATTTGTTCTTTCTTTTTAGGTTGTTTGGTTTTTAACCATTAGTTGTCTCTTGTGAAAAGGCACATACGATATTATGAGAATGTTCCTATTTGTTTACTGTGTTGTTGTTTGTGGATATGTGAGCCGCTCTTATACATGGATAGCAAAGAAATAATACAAATATGGAAGTCTTATAAAGACACTTAACTAACAGTAAATGTAATATAAGACTGGGAGTTTAGAATCGTTGGAAAAATTTAGCAAAGGACAGGGTAAAGTTGTTTTGGTATCATGGTCATTGCTCCTACTCCTTAAAAGCTAATTTTTTTGAATAATAGATGTGTTTATATGTTTTAATATAAAATGTCAATTTTTGTGGGTTTAAGGTTAGTTGTAGGATTTTAGAATTTGGTTTATGCGTTTCGTGCATAACTGACTTCCAATTACGCTGAATTATGGCTTGATTTATCAAAATTTTGAAGAGAATATTTCTTTGAAAAGCTTCTCATGATTTAGAAAGTTTCTCTTTTGAAAAAAATAAGTTTTGGTTTTGAGTTATTTTTTGCCCTTAAATAATTTTTAGAGTTCTTGTCCAAAATTAGATTTTAAAGGAAAACATACGTCTAAATATTTTGAATTTATTTTTCAAATGATGTACAGATTTGAAAGGTGTTTTACGAAATATTTGACTTTGAAGGCCGCATGTTAGGTGTAAGAAAGGAAAATAGAGCTAGTATTTTTGGATTTAGCTGTGTGATAAAATGCAAACGATAAGAGGAGAGAGTTGTTTTAGCATTGAAATTTCTATTTCGATATCTTGTTGACGACGTGCATGACTCTTTTTTTAGTCTTAATTCTATTTTATAGCTTGAGACAAGCCTTCTTATGCATTTTATATGTGGAAAATTTAGAGTAGACCTAGGACAGCGGGGAAATTGCCACTGTACTATGGGAATGGGAAGCTTATAAAGTGGTAAGAGTGTTAAATTCTCCACTTAAATTCCTTTTTTTGGCATATGATTACATTTAGGAAAAGATTTTTCGATGCTTAGACTTTTGGATGGCAGGTATCGAATGCAAAATTAATTGCATCATGCTTCTATTCATAGAAGTATGAGAATTTTTAGATGAAAAAAGATTTTCAAAATTTGCATACATTTACAACTGTAAGTATATTTTGTTTGTTTGCATCATGTTTTCAAAAATATTTTTAAAAGAAATGCATTCATATAGTAGGGCCCGATTTAGAATCATTTTGCATACACGTTTTTTGTATGATGGTACATCAATGCACTATGCACTTGTGCATTATTGGCAAAATTGGATGTACACAAATTGGTTGTGCAGTTTAAGGTAAGCACGGATAATAACCATGATATAATCATTGGTATAAATTTCGAGAACGAAATTCTTTTAAGGAAGAAAGAACAGTAACATCCCAAAAAAATTATATTAGTTAATTATTAAAGTTAATTAGTGGGCAAAAAATAGAATTTGCACAAACGGTGGAATTTGACCATGGAACTTGCACCATTGCGTCTGTGGCAAAATTCCAAACAATTTTCATACTTGAAGTTTCAAGATAGGAGCTAAAACGAAGATATTACTGACGAAAAAGGAATTCGAAATGAAAATAATTCGATATAATTAATTAACATTTATAATCAATTGCCCAGGCCTACAGGTCGGCTCATTATTTGGGCCAGCTGACCACTAGCGTTCGAGCGATGACTCATAGGCAGTCGACTGTTAGGTTGTGGTAGCTAGGGTTAGCATAGGCCACAACATCCCGGATTTAATATATTTAATCGTATGGCTATGATTGATTCTAGCACCTATAAATTCAGGCCTAGGCCTTTCTTTTCTTCTCATATTTTTATGGAAAAAACAGTGAAGCTCTACCATTTCTCTTATCCACCACTTTTCTAAAATTATAAAATATTTATATATGCATATACAAACTGGAGAAGAACAAAAATTAAAAAGAAAAGAAAGAGAATCAACATACAGTACGTGTATTCGAAGTAAATCTATACTCATTTTTGTATTATTATTCCTTCCTACCCAAATCTCTTCTTTGGTCTGAAATCCTAACGTACGTATATTCCCTTTTTATACATATTATATGAAATTAAAAGAAAATGGGGTTGAATGAAAGGTTCTACTTCAAATCTAGAGATTTGGAGCACTTTTTAAAGGTGAGTGAGAAACTTTATAGACTGTTATAATATCAAAATTATCCCACTGGTGTTTTGATTATTATGCCTATCTGGAGAATTGTATATGAATTATAGGCAACAAAATGAAAAAAAAAATCTGAACATAGTAAATATCGCCTACATATTCTTATTTATGAATTGATTTAGAATTGCTTACAACCTGATCCGAAAAGCAGTCCAAAAAGTATGAATTTAGAATGTCGATTTGAATGAAATTTATTCCAGATCTGAAAATAGGTTGTATAATAATGTTCAGAATTTGGATTATTACCTTAATCTTGTTGGAATGTAAACTTTTTATGTTTAGATTGTTGAAATTTAAATCCGTTTAATATTTGTAAATTAATTTGATTTCTTTCTCTTTTAGAAAAATACAATGTTTGATCTAACAAAAAATAAATGCAAATAAAAAGAGAAAGAGTTGTGTAAAGTATGAATTCATTATGCTTTACACCATCTGGTTCAATAATAAAAAGAATTGATTATCCCTTGTAATTTCAAACGACGTAATCTTTTATATTTTAAAGTTTAATCTATTGTTTTGGACTAATTTTTGGAAGTCATAGTAGATAGTAGATATGGTTCCAACAATTCAACATGAAAAAGAATATTCTAGTGAAGATGTATAACTAGAATATATTTGGCAAAAGTAAATATTTGTACGTAATTTACTGCGCTTGTAATAATTAAAATAAAATTTAACTAATAACGACGCTTACATGTAATATTTGCGTTTAGGATAACTAATTAATGGAAAAGGAATTTAAAAGGTTGTAACTCAAATAAATGGGAAATAAATGGAAATAAATATGGAAGTTGCAATAATTTGATAGGGTAAATGGCTTAATGGAACTAATAAATAAAGAAGTTGAATTAATAACTATGGAAATAGTTAACTAAATGGATATTGGTAAACATATAAATTTTTTAGGGAATGTCCTTAGGATGCCCTTTATTTATCTTGGACAAGTTGACATTTATGGATATGTGATTAAAAAGGGAATTGGTTAGTAATGGAATATTTATGGTAGACATACGGCCTTAAATAACAAAAGGGGATTAGTAAGCTAAGTCTAATGTTCAACTTGGAATAATAAATTAATAAATTTAAGAATAATAAATCAGGATAGCATGGCTTATAAATAAAATAATAATAAGCTTAGGTTAATTAATTGGACTTAATGGGTTGGAAATGTGAGGTATGGTCGGTTGATGGTGTAGCCTTCTCTCTCATGCTCGGTATTGACACGGCGATTGATGTCCTAGGAATTCTATAAATTCCGAGGTAGTAGCCACTATCAATATTTATATCCTAATATTAATTCTTTTGCTATGAATTTAGTTTGATCGATCTCTGATATGCTTATATTTATTACATGTACCAAATTCAACTATTTGTGCTTTGGTGGACTGGAGTTTCGATTTTTTCGAAATTTAGGCCTATTGAAGTACGGGTTGTTACAGTGATTCACTATATATATACACACATATTTAATATTTTGACTTCAAATTCCTTCACTGTTTTGAGCCTCGTGATGAGTGCTTCGTATTCCGCTTTGTTGTTTGTTATGGGGACTTCAAGTTTCAAGGCATAACAGATCAATTGTTACTCGAGGGTTACTAAGATTACTCCTACCCTCGAGGAATGCTCATTGGATGCTCCATCCATAGATAACTTCCTTTAAGCACTTCACTCCATGCCTTCTTCTCTTTCTTCATACCGAGTGGTAAATTTGGCAATGAAGTCAGTCAGTGCATATCCTTGGATTTCCCTCTTGAGATAATAAGATATATCGTGCTGCTTAATTCCATATTCCACTTTAACAGCGACCCCGAAGTTTTGGATCGGTGCAGCACCTATCTCAAAGGTTGATCAGTCGATACTTTGATTGGATGAGCTTGAAAGTAACAGCATAGCTTCCTCATGCGATCAATAAGCAATAAGCTAGCTTTTCTAATTTCATATGGTTCCCCTCTGTGCCAATGAACTGCTTGCTAGTGAAATACGCCGACCTTTGGATTCTGCTTCTTTATGTACTAGGGCAACACTTAGTGCATGAATAGATACTCCCAAGTAAAAAAAGTAAGTCATCTCTCTTCAAAGGCTTCGATATAATGGGTGGTCTCGCTAAATGATCAATCAAGGCCTAGAAAGCGTCCTTACACTCATGTGTCCAAATGAATTTTCCTCTTTCCTTTTTAAGAGCATGAAAGAACGGCATGCACTTGTCGGTAGCTTTCGAGATAAATTGACCCAGTGCTAGTAATTTTCCATTCAAGAATTTCATCTCCCATCTCTTCTTTGAGGCTTCAACATCTCTTAGTGCCTTAATCTGCTCTAGATTGGCTTCTTTGCCTCTTGAGTTCACTATGTAATTCAAAGTTTTACTCGAATGCTGAATGAACGTTTTAGTGGATTGAGTTTTCATTCCATATCTTCAGAGTACACTAAAAATCTTCAAGAGGCATCTTATGTGGTTCATCGAATGGTGTGACTTCACTAGTACGTCATCTATATTGATCTCTATTTTACATCTAATCTGATTCTTGAACATCAAATTTACCAATCTCAAGTAGTTGCTCCTGTGTTCTTCAAACTGAACAGCATAACATTGTAGCAATATAGTCTCAGGTCGGTATTGCAGCTAATGTAATCTTGATCTGGGATGTGCATTAGTATCTAATTATAGCTACAATAAGCATCCCTGAATGACAACCGTTCATGTCCAGTTATTGCATCCACTAGTTGGACAATCTTCGACAGTGAGAAGCTGTATTTTTGGCCAAACTTTATTTGGATCTAAATAGTCGATACATGTCCACCATTTTCTATTAGGATTTTTGACCGGCACTGTATTGGATATCCATTCGGGGTATAGAGCATCGCGGATGAATTATTGGCTTTTAGCTTATCCCTTTCTTCTTTTAATGCAACGGATCTCTTCAGATCTAGGCTGCACCACTTCTGCTTCATAGTAGAGCATTTGGAGTTCATAACCAATGCATAATATGCTATCTCTAGCAATATTCTGCACATATCGGAATGCGTTTAGGAAAACACATTTAGATTTTCCCAAAGGAACCCTGCTCAAATTGGTTCATCCTGATCGATTGGGATATTGATCATCGACTCCATAGGTGTCGCTTCACATCCTTTATTCATTTTCTCATATCCATATATTTATGGAATTTACTATGCTAACCGAGCCTGGGCTTAGGTAGTGGTTGCTATGAATTAATTGACTTGATGTAGAGAGTCTTCCCTATGTCCTTTCCCTTTTCATGTCGCTTCACATCTCTCGTCTCAATGACGTAGCACTCACGCCTTACACACTAGTCTCTTTGGATGAATGCTACCCTGTTCTTCATAGGAAATTTCGTTGCTGAACACCATGGGACTGGTGCCACCTGAACGCTAGAAAAGGAACCGTCGGCCCAAGAAGGAATTATACGTGGAAAATGCATCCATCATAACGAAGGTCATAACATGCACTTTCTTTTGGTTACCTTCACCTAGCTCCACTGGCAAATCAACACACCTCACAGGCTTCGCAACATCTTCGATAAATCCTTAAATTTGGTATTTATATGGCTTCAGGTCATGTCCATCCATTATCATCTGATCATGTGTTTGCTTGACAAAATATTCACTAAGTTCCCACAGTCAATGGGAACTTGCTTCACGGTCATCGTCCAATCATGACTATTATCACCAGAAGGTCACCCATCAGTGCTTCTACCCCATCATCATCACAATTCCTAAACATAATATATTCAGTTATCATCCTTAGCTGCTTCATCAAAGCTCTTTCTTTGACGCAAAGCAGGTTTCTCGTACAACATGTTTCAGAAAACTCCCATATAGTGCTTTTTCAAATCTCTCAAAATGGAATCTGTTCCAAATCCATCTCATTCTAGCCCCTCTTAGCCGAATGAGATGCACCAGTGATCGTGTTAATAACAAGTCCTCTTCCAAGCTGCTTAGGTTCATCCACAGTAGGCCCAGCCTAGCCCCGTTGAAGCATTTGCCTTTGAGGTTGAACATTTCCTTACCCACCATCTTTCGAAGCTTTCACATACTACTGAAGTTTTTTTCTCCACATCAAGTTTTTGATTACATCCCACAAATGTTTACATTCATTAGTATTATGACCATGCATTTCATGGAAGCAACCGTACTTCCCAGACATTTTCTCTTTCTCTATCGACTCCCTCCCAGCTTCTTATAGTTTTTAGTACCTTTCATTGCAAGGTGGATATTCTTGACCGTAACATTTAATGAGGTGTGATCTTTATGTTTTAGGAACCTCAGACGCTTCTTGATGCTTTACTTTCTACGTCCATTACCTTGATTACCTCTCTTCTGGTTATTGTTTTTTTTACCAACATTAGTTGCTACATTTCCGGAACACTCACCAGTCTATTTCACACAACATTACTTTGAACCACCATAGTTGACTATCTTCCAACAACCTTTCCAACAGCCATATCTGCCTCTTTCAAGCATAGATAATGGGTCGCTTTTCTATAGAATTCTTCCATAGTCGGTGGAGGCCTCATCTTCGGCCATCTACCAAAGTCTGTTTCTAAATGAATCCCTTTGATCAAAGCCATCAAAACAATGTCCTCTTTGGCATTGCTTACTTCAATCACTTCCATATTAAACCTACTTTAGAAATCCTTCGTAGATTCCCCAGAATTCTGAAAAAGATTATGAAAAGACATCATGTCTTTTGGATGGGGTAGCGTGCAATTTGAACTGCTTTTCAAATCTTCTATTCAGCTGGTCAAACGAGGATAAGAACCTCGATGGAAGCTGAGTGAAACACGTCGTCGGTACACCTTCCAAAAGTATTTCAAAACATCTACATCTAAAGCATTAGCAGCCCTAGCTGTATCATATGCCATTCATACTTCAATAGATGCTATCTCGGGTTAGTCATTCCATTGTCAAACGACATCATTGGCATAGTGAACCTTCAAGGTACTCCTCTCACAATATTTCCTTAGTGAATGAGTTCCTATTAGGAGAAGAACCCTAGTCATCATTACTCATGTGCTAGTTCTCATTCATCAGTTTCCTCACCATGTCAGTTGGAAACTATGTTCAATCGGATTGGTTGAACAGCCATCATTAAAGCCTACTCTGGCTCGATAAACACTCTCGATTAGTTCCATGATATTGGGTTCTTCTGTTTTTGGAAGAACCATTCGTTCAGCTGATCGGATTTGACGATCTCTACATGACGAGTCAATAGCAGCCATTTGTACTCCATCATTCTGGCCACCAACAATAGGGCCATCACTATCACCAACATCATCTTGCAAGCCAACTAAAGCTTCATATTTCTTAACTCGGTTGTGGGGATTGATACTGATCTGTAAATGAGATCGGTACCAAATTGTGCCCTATCGACCTAGCATATTCCAACATTCGAAGTTTTAATCTCTTTCCTCTTCATATTTTGCTTTCCCTCTCTATGGTTTCTGCCTAATGAAGAGGAGCTATCTTCTTCTAAATTAGACGGGGACAACTATTTTCTGGTAATTCCATGTCCTTAGGTTAGCTGGGTCATCAAATCCAAATTTTCTTTCATATACTTCATCATAGCATCCTGGCTCTCAAGCATCTTGTCATTCATCTCTTAACCTTGGTGATTATATCTGATGCAATCTAGATTTCAACAATTCCTGGCTAATTAGTTCCTTTCCATTCCAAGAGCTAGCATTCTTCGCATCATTAGTTGGCTTGGAGGTAATGGACTTCTCTTTGGTGTTCCTTGATGCCACTTTTGGTATATCATATGATAGATTTTGGTAAAATCTAAGTAATCATAGACCTTCTAAGCATAACATGATGATTTACTTCGTGTATTAAAAATCCAAAGGTTGAAAATAAACGGCGAGACTTTGGAGTCTCTCGGTGAAAAACTAAAATATTTGGCCCAAAATTTAGGCAACACCCGAATAGATTAAAGTAGAGGATAAAATAATGAAATTAAATGGAAAACAATTAAAAAAACAACATATAAAAATTTATAGTGGTTCAACTAAACTCTGTCCTAGGTTTACTTAAACTTTGTCAGTGTTTTGCTAAGATTTTACAACTTGATGGTTACAACTCGGCAGGAATCCTGTATGGTGACTAAGTAAAATCAAAATATTCAAAAAATATATAATTGATCTCGAAATAGTGCTGCTTTCCTCCTATTTATAGACATAGATCAACGAGTTAGGCTTTGACATTACCTACCCACGTTATCCATGCTCAGGAGGATGTTTAGGAAGGATTTCGTGGCAATATGCACAAGTCGTGTATTAACTCGGTGCCGAGTTAGGCTTCACAACTTGGTACTGATCTATAACTTGAAAAAATATTGGCCTTTTGACTTCGATCTCCAGTTTGTTTTGATGGAACGCATGTGACTAACTCCCTCTTATTCAATATATTTTATTATCTTGAGCTCATTCTTAGACCATGTTTAAACTACTTGGTAGGTTTGGCTTCAGGGATTAGTACCGAGTTAAGTGAGACAACTCAACACTTATCTGGAACCTCACAAATCCTTATCCACCTTTTTTGTACCACTTGATTCCTTTGGAAGATGGTGAATTTCCCATAGGTTGCTAATGAGATTCCTTATCATTCTCCAAGCTTTGATTGAATTTTGACTTCCTGAATTATGTTCTAGATATCTGTCTTATTATTAGATCATCCAATGGTTCTAACTTGTCAAGATATGCCTGGTTCAAATGCAGGATAAAATTAATCATAGTGTATTTTGTATGAATGAATTGTAATATTTATATTAGAAATGTATTATAATCAAAATAAATGGATTTATATCTTTGGAGCATATTATATGATATTAGTAAGTATGAATAAATATAGCAGTGAATCCATAGTGAATTCTACATCGTCATTGACAGTACGAATGAAATAGTAAAAAAAAAGGTTGAAGACAGTACGAATGAAATAGTAAAAAAATGGTTGAAATGATGAAGTATGGAGAGCTGTTACGCATGCTATAGGTAAGGAATCAACTGATAATAGTTCCATTTGACTAGTGAAAAGGCCAAAAAAAGGCAGAGAAGGAGCGCAAAATGAGTCGATTGGAAACAAAATTCTAGTCGATTGAAAAAGCAAACTCGCGCCTACTATAGGAATCTAGTCTATTATAAAAGTTTCAGTCAAAATGGCGACCTTTTCCCATCAATTGGAAACTTGCATCAAGCCTGGTTGATCCTACACATAGTGCAGGCTTAGTAGGAATATTATGGGGACATATTTTGTGCTATGTTGATACTTTGGGAGTTCATGCAGCTTCATGTTGTATAACATGATATTCAACATAGGGGTGAGATTTTATCAGAATTTTTTGCCCTTATTGTTACTGTTAGCACAATAGTTGCATATTTTAACTTCCTGACTATTGAGAGGCAGAGGTGTAACGACCCGATATTTTCAACCATTCGCATCCGCACATGTCGGACTTGAATTGTTCAAAATACCGCGTTGTAAATAAAATTTGACAAATCTCAAAATATACAGTAATAATTAATCACAGAATCACAGACACAAAATCAGAATACTCACAGCGGAATTTAAAAATACTTAGTGGTTCATGAAGCCACTATAAATAGTCTCAACAAATACAAATTACAAAGTATTTCATCCCAAATATAGTAAATCATCAAATAGAAAATCCAAAAATCTCAAAGTCTTGATTTCATAAATAAGATAACGGACAGAAAGAAGCCAGCAGCTTGAAAGGATCTACAGAAGTCCTAGCTCCGGGATGATGACTGAACTGCAACTCAGGCTGACCCGAGCATAAAATAAAACATAAACACTCGAGTCAGGACATACATACTTATATAGTGTAAGCTAATTCAAGTGTACTGTAATATAAAGCAAGTAACTTAAAGGATGCTTGGGACCGCCCATCCTCTAAGGATCCGTTAAACTATTTACTATGTAGTAATACTTCGCTATTATAATAGTGTCTATTAGTAAAATAAACTTACTTTTAAATAGCGTTAAGGCTTTACATTTTCCACCTTAACACATAATATATTCTCATAGTCTATACAGTACCGTAATCTCCCCCGGAATGGGCGTCGTCAAAGGGCACTCCATGGGTATGGTACAAAACCAAAATCGTATAAGGCGCGCTAGGGTAGGTGACACGGCACAACTAGGCAATGCCAGGGTAGATATACCAATTACGCTTCCGGACAAATGGAAACGCGCAGCGCGCAGCTACCGCCCACCTCGAACAACACTCCCAAATCAAAGGTGCGCACCAAAACAATCACAAAAGTAATAGAATGGCATACGAAGAAGTGCGTCCGATCAGAGGTGCTACCTCATTAATCCGTCGATCGCTCCTGTTTTAGCCACCTTATGCCAACTCACGGGAGTCGGGTCCACGTATATACCTCAAAGGAAACGTCACCACCATCCTACTTCATTCTGGAATCTCCACCGCGTACACGGTTGTTAAAGTGGTTTTCGGTATCGACAGAGAGTATGCCAGATATCCGATCCCGGTCTCTTTAACAACCAAACATTATTATAACCCGTGGTTACAACTTTTAGAAATGGTATTTATACTTTAAAAATCAAAATAAGTTTCAAATACATTTCAATACCATAATATCATTTCAACCATCATTTATTTAAACATCAGTCATTTTATTTAATATAAAATACCATTTAAATCTATTCAATTTATTTAGGAATTAATTTGCCTTTCAACTCACATTTAAAAGTTAAATTCTTCCATTTAAAACCATTTAAAGTCAATTCCTTTTTTTTATTAATTACATATTAAATTTCAAAATTTAAGCCTTTTTCCCTAAAGATTATTTCCATTTATTTTAAACAATCCGAAAATTCAGTTTCCGTAGCATTTCTGAAATGCCACCTAAAGTCTGTAAGTCAAAACAATTCATTTATAAAAGACAGCATTTAAGTGTTGTAATAAATTATTAACTTAACAATCAAATTTTAAATTCCCAAATATAACTTATTATCAATTATTTCCTTAACTAAAACTCACTTTTAACAAAATTTCAGAATTTTCCAAAATAAGTTATATTCCAAAAATTTTACTTAAACATTTATTTATTTTTAACATTTTGACTTAATCATTATAAATTTTATAAAAATCCTTTACATTTGAACCAGAATATTATAAATTCCCATTTAAAATACTTTTAAACATTTCAGAAAAATATTATATAAACCACGGGTCTGTATATAGTTTTCTAGCCTAGGTCTGATACGGATTTATATCATTTCAATCCGCAATTTACAAAATCCCGGGTTCTATCATTTCAAACCCGCAATCCCAAGTTAACAAATAAATGATTAAACAATTAAATAAATGAACAAATGATTATCGTTCAGGCCTATCATTTCAGCCTATAACGATCTCAAATTTAAAGGGAACTTACAATGATGATTTAATCAGTAAATAAGCATTACATAGTATAACTGCAATAATATTACAATAGATAAACAACTGATGAGGAGTCAATTTAAAATGGGGTTTAACATCATACGTTATATCACAGGCAGATAAAATTTAATAAATAATTTACAAATACACTTGTGATAAATCACGGATATATAGGTATGTTTGTCTGGTGAGAAATACTCACCTTAAAGCTGCAGAAATTTTGATTCAAAAAGAAAATCCCCCGAAAAAGAATCGCACAGCGGGTAACGATCAAATTTTCCCCAGATGTCACGCCTAGATTCAAGATCCAAATACCGAATACGTGACTTTAAAAATTACGGTCAAAGCAAAAATTTTGAGACAATTGGAACGAATAGAGTAAAAGAAATTTTGGTTCAGCTTTTGCTCGACTGCCTCACCCCACCTCCTGACCCCAACTTCATAGGCTTGGCAATACTATTTATTATTATTATACATTTTATTATTATTATTATTATTATTTTTTCCAACGGCATGTCCTAACTTATCTAGTTTTGAAAATATGTATTTGTGCAAAAATTGCGTCTCTGCCTAAACTATTCTTCAATGCAAACTCTCTCTGTTTCTAAATTACAACCCGTCTCTGCCACTTCAATTTCAAAACATGCACACATGCACTAACGCCCAGGCTTATTTCATATCCTATTTTCTTTCTCTACCATATATATCAATTTCCTTTTCAACTACCTCTACGCAACACGTGAACTAGATTTGCAAAATAATAAAACACTTTGGGGGAAAATATGCAGGCAAGCACTTATGCATGGCACGGTCCTGAGTTGTTTCACACGCACTACTATATCACAAAGTATTCCAGATGGCTCCAAATATATCCCCAATTGCTAACACACATCAATATGGCTCACATTAAAGGTCACGTGGCCCAAACTATAGGTAACCATGCAACATTTCTCAACAGAATGCAAAAAAAAAAAAATCTTGGTTTCCTTTAATTGGTCTATTAATGTAGTTTCGACTGTTACAAGAGGTATCCATATTTGTGTGATTTACGTCATTAGGGCGGATATACAAATAAGGGAAGTCGAATTGTCTATCGATCCTTGTATGCTATCTATCATTATGCAGCATAGAATACACTTACTATCGAGATTGTATACTAGATGCATCGACCGGTAGCTTACCAAGGTAATTGCCTTTGAAGGTTTACCATTGAGATTATTTACTCAATGTATAGTTAGACTATAACACCCCACCTTTATTCCCATATTACACAAGAGTATTATAGAGTAATACTGTCAAGTGACATGGAAAATGAGGCAATGTGGGTGAAACACACATGAATATTCCTTAAACTAACACTAAATACGTCTCACAATATAAAAATCACTCACCTCGGTGTAAAAAGCCTTGGTACAAAGCAATAAACACGTGTGGTGCCCAAGGATAGAACAATACATAATATAAAATAATCATAGAGTCATTTACACAACGATAAATGTAATACATCACATAAATATTAGTGGGATACAAAAATAAGTCAACCCCCATTAAATCTCAAATATATTTACATACAAGATAGATCCAATACATATAAACCAATAATACATACATGAGCCCAAATGATGGTATACAACACAGCTTATAATACAATCTCCAACTAAGCCTAATAGCCAATCTGGTCACATCGCCCCTAAACCTTAAATGTCTTGGACTGACCTGAGTATTAGTAAATAATAAACAGGTCAGACTATGTCTAGATTGATGGTGAGAATATAAACGGTATCTCAAAGAATAATATACACAACATAATAAGAAATTGATCCAAAGGAATAATAAAATATCCATGATACATTAAGCAATATCCATAACACATCAAACATCAAAACACTATCATGCACATCATACAACATACATCAAACATCCATTACATATATCACACACGGCAAAGCTCACATATCATACATCACACACATCTACACATCACGCATTACAAACAACATACATCCCACAAATCGCACACCTCACACATCACACACAGCACATCGCAAACATTAATTCATTCATATTCGTTTAGCAGTATTAGATTTATTCATTTTATTCTTCATTTTTATTTTCATTGCTGCTACTGCTATTATATGTTTGTTGTTATTGCTACTGCCAAAATCCTAGTCTACACCTGAGCTTTGTGGCTTCTTAGATGCAAAGGGAGACCCTACTTGTAAATATTTTGCGAGCGTCCTCACCATTCTTTAGTTGCACAATCAATGCACGTTGCTTCCTCGCTTCGTTGCCTCTTGCTCCTATCGTCAAACCACCTCGCCTCATTCTGAATTCGTTCCGTTGGCCCCTGCAGTAGAGTATGACCACGCAAGGGGCTATGTCGTCGCAAGCGTTGGGGAGCTACCCCATTATCGGTCAAGCTAGGAAGAGGCCTGTGTAGTTAAAGCCTCGCTAAAGCCCCGCAAAATCCTAAAAAAAGCGCGTATCTCTCTTCAACCGCTACACTATTTCAATTTATCAATATTAAATAGTAAATCCGCTTTTAGCCTTATTATTTTTCCGCTACACCCGCTAAATCAGGGCTTTTAAGCATCCGCTTTATCAATATTAATATACAAAGGTTGAGTTAACGAGTTCTCTATTAATCCAAATCTACAAAGTTAGGTTAAGGATCTAATTTTAAGACATAAGTGTTCAATATAAGTTAGAAATCTATTGTGATCATCAAATCTAGTCTGCATAAATCATGATATTCTCCGGTTTTATTATATAAGATTAAATAATATTTTTATTTCCTACACAAATGAAGTGAGAATGAAAATAAATTAACTTTAAATATTTGGTTTTATATCTATTGATGCTTTTTGCACCTCCGCTATTTTTCACTATATCCCCGCTTTATCCCGGCTATAACTTTTTGCACCTCCATTGCTATAGAATCGCTAAGCGCTTTAACTACATAGAATGAGGCTAGCAAAAACTTTTTGCTATCATATCTACATAAGGGACTTCGTGCTCATCGATCTCCTCAAAAGTGGAGATAACCATATTCTTTCTTTATAACACAATAAGAAGTAATATAATTTACCTCACACGTCAAGTCAGGAATTCATATATTATCGATTAACGCTTGTGTATAATATACAATAATTCACCAATATCCGAGTATAAATACTCAGTATTTAATGAATTACTCGACATTATACTAGTGTTGAGTAAATAAATATATGCCACACGGATTTCGCGTATCGTCCGGTGAAATACAACATATACACAACACCCTTAATTAATTAGTATTAAATAAATTTCCACTTCGCTTATTAATTCACTCTCGCTTAAACCGTTCTTTAATTCATTATTCTTTAGTTGTATTATTTTACAATTCAACACAATGGGAATTTTACTTCACCTCATTAGCAGCAAACAAATCAACAAACGTTCATACATACATTAAAATATTATTTAATTAGTAAATAACGAGATGAAGAATTTTATTCAAATATAATCACTCATTTTCCTTTATTTTATAAAAATACTTTATTTAGATTTAATCATAAAACATCTATTTTATTTATTTCCTTTTCTTTTAAAATAACAAATGTTGACTCTCTCATCTAATTTCAAAATCCATATTTCAAAAAGAACTAATCTCATTTCAGAGAAACATTTATTCAAACTCATCGGTAAATTTTTAAAAACTCAAAATACATCCACTTCAAATTATTTTTTACTTTAATAATAGGGAAATACTACAAAGAAATTTATACTAAATACCTTTAACATCTCAAATCTGAAAAATATTCTCAATCCAAAAATACTTGCGACACTAAATCCACAACTACAAAATTATTATTTAAAATCCTCATCTATTTCAAACACTTCTTTTGAAACTATTAATGCATCAAACTAAAATTCTATTTCAAAAATAATATATTCTTCCAAATTTATATACACACACACACACACACATACATATATATATATATATATTAAATCCCGATAGTAGAAAATTCTCAAATGAAATAATTTGCATTCACTTTGCGATCGCTTCAAAATAACATTTCATATACTTCTCATCTATTAAATTTAAATAAGTCATCGCTTTCAAATCTATATTTTCCAAACATCACTTCATATTCCTTTATTCCTACAAACAACTGTAAATATATATAATTTCTGAACTTCGCTACTTCATTTATTTATTAACATTTTAAAACTCGTCGTTTACCAAACAATTTTAATTAACAAAATCTTCAAAATTGTACAACTTTTATATTTTTCAAAATCATCCCTCTTTTAAATTATTTCCACATCTTTTATTAAATAAGAAATCATCTAGAATCCGCTATTATCTTCAAAATAATTTATTTATTTTAAATCTACATCTTTTAATTTATTTATTTATATTTTTTTAAACAATTTCTAATATTGTGTTTAGCTAACATGAGTATCAAAATCAACCAATATACACACAACAAAATTTCAACTAAAGCACACAAACTAATTCAATCATCATCATCCAATAATCGCCACAACTATCGTTCACAACACAATTCCTATCAATTCAAACAACATCAAACAATGATCATCAACAAACATCTAATTTCATCCAATAGTCAATAATCCATTTGACCAAGCAATTCAAGTAGATATATGGGGACTACGCATCAGTTAAAATGAAATAGACATGATTGTGAGTGAGATAACTTACAGAAATGATGCTTGAATTTTCAAAATAGCGACTACTCAGCCTTCGCCGCTACGCCTCAAACCATCCGCTTTGCCTCCAAGCTCTACCTCAACATTGCAAATTCACCACCACCACTTACCCTAGGTCACGGTCTTTAACATTGAACTCTCCTAAACAAATCATCCTCACCAAATCGCTAGCATCACCACGTCAAAAACCCCATAAATTGCACGAACATCTTCAGAATCACCTGTAGCATTGCATGCGATCCTCTAGATCAACTTCGGCTTCCTCATCGCAGACAAGTCGTCGCCTTCTAAAACCTACTACTGCTCTAGGTCGCAACACGTCAACTGCCTTCCCACTCACATTCACCTTAAGTTGTCGCTCGCATTCATTTTTTTAATTTCCCATTAGATTAAGGGACCAGGGATTTTCTGGAAAGAGGGCAGAAAATGTGGGGTTCGGGTATTTAGGCTTTGAGTTGAGAACGAAGGAGAGTTTTCCAGAAGCACCGAGAGCAAATAATAGGCATTGGGTTTGGTTATTTGCTTTTGACCCGATTTTCATTTCAATTTTAAACAATTTTCTTCTCATTTAATTTTAATTTTAGTCATTTAAATAAATTTTATAATACAATATAAATTGATTCACATCTCACTCTTATAAATAAAATTATTTTTCTACTATTTCAGTTATTTATATCTTAAAATATTTTATATTAATTTAAACATTTTTTTTAAATTTATTAAATCAAAATCTTTTATTAAATAGAATTTATTAACTAAAAATATATTTTCAATATATAAATCATCACAAATCGACTTCATACACTTTTATTTTAATAAAATTTATTTTGAGTTAAATCCCAAATCAAAAGTAACGGTCGAAAATGGCGTTTTCTTGCTCCCTGAAACCTGCGTCTGTAAATCGTGCTCCTAGCCCTTATACTTGTTTAACGAATTCTTCTTCTTTTCCACAATCTACCAAAGAACCGAATCTGCTCAACAGAAATACTTTCTTGCCATGATCGTATGCCGATGTAGTCAAATCTTCTTCATACACTCAAATCGACAAGCGCAATAAACCAAAGAAAATCTGGATCGAAGACAAGAGAGGAAAATCTCTTTGTTTCATATGTGGAGGCGAAAATCATCTTGCAAAACATTGTAGAGATCCAATTCATTGCTTCGTGTGTGGGAAATTTGGCCATAGAAAATTCGGCTGCCCTTCAAAATTGAACCCCGGCAAATTTACGTCTGGTTCCATGGTAAACCACGGGTTTCAATTTGTCTTGAAATTTTTGCTGCTAAATGAACTTTTGCTCGATAATCTTTGGCAGAAGAGACAGGAGTGCCTCAAATACCTGGAAGATTTGTTAATTCATTTCGATGCTATTAATTCACCAAACATTGGCAAGGGGTACCGTGCTCGGTTCGGTGATCCAGAGACTTATTTTGGAAAATCAAAGTCAAAGTATGCTCACGCTGAACCCAATCCCAATCCTTCTCTAGTGGACCACGGATTTCAGTTCATACTTAATTTTTTGATATTAAGAGGTCTACTGCTAGATAACCTATGGCGGTTGAAAGATGAGGGCATTGGTTATTTGGAGGAGATGTTCAGTCATTTCGACGCTGTTAATTCTCCTAACATTGGTAAAGGGCTTTGTGATAATTATGGTGTTCCTAATGGATGTTCTGGCATATTGGTTTCATATTTAGACTCGACAAAATGCAGAGAAAGGGATAGCTCTTTCAGTTGTCAGGATTGCTTCTTCTATGACTTGCCAGAATGCCCTAATGTTTTCGACCCAATGCTTCTGGACCATGTTGTCTCTGCATTATCCGAGAATTCGCT
The DNA here is from genome assembly GCA_030765085.1 of Allium cepa. Lineage (NCBI taxonomy): Eukaryota > Viridiplantae > Streptophyta > Magnoliopsida > Asparagales > Amaryllidaceae > Allium > Allium cepa. The sequence goes on from CM060943.1 coordinate 779,478,906, forward strand.
CTCCTTAAAAGAAGTTGATTTGAGTGACTCTGGAAATTGCGATGGGTGGGGTGATATTGGATTTGTTCAGGTTATTAAGAAGAGAAACATAGATAAATCGAGTGAAAAAAATTCTTTCGCAATACCCACCGAAAATCCATTTGAATGTCTAGTATCCCCATTAATACCAGCTAAATTGGGTTGTCTTGCCTAGTTGACATTCCAACTGATACAAACCCATTGGCATCGAAAAAAGCTGCTGGAATTTCTTTGAATTGTAAGAGTATGCCTAATGCAGAGGACAAGCCTGGTGTAGTTGATGAAAAGGAAGGTTATTCTCTGTTAGAATTAGATAATGAGATCTCATTGGACAAAGTGTGTGACTGTGACAAGATGTCGCATGCTAATCATATGGTGATGCTTGCTTCTGAAGAATTAGAGCAGGAGAGTTTTGTAAGAAAGACAAACGTAGAGGATCTGGCTATCTCTAACAATAATATCGATGTTTTATTAGATGGTGTCAGTGTGCACAGAGAAACAGATTTGAACAGTGCAATTTTTACGCATGTATCGGTTTCATCATCTTCTTTCTCTTCTAGTAAGGTCAGTGCTGGATCTAATGCTAATGTGAATTTCAAAGAAATTCTTATTGGTGATAGGCCATTCGAACTACAAAATTGTGTTGTTGGTGCTTTTTGTAATGAGATTTGTGTTTCTGGTTTGAGAGATAGTAGTGGGCTTGGCTTCGGTTCCAATGATAATAATGCAGATGCAATTGAACATGCGAGGGAAAAATTGGTTTCTGGAGCAACTATGGATTCAGAGATTTCATTATATGAATCCAATGGTGGGAGAGTTAAACAATATGGTTCATATTCACCTTTGTCTAAGAAAGGCAGGAGAAAGATGAAGGGTGCTAGTGGATCTGTTAGACGTAGCGCCAGCATCAGAGGTAATCACTCTCAGGCCACGGGTGAGTTGCCTGGTTCGAGTGCCAAGAGTGGCACTTCAAACTCAGGCTCAGGTATGTGTCTCGATATGGGTAGTATGTGTTCTTCGTACGCTTTAGGTAACCTATCTGCTTCTGAATTTAGTAAGTTAGCTTCTGATACTTGTTTCATTTTTTCTGATGTCGAGATAGATCGTGAGTTTATTAGATGTAGGGAGTTGGACAGGGCTAGATCTGTTGGTTCATGAGGATTATTAGTTGGAACATTAGAGGTTTACACGATTTAAATAAATGTGACAAAGTTCAAACTTTTTTTAAAGACTATTCTATTGACATTGCACTTCTTCAGGAAACTAAAATTGATTTCCCTGATTTTAGATTCTTTAGAAGATTAGGAGGTTATCACTTGGGAAAATGAGCTTTTTTACCATCTGTTGGCGCTTCTGGGGGCCTAATGGTTGGTTGGCGTGATAATTATTTTAAACTTCTTCAATGTATTTCAAAACAACATTCTTTACACATTATTTTTATTAATCGTGTTGATAATTATTTTTTAAATATTTCTAAAGTATACGGTCCTAATTCATAAATTAATCGCTAAATTTTATGAAATGAATGCCTAGAATGTAGATCTTTAGCTCCGGGCTCTTGGATCCTGGGGGAATTTTAATGTTACACATTTTTTGGGAGAGTGTTCTCCTTATGAAGGAGATTTCTCCACCATGGAGGAATTTGATCATTTTATTATTAACTCTATTTTGATTGAAATCCCTCTTTCTAACAGAGATTTTACTTGGAGTAATACTAGGGAATTCCCTTCCATGGCTCTTCTAGACAGGTTCTTTGTTGGTGATGAGATTGACGATAAATTTCCCATTTGCAGAGTTTCTGGTTTGCCTTACACATACTCCGATCACTATCGAATTATTCTTACTTATGAAAAGCATAGTGTAATTAATAGACTTTTTAAATTTCAAAAAATGTGGCTTTTAGAATCTTACTTTTTAAATTTGATTCAAAATAAGTGGATCTCTCTGAGTTTCTATAATATTAGACATAAAGATAACTCTGCTAAAAATTTTGTTTTAAAACTAAGAAACCTTAGAATTTTTCTTAAAATTGGAATATAAATGTTTTCGGTAATACAAAAAACGATAAAGATAATATTCTTAATGAGATGCTCAAAATAAATAAGATTGAAGAAACTAGACAACTAAATTTAGGAGAACATAACGTTCTCGCTAATCTTAAAGAAGAGCTTAATTCTATCCTAGAAAAAGAGGAGGTTATGTGGAAGCAGAGGTCTAGAATCTAGTGGATTAATGAAGGTGATTATAATACAAAAAAAATTCATAACATGGCTAATGGTAGAGAACGAATTAATACAATTAATTCTATTTCTATTAATAATGAAATTTTAGTTGATCAGAGAGATCTTAATAAGGCTTTTACAGATTATTATAGAGATATATTTGGTGCTAAAAATAAATTTAGAATAAATGTTAACTGGAATGATATTTTCCCACCTGAATCCAATGTTGATCTTTCGGAACTAGATAAACCTTTTACCGCAGAGGAAATTTGGAAAGCTATTAACGACATGCCTAGTGATAAATCTCCGGGTCCGGATGGGTTAACTTTTTGGGATGTCTTGAAATTAGACCTAATTAATATATTTACTGATTTTTATAATGGAAGCTTGCAATTAGGAAGATTCAATTTTGCAAATGTTATTTTATTACACAAAAAAGTAGACGCAAATAATTTAAAAGATTTTAGACCTATTTCTTTGATTAATTGTTCTGTTAATTTGTTTTTCAAAAGTATTAGCTAATAGACTGAGTATGAGAATGAATGATCTAATTGACTGTTCACAATCTGCTTTCATTAACGGAAGAAATATCACTGATGGGGTAGCTGTTGTTCAAGAATATATTAATCACTGCTGTAAAAGCAATGTTACCTGTGCTATCCTAAAACTAGATTTCGCCAAAGCTTTCGATTCCGTCGATTGGGATTTTTTAATTGATATTTTTCATGCTAGAGGTTTTAGTCATAGATGGATTAGTTGAATCATGAATTTGCTCAAACTGGAAACTCTAGTATAATGATTTATGGTATTTTAGATAATAAAATTCAATCTAAGAGAGGTTTAAGGCAAGGGGACCCTTTATCGCCTCTTCTGATTAATCTTGCCGTAGACGTTTTTGCTAAGATAGTTAAAAAAGCGGTTGATAATGAATCTTTGGGAAATAGGTAATGATATATCGCGTAATGGTATATCATTCCTTCAATTTTCTGATGATACCATGCTTTTTTCTTCTCATTTACTTAGACATATCATTTCTCTTAAGTTTATCGTATATTGTTTCGAACTCCTATCAGATTTGAAAATAAACTTTGATAAAAGTTTTTTTTTATTCCTAAACGATCATGAAAAGTTGAAAGTTTAGTTGCAAATACTCTTAATTGCAAGAATATGAACTTTCCTTTTGATTATCTCGGCTTTGCGATTAGACCTTCTAAACTCAAACATGATGATTAGTTTTGTGACGCCCCACCTCTATGCTCCACCTTTATGCTCACAATAACAAAGGTTATTATGAGCATAGAGGTGGGGCGTCACAGGTTTATAATCATTGATAAAATCAAAAATAGAATATCCAATTGGAATGGGAGATTATTATCTAGAGCAGGTAGATTAGTTTAAATAAATTCTGTTCTAACTTCCCTTCCAATATACTGGATGTCCATGCATTTATTTCCTGATTGGGTAATAGATAAAATTGACAAAATTAGAAGAGATTTCTTATGGAGTGGGGAAAATACTAACAATAGCATAAAATGTTTAGTAATTAAGCTGGGAAACTGTTTGCAAAGCTGGAAAGGAAGGTGGCCTAGGAGTAATTAACTTGCATAATATGAACTTGTCTTTGCTAAGTAAATGGTTATGCAAGTTTAACTATCATGGTTGTATTAACTCATATCAAATCATTTTGTCCTGACAATCAAAATCTTTCTAACTTTTGAAAATCCATTTTGAAATGTCAGAATATTTTCAACCTAGGTCTTAGTACGATAATCCACTCTGGTAATTATACTACTTTTTGGCATGACTGTTGGATTTCTGTTTTACCTCTTAAGTTAGAATTGAAAGAGCTTTACGAAATCTGCAACTTTAAGTGTGCGTTAATTAGTGATGTTTTTTCTCCTGATAACGATCCCCCTTTGAACTTTACTTTTAACAGAATTCTAGTAGGCTCAACCCTTAGGCAGCTTTCCTTGCTTTATGCTAAATTAAGTTTTTATAATATTGATAACAATAACGACACTATTAGTTGGGAATGGGATAAGAGTAAGAAATATACTCCAAATTCTTTTTATAAATTTATTAACTTTTCAAGCACATCAAACATCTCTTTTAGCTTTAGTTGGAAAGCAAATGTTCCTCCTAAATCTAAAATTCATATGTGCTTAATACTCCATGGAAAACTTAATACTATAGAATTACTAAAGAGAAAAAACATTCATAATGACAACAAATGTTATTTTTGTAATATGCATTCTGAAGATATTAAACACATTTATTATGACTGCTTGTAGTCTTATTACATTCTAAACAATACTCTCAAAAATTTTAATTTTAATATTACAACTAAAATCAATGATTGTGAATTCTACCGGAGCAGTTTTAGATTTAGGTTCAAAAAGAATATTAGATCCTTACTAGATACTTTATTCGCTATTATTTGTTGGTATATTTGGTTTGAAAGAAATCAAAGAATTTTTAACAATAATATTAGTCTGGGTAATAAACTGATTTACACTATTTCTTCTATTTGTTTTAATTGGATTTCTAACCCCAAATATAATTAGCTAAAAAAAATTCTTTAAAGAGTTCCTTAATAAAGTTAGGTATAATATTAGTTCATTTAAACTCAATAATAATATTTTTAACACTAATAATAATAGTATTTATATTTATCCAAACTTATCCAACGATCCCATGTCTAGTTAGGGATGCGGATTAAGGATCTTAAGGTAGGAATAACACTAAAGGGGGGTGAATAGTGTTTTAAAGAATATATGAACTATATGACTAAATTAAAACTTTCAACACAAATCTAAACAGAATTCTAACGCAGAATGATCACAGAACATATAACAAATGCAAATAGTAAAGTAAAGCAAGTAAAAGGAAAGAACACACCGGATTTTATACTGGTTCGGAATCCTCCTACATCCAGTCCTGCACCAAGGCAATATCCTTGTACAGATTTTTATAAGCCAATATCCAAATTACAACCCTTAATTTCTAAGGCCTTGAGGAACCCTCCTATCTCCGAGTCAGGGGTAAACTCTTTTGATTTACGGGACACAAGATCACCCTAATACTTCTTAGTAACAATCCTTTTGAATGGATAGACTCTATGGACTTTTTGAATACAAATTAATCCTATAACTCTGAATAGCACTTTGATCTTTAGTAGAATGATGGAGAATCAAATAGAGAGAGTATCTAAATGATTTCCTATTGAGAATTTGGCAGAATAACCTTGCGCGACTAAATGAGCTTTATTTCTTACGACCTCACCGAGTTCATTCATTTTATTTTTATAAAACCATTTAGTTCCAATTATACTTTTACCCTCAGGATTAGGAACAAGTTCCCATACATCATTTCTGGTAAATTGATTCAATTCTTCTTGCATAGCAAGAATCCATGAATCATCAGACGATGCTTCCTTTGGATTTTTAGGTTCAATTGTTGATATAAAGGCTACATTACTCATACTACTTAACTGATTTCTAGTTCTTACTACAGATTCAATATTTCCTAAAACATTTTCTATAGGATGATCTTTTGATATTCTAAATCTCTTATTAGGTTGATTTATTTCACTAATAGTTTCATTAGATTGATTTAAATTTATAAAATCTTCTTCATCATCTATTTGTACAATATCTTTAAGATTTTCATCAAAAGATACATGCATAGTTTCTTCAATAGTATTGGTTTTAAATTAAAAACTCTAAATGCTTTGCTTCTATTAGAATAACCAATAAAGAATCCTTTATCGGCTTTTGGTTCAAATTTATCTAAATTATCTTTTGTATTAAGTATAAAACATTTACTCCCAAAGACTTTAAAATAAGCAACTATAGGTTTCTTATTATAAAGTAATTCATATGGAGTTTTATTTGTTAATGGTCTCATTAAAATTCTATTTAATATATAACAAGCTGTAGCAACTGCTTCAGCCTAAAAATGTTTAGGTAAATTACTATCAGAAAGCATTGTACGAGCACACTCTTGAATCGTTCTATTCTTACGTTCTACTACTCCGTTTTGTTGCGGAGTTCTTGGAAATGAAAAGTTGTGAGTAATTCCCTTTTGAGTACAGAAATTATCAAAATTTTCATTTTCAAATTCACCACCGTGATCACTTCAAATAGTTTTAATTTTGAAAGAATGTTGTTTTTGAATTCTTTTAGAAAAGTTTTTAAATATTTCAAAAGCATCACTTTTATGTTTTAAAAAGATTGTCCAAGTATATCTTGAATAATCATTTACTATAACTAAAACATATTTACTATGGTTAATTGATTGAACTTGAGATGGACCAAATAAATCTAAATGAAGTAATTCTAGAGGACTAGAGGTAGAAATAGCATCTTTTAATTTAAATGAACTTTTCTTAAGTTTTCCTAATTGACAAGCATCACAAATACTATCTACTTTAAAGTTTAACTTGGGTAGACCTCTAACTAAGTCAAGTTTTGATATCCTAGATAATAATTTGAAATTCAAATGGCCAAATCTTTTATGCCAAATCCAAGGGTCACTTGTATTAGCCAAAAGACATAGATTATCATTTGAAATTTTCATACTAAGGATATAAATATTTTTCTTCCTAATACCTTCAAAAATTGTATTGGACTTATCATCTTCAATGTGACATTTATCTTTTCCAAATTTAATTTTAAAACCTTTATCGCAAAGTTGACTTATACTAAGCAGATTATGTTTTAAGTTCCTAACTAATAAAACATCAGAAATAAGTAAAGTTTTAGAGTTACCGACATTGCCGACGCCAACCACATATCCTTTAGAGTTGTCACCAAAATTGACTAATCCACCATCTTGATAAGTAATGTCCTTGAGTATCTCGGGATTTCCAGTCATGTGCCTCGAACATCCACTATCAAGTATCCATTTATCTTTCTCAATTTGCAAAGTTTTTCCATTGGGTATTGATTCGTCAAAAGCCATATAACATGTCTGTCCCTGCATAACACACCAATTCGGTAGATAACTTGATTTTTCAAAATAACTATATGCAGACTTATGATACTTTGATGAAATGCATAGATTCAAAACAGCTTTAACACAATTTTCCAAAAATGCCATTTTTATATTTTTCAAGTTTCAGATTATGAAAACAATGAAAACCAATGCTCTGATACCAATTGTTAAGGATGCGGATTAAGGATCTCAAGGCAGAAATAACACTAGAGGGGGTGAATAGTGTTTTAAAGAATATATGAACTATATGACTAAATTAAAACTTTCAACACAAATCTAAACAGAATTCTAACACAGAATGATCACAGAACATATAACAAATTCAAATACTAAAGTAAAACAAGTAAAAGGAAAGAACACACCGGATTTTATACTGGTTCGGAATCCTCCTACATCCAGTCCTGCACCAAGGCAATATCCTTGTACAGATTTTGATAAGCCAATATCCAAATTACAATCCTCAATTTCTAAGGCCTTGAGGAACCCTCCTATCTCCGAGTCTGGGGTAAACTATCTTGATTTACGGGACACAAGATCACCCTAATACTTCTTAATAACAATCCTTTTGAATGGATAGACTCTATGGACTTTTTGAATATAAATTAATCCTATAACTCTGAATAGCACTTTGATCTTTAGTAGAATGATGGAGAATCAAATAGAGAGAGTATCTAAATGATTTCCTATTGAGAATTTGGCAGAATGATGGCACGATCTTGAAAATATGAAGTTTTATGGATATGGAATGGTGGAGAAGAAAGAGTGAAGAAAATAAGAAAGTAGTTGTTTAAAAAAATTTGTTTTGGAAGCCTTTATATAGATGCACAACAGTCATAACCATTGGCGAAAGGTTTTCGAACGAATGTACACTTCTTTTGAAAATTGAATTTTGAATCCAACTGTCACCATGTCGACATGGGGTATCCCCTTATGTCGACATCCCTTAGTTCAAAATTATAGAGATGTTGTTTTGTAAAGACAATTGATTTAAAACAAGTTGAAACTTCTCTGAAGCAAAGTAAAGTGTTTAAACAATATTTTGAGATAGAGAATGAATATAAAACATTATTTTAAATATATATATATAATTGATATAGACCGTCAATTATATAAGTAATATTTAAAATCAGAATAAGTTTTGATGTTTTAAAAATAGAAGTTTTTTAAAATCAGAATAGAGGAATATTTCAAGGCTAAATCAAAGTTTGAAAATATTTTTGAAAACATGATTTTGAAAGCTAAAACATTTTGAAAACAGATTTAAAACATTTTGAAAATCTATTCAAACTGAAATTGCAAGAACCTTCCTACAGAGCTCCTCCATAGGACTCGAGAACTTGTACAAAGTAGTTTAAATGATTTTGATTTTCGTGGGTTTGTAAGCCACTTGTCGTAGGTTTGTAAGCTACTTGTCGTGGGTTTGTAAGCCACTTGTTTCGATAGAAATTGGGTTCCATCCCAAAAGAAAATTGGAAGAAAGATGAGAGTGCTATTATGAAGTTTTAACAAAATACTAGACACTTATCTTGAGATCTTAAAATCTTGATTCTCTAGAGTCTTGAATCTTGAATCTCTAATCTTCATCTTGATGCTTGAGTCTTTATACTGATCAGTCTTCGATGATACCTGCATATACTTCCTATATACATATATATATATATATATATCTATATGGAAATGTTAGCATATATTTTATAAAGTAAAGTATAATAACTATATAAGGTTGTTGTCATCAAAACATCATCAACTCGGTTCCTAACAATCTCCCCCTTTTTGATAATGACAACCTTTATTTATAAAATATTCTTACCATCCATAACTCCCCCTTACTCCGTGATTTCTTCTTAAAACTACAACTCCCCCTTACTCCATGACTCCCTCTTACACCAAGCACATATATTTTTATAATTTTCTCCCCCTTTGTCATCAACAAAAAACTAAATTCAAGAATGATTAGTATAAACAAAAAATATGTATAGAACAAGCATGAAACAATAAATATAAGTGAACACATTTTAGTTATTACAACATATATAAGAACATACATAAACACGAACAAACAAAACAGTTTAAAACAAAGAATAAAATGAAAGTACGCTTTAATGGCGATCCTTAACTATAAGAGACTTATGAATCGAACAATTGGGGTAGTGGAGACAAAAGTTTCCACGTTGTTCAATTATGTTTCCATTAGTATCAACAAGGATCTCACCAACGCAAATAACGCTCTCGTCCGTATTCATAGGGACTTCGGGTTGAGGTAAAGGTTGATCTTCCTCTTGGTCTTCTTGTGGTTCTTCCATAGGTTCTTCTTCCTCGGATTCCATGGCTTGCGAAGAGTCTTCAATATTAATAGGATTTGTACGGTTATCCATAAGGAATTTTTGTACATTCTTAATAATATTCCCTTGCCTTTGTTATTCTCTAGCCATCCTAAGTTGACTTACTTGAATTTCAGTCATCAATTGAAGGATATCTTTCATCTTCTCTTGAAATTTGATCACTCGAGCGTGCGTAGTTCGTTGAAATGGACCAGAATGAGGAGATGTGGGTGAAGTGGGTTCATTAGTAGAAGAGGAGGCCATTATTTTATTGGTTCAGAAGTTATTTACAGAGAATATAGTGAAGAAAGAGGAGAGAAAATGAAATAAATAGATAAATAACCAAATAACTAACTTTGGAGGGAAATTCAATTTTCAAATTTTTGTTGGATATGTCGACATCATGAGATGGGGCATGTCGACATGTTCTTCAAAAAAAGTGTAATTTTTATTTTGAATTTTTATTGATTATTATATTATATTATTTTATATTTCTGATTTTGAACAAATACCTAATTCTCTTCTAAATTTAGTAAAATTCTGTTCGGTTAATGGTTTAGTTAATATATCAGCAATTTGTTTTTCAGTATTTATATAATCTAGAGTTATTATTTCTTTAGTTATATTATCTCTAAGAAAATGATGTCTTATATCAATATGTTTAGTTCTAGCATGATGAGTTGGATTTTTAGATAGATTTATTGCACTAGTATTATCACAATATATTGGTGATTTACTTATGTTAATTCCAAAATCTTTTAAAGTTTGTTGCATATATATGACTTGTGAACAGGCCAGAGCAGCAGATATATACTCTGCTTTAGTTGTTGACAAGGAAAAAGTATTTTGTTTCTTGCTGAACCAGGAAACCAGTGAATGTCCTAGAAAGTGACAAGTTCCACTTGTACTCCTTCGGTCTGATTTACAACCAGCATAATCAGCATCACAATATGATATTAAATCAAAAGTATTATTTTTAGAATAAAATAAACCATAATCTAAAGTGTATTTTACATATCGTAAAATTCTTTTAACAGCTTTTAAGTGAGTTTCTTTAGGTTGTGATTGGTATCTTGCACAGAGACAAACACTATGCATAATATTAGGACGACTCGCTGTTATATAGAGTAGCGAACCAATCATTCCCCTATATAAAGTTTGATCAATATCTTTTGATTTATCTTCTTTACTTAAACCTACATTTGTTGACATTGGAGTTGGTTTCCCACTAGAGGTGCTTAAACCAAATTTATTGATTAAGTCTTTAGCATATTTTTCTTGACTTATGAAGATTCCATTTTCTAGTTGTTTAATTTGAAGCCCTAAGAAGAAACTTAATTCTCCCATGTGACTCATTTCAAATTCTTTAGTCATTATATCTGAAAATTCTTTATTCATTATGTTATTAGTTGATCCAAAGATTATATCATCTACATTTATTTGAACCAGTTGAATATCTTGATTATTTCTTTTAATAAAAAGGGTTGTATCTACTTTACCAATTTCAAAACCAGATTGAAGTAAATAAGATTTTAGTCTTTTATACCAGGCTCTAGGAGCTTGCTTTAGACCATATAGAGCTTTCTTTAACTTGTATACATGGTTTGGAAATTTATTATCTTCAAAAGTGGAGGTTGTTCAACATAAACATCTTCTTTTACAAAACCATTTAGAAAAGCACTTTTAACATCCATTTGATATAATTTGAAATTATTATAATTGGCGAAAGCAAGTAGAATTCTTATAGCTTCTAATCTTGCTACGGGGGCAAAGGTTTCATCATAGTCAATTCCTTCTTCTTGACAATAACCTTGCGCGACTAAACGAGCTTTATTTCTTACGACCTCAGCGAGTTCATTCATTTTATTTTAATAAACCCATTTAGTTCCAATTATACTTTTATCCTTAGGTTTAGGAACAAGTTCCCATACATCATTTCCGGTAAATTGATTCAATTCTTCTTGCATAGCAAGAATCCATGAATCATTAGACGATGCTTCCTTTGGATTTTTAGGTTCAATTGTTGATATAAAGGCTACATTACTCATACTACTTAATTGATTTCTAGTTCTTACTACAGATTCAATATTTCCTAAAACATTTTCTATAGGATGATCTTTTGATATTCTAAATCTCTTATTAGGTTGATTTATTTCACTAATAGTTTCATTAAATTGATTTAAATTTATAAAATCTTCTTCATCATTTATTTGTACAATATCTTTAAGATTTTCATCAAAAGATACATGCATAGTTTCTTCAATAGTATTGGTTTTAAATTAAAAACTCTAAATGCTTTGCTTCTATTAGAATAACCAATAAAGAATCCTTTATCGGCTTTTGGTTCAAATTTATCTAAATTATCTTTTGTATTAAGTATAAAACATTTACTCCCAAAGGCTTTAAAATAAGAAACTATAGGTTTCTTATTATAAAGTAATTCATATGGAGTTTTATTTGTTAATGGTCTCACTAAAATTCTATTTAATATATAACAAGCTGTAGCAACTGCTTCAGCCTAAAAATGTTTAGGTAAATTACTATCAGAAAGCATTGTACGAGCACACTCTTGAATCGTTCTATTCTTACGTTCTACTACTCCGTTTTGTTGTGGAGTTCTTGGAAATGAAAAGTTGTGAGTAATTCCCTTTTGAGTACAGAAATTATCAAAATTTTCATTTTCAAATTCACCACCGTGATCACTTCGAATAGTTTTAATTTTGAAAGAATGTTGTTTTTGAATTCTTTTAGAAAAGTTTTTAAATATTTCAAAAGCATCACTTTTATGTTTTAAAAAGATTGTCCAAGTATATCTTGAATAATCATCTACTATAACTAAAACATATTTACTATGGTCAATTGATTGAACTTGAGATGGACCAAATAAATCTAAATGAAGTAATTCTAGAGGACTAGAGGTAGAAATAGCATCTTTTAATTTAAATGAACTTTTCTTAAGTTTTCCTAATTGACAAGCATCACAAATACTATCTACTTTAAAGTTTAACTTGGGTAGACCTCTAACTAAGTCAAGTTTTGATATCCTAGATAATAATTTGAAATTCAAATGGCCAAATCTTTTATGCCAAATCCAAGGGTCACTTGTGTTAGCCAAAAGACATAGATTATCATTTGAAATTTTCATACTAAGGATATAAATATTTTTCTTCCTAATACCCTCAAAAATTATATTAGACTTATCATCTTCAATGTGACATTTATCTTTTCCAAATTTAATTTTAAAACCTTTATCGCAAAGTTGACTTATACTAAGCAGATTATGTTTTAAGTTCCTAACTAATAAAACATCAGAAATAAGTAAAGTTTTAGAGTTACCGACATTGCCGACGCCAACCACATATCCTTTAGAGTTGTCACCAAAATTGACTAATCCACCATCTTGATAAGTAATGTCCTTAAGTATCTCGGGATTTCCAGTCATGTGCCTCGAACATCCACTATCAAGTATCCATTTATCTTTCTCAATTTGCAAAGTTTGTCCATTGGGTATTTGATTCGTCAAAAGCCATATAACATGTCTGTCCCTGCATAACACACCAATTCGGTAGATAACTTGATTTTTCAAAATAACTATATGCAGACTTATGATACTTTGATGAAATGCATAAATTCAAAACAGTTTTAACACAATTTTCCAAAAATGCCATTTTTATATTTTTCAAGTTTCAGATTATGAAAACAATGAAAACCAATGCTCTGATACCAATTGTTATGGATGCGGATTAAGGATCTCAAGGCAGAAATAACACTAGAGGGGGGTGAATAGTGTTTTAAAGAATATATGAACTATATGACTAAATTAAAACTTTCAACACAAATCTAAACAGAATTCTAACACAGAATGATCACAGAACATATAACAAATTCAAATAGTAAAGTAAAACAAGTAAAAGGAAAGAACACACCAGATTTTATACTGGTTCGGAATCCTCCTACATCCAGTCCTGCACCAAGGCAATATCCTTGTACAGATTTTTATAAGCCAATATCCAAATTACAACCCTCAATTTCTAAGGCCTTGAGGAACCCTCCTATCTCCGAGTCTGGGGTAAACTCTCTTGATTTACGGGACACAAGATCACCCTAATACTTCTTAACAACAATCCTTTTGAATGGATAGACTCTATGGACTTTTTGAACACAAATTAATCCTATAACTCTGAATAGCACTTTGATCTTTAGTAGAATGATGGAGAATCAAATAGAGAGAGTATCTAAATGATTTCCTATTGAGAATTTGGCAGAATGATGGCACGATCTTGAAAATATGAAGTTTTATGGATATGGAATGGTGGAGAAGAAAGAGTGAAGAAAATAAGAAAGTAGTTGTTTAAAAAAATTTGTTTTGGAAGCCTTTATATAGATGCACAACAGTCATAACCATTGGCGAAAGGTTTTCGAACGAATGTACACTTCTTTTGAAAATTGAATTTTGAATCCAACTGTCACCATGTCAACATGGGGTATCCCCTTATGTCGACATCCCTTAGTTCAAAATTATAGAGATGTTGTTTTGTAAAGACAATTGATTTAAAACAAGTTGAAACTTCTCTGAAGCAAAGTAAAGTGTTTAAACAATATTTTGAGATAGAGAATGAATATAAAACATTATTTTAAATATATATATATAATTGATATAGACCGTCAATTATATAAGTAATATTTAAAATCAGAATAAGTTTTGATGTTTTAAAAATAGAAGTTTTTTAAAATCAGAATAGAGGAATATTTCAAGGCTAAATCAAAGTTTGAAAATATTTTTGAAAACATGATTTTGAAAGCTAAAACATTTTGAAAACAGATTTAAAAACATTTTGAAAAATCTATTCAAACTGAAATTGCAAGAACCTTCCTACAGAGCTCCTCCATAGGACTCGAGAACTTGTACAAAGTAGTTTAAATGATTTTGATTTTCGTGGGTTTGTAAGCCACTTGTCGTAGGTTTGTAAGCTACTTGTCGTGGGTTTGTAAACCACTGGTTTCGATAGAAATTGGGTTCCATCCCAAAAAAAAATTGGAAGAAAGATGAGAGTGCTATTATGAAGTTTTAACAAAATACTAGACACTTATCTTGAGATCTTGAAATCTTGATTCTCTAGAGTCTTGAATCTTGAATCTCTAATCTTCATCTTGACGCTTGAGTCTTTATACTGATCAGTCTTCGATGATACCTGCATATACTTCCTATATACATATATATATATATCTATATGGAAATGTTAGTATATATTTTATAAAGTAAAGTATAATAACTATATAAGGTTGTTGTCATCAAAACATCATCAACTCGGTTCCTAATAATGTCAACCATAATTTGCTTAGGATCAAAGATGCTTAAGTTTTTTTAAGTTATTGTACTATTTTCTGTACTTGGCTTTGTTTAGATAGATAGTTTTACTTGGACATCTAATCTTCCCCTCCTTCCCTTTTATACATATATATGTATATTAACTTTCTAATATACATATATATGTATCATTCTAACTCCTTTCTTAGTCATTCTGTAGACGCAGGTTCGAGCGATAGGGTGTTTATGTTCACTTTGCAGGTTCACACGACTTCAGATTGCAGGGCTTTGGATTGCAGAGAGGGCTTAAGCACAGAGTTTTCATCTTAGGGAACCTCCATCTCCATTATGGAGTTCTTACATCTAGAGGATCTGCTTTTCGGCTTGGCACTTATTCCACTGTAGCAGGGAGCTTCTTATTTAGCTTGTGACGTCGCCTTGTATTTTTGGTTTTTCTTCAGCTTTTTAGGTACTTCAAACACTTTAATATCGGGCGGCTGTCATGCATGTGCTCGATATTAGGGTGTGATGGATGGAGACTTTGTCGGACCTCATCTTAGGGGTACCTTATTTTGTTTTTGTTTTTGTACCTTGATTCTGTCACATGTCAGGCATGTTGGCAGCACCTTATTTCTGTGTTGTATATATAGCTATATGTGTGCTCTCCTCTATTCTTAGAGGATCACACATTTCCCTCAAAAAAATTTATTTTGATGACATAAAAAGCAAAGCTGTTACATAGACGGTTTACCGTTGATATTTTTTACTTAATGTATAGTTAAACGGTTTACCTTTGAGACTGTTTACTGAATGTATAGTTAGGAGATGTACTATAGTGACTATATACTCGACATATTATATTGTATAAGTGGTTTATCATCGATACAATATATTGTCAGGTTCATTGTGTAATGACCCATATCGTACGTATCGGAGGATCGTAGAATATTAATATTATTTTTTATATGATTTTATAACTTTGAGAAATGAAACTAGGAACATTATCCATCCTTAGAATTTTTATCAGACGATTTTGACCTAGAAAATCTTATATATCCTATAACTTTTGATGGGAGTCAAACTGGGATCTAAAGTCATTTTCTTCTCTTTTTGTAGAGTGGTCACAATAGAAAAATAGATATACCATTAGAAAAATATGACTGTTAGAAGTTTCACTTGATTTTGAATAGCTTAACGGGTAATTAGTCAATTAATGGTTGGCCCAAGCCCATTTCGAGATTAGCATAGGGATGGGGCTGATGGGACTTCTTTCTATCATTTCAAACTTCCCAAAAATAGAGAGAAACCCTATTCTTCAATTCTTAGCCAAAAATCAACTCTAAACCTTAAGCAACCAAAATTTGTCATTAAGGAAGGAATTTGTGTGATTAGCATTTGGATTGGAGATTAGTTATTCGAGATCACTTGGAGCTGCTATACATTCTTGGATTTCATGCATTCATGGGTTGCTTTGAATTGCTTTGGGTTTAGATGAGTTGTTAGGACCACTCACTTGCTAATTAGATATTATACACTTTAAGTGATGTTTTAAAATTATTTTTGGATGTTAAAACGTGTTTTAAACTTTAAATAACCACAATTGTTAATTTCAAACAATACTGTAGAATAGGTCATTTACGTCGTTTATTTACCCCTTCTTGCTTCGGTTTAATAACTGATGCATAAGCAAACGATGTAATAGACCTAAATTTGTTGCATCGCAAACGAAGGCAAAAGTGGTTTTTTTGCATTGTATATTACAAACAACTGATGCAAAAGGGATGTATTTTGCATCGGATTTTAGTAACCAGCGATGCAAAAGGGAGCTATCGGCTTAAAAAAAATTCCTTTTTTTGCACCGGTTGTTGCCGCAAAATATACCTCTTCTGCATTGGTTATTAGTAACAAACGATGCCAAAAAGGAAATCTGCTCTCTTGAATCACTTCAACTAGTTGACTATTTATTTACAAACAAATGATTGCTCTTTTGCATTGGATATTACAAACAAGGTGTTTACATCATTTGCTAACACGCCTGCAAAAAGGAAATCTGCTCCCTTGAATCACTTCAACTAGTTGACTATTTATTTACCACATGGTAGGTACATCAACTGTTTGGATAACAAATAAACAGGGAGTAAATTACAGATAAGGTTACTAGCAAAACCAAGCATCAACTTAACTTCAGTCAAAACTTTTCAAAAATCATACAAGCTCAACTTTATATCTCATTTTCTGAACAAATAAATAATAAGCATGCTATTTAATAATGTGTCCTATGAAGATTTTGACCTTGGGTTTTGATTTGAAAAGCTTGTGAAGTATGAAACATTTCAGAAAAAATCAAGTGAGACATTAGCATTTTTACTGTCTATTAGTTTTTATTTATGCATAATGCTATGCAGTGTCAGCATGTTCTTATTGTAATAAATCATTCATTCTATTCAAGGAAATTCGTTCATTCTGTTCATTTTGTTCAAGGACTTACCATTTTACTGCCTATCAGTTTTTCGCACCTCCTTTTGATTTTATTATGGTTATTTGGTTATATTCAAACATTTTTTGACCAGCAGCGTTTATATTTTCACATCATTAGGCACAGATCTAGAATACGTTGGTACCATTCACCATCCAACTTTTATAAATATAAATTGCACTTAAATAAATAGGAACAAAATTATGATTTTTGTCCACTGTGTATCAATGAACAAAAAATAGCGATACAAACAAAAACGGGTCTTTTAGAAAACATCATCTTAGTTGCATAAAAATGCAGTAACACCATATACAGTACTAGACTTGGTATAAGCATAAAAAGTGGTAGTAGTTATTAATCAAACCGACCGTTAGGGAGGTTTGCTTACTGTCACTGACCAAAATCAATTTTTCTGAAGCCAAAAAAACGTAGATCTTGTCTCATCGCGGTTTCCATAAAAACGTGGATTTTGTCTCATCGCGGTTTCCCTAAACTTCCTTCTTTTATTTCGCGCATCAAAGATTCCAAATTCAAATCTATTATGATTTTCAAATTCTAAAATTTCAATTTTAAATCGACAATTTTAAATGCTTTGATTAATATTTAAATTTGAAATTTATATTTTCAGATTCAAATCTCAATTTATTCTTTTCCAACATATTATCACTTAATGTTTAAGTAATATTAACAAAAATTTTAAATGTATATTTCTTATCAAAATTATATAATCGAACGGTCGGTTTCTCCACCGTTGTGCGGTTATACTAGTATTCATCCAAAAAGATATATGAAAGAGCAATCAACTTCATTTGTTCAACAATTGATCGTGGCAGATCCACACATTAATATAATATGGTTTAACAAATCGAAAGGCTAATGCTATGTTTTCACATCATCTTCGGAGATAAAATCTCTATGTATAAAAATAATAAAAATAAAATTTACTAATCAATTACAACATAACGAGTGCATAAATCAAAAATATTTAGAGATAATTACCTAAAATAATTAGTGATAATAAATATTATCTACAGGGGAGGAGTTGTTGAGGAGGATGGTGCTCGTTGCAAGCGGCGGCGACGACTGTGGCTTGGCCAGGCAACGGTGGTTATAGCATCGGTTACAAGAATGAGGCTCTAGCGACAAAATAAGGGGTGACGACAGATCGACGTTGAATCAACCTCTGAAACAATAGCGCACATTTGTCTCGTCCCAGATCTAGAAAGGCGGCGATTGAAGGCGAGGCGTCATCCAAATTTCTAGATCAGCGGCTTAAGATAAACGCAAGGCATAGGCGAAGCACTCAAATTGGAGCAGTAGCTTTATGGCTTCGAATTGTACCTTCATCTCTCTCAGACACTATCGACATAACTTTAGCATCAATCCTCTTTTAGATCGAGCTTTTTCAAGGAAGAGAGGAATTCCGAATCTTGTTTTAGGAGCTAGCTCGGCTTGGATGGGGAGAATGTGGGATTTGTTTTAGGGTTGAGGGTTGCAAGGGCATCTCTTGTGTTACTTTAATTTACTCAATAAGCAAAAAATAATCACCCCTCGGTAAAAAAAATTAAAATAATAATTATATTTTTACCCTTTGACAATTATTTATATATGAGAGCACTTAAACAACATCCATACCTTACGATGAAATAATTTAAGTAACGCAATTGTCAGGTATTGTACAAACAGAAACTTATTTTCCTATGGAAATCGGTATTACTTGGAAACAACGATGAAAAAAATCAAAACCACGTTTTTCTTTAGCCTGGAATCACTCAAAATCACGTCTGACCTCTGCGTGGAATCTCATTTAACGACGCTACTTCGGAGCAATGAAAATAAGAAAACAACGTTTGATCCTTACGCTGATTCAATTCAAATATCGTATTTGTCAGGGATTGTGTACAGAAAACCTATGCATCCTAAGGAATCAATACGAATTGGAAGTAATTGTGGAAAAACATAAATTACGTTTCGGTTGGACGCTGTAAATTTTGAAACTACGCACAGACGTTGATAGCTAAAGCTCCACGTTACACTTCTCCAACAAAAGCATATTTTCCACGTCAACATGAAAAATGAAATAAAACACCGTCAACATTGAACAGAAGCATCATCGTGTACACGTTTGCATTAACATTTAATTATTACAACAAAATAAGAATTTTCAACGTTAAACGTTAGACAAAAACAATGAAATAAATACAAACGTGCCAAATAACAAGCAACATGAAATAGCAAATCATTGTCAATATAAAATAACAAACAAATAAGTAAAAGGAAGTAGGAAAAAAGAAAAGAAAATGTAAAAAATAAAGGAAGAAGGGTAATTTTGGAATAAACGGGGTGGAGAAAGAAAAATCTGGGGTGTGAATTATTTTCTAAAATCACCGGGGTGGGAAAATCAATTATCGGGGTGGCAATAGACGGACCCAAAAATAAAACTCCAGTCGTCAAATTAAGAGGACAAATTCAGCTGAACACTCGGGATTGGATTCAGAATCCTGAACTGGGTTTGGACGCCCATTTAATGGACGCCTAAGCCCTGACGCCCATAAAATGGACGCCACGGCCCCCAATTGTGATGGCATCAGGCTCCCAGGCGCCCATTTAATGGGCGTCTGGCAACAGGCGCCCCATTTAATGGACGTCTGACCACTGAGTTTCTCGACCCCATTTAGGGCTGAATATCCCTGAATGGACTGGAGATGTTCTAAGCGAGAAACGAAAATATCGAAGAAATGAGGGCGGGAAACCAAATTATTATGAAATAAGTGCGGAGAACAAAACCAAAGAATAACAAATATTATTGTAAATTTTTATTTTTGAACTTTATGAAAATTCTAAATTTTTTATTTTAAATTTTATGAGTATTTTTAATTTCAGTCTACAAAATTTCCAAAAAATTTAGATTTTTTGAAATATTAATATAATTATTGAGTTTAAGTGAATATTATTAATCATTAATTATCATTCTTTGAACATTAATGTTATTTATTAAGTATTAAATAATAATTATGAACTGTTAATTATTTTTTGCAGGTTAGTACTAAATAATAATAATATTTATAAATAAGTCAAAAATTGATAATTGAAAGTAATTAAAAAATTAAAAATAAATATTTTTTTATTGTTTATTATTATTTATTAATTATCAATTATCACTTTTTTTAAAATATTAAATATAATTATCAATTATAATTATTAAACGACATAAAAAATAAATGCGTATGAAAGTATACTCTCTATCTTAGGTATTTTTTAATTTATTTTATAATATTTCAGAATTTTCATATTTTTAAATATTAAATATGAAACAAAATTATTCATTATATTCATAAAATATTAAATACTAAATCTTACTTCTTAATTACTGATATTGCTTATTAATTATGAATTATTAAATATTTGTCTTAATTACCGATGTTAATTATTAATTATTAATTTTTTAAAGTCATTGTTAATTAGTAATTATTTAAATTAATTATTAAATACTAAATATCATGTCATAAGTATTAAATTTATATTAGTTATGTACTATTCAATATTAGTCTTAATTATTATATAATTATTAGTAATTAATTTTTTAATGGTAATTATTAATTATATTTATTAAAAATAATTATTGAATGTTACTTCTTAATTATTAAATATTACTTATTAATTACATATTAAATGTTAAACATTAATTATTCACTAATGATTATTAATTATTAATTTATTTATTAATTATTAAATGTAATTAATAAATATTACTATGATTTACTAATTATTAATAATTATCTATAATATTATAGTATAAATATAAAAATAATTTTTGATTATTTATAATAAATAGTAGTTGTAAATTATTTATTGCTAATCATTAACTATAATAAATTATAAATAATGACATATGGAAGGTGTTATTTATGATTATTAAAATGTGCATTTGCTTCAATTAAAATAATTTGCAGTTGCTTCAATTCCTAAGGAACCGATGCAAATAACACTATCTACTTCGTTTGTAAGGATAACCAATGCAAATAACACTATCTGCTTCGTTTGTAAGGATAACCGATGCAAATAACACAATTTACTTCGGTGCATCTGCATCGGTGCAAATAACACTATTTGCTTTAGTTTCGTACTAGTGAAATGACTTGGAAAGGATTTATAAAACTTATGTTCTTATGGATCTTCCTTGTTCTTTTGATTCTACCTTTAGATTTAGGATTCACTTTGATGTGTATGGATGTATGCTTGTTATGATATAGTTTATGTAATGTTTACTTGAATATATGATGTTTGAATGGTTGAAAACGTCATTTGAATGGTGATTTAGTTATAGGAATAAGCTATGGATCGGTATTGATGGATAGGTGATGATCCAAAGGATCGACTTGACCTAAATTTGGTGCGATCAATTTGGACAATAAGGAAAGCCTCATAAGACGACGTTCTAATTTCAAGTCATTTGAAGTTCTTTTGCTCAAGTTATGGATATCAGTGGTGATTTGAAGGCTATAGATTAGTGAAGATTGCTTCGAGGCATGCTCATGTCATGGGATGGATTGCTTAGAGTTCTATAAATGTTAGCTTCGGGTCGCGAGTGGAGATTTATGGATCGCATGAAGATATGGGGAAATTCCAAGTAATGGATCGGTGATGGAGCTTTCTTCGAGTCAAAGGAGGGATGGATCGGGGCTTGCTTTGAGTTACAAGTGTGTTTGGGAGCATAGACCAATAAGGTAAAAGAAGAGGAAAATTGGCTACGGCATGGATCAAGGGCCATACATCAGTACCGACCCATGAGGTATCAATCAGTTATGATGGATTGGTAGTTATGATGGATTGGTGAAGGAGAGTTTCATGTAGAGAAGCATGGCTTGTTGTATTGAAGTGTGGGATCGATGATAGGGTGGATCGGTGGTGATGGTTCAGAGTTGCATGGTTTGGAGATGGAAGTTTGTGAGGCTGCTTCAAGTCTTCCTGCACTTGCTTAGGGACATGGCAGGGGTTGCTTTGGGCCTTGAGTATGTGCACTCCGAGCTTTATCCAACCTAAACACTTAGTCAAATATGGCCAAGTGTTGGATCGATACCAAACCATAGGATTCGGTGATGATTTTTGATGACGACGATGCATGATTCGATAATGACGATTCTATAATGGGGTGTGGTGGCTTTGATGATGGATAGCTGTACTCTAAGATGTAGAGTAGGTGACTCTGAGTCGGATTGAAGGAACCATTGGAAGAAGGTTACAGGATGAACGATGATGTTTTATGACAATGATGGCTGTCTTGAATAGTTTCCAACCATGACGACTTTAGATGAGGGTTGTAAGGACAGTTCTAGGATGATCTCTGCTACAGAAGATGTTTGCAAAGGGATCGTTGGTAGTCGTAGGTTTCAAAGAGTACTCGTAAAGCAAGGGTGATATGGGGTATCCATTCGGACCATGGCGGTACCTGATCTCCATGACGTGCGATCTGATCTCCATGACGTGCGATGTTAACCCTGGATCAGTCATGATGGATGAAAGTTCCTAGCCTAATGAGTGGCATGTAATTGAGTGCTGAGAAACTGGGACATTGAGTAATCCTTGACTTAGTAATGGGGTTATACGAGTATCATATG
The DNA here is from genome assembly GCA_030765085.1 of Allium cepa. NCBI lineage: Eukaryota > Viridiplantae > Streptophyta > Magnoliopsida > Asparagales > Amaryllidaceae > Allium > Allium cepa. The sequence goes on from CM060943.1 coordinate 779,501,864, forward strand.
TCCAATGCACTGAGTGGGTGAATGTGAGAATAAATACTATGTTTGCTTGATCGCTTCACCCTAGGGACGTCACACGATGTAGATTTATCGATGTAGATATCTGGACATCCCTTATTAATTTGACGTATAATACACCCATGATGGCTTTGATATACTGTATTGAAACACCCCTACCTTTATAACCATACTACCTAAGAGTATTACAAAGTAATACTGTCGAGTAATACGGAGAATAAGGCGATATATGGTACACATGTGAATATTCTCTTGGACTAACACCGGTACATCACTTAAATCATATAATACTTACCACTAATGTACACGGTCTCGGTATAAAGCAATAAACACATGTGCGTCTAGGATAGAACAATACGCAATTTACAACAACATCAAAGATCACAGAGTTAATCACAGTGATAAAATATAATATATAAATATACAAGGTATGTCCAATATACATATAAGAGGCAATACAATACATGATGGTGTACAACTATTCAAAATACTAGTCTCCTCTATGCACAAAACAAAAGCAAGTCATATTGTCCATGTAGCTAAAAAATCTCGGAGTGATCCATGTATTATGCAAATAATACACGGTCAGAATATGTCTATATCATGAGTCTATCAATATAGGTGACTCAATATATATCCGGAATAACGACAATAAAATAATATTGTCAGAGTATATTAAAACGACAATTATAGTGTCAATATATGCATATGAAAATGTATGGAAATGCATGTGTGTTATTTAATAATAACATAGACAAACTGCAAAATATTACATCACATAAAGCCAAACACAAAGATGTCATCACCCATATATAAGCACGCTAAATCGGAAATCACATAATCGGTAACAAATGGGTGAATGATTCATATCCAGAAATCATCACCGGAATCTAGAAATTAATAAAAAGGTTTATGCTAGCACATGGCAATGCCTAAGTAAAGTCAATAATGAGTGGGTCGTCTGCCTCAAAAGAATAGGTTGTCTGCTTATCAATCATATAAAGATAAAATACGTGGATTAACTACACTTTAGACGTAGCCTCAAGTAGGAATGTAAATAGTATATCACTATCTACCACACATAGGAACCAGATGAGATACTGACATCACATCTACTTGCTCCAGGAGCCTCACATGTGTTCGTCTGACACTAATCCTACAGTCACCGGTTAACTTCCCTTCGGTATCGTGACAATGATCCACCAATGTGCTCGACAACGCGAGGACTCTTCAGTTATGACCGGCACATTTCCCCTGTAAGTAACTAACTTCTGGCCTAGGTGACATGTGGGCAAATGCATAGCTAAATATAAAAGGATGTCACACATCCGAGGTGCTACCGTCGCGATCATGCCACTAGGGTAGATATTGGCAAATCTGATTCACTCTCGAAACAAAAGGTAAGTCGAACAAGAAGATAGACACATGGTACCTATATTTAATAGCTAACACAAAGCTTTACATATATGCCGACATATGACTATACACGTGACTCACTATAGTGAGTCTCACCACAGATCCCATTACGTGAGTGTCATTTACTTATAATGAATAACCAAATAAATATCACAAGGACATCCCATACCACCGCGTGATACTCAAATTTTATTCGCCGCTTATAAACCACACTCAATTTCCACAATATTCTATATATAACGAGTCCAAAGAATAATCTGAGAAATATTACCGAAATTCATATATCAGACAGTATTATAAGTCTATTTATTCAAATTTCTCGTCATATAAAATTAAAATCATCATAAAATCATATATAAGGATATCATCATTGCATCATACCAAATCATTAAACAAATCAACATCAATAGTGAATTATTCATATGATCCAATTTGATATACAAGAAATAAGAAATTAGAAAAATAATATAAAAGAGATTATTCAATATATATATATATATATATATATAAAGAAAAAACCATATTCAATAATGAATCATTCAGAGCATATAATCTTAATCTAAAAAAATAAATACTTAAAAATGGATAATAAACGTATAATCTAGATTTAAACTAGATAATTAATTAAAACTAAATATAAAATTTTCTTTCCAAATTAATTACTAATTTCTCAACCTTTCATAAATTTAATGTTCACCAATAATATTAGAAAACTCATTTCTTCAGTTTGAAACCCAAAAATAGTTTATTAAACCAAGTATTACGTATAATAATCATTTCATAATATCCTATAATTAAATACTATTTTTAAATAATTTTATAAGATCTAAATCAATTTAATATATTCATAATCTATAAAATATTTTTTTCAAAACTTTAATTATATCCAAAATTACATAAAATATACTTTGGAAATTCTTAAATATTAGTTAAGAGCAAGTTCATATATTTCTAGAATTTTATAAATTTTTTATAGATTTGTTAAAATCAAAAAAATAAATTTTCCATTAGATAATCAATATCTAAATTTAATAAATAATAATTAATATTAAATAAAACTTTTCTTTAATTAAATATAAGTATACATAAAACATCTTTTCATATATATAAATATTTTTATTTGTATAAATTATTAATATATATTTAATTAAATAATTTTATAAAACACATAGGCGCACATACACAGGAAAATCGCACGACCGGTCGATGCCATCGGTAGGTAGTCGACCGGTCAACTACAAGCGATCGACCGGTAACCCTAGGCGGTCGACCGATCGATTGAAAAACTTTAAAAGTTATAGTTCATTCATACAAGTTTCTCCTTCTACATCCATCGTTTCTCCTACAATTTGAAGCACAGACAAGTTACTCTATCAAAATAAACCCAGACAGATCATATGCAAAGAATTAAATGAAAGAGACATAGATTGGTGAGACTGTCTACTCACCTATCCACTATCTTCTTCTTCCTCCCTGTTCGCACACTCTAGAAATCCAACACAACAACCAAAAACTCTCAAACATTACAAGAAGAGTTAATTTTTATAACGAATAGATAACACTTTATTCCATAGCGTTATTGTTTATGTTAATTTGCTTTATATTGGGTAAAAATTATCTGCGTAACACCCAACTTCCCTAGTTACTTTAAGAGATCGCAATTCCTCAAACTATTTCCCTCTTCCTTCTTTCTTTATTTCCATTATTTTCCATCACTCAAACCAAAGAAACGTTAATTCCCTCTTTAACAAATCACCAAATAACTCTTTCAAATCCTCCTTCGTAAACGCTAAATATCAGATCAGTTCAAAGCTGTTGTTAATCATGTAAGAGATGTCAGTGACCACACCGACCATATTAATGATCAGCAACATGTTAGGTGGAATGAGAAGAGTAGTTTGGATAGGTAAAGTACATCGAATTGATCTTCTTCTTCATCATTTGCAGATTTGGAGATGACCGTGAAGTTCGTGTCAACTACAGCTCGGACTTTTAAGAGGCCTTGGATTACTGTGAAGAGGTGAGCGGAGATGCCTTCTATGACACAGAATTGCTCATTTCACCACCAGTCTTGGATGTTTACATTGCTCCATCATAGCTCGAGGATGCCGGTGGCTATGATGGAGATTAAGACAAAGTTGGTTAGCTGCAACGTTTACAGTTGGTAAGCCCGATGTTTCTGAAATTTCACGATCGCAATCGAAAGCGGTAATTGGATGGATATAATGAAAATTTGGTAGTTATTGTAGAATTTGAAATTAAGTCATAAGCAGGCATTGTTTGTTGTACATGGCTTATCAACTTCTACCTTATTTCTCTTCTTGTAAGCTATTGTCAATTGTTAAACATGCTAAAGTAAAAATGTATAACATATAGAGTATTTTGACCATTTATAAGTAGTTGACAATGAAACCATTAAATAATAAGTTTAGCCCTTCAAAATGCATCTTTAAGGCATTTTATTATTGTCAGACTATGTAGCAAATAATAAACTGGAGAATAACAAGATTATGCTACTTGATATAGCACTATACGTTGTTATTTTGTGCGGTAGAAATACTATCTACTAATCAGTTTATGAGTATAATTTAACTTACACTAAGAATGATGAACTTTCTAGTAAGCAAGTAAACAGCTAGAATAACTCAGTAAGCAATTAAAGCAATGGATGTGAATGGATAAACAATTATGTTTATATATGCCAAATCTCTCTAAACATTTCAAGTTGCTACCATATCCATACCACTAAAGGCAATACCGACTTGGAAAATTTCAACAGATCTACAAGCCCATCCGAGAACTCATGCTCTTGAAATCCTGAAAGGTATGCTCATTTTAAACAATCCATGAGAACTCGTTCCTTTTCCTTTTGTTTTAATAATAAAATAAATCACATCAATAGTTACTATTATAACACGATGTGCCTTTATTTTATGATATAGTCATGTGCATGTATTATATTTAAATGAGAACTATTAAAAAACCAAATATAATAATAGTGTAGATTTCATGCGTTAGTGAGGTGTGTATGTGTGGAAACTGGAAACCCATGGTGTTTACGCAGTTATCTAAAAATCGGTGCACCTATTTTTCCATTACAGTGCTGCATTTTCTTCATGTTTCTCCCACTTGAAATATACCTTCAGATTTCTAGAGATGCTCTAATATAATTCCAGTGTCACATGGTAACGCTTAAAATATACCAAAAATAAAATGCTTACCACGATTATTATGTTACCATATGTAATTTCTGTTGGAATTCCTCTAATACAAATTGAATGAAATATACATATAGTCCCACATCGCCAATTTGTTGAGAGGTATAGAGGTTTATATATGCCTTTCTCATGAGGAGGTTGGGGGCCTGGGGCTCCCAAATGTATGCTTCGTTGTGAGGAGGGAGATCTTGCATCACCACCACACGCGCGCGCGCGCCGCCGCCGCCGTCCGTCCGACCGACCGGGTACGGGTACGGGTCTAAAATGACCATTCTTTTTACTAGGCCACTGTTTAACAGTTTTGGGCTTTGTCTGAAACTGGGCTGGGCCTGGAAATTGAAGAGAAGCGGGCGGATGAAAGACAGACGCGGATTTTGTCTGAAGAGGCGCGATTTTTGAAACGGGCGCGGAAATGAACGGGTGCGACCTGACTGAAGCAGACACAGGCGAACGGGTGCAACCCGACTGAAGCGGTGCAGGCAAAACAGTACGAGCGGGCGGGTGCGATACAGATGCGACTGTACGGACGCGACTGCTTGAACGAACGGGTGCAGACACGACCGTTCGGAAGGGATACGGACCAACTATAAATAAGGAGGAAAACTGATCACTTTCCTCACTGAATTTTCTAATCCCTTCTCTTCTATTAACTGCTGTTCTTATACTCAAATCACAGAGTGATATACTCATTACAATTTCGAGCGGAATTCGTCTGTTGTATCTTGGGAGAATTTTTGAAATAAAATTCTTAAGGAAATCGTTACGACGAGCCTCAGACACAATCCGAATTCCAGTGTAGTGGAAATCTGAATTATAAACTTGTGCGACGAGTTTATATTCTCTGTTTTGGTATACTAACGTATAACATCTTAAGAATTTTCCTGTTTTACACTAAAACAGAGATGTTAACAGTTGACAACATGAAAATGGATAAGTCCAACTTTTCAGCGGTTATTTCTGAATGCAATTTGATTCAGAACCCTAACCAATGGTGGGTTGAAACAGGAGCTACTCGTCATGTTTGCTCTGAAAAATCCATGTTTTCAACATACCAGAAATTCGATCAGAAAGAAAGACTCTACATGGGTAATTCTGCAGTTTCCATGATCGAAGGAAGTGGAACAGTTATCCTCAAGTTCACTTCTGGAAAAACTGTCAAATTGAATGACGTGCTTCACGTTCCAGACATACGCAAGAATCTCATCTCTGGTGCAGTCCTATCAAAGAAGGGATTCAAGAGGGTGTTTGAGTCAGACAAGATGGTTCTGTCCAAAGCTGGAATGTATATCGGAAGGGGATATCTATGTGATGGCCTATTTAAGGCAAATGTAGCCGTTACGGGCAATAAATCTATGTATTCTGATTGTGCTAATAATAAAATTGAAGTCTCTTACTTGCTTGAGCACGAAATTTTACTATGGCACGATAGATTAGGACACATAAACTTCCGAAAAATGAAGAAATTATAAAACTTGGGATTGATTCCAAATTTCCAAGTAGATAAGAACTACAAATGTGAGACATGTGTAGAAGCAAAAATGGTCAAACAACCATTTAAATCTGTTGACAGAAGCACCGAACCATTAGGTTTGGTACATACAGATTTATGTGATTTTAAATCACTACCTACAAGAGGTGGGAAAAAGTATTTTATTACTTTTATTGACGATTATACGCGATATTGTTATGTATATCTTTTAAATAGTAAGGATGAAGCAATAACCGCGTTTATAAAATACAAGGCTGAGGTAGAAAATCAGTTAAATAAAAAGATCAAGATATTGAGATCTGATCGAGGTGGAGAATATGAATCACCATTTGAACAATTCTGTGCCGAAAATGGTATAATTCATCAAACAACAGCTCCATATTCACCACAACAAAATGGTGTAGCCGAGAGGAAGAACAGAACGTTAAAAGACATGATTACTGCCATGCTTTTAACTTCTGGTCTGCCGACGAACTTGTGGGGGGAAGCCTTAAATATGTCTAATCACATATTAAACAAAGTTCCTCACAATAAAACGGGAACAATTCCATATGAGATATGGAAAGGACACAAACCAAGCTTTAAATACCTCAAAGTGTGGGGGTGCTTGGCAAAAGTTCCAGTTCCGCCTCCCAAGAGAGTCAAACTTGGACCAAAAACAGTAGACTGTTATTATCTTGGGCCAGCCCAAAATAGTAGTGCCTATAGATTTTTGGTATTCAAGTCTGATATAAATGATATTCATGTAAATACAATCATGGAATCAAGAGATGCCTCGTTCTTTGAAGATGTGTTTCCACATAAAAGAAACGATGGAAATCCTGTCCCAAAAAGGACAAGAGATAACAGAGATGAGACATGTGAAGATGAAACTCATCAGGACAACGAGAAGGTTGAACCAAGAAGAAGCGTAAGGGCAAGAACTTCCAAAACATTTGGTTCGGATTTTTTAACTTATATGTTAGAACACGAACCTCAAACGTACAAGGAAGCAATGTCATCTTCTGAATCTTCATGTTGGAAAGAAGCAATCCAAAGTGAGATTGATTCAATTCTAAGTAATAAAACTTGGGAAATTGTTGATATTCCACCAGGAATAAAACCAATTGGCTGCAAATGGATTTTCAAGAAGAAAATGAAAGCAGATGGCTCTATCGACAAGTATAAAGGCAGATTAGTAGCCAAAGGATATCGTCAAAAAGAAGGAGTAGACTTCTTTGATACCTATTCACCGGTTACACGAATAACCTCTATAAGAATGTTAATAGCAATTGCATCCATTTATAATCTAGAGATTCATCAAATGGATGTAAAAACAGCATTCTTAAATGGAAATCTCGATGAGGAGATTTACATGGAGCAACCTGAGGGATTTATTTCCAAAGGAAATGAAAACAAAGTCTGTAGATTAGTCAAATCATTATACGGACTAAAACAAGCTCCAAAGCAATGGCACGCAAAATTTGATAGTGTCATGATAAGAAATGGTTTTCGTATAAATGAATGTGACAAATGTGTTTATTATAAACAACTTGGACAATCATATGTGATGATTTGTCTATATGTGGACGATATGCTAATATTCGGTCCAAATACTCAGGTAATTGAGACCGTAAAGAAAATGTTGATCAACAATTTCGATATGAAAGACTTAGGAGTTGCGGACGTTATTTTGGGAATCAAAATAATAAGAACACCTAATGGAATTGAACTATCTCAGTCACACTATGTAGACAAAGTGATTGAAAAATTCCTAGAGTATGGAATTAAAGGAGTGAGGACACCTTTTAATCCATCGGAAGTACTGCATAAAAACACTGATGAGAGTGTAATGCAACTGGACTACTCTCGTGTAATAGGATGCTTAATGTATCTGATGAATTGCACAAGACCAGATATAGCTTATGCAGTAAGCCGCTTGAGCAGGTATACAAGCAATCCAGGGAAGGAACACTGGAAAGCACTAATGAGAGTGCTTGGATATTTAAAAAATACCACTAACTATTCCTTACATTATGGAAAATATCCTGCCGTCTTAGAAGGATATAGTGATGCAAACTGGATTGCAGATTCAGAGGAATCAAAATCAACGAGTGGTTATGTTTTTACCCTAGCAGGGGCAGCAGTGTCATGGAAATCTACTAAACAAACATGCATAGCTCGATCCACTATGGAATCAGAGTTCATTGCATTAGATAAAGCAGGCGAAGAAGCAGAATGGCTTCGTCATTTTTTAGAAGATATTCCATTTTGGCCTAAACCTGTACCGGCCATATGCATACACTGTGATAACCAAGCTGCGCTAAGCAGAGCGCACAATTTTGTGTATAATGGAAAATCACGACATATTCGTCGACGCCATAACACAGTTAGGCAGTTACTCTCTAATGGAACAATTTCCATATATTATGTGAGAACAAATGATAACCTAGCGGATCCATTTACTAAAGGTTTATCAAGAGAGAAAATTGACTGCGCATCGAGGGGAATGGGTTTAAAAGCCTAAACCAACAAGAGTTACCTTATACGGAAACCTATCCTAGCGACTGGAGATCCCACGGACTAGGATCAATAGACAAACCAGTTATGAGTAACTCAAGAAGTAATGCATTTGTCTGGACTTGGTCCTACTCCATTCCTATGGTGCAAAATATAATGCATGCCTACAGAAGTTTTAAAGGTTAAAACTATGTTTTTTAATGATGACCATATCTTGGAAATAACAAGTGGGGTATATGTAGGATACTCTTAATGGTTGCGATCACCTATGTTAGTGTGAGCTGGGTCGGCTCTATGAGAATATTAAAAGGCTTTTATTCTCTAAAACACTCGCAGAACCTAAAACTGTTCAGGACCAAAATGAACAAAACCAAGAGATTGGATGTGAAGGGAATCAATGCTTCGTAAAACTTATTGTCTGGGTATACAATAAAGGCTGACGGTTCAAGATGAAATAATTCACCGATTAGCCAAGTAGATCCGATAAGTTTTAACTAGGGAAAGTTCAAAGTGAAATATCTACTTATCCACGATAAAGCATTATTCCATATATACTCTGTGATATTTCGCTTTGTGTGGGGGATATGTATATTATCATTCATGTGGGGGATTGTTGGAATTCCTCTAATACAAATTGAATGAAATATACATATAGTCCCACATCGCCAATTTGTTGAGAGGTATAGAGGTTTATATATGCCTTTCTCATGAGGAGGTTGGGGGCCTGGGGCTCCCAAATGTATGCTTCGTTGTGAGGAGGGAGATCTTGCATCACCACCACACGCGCGCGCGCGCCGCCGCCGCCGTCCGTCCGACCGACCGAACCGAACCGGGCCGGGCCGGGTTCGGGTACGGGTACGGGTACGGGTACGGGTACGGGTCTAAAATGACCATTCTTTTTACTAGGCCACTGTTTAACAGTTTTGGGCTTTGTCTGAAACTGGGCTGGGCCTGGAAATTGAAGAGAAGCGGGCGGATGAAAGACAGACGCGGATTTTGTCTGAAGAGGCGCGATTTTTGAAACGGGCGCGGAAATGAACGGGTGCGACCTGACTGAAGCAGACACAGGCGAACGGGTGCAACCCGACTGAAGCGGCGCAGGCAAAACAGTACGAGCGGGCGGGTGCGATACAGATGCGACTGTACGGACGCGACTGCTTGAACGAACGGGTGCAGACACGACCGTTCGGAAGGGATACGGACCAACTATAAATAAGGAGGAAAACTGATCACTTTCCTCACTGAATTTTCTAATCCCTTCTCTTCTATTAACTGCTGTTCTTATACTCAAATCACAGAGTGATATACTCATTACAATTTCGAGCGGAATTCGTCTGTTGTATCTTGGGAGAATTTTTGAAATAAAATTCTTAAGGAAATCGTTACGACGAGCCTCAGACACAATCCGAATTCCAGTGTAGTGGAAATCTGAATTATAAACTTGTGCGACGAGTTTATATTCTCTGTTTTGGTATACTAACGTATAACAATTTCATAATATCAACTAAAATAAATATGCTGAACTCTTATGCTATCTTGTCACAAAGTTATACTGATTTTTGGATATCTAAACAATAATGTAATGGACCTATCATGGTTAGAACATAAATTACAGTGAAATGGAAAATGTAAAACTTGAAATATTTTAAATAGTTTCTAAACAATATCTAATTCAATAAATATCTGATGGTTGTAATGATCTTCACCATCATAATAGTTATCCCCCGCTACTAATTGAAAGCATATCACCATTTTCTTCACCATGATTTCAGTGGAATTTATCCTCTCGACCATTCAATTTTACGGAAGTATACTTCTGATACTCTTCAATTTGAGAGCTAGTTAGTAATGACTTCAATGCATTTTTAGCTGCCTGGAAATGACGATCGTAACCACATTTAAAATTTATGTTTTGTCGCAAAGACGACATGCCTGCTTCAATGCTGGTCAGAAAGATTTATAGGAGCAGATCCTTTGAATGTTGGTCAACTTGGTACATAGTAAACTGATTTCCATCCTCTATAGTGCATTTTGAATCCTGTTAAGATGTCTTCAGGCACTGATTCATATATCAAGACAATTTGTAATGCATTTTCAGGTTATTATTGTTGGTTATAGATATACACAATAATTGATTGTTCTACATAGTTTATTTTAAACTAATTTGAGTGTGCATGCTATATGATTCTTAGAAGATTTTAGTTACTTCATCATAACTTGGTCTTAGTGTAGTTTAGTGTGGTTGATGTGCATTTGTATTTATGTGCTTTTAAGGTCCCTACTAGATTTAGGATTTTAGAACAAAAACGTAGTTTATAATTGCATTCAAGAAAATAATGAAAAATTCACCTCTTTTACCCCTACATCTTCTCTTTGCATCGGGGAAAGTAAAGCAAATGTTGTTGCTTGACCTGAATTTACAATATTTTCTTCGTGATGTTATCATTTAGTTGTGCACATTTTTGCAATTGAAGCACGTATATCGATTATTATCGAGTAATTTCTGTGAGTATAGATTTTTATTGTGCTAATTCAAGAAAGATGGTTGATGGATCACTTGAATTCCTCATTCTTACAAGTGATGCTTTATGGTATGTGGTATCAAATGAGGTATTGTTATATATTTTACTTTATACCATTACGATCTGCCTAGTACAATCAATTACTACACTGTCAAAATGAATTTGATTCAGGAAGTCGTTGCTATCCTTGTTCTTTAACTAAGTTTAATAAAAATTAACTAAGTTTATTATTATTGTTAATAAGATTGTCTAGATGAACGTATGCATGAATTGTATTCGATTGTTAAACATGTATCATTACATAGAAGACTAGTTCCTATATTCCTAGAAAGATAAGAAATTTTATTGCTAAATTGTTTATCGTATTTGCATTTTTTATATCACTCACGAACAGTTATTAAATATGCTTTTATCAGTTTTTCCCACAAAAATGTGTAGTCTAGTTGCACCACTTGATCAACAAGGCAAAAGTACAATTCATTTATAGTTTTGTTGTTTCATAGAATTAGGAAGGCTAGATCTATATGATACATGGAGTCTCATAATTTTGTGTTGAAACATTATATATACGCTCATACACACACGTCCGCGAATGATGTGGTAGGAATTCAAAAATGTTCGTGAAGTATTATAGCCGAGAGATGTAAAAAATTTCAAATAGTACTGGTGAAACCTACAAAGCATTAAGAAATCTTGTCTTCTCGAATGGTTATATTTTGATTCCATGAATTATGAACTTAACAATATTGTAAATAACATTCAATATTAATATTTTTTCATTTTTATAAATAACAATTATGAAATAAGCCTTTATAAAAAAAGTCACTAAATTTATATAATAATAATAATTATATAATTATAATAATAATCAAAATTAAAATCAATTTAACTAAGTACGTAAAAATTTACTTCGTTAACTAAGTTTTATAAAAATTAGCCATGTTTATGACAATAGTAAATTAACTAGGTTTATGAAAATTAACTAAATTTGTAGTAGTAATAATAATAATAAAGTCATGAATTATAAAATATTAACCAAGTTAACTATGTTTTATAAAAAATAACTATGTTTATATAATAATAATAATAACAATAAATTAACCAAGTTTATAAAAATTAATTAAGTTCGTAATAATAGCACCAATTATAACAACAAGAAGTTTGTAAAGTACAAACCAAGTTAACTAAGTTTAGAGTAGTAGCAACAACAACAACTACAACAACAATAATAAATTATAATGTATCAACCAAGTCAACTAAGTCCATAATAACAACAACAACAACAAAAATAAATTGCCTATAATTTTTATAAAAATTAACCAACTTTATAATACTAATTATAATAAATTATAAAATATTAACCAAATAAACTCAGTTTTATAAACATTAACTAAATGTATATAATAATAATAAAATTAACTAGGTTCATAAATTAATTGAATTTGTACAATAATAACTAATAATAGCTAATATTTATGAAAATTAACTAATTTTAAAACAACAACAATCATAAATAATAATAATAATAATAATAATAATAATAATAATAATAATAATAAATTAACTATAAGATTATAGTGTGTGAGATGAAATTAACTAATTAACTAATAATCATAAATAATTAACTAATCAATTAATAACCATAAATAATAATAATAAATTAACTAATAAAAATAATCTTATACTTTCTAAATATAGCGCTTGAGATGAAATTTCTGGGAGCAATCTTACTTGTTTTTTCGAGAGTTATCTTACTTTTTCAATTATAGTGAGAGACCAAAAATCTGCAAAAAGATGACCTATATACTAGAGGTGATAATCTTGAACAATTTAATGAATACTTTGGAATTGCCAAGGTGGAGAGAGATTCGAGGAAATATGAAGTCCATGCATTGTTATATAATTACCCTTGCAACAAGATCTTCGACCATGCAAAATATATTATCATAGCTTTCACATATTTGTCATGGGTGATACACTTTTAGAATTAAAGTTATTGATATGCATAAGTTTAGTCCTCCAATAAGGTCCTGATCTAATCTCACATAGGCTATCTAAGATTTTTTTTTCATTTTAATTACAAAAACAGCCGAAATCAGTAAAAGATTTATGAAAGAAAGAGGATAGAGGACTCTCTTAATAATGGGCTTCGTATTGAACTGTAGAAGTCAATGGTACATGTTTCACCATACAAGATTAGTCTTTTTTTATAATTTTGGATGGAGAAGAGCTATAATTTATATAATAAAGGTGATATGAAGATGAAATATGGTCACCTTGATTTCAAATGACCAATTTTGTATAGTTGTCACCTTCAATGGGAAAATGTCATTGAATCCAGCTAGAGTGTCACGCATTCTACCATAATGGAGTACAATTTTGCAAAATCATCGGATTGAATTCATTAGGAATCTTCAATATATATCCATAATTAACATCTGAGAAGACTTTGTTTAATAACACCAATGATTTATTCATTCAGTTCAATAAAATATAAATGAAAAGAGAATATTTTATTCCAATTTCACAAAAATAATGCCACAATATTTTTTATTCATAACCAAAGTAATTGTACGTTGTCTTATCATCATATTAATCTTATACTATAGGCTACTACACTAGGAGGACAAGGGATTGTGATCATAGATTACATTCTAAAGGTACAGATCTATATATATCATGATCATCGATAAAAATTAATTTTATGGATGTTGATTTTATTCATATAACTGACTGTAATTCCATCAACCGATATTAATGTTGGGATTGGATGCATGTGCAGGTACCACAGTGCGAAATAACATGGTAAGTGGAATAGTATAAGGTCAAAAGAAGATGAGAGTAATAACATGCTTATAAATCAAAGCTTTATCAAGCCATTGGTATAAAGCAAAAGAGTTTCATTATCACAAAATACGAATAATGTCCGTTCTTGATTTGAGATACATGGAGTTCAGTTAAGGTCAGTTCAATTAAAGTCATTTATCAAATACGTCATTGCAATCCTACTTATTATATGTTTGTTTGGAACCTGTAAAAGAAAATTGATACCTCCATTTCAAATGCATATGTAAGGCACGTCAACCCAATTGTAACAACCCGTCACCTCGACCTTCAGAAATCAACACAAATACATCCACGGTATTCATGTGCCATAAATCCAAGTGTTGGGAGGCAGATTATCGGGGTGTAAAAGAAAATAAAGATAAAGATAACACAGTAATAAATTCTCATGTCGCATTGAACATTTTAATTATACATAAATGATTGAAGTCAAATACAAATCCAGCATGATAGTTATAACTGTCGATCCGTACATATGCTGGAAAATACATACTACATGACACAGCGGAAAATTGACAGATATCTACATAAGGTACTTCAGCCTCATAACTCCAAAAGACTTCTCCGAAATGTATCCGTAACATGCTCTGAAATGCTCCTAAGGTATCCCGACTACACGACTGCACGAAAAATAGGGCACCCAGAGTTTAAAGGGAAAAACAACTCCGAGTCAGTCATGGGACTAATGTGACAACTCAAAGTATGATGTTTTGAAAACAAGAAGGTATCTCATAAGAATATGCCACACATAAATAAGGAATGGGTTTTTACCTTATGATAACCAAAACTCTTTATTACGTAAAATTTAGGGATATTATTTTTAAAGACATTCTTGAAAACATTTGAAAATGAACTTATTTATCTTAGCCGAAATTGTTACCATTATTAAATTCCAACATACTAGGTTCTATAAACAAAAACGCAAGTTCTTATTGAAGAATGGATTTCCATACAAACGACCAGGTGAACGGGCTACCTTCCGATGGGTATACCTCTAGATGAATGTCCCGAGGAACTATCACAAAGCTCCTCTACCAACACAAGACTGACCTATCTCTATAACTAGATAATACCGAATATATAATCCCCCAGTCATTATCGACCTTTATCCAAGAGCTCTCTTTGCATACATCAACATTAATTTACATCCCAAATGTCATAACGGGAAGAAACATATCAAGAAGGAATGATCATACCATAATTGGGAATGACCCACTTAGCCTTGCCGCATCTAACCCTGTTTTATGGTCATATTTTGACGTTTCAGTTAAACTATTTATTTATGTAAACCAAATTTAAAAATAAATTTGTATAATTAATTAAACCATTTAAACTTACTTTTCTGAAATCAGGATTTTGTCACTTTTGTCGATATTAGAAAATGTTACTATTTTTATGTATACTTATATTTCCAAATCATATCTAATATTATTTAAATCATAAAACCTTTTATATTTTATATTTAAAATCACTTTAAATATTATATTTCGAAGTGATTAAATTTTTTGGATCGTTACATTCTCCCCTGCTTAAAGAATTTTGTCCTCGAAATTAGATAAGAAGAAAATATCTCAAAAAGGAAATATATATTCAATAAGATGGAATATATACAATAAGCAACTACACCACATGCGATGAGTACGCTCAAACGATAGTTAAAGTCTATATATCGATCCTAAACTCGGGATATGCTTTTCTTATTCTATCTTCTGTTTCCCATGTGTAATCCTCAACATCCCCGCTCCATTGAACTTTAACCAATCGTACTACCTTCATTCTTAATCATTTTTCATATTGATCCATGATTCGAATGAGCCTTCTAATAACCGCTAAGTTTGGTTCTATCTCCAAGTCATCTTAGATAGAAGTTTCTATGATTTGTTTTGGGTCATATACATGCTTCCGTAAATGTGATAAGTGAAAAACATTATGTACACCAGACAATCTTTCAGGCAATTATACTGAATAAGCTAGTGGGCCGATTCACTCGAGAATGGGAAAAGGTCCAATATATTGAGGTGCTAACTTTCCAGCTCTTCCAAATTTTACCACTCCTCTCATTGGAGACTTTCAAAAGGACTGAATCTTCAACTGAGAATTTCAATTTTCTATGCCTTCGGTCTGCATAACTCTTCTATCTTGGGCTTCTTTTATCTTCTTTCTAATCATATCAACTTTCTCTAAAGCTTTACGTATCATATCTAGGCGAAGCACTAACCGATCTTCGGTTTCTATCCAACATGCTGGCGATTTACATGGACGACCATACAGAGCTTCATACGGTACCATACCGATACTAGCTTGATAGCTATTATTATATGAGAACTCTACTAAATGTAAATGATTCTTCCATGAGCCTCCAAAGTCTAGAATACGTGCTCTTAAAAGATCTTTCAAAATATGGTTGGCCCTTTCTGTCTGTCCATCAGTTTTGGGGTGATATGCAGTGCTTATACTCAGCTTGGTTCCCAAAGCTTACTGTAGTGCTTCTCCAAACTGACTAGTGAAGATTGGATCACGATCGCTTGCTATACTGCATGGAACTCCATGCAATCAGACTATTTCCTCATATATATATCTGCAAGGCTTGCTGTAGTTCTTGTTGACTTAACTGGAATAAAGTGTTTTTCTTAATCGATCTATAATCCAAATGCCTTTATTTCCATTCCTTGTTCGTGGCAGGCCATCAATGAAATCCATGGATATTTTGATCGCACTTCCAAGTTGGAATCTCCAAAGGTTGAAGTAATCTTGCCATCTTTTGTTGATCACTTTTGATTCTTTGGCAATTTTCACAACGGTTGACATAGATAGATATGTCCCTCTTCATATTTTTCCACCAAAATGAGCACTTCATGCCCTTGTACATCTTATGAATTCCCGGGTGAATGCTAAGTTTGGCAGTGTGGCGTTCAGCTAGTACTTCTTGCCTAAGATTTCCAACATCCGAAACACAAATTCTTCCATTTATGGTTATCTATTTTAAAGCTTGAATTTCTTCCTTCTTTGGCTGCTTTAATGTATTTCTCAAACCGTTTATCTTCTCCCTATTTACTGGAAATTCTTTTCAGAAGAATTGGAGTTACCATAAAATAATAAATAGTAGCTAACTTTCTACTCAATGCATCAGCTACTACGTTGGCTTTCCCGGATGCATATAGAATATCTAGATCGTAAGATGTGAGAAATTCTAACCAATGTTGCTGTCTCATATTTAAATCCTTCTAGGTGAAAAGATACTTCAAAGATTTGTGGTCCGTGAAGAGTTCGAATTTTTCACCTAAAAGATGGAATATTATTTACTAAGGTCAATTCAAAGTTTTATTAAAATAAACTGTGAAATATTCTTACCCAGCAAATAATGTCTCAATATCTTTAGAGCGAACACAACGGCTAATAATTCTAAGTCATGTGTTGCGTAATTCTTCTTATGCGTCTTCAGCTGTCTACTTGAGTAAGCAATCACCTTCCCATCTTACATTAAAACTTCACCAACCCCTTCTCCACAAACATCTGTATAAACGGTCAATCCACTATTTTCATTTATAATTTCTAAAACTGGAGCGGTTGTCAACCTCTTCTTTAGTTCTTGGAATGCTTCTTCACACTTTGAAGTCCAGATAAATTTATCATCCTTTATTGTCAACTTCGAAAGGTGATGGGCAATCTTGGAGACGTCTTGAATGAATCTTCTATAATATTCTACCAAACCTAAGAAGCTACAAATCTTTTTAGGAGTTTGTGGCTGCTTCCAGTCTTGAATAGTTGCAAATTTTCTTAGATCTACTAAAATTCCATCCATTGATATTATATGTCCAAGGAATCTTACCTCCTTCTTCCAAAAATGGCACTTTGAGAATTTGGCTTTAAGCATATTTTTTCTCATTATCTCCCACACAGCTTCTAGATGCCTTGCGTGTTCTTCTTCTGTCTTTGAGTAGATAAGGACATCATAAATAAAGACTAACATGAATTTCTTTAGCACATCTCTAAATACTCTATTTATAAGGTCAAAAAAATAAGTGGGTGCACTGGCCATCCCAAAAGGCATAACAAATCACTCATAGAAAGTGTTCGAACCTTTGAATGCAGTTATATGGATGCAATCTTCTACGTTCCTTAACTGATGGAATTCTGTAGCTAGGTCCATTTTAGAGAAAACTCGAGTTCCGTGTAACTGGTCAAACAAGTCATCTATTCGGGGTAAAGGATATTTGTTCTTAATGGTTTTCTTATATAGATCTCAATAGTCTACACATAATCTCAAAGATCCATCTGACATAGCAACAAAAACTACTGTTGATCCCCAACTTAAACGGCTGAGTCGTATCAATCCTTTGTTTAATAGCTCTTGGGTTTGGTTATTCAACTCGTCCCTTTCTTTCGGAGCTATCCTTCTATCTTGTTGTTTAATTGGCATCACACCGGGAACTAAATCTGCATGAAATTCAATTTCTCGATGTGGGGGAAATATTTTTACTTCCTCAAAGACATCTGCAAATTCTTTAAAAATGGGTATTATTTCTAATCCTATTTGCGATGTATCGAAAGCATGAAGAAAACCATCCCTTCTTAGAATAGGACATTCACAAGATATTTCTTGGATTTTCCCAAAGAGGGTCCATAAATATATCGTTCTATTTTTGAATAGAGCACAGCTTTGTACTTAGCCAACCAATCCATCCCAATTAAAATTTCAAATCCAATAAAATATTAAGATCAATAGGAAAGTGATGGGGAGGATAGGAAATTGGAACATTTTCATAGTGCATACAAATATTAGTGGAACCTCCAATAGGATTCGTCACGTAGATAGGGTTGTCAACAATTTTAGGTTCAAGTTCTAATTCTTCTACAGTTGTTTTAGAAATAAAACTATGAGAAGCTCCTGTATCAAATAATACTCTAACTAAAACATCTTTGATAAAAAAATTATCATCCAACACTCCTTTTCCCTTTACATCTTTGGAGGTTGAAGGCTTATCCTTAATCGCACACTTTTGCTTGTTCTCCTTTCTTCATTAGGGTACAATCCTTTATCATGTGTCCTAATTGATGACAATTAAAGCAGCTTCTTGGTGCTGATCCTTGAGTTTTGGGTTTCTACAATGAGTTGATAGGTGGCTCTTTTATTGGTAATTGTAGCAAGTGACCTCTTTAAAGTGGTTATCCAGAGATCCTCCTTTGGATTTTCCTTACCATGGCCTCTTGCCATTGAACTTTCTCTTCTTCTAGTTATTGTTGTTGCCTTCTTGTACTACGAGTGGATCTATCTTATCCAAAGCTTCATATATGTATCCCATGTCTATTAAGTCTACAATGGTGCTTTCACATGCCTAGACATTTTGACATCACTACAAAAAATTCATTTTTAGCACCATTAAATTGCGGCGTTTTATAAAAAATGTTGTTTCTCATATCTCAAACAATATTAAATATACCTAAAACGCTGCTCCTCAATAATATATGGCCCGCTTTTTTTATGCCAATGCTCGCTTACACTTTCACCGATCTCTTTTCCATCTCAAATTTCCTTCCCTCTCACTTCCTCTTTTTCCTCAATTTCTTTTCTCTCGTAGATACCTTAATTTCTTTCCAAAAACCTGTGATTTTAATTCATTTTCCTCCTCTTAACATTAATCCTCTTTTCCTCCACATACGAACACTGCCTCCTCTTAAAACTTCACTGATTTTATTTCTTCTTAGCATTATTGATAGAGTTTTATATTTGATTTTATTTAATTGGGTTCAGCAATAATTTGATCTAGCTACAAGCTATTATGCTCCAATATATTGACCTGCTGTTGTTAATAAGGAGAATGAGGCGATATATGATACATATGTGAATATTATCTTGGACTAACATAACTACATCACTTAAGTCATATAATACTTAACACTAATGTATAAGGTCTTAGTAGCAATAAACATGCCTGCCTCCAAGATAAAACAATACACAATGTACAACAATATCAAAGATCACAGAGTTGATCGTAGTGACAAAATATAATAAATAAATATACAAGGTATGTCCAATATACATAATAAGAATAAAAATACAACAGGCAATACAGTACGTGACCGTGTATAAGTATACCGAGTACTACCTCTATGCCCAAAACATAAGCTTGTCATAATATCCCTGTACTTGAAATTTTTGGATTGACCCAAGTACTATGTAAGTAACACACAAGTTAGATTTTGTCTAAATCATGAATCTATAAATATACGTGCATAATATATATCCAGAATAATAACAATAAAATAATACCATTAGAGTATCTTAAAATAAAAATTAATAATAACATAGATAACTTGCAAAACATTACATCGCACAAAGCCAAACACAAAGATGTCAACACCTAAATAGAAGCACCTTAAATAAGAAATCACAGAATCAATAACAAATGGGTGAATTATCCATATCTAGAAATCATTGTTAGAATCCATAAATCAATAAAAAGGTTTGTGGTAGCATATGGTAATGCCTAAGTAAAATCAATAATGAGTAGGCCATCTGCCTGAAAAGAATAGGCCATATGCATGAAAAGAATATGTTGTCTGTCTATCAGTCATATAAAGAAAAAATATGGGGATTGACTATGCTCTTAACATAGCCTCAGTTAGGAACATAAATTGTGTATGTCTACCTACAACACATACCAGAACCAGACGAGAGACTGATAGCATGTTTGCAGGAGCCTCACGTGTGTTCGTCTAACACTACTCCTACACTCATTAGTTACCTCCCCTTCGATATCATGATAGCGATCCACCAATGTGCTCGACAATGCGAGGAGTCTTCGTTCATAAACATTGCCTCTTTAGGTAATCGACTGCTGGCCTAGGTGACATAGGGGCAAACACACACAACTAAATATAAAAGGGCGTCATGGATTCAGTGCATGACCACTATGATCAGGCTGCCAAGGTGGATGCTAGCCAATCTGGTTCACTCCAGAAACATAAAAGAAGTTGGATAAGATAGATAGACACATGGTACCTATATTTAGTAGCTAACTCATAGCTCTACATACATGATGACACATGTAAATACACATGACTCACCGCAACAAGACTCACCACAAATCCTCATCACGTGAGTGTTATCTACTTACAACGAATAACCGAATAAATATCATAATGGTGTCCTATATCACTGTGTTATACTCAAATGTTTATTCATTGCTAATAAACTATGCTCAATTTCCATAGCATTCTATATAACGAGTCCAAAGAATAACCGAAGAAATATTACTTAAAGTCCCATACCAAATAGTATTATAACTCCGTTTATTCAGATTCCTTATCACATAAAATTAAAATCATTGTAAAATCATATATAAAGACGTCGTCACCGTATCATACTAAATCATTAAACAAATCAATGTCAACGGTAAATTTTCGTATGATCCAATTTAATATACAAGATAAGAGAAATTAGGAAAACAGGATAAAATAGATTATTCGATATATATAATAGATAAAACAATTTTCAATAATGAATCAATCGCAATGTAAAATTTAATTTAAAAAAATACATACTTGGATATGGATAATAAATATATATCCTAGCATTAAGCTACATAATTAATTAAAACCATACACAAAATTTTCTTTCCAAATTAATTACCAATTTCTCAACCTTGTATAAATTTAATGTTCACCAACAACATTAGAAAACTCATTTCTTTCTATTAAAACCCCATAATAGTTTGTAATGCTAAATATTACGTATAACAATCATTTTATAATTTTCTATAATCAAATACTATTTTTAAATAATTTTATGAGATCTAAATCGGTTTTATACATTTATAATCTATAAAATATATAACTTTAATTATATTTAAAATTACATAAAATATAATTTAGAAATTCTTAAATATCAATTAAGAGCAATTCATATATTTCTAGAATTTTGTAAGATTTTTATAAAGTTTTTAAAATAAGAAACTAAATTTTCCATTAAATAATCAATAATTAAATTTATTAAATAATATTTAATATTATATAAAACTTTTCTCAAATTAAATAAATATACACGCACTCATAAAACATCTTTTCATATATATAAATATTTTTATTTATATAAATCATTAATTTATATAATTAATTAATTAATTAATTTTTTCATAAAACACAGACACACATGCACAGGAAAACTGCACAACCGGTCGACCGCAAACAGTCGATTAGTAACCCTAGACGATCGATTGGTTGGTCGCAAAACTGTGAAAATGATAGCCAGTTTAGGTGATCTTCTCCTTCTCCATTCATCGTTTCTTCTCCAATTCGAAGCATAGACAAGTTATTCAGTCAAACATCATTTTAAGCACATGATATATAAAGAACTAAATGAAAGAGACATAAATTGGTGAGTACGTGTAGTCACCTATACACTATCTTCTTCTTCCTCCTTATTCGCACGCTCCACAAATCCAATATAACAAATAAAAGCTCTCAAATTCTCATTTTCCATAAGTGCATAAGATCATAAAGATGAATATAATTTAATTTCATCATTTGTGCCTCACTACGGTTGGTGAAATCGGAGACGAGAACAAAAGTAGGTTTTATGATGTTACTTGGGATAGGAAATTTCTTTACTCACCTGACTCGGTTGGATATGATCCTCGTCTGGCTGCTCTCTTCTCTGGGTATTCTCATGTTATTGGTCCTCCTTCTGCGGATGGACGCGATTGCTCTTCCGCTTCTGTGGAAGAATAGTTTTGCTGTTCTAGTAGTTTAGGCTATTCTACCTAACTCCTGTGCTTTTATTTTTGCCTGTTTTAGTTGCTCTGTGCATGTGCAGGGCACCTGTTTTCCCATATTTATACACAGTGGCACGGCCCACTTTAAAGCCGGCTAGCTTTGCTAATTTCATAATTTATAATAATTTATATGATTTATTAATGAATTTAAAAGAGTAAGATGGTAGAGGGAGAATTATCAGGAAAAAGATAATTTGTCAAGGGAATAATAAATGAAATAAATTAGTGAATGAGGAAAAATCCAGAGTAAGAAAAGTTTGGAAATGGGTTTTGGCTTGGAATACTTGGGCTAGGGCTAGAGCTTGGGCTTGGGCTTGAGTGTGTGTGTGTTTGTATGTATATGAAAATGGGTTAACTATTATATTGCAGTTGGGCTGTGCGGCCCAAAGCGTTACAAAAATTCGATTCTAATCTATAGCAGATATTACACGACAACGCAAGACTTCAAACTTTAAAACCTAAAAACATTCCTTTTTTAGGTGTCTTTCTTATGGCGGCTTCCAGTTCACTGCTTGAGCTGATTCGATCGACGCCTTCAACATCAACATCTCCAATTATAGTTCTTCTCGTGCCATTGCGGTGCAAAGCAATTTCTTCGGAATCTGATCAAATAATGAGCTAATGTCTCTGTTTATTTGTCTCATAAGGACTAAAACATCTTGTTGTCTATTGTTGTACGCCCGAATGCTCCTTTCCCTATAGATGTGCCACAAGGAGGTTGTGAGGCCAATTTTTCCAGTCTTTTGCATCAGCTTCGTGAGGTTGCTCCCTCTGTTCAGGTATTCTACTTCCTCTGCTAGATTTCGAATAGTGTTAGTCTATAAGCATCTTAATTTTGTATACACCACACTCTTTTAATGTATTCGCACTCAAAAAATAGATGTTCATGAGTATTGCTTTGCATAAGGTGTGGGCCATTTTTGGACTGTTTGATCTGCTCCAGACCACTTTTATCCAGTTAGCCAAAGGGAATTTAGTTCTAGAATCCCCCCGTACACCACTGAATTTGAACTGACCATCTGAGCTGTTCTTCCATATCCAAATATCTTCCATTCCATCTGTTTTAATCTTTTTACATTGAATTTCCTCTTTGTAGTTTGAACTAAGAAAATTCCTATCACAATGCCATTCATTATTATCTATAATTTCAGCCACTTTGCATGTAGGAGCTCCATATGCTGAAAAAGCTTCCCAGCCTAGCCTGTCAATAAAACTTTGTGAGTTTAAATATGGGTCTTTCCATTGTCTGTGTCATTTCCTGTAGCAATCTCTCTATCTAGATAAGATTGTGGTTCATCCTTGGTTTTTAGAATATTTTTCCATGTAATAGAGGCATTATTATCAATTTTTATAGTCCAAAAATTGTCTTTTAGATACCTCGATCTCATCCAACTAGTCCATATATTTTTAGATGTTATAACATTCCAAGATAATTTCAATCCATAGACATTCTTAAGCTCATATAAATTTTTCAGCCCAACTCCTCCTTCCTCTTTCTTTCTACAAAGATCTGAGTATTTTACTCTATGCGTTCCCCCTTTCCATATAAAATATGCACAAACTAAATTTATTTTGGCAATAGAGCAGTCAGGTATTTGAAATGATTGCAGCCAAAATCTAACTTTAGAGGTGATAACAGCATGAACCAATTTAACTCTACCCTTAAATGACAGCAATTTGGATCTCCATCCTTGTAGTTTGTCTCTAGTGGCATCAACTAGTTTACCACATTCCAGATCTGTAATTGCATTATTTGAAAGAGGAACCCCTAGGTATTTAACTAGAAGGTGGCCCTTTGAGAACCCCAATCTCTCTAGTATGCTTATTTGAACAGAATTTATTGAAGTAGCACCTGGTTTTAAGTTCATTCATTTTTAGTCCAGCTAGCCTCTCTAAGTCATTGAATGTAGATTTGACCTTGTCAATAGCCTTTATATTGCCCTTTATCACCACTAATAAGTCATCAGCATATATTAAGCGAGTTACCCGTGGGAGGATATTGTGATAGGTTGGATAAAATTGTGATAACATGCTAGCTCCATTTGAAGAGTAAACCATTCCATAGCCACAACAAATAAATATGGAGAGAGAGGATCACCTTGTCTAATCCCACGATTACTCTGTATATAACCTTTAGGAACTCCATTTATCATGATAGAGAAAGTAGGTGTGTCTAGAGAGTACTTAATCAGTTTTAGTAGTTTCAAAGGAACCTCCATAGAGTCAAGCATGTGAATAATGAATCCTCTGTTAACCCTGTCATATGCTTTTTATAGATCAACTTTGATGCAAATTTTGTCAGCCCTATGCTTGTTAAAATCTCTTATTAATTCATGTGCTATCAGAGAGTTTTCAAAAATAAGCCTACCTTTGATAAAAGCACTTTGACATTGTAAAATTAAATCAGGAAGAACTCTATTCAGTCTCATGCATATAATTTTGCTGAGGATCTTAAAGGTGACATTACAACAGGCAATAGGTCTGTAGTCTTCAATTCTCTCTGGTTTCTTAGTTTTTGGAATTAGGGATATGAAAGTGTGATTAATTTCTGGTACAAATTCACTAGTCTCTAAGGCTTCATTATAGGCTTTAAGCATGTAATATTTTAGGTGTACCCAATTCGTTTTGAAGAAGGCTGGCCCCATGCCATCAGGACCAGTGGAGGAGTCACTATGGATCGAGCAGACAGCTTTCTTCAATTCCCCTTCCAGAATTCAAGTTGTCAGCATGTCAGCACCAGCAGAGGAGATCTTCTTCCTACAGTTGATGTGAGGTAAGTGGTTGTAATTTTCTCCATTGTACAAGTTAGTGAAATAGGTGATAGCTTGCTCTTTTATGTGTTTAATATGTCTAGAGGCATTGCCCTGTTCATTTAAATAGTTGCTAAGATTGTTATGATGTTGTCTTAGTGACATCTTAGTGTATATATATATATATATATAAATGTATGTCTGTATGTATTTATATATTTTCCTTTTCCATTTCTTTTGTATAATATACCAATTTTAATTTAAATCACTATAAATTCCAAATAAAAACCATATTTACAATACTAAATTATTTACTGATATTACAAAAAAAAATTAGAATTAATTTCTCATATTTTAATTCATTTAAATTTAAATGCCCAATATTGTCATTTGAAGCTCGATATTAATTAATTTTCGAAATTACTTTATTTCACATTCCTTTTAAACAATTATTTATTCTCAAAACCATTTAATTTCATCATAAATTACCTTATTATAATATTTTGATATTCTAAATTAAATTCAAATTATTCATTTTTAATCCAAAAATCCATTTTAATTAATTAATTATTATCAATTACCCTTAAAATCTGGGTTGTTACAAGAATCATATATTTCATGTATGTGCTAACTATGTGGATGTAGGGATGGATCAAGTATGATTTTCCATACAAGTTATCCTAGTAGGTTAAATTTATAGTATTTGAGATTTTTTACCACTCACACTACACTGTTGTTTGACTCGGGATTTTATACTTGTTTCCTATTATTCCGGGTACTATTGAATGAGTAGATTAGGGACATCAAATCTGGTAAGCACGTAGAGCTGGACAAAGGATGAGTAGAAGATCATACTCTCGTATTACTATATTTACTTATTATGATTTTTTATTCTGCAGCACAGCACTATGGAGCTTGTTAGTGCCTTTATTATGTAGATATAGTCTGTTTACGTGTTATTATATGATGTATAACTCTATCACTTATGTTGTATACTATATGGATCTATTTACTTTAATTTCTGTGATTCATTGACCATCTCACATGTTTTATATCTGAAATGTTTACTATTTTGTTTCAATTGATACACTAAGAGATATACGTCAGTTTCTATGATGGTTTATTTACCTTACAACCTTGGCAGTTGTCCAACATTGATCGGGCACCACTATAGTGCGGGTTATCACACTATTGGATGCTAGTGGTGTAGGGTGGTCATCACATTTGGTATCAAAGCTTAGGTTGTGTAGTTTAACCTAAATGATATCGTTGTCCAGTAGAGATAGGGTAGGAGTTCTCGTCTTAGATTGGATTGAATGTGTATATATACGAGAGCGCATTCTTGTTATATATGTTGGTTTTCAAAACTATATAGTGGTATATAGTATATAAGTCACACTACACACATGAGTACTACGTAAGTGGGATTCCTATTAAAGAGACTGATTATCCTTATTACAAAATGAAGGATGAGTCGTTAAATAAGGAACGCTGCTAGGAACTCCGTCTTTGGAGTCGAAGAAGAAGCTAGCTTAAGTGTTGCTGATCTCAACTTGCAGATGATGTTCAATACAATAATGTGGAACATGCTACAGAATGCTTAAGTAGCCGCTCTAAATGTTGCAATTGATGGTGCTGTTCTGATGCAGGTGCCCGAAGCCGTTTTCTCTAAGATAAACAATGACCTTACTAGTCTTGGTGGCAAACCATTCGAAAGAACAGAGTCGGCGATGGATGTGCAAGATTGGCTTGATACTTATGAAACAATCTTTGATGACTTAGAGTTGAATTATGCTTTCCATTTATGATGTTCCTATATGTGTTTAGATTAATATTGGTGCTTCACATTCTTCATATCTAGTAACCTAGTGGATAGATTGGGATTGAAACCCAAAATTGGTGATCACTATGATGAACTATGTTGGAGGCTCCACTAGCCTATGTATGGTTTGTCATGGTTCGGTCTTGATAGGGTCATGGATGTTCTTTTGACTGTGATTGCTTTGTTTTGGGTTTCATTGGGTTTGGTATTACTCTGGTATGGACTAGCTTCATAGACAGAGAATAATGATGGATTTTGGGAAGTTATTAGTGACGATATAGGAAAATGATAGGTGGACAGTAGTGTTAAGCTTTCTACTAGATGATGAGGTGATGGTTAGCTTTCTGTACTCACTCGATATCTCATATGATGAGTTATCATCGGTGCCTATTGCTAGGGAGTATCCAAACCTATTCAAGGAGGTGATTGGACTTTTGCCGTACAGAGAGATTGTGTTCCATGTTGACTTAGTAAAAGATGCCAGACCAATAGTAATGCATTTGAGTAGGATGACACCTAGAGTAGCAGGAGCTAGAGGTGCAAGTGAATGACCTATTACAATGTGTGTTCATTCATGAAGTATTTCTTAGCAAGGAGTTCTCATAGTATTCCCACGAAGGTAGATGGTTCCTTTAGACTTTGTGTTGATTACCTGGGCTGAATAAAATAATGAGGAAAAACAAGTATCCACTACCATGTATTGATGACTTGTTCGATTAGCTTTCTAATGCTAGAGTATATTCTCAGTTGGATCGTATGACTTGATCTTACCAACCGAGAGTACCGAAGGAGAGTGTGTCGATTACAAAGTTTCGTACGCCATTTGGTTTCAATTGGTGGTTGGTTATGCTATTCGGGCTAACCAATGCATCGACGTATTTTATTGATTTCATGAACCGTATTTTTAGGGGTCAGCTAAATAAATTTTTGCTTGTATTCACTAATGATATCCTTATCTACTCATGGACAAAGGAAGAACACAAGAAGAATTTGAGGACCGTGCTTGAGGTATTGAGATAGAATCAACTGAAAATGAAGTTTTCGAAGTGTCACTACTGGAGGAGAGATGTGTAATTCTTGTGTCACGTTGTTTCTGAGCACTACATTGCTATGGATCATGCAAAATTTGCAGCATTTCAAGTTTGTACTAGACCTAAAAATACAATGGATATGAGGAGTTTCTTGGGGTTAGCCGAATATTGTCAATTGAGGAAAAAGAATCGGTCTTTTTCTTGGGATGGGAGTTGTGAACATGCATTTGTGAGTCTGAAGGAAAAGTTGACAAGTGCACCAGTATTGAACATTCCGAGCGGAAATGAAGAGAAGAAAGTATACATTAATGCTGGTGGCACTGGATTGGATGTGGTATTGATGAAGAAGGGCAAAGTTGTTGCATATGCTAGTAGACAACTTAAGCCACATTAGGAGAAATACCCAACCCATGATTTAGAGTTAACGGCGATCATGTTTGAGCTGAAGATTTGGAGGCATTATCTTTTAGGAGAGAGGTTCGAGCTATTACCGACCGTAAATCACTGAAGTACCTCTTTTCCTAGAAGAATATTAACCTTCATAAGCAGTGATGGTTAGATTTTCTAGCCTCCTATGACTTTGGTATTGCATATACACCAGAAAAGGGAATGCCATTGTTAATGCATTGAGTATGAGACAAGCTAACTTAGGAGCTATGCTCCTAGAGTGGAGACGGTTAGAGTACATTGCTGGTTATGGTTTTCGTTCGAGATGCAAGGTTGAGCCAGAGATATTAGCGAGCTTGACTACCAGACCTACTCTGATAGAACGGATCAGTACTAGTCATATACATCATGCTAGATTAGCCAAAATCATTACTAAGATCGAACATAGGGTAGAGTCTGAAGAGACGGGATAGTGCAGACTCGATCAAGACGATTGGCTCCATAAAGATGGGAGATTATTTATTCCTGATGTCGATGGGTTAAGGGATGAGGTGCTAAGAGAGTGCCAAAATTCGAGATTGACAATGCATCCCAGTGGTAATAAGATTAAGAATGATATGGGGAATTAATCTCAAAATGCACGAATTGCTAGTTGCTTAAGGCAGAGCAAAAGAAGCCTAGTGGTTTGATGCAACCGCTAGAAGTTCCTAAGTGGAAATGGAAATAAGTTTCAATGGATTTCCTTGATGGACTGCCAAGGACTAGAGCAAGGTACGATAGCATTTGGGTCATAATCAATCGATTGACAAAGAATGCTAGATTTATACCGTCAAGTCAAGTAGAACGTCGTCCAAACTAGCCGAATTGTATGTGAAGTGGATAATATGATTGCATGGTATGCCAAAGAGTAGTGTGAGTGACTGTGATCCATTTCTTGCTAGTGGGTTTTGCAAGAGTTTACAGAGGCATTAAAGAGAGAGCTGCACCTTAGCACATCTTATCACCCTCAAACTGATGGCCAACCTGAAAGGGTGAACGTATCTTAGAGGATCTCTTACAAGCTTGTATACTCAATTTTGAAGGCTGGTGGGATGGTCACTTGCACCTTGTTGAATTTTCTTATAACAACAATTATCAGCCTAGTATCAATATAGCACTATTTGATATGGCTGACCGTGTAACTCTCCCTCATGTTGGTGGGAACCGGATGAGAAACTGATACTTGAGCCATATATGATTAGGGAAACCTTGAAGAAGATAGAGATTATTTGGCAACGTATGATTTTTTTTATGGCGGATAAAAGAGCTACATTGATAAGAGATGCAAATATCTAGAGTTCTATGTTGTTGATATGGTATTTGTAAAGATCTCTCTATTGAAGAATGTAATTCAATTCGGTAGTAAAGTGAAGTTGGCACTAATATTTGTAGGTTCTTTTCCAATACTAGAGAGGATTGGAAACCTTGCTTAAGGAGCCAACTTACCTCAAGGAATGGCGGGAGTGCACAATGTGTTTCACGTTTCTCACTTATGGAAATTTGTGCATGACTCAGACGTAACCATCGCACTGGATCAACTAGATTATATCGAGATTAAACTAGAGGCTTCGAGACATCGTAAGAATCTTTGTATTGTCGGACGTGACATGAAGTAGCTTGAGTGAAAGACAGTGAAGTTGGTGAAGGTTGGGTGGAGCGAAAGTAAAAGGCGATTGCACATGAAAGATCGAGAAGAGCATGAGGACGGCTTATCTTGAGCTCTTTACTTGGCGGGACTTTCTATTTATCGTTTTTACTTTCGCTTATGATATCGTGAAGTACTACCTTTGTATAGTATCCTACATGCTAGGATAGGCTTAGATGTTTCCATTTTCATTTGTTATTATGTATGCATATTCTATGTGATATGGTTCTCTATGCTTGTATATGGTTATAAGGCATGTAGGATAAGCTTATTGATTTTGTTTGGGATTTCAGGGACAAAATTCCTAAATGGGAGAGAATGTAATTACCCGTATTCTTTGTATCGAAGGATCATAGAATATTAATATTATTTTTATATGAGGTCTTATGATTTTATAACTTTAGAAAATGAATACTAGAGACATTTTCCATCCTTATAATTTTTATCGTACGATTTTGAACCCAAAATCACGTATGGCGCACAATTTTTGATAGAAGCCAAATTAGGGACTGAAGCCACTTTCATTAGATCGACATGATGGTTTCTCTTTTCTTAGAGTGGTCTAATAGTCAAACGGACTTACCGCTAGGGAAATATGGTCATTTGAAGTTTCACTTGAATTTGAAAAACTTAATAGGTAATTAGTGAGGTAATGGTTAGGTCCAAAGCCCATTTCGGGATTAGCATGGGGGTGCGATTGATGGGACTACTCTCCATCATTTAACATTTTCAAGAAAATAAAGAGAAAACCTCCATTATTCAATTCTTAGCCCAAAAGCGAATCTAAATCTTACTTTATTTAGTTAAAATTTGTCTTCAAGGAGGTGATTAGCGAGATTAGCATTTGGATTAGAGATTAGTCATTGGAGATAACTTAGAGCTACTACAGATTTTTAGATTTCGTTTATTCTTGGGTTGCTTTGGGTTTAGGTGAGTGGTTAGGACCTCTCACTTCCTAATTAGTCTTTACACACTTTAAGTTGATGTTTTAAATGATTTTTGGATCCTAAAATGTGTTTTAAACTTTAAATAACCATACATGTTAATTTCAAATGATTTGGAGCGGATTTATAAAACTTATGTTCTTATAGACATCCCTTGTTCTTATGGTTCTACCATTAGATTTAAGATTTACTTGATGTGTATGGATATATGCTAGTTAATATATATTATATATAATGATTACTTAAATATATGATGTTCGAATGGTTGAAAACGCCAATCAAATGGTGATTTAGTTATAGGAAAAAGCTATAGATCGGTATAGATGGGTCGACGATGATCCATAGCATCGATATGACCTGAATTGGTGCAATCGATATGGAGCAAGGAAGGCCTCATAAGGCTACATCCTTATAAGTTTATGTTCTAAGTTTCAAGTCATTTGGAGTTTGTTTGCTCGAGTTGTAGATGGATCGATGGTGGTTTGAAGGCCATGGATCGATGGTGGTTTGCTTCAGGGCATGCTCATGTCATAGGATGGATTACATTGAGTTCTTTGAGTGTTAGCTTTGGGTCATGAGTGGAGATTTATAGATCGCACGAAGATATATGGAAATTCCAAGTGATGGATCGGTGGTGGTGCTTGCTTCGAGTCAAAGGAGGGATGGATCGTGGGCCATGGATCGAAAGTGATCCATGGGGTATCAATCAATTGTGATGGATCGACGAAGGAGAGTTTCATGTGGAGAAGGATGGCTTGTTGCATTAAATCATGGGATTGGTGATTTAATGGATCTATGATGGGTTGGATCGGTGGAGATGGTTTGAAGCTGCATTGTTTGGATAAGGAAGTTTGTGAGGCGGCTTCGAGCCTTCCTACACTTGCCTTGAGACATGGTAGGGGTTGCTTCGAACCTTGGGTATGTGCACTCTAAGATTTAGCCAACCCAAACACTAGTCAAATATGGCCAAGTGTTCGATCGGTATCAAACTATAGGGTTCGGTAAAGATTTTCGACGATGACGACCCATGATTTGATGATGATGATGATTCTGCGATGGGGAGCGACGGCTTCAATGATGGATGTAGTGACAATGAAATTCGAACACTTCGTCTTCGAATATTAAATCATTTTAAAATATAGTTAAGTGTTATAAATATGATTTTATAACCTTGTTAAACATTGATTAATGAATAATGATAAGAAACTTGCTTTTGAAAATTGTTTACAAAAATATAACCGAATCGGTTTATCGGTAAATAGCTTTTCAATCGATATAAGTTGTTCGAACTCTTTTGCACTTCTCTAATAATCAAATGAATACATTAGCAACTAATTAACACACACCCCTCTTCATAAAATATGAAACATTATATAAGCTTTCATTTGGATAAGAGATACTATCATGTTGAGGGTGTAAGTGTAATTAGCGTAAAGGAGAAGTAATGAGAGGTGAGTCTTCCATGGCATGGTAGGGAGAGGGGATGAAGGCAGGCTTAAAGATCACCACTCATTAGCCTATATAAGGAGAGGCAAACCCTTGTATGTTATTCACAAATTCTCAGAGCAAACGTTATCATAAATTCATGTCTTCTTCTTCTTCCCCTCTAAATTCCTAAAGCAAAGTATTTGCAAATCAAACAAAATCAACCCAAATTTGGAGCAAAGCCTTGGAGGAATATTAGAACGCCTTCCACCTAGTTAGAAGTTGAAGAAACAAAGCCATATTCCCCCTTTCCTAGAAGGTCGTAGGCTTTGGGGGTCTATTTTGGGCCAGCGGCAAGTGAATGCAAGAAAATAAAAGGAAGAAAAGATGTTGCAAGGTGGAGGTTTAACTTGATGCTTGGGTCTTGGTTGTTTTTGGGTTAAAGGTGAGTCAACACCTCTTTTAATGGAAAATATAACAAATGTATGTTGTGTTTTGATTATGTTTAAGTTGTTGAATTGTTATTGACATTATCGAAAACATTGGTTTGATTCTTTTTTTGAAAACAAGATGCATATGTGATCCATTTCTATGGACTTGGAATGGACTTGAATAGACTTGTATGACTTGTATGACTTGTGACAAGACCTTGAAATAAAGCTCATAGGTTATAGATGAACTTTTGTTTAGATCGGACTAGGATTTGAAAGTGCACTTATAGCTATAGTTGCTATGGATGCACTTATGAATTGCCTTGTTTTTGGAAATTTCCATGGAACTTTGTAATGAGATCCTTAGGGGTGTCTTACCATATTTACAATGTTTTGTATGCATGTTTGGTGCCATAAAAATTTTGGATAGTAAAAAGTTAAGTAACATTTCAAAAAGTGATCCAAACTTCACTTGTGCAAAACTGCCCCGTTTAACCTTGATTTTTGGACTTTAAAGGTTTGAAAAGATATTTAAATTTAAGTATTTTGTTTCATTTACAAATGTTTACTAACTCATATTAGATTATTTCAGAATTGGTTTGAGATATTTATGAATTCTTAGAAATCAATAGTGAATTTTTGGAGAGGATGATTTTATAATAAAAATTTGTCTTTCCAAGTCTTTTAGAAAATTATAAAATTGTTATTTCCAATTAATATTTAGATAAATGTTTTAAAACCTATTATAAGTATATAAAGCATTTTCTTAGTATATATAGTTTTTAGAAAATATGTTGACTATTTTATATCTTATATAATAAAATATTTTTTGACTTGTTTATTTACATATCAAGTTTTGATAAATAAATTACTATACATATATATCATTTTAAAAAGGGTTTTAAAAGTTTAAATAAAAGGTTTAGAAAGGAGTTAGAATTGCTTAATGTCCAAATGGTTTATTGTTTAATTGTTTATTATTTATTTGAAAAGTAATTAACTATGCTTAACACTAAAAGCCAATGAAGTAGGCTTAACTATTTGTGAGTGTTAAGTTTGACGTTTGAGTAAGGATGGAGCAATAAAGCTCCAACCTACCGTCTTACCTCTTGACCAAGGAATAGTAAGTTAGAAAATGTCGAAATTGTGTTAATCATGTTGTTCTTACTTGTTTATGGAAATCATTAATGCTATACTTTGCACTACATGCCGATGTGGTAGACTTATATGTTTGTGAGATTCAAGAATGAAGTGTTTAGGCAAGGCTTTAATGCAACCAGTGTTCTAACTTACCTAGCTTCACTCTTGAATGATGAATAGTTAAGTTGAAATATCAAAAACGAGTTAAGTATACGAATATTGATTTGTATAAGCAATTGTTTGGACTAGGTAGTCGATTAGTCGACTATCGAACTTGACCAAATATTAACTTAGGAAGTATCTAAAAGCTTCATGATTTCATACCAATGAGAACCCCGATGGATTAGGATTTGTACGAAATGTCGTTAGCTTTTTCTTACGTATGAGAGAACTTAAATTGAGTTAGCCGGAAATTCATCGATTGTTTTTGGAGCATCTGGTAAGCTGGAAAAGTGTACTTATATAAGATGACTCGAACCCATAACCACTTCAAAACCATATACGCAATTCATGTTCTAGAAGTGGTTATGAAGTGAAATGTTATAGACTTGAAATGTCTATTCTAAGGTTAAGTCTAATAGAGAGGTCAACACTGACATTTCAAACGATGTTATTGTATGGGACTGCCTATCGTGAGGAGTATTCCAAGAGAAAGGACAACGTTAGCATTCATCAGAAGACTTATGCGGGAATCTATATGGAGATTCATATATGTTCAAGATGCTTGTATCCATGTAGAAATTCGTGGTCTTTTCGAGATGATGGAATTTATTTGGGGATTTGTGTTCTGTTCGAGTGATGAAGACTCGTGTGAGAAATGCCAAACGTGACCTTGATGTCGAGAATGGCTACACACAGAGTGGAATGCACAATCTTAGGTTTAGCTATCCTGTGAGGATATATCAACTCCATTATCTAGAGATGCTTATTGATGATGCTAGAAGGTGTTATTGGTACTTGGTTCCATGTAGTTCATTCTATGTTCTGGCATGGGCCAGTTGTATTTACCTTGTGGTATATTTTATCTAGAAATATATGAGGCTCAAAAGGTAGTTTCTGGTCCTTTCCATAGGGATCCACTTTAGTTTACTGGAAGCATCTCTACGGGAAAATCCATTATGCAAAAGTACCTCAGCGGTATTGATTATATTCCTATTATTGTTGTGTCTGTGCATAGCAACTGTTTTATGATATATGTTCTACACCCTAGACATTATCTATTATACCAATATATTCACTCATCGGATGATTAGTTTCATTTGAGGGGAAAACTATTACGGTAATCCGTACGGTCTCAATGGTTATTGTTATTTGTTATATATTTCTTGAGTTTCTCACGCTGGTTTACTAGACCGATCTAGTGTTATTTTCCTATAATGCTTGAGTTATCCCTGTATGTTTCCATATTTTTTTGGACGTTTTGGAGCTTATGGAGTGAAGCTGGATGATTACCTACCGTATTATTATTATTTTCACTGCATTATTGTATTATGTATATCGATATTATAAGGATGGGTGGTTAAAACTGTCTAGGCTGGTCATAGTACTAGGTTTTGGTAACTCTGAAATTTCCATATTCGAAGTAACCCTTTGTATGTTTGTTTAATAGTATATATCAATGTTCCTGGTAGTGCTTGGTGTTGTATGAAAGGGGATTCTTGCACTGGTGAACGTGTGATGAAGCTTTTTCTCTTACCCCTACACGTCCTTTTATGGATTGGAGTGTAGTCGAGAGGCTCGCCGTAAAAGCAGGAAGGAGGTACCATTTATAGTCACAGCCTGAAAAAGGGTGGGTCATTACATTTGGTATCAGAGAACAAGGTTGAGCGAACACCTTAGCTTAGGTTGTGTATGGCTCAATAAGGATTGGTAAGCGGCACTCTATAATGAGTCTAGTGTATTATACATATGAGAGTGTGTCTGTATTTTGAAAACTAGACTTTTAAAATCATCTCTTAGGAATATCTTCTTTTAGTAACTCCTTTGAAATAACCGTATCCTTTCATGTCCTAAAGAAGTTTTGCCTTGGTTAGGTAGTAAGAACTATGAGTACTGGAGCTTCCAATGATAGAGGTGGTCGAGGTAGTACTGTCACGAATGGCAGGAATCAAACACCGAGGAATGTTGGTTCAGTAGGGGAACTGAGGTGAATGTCGTAAAGGAGGTCATGTTGGTCAGGCCTCAGGTGGATTTTGCTTCTCATTGTCATGATTATGAAAGGCTGGAAGGTAAGAGGTTTAGTGGTACATAGACTATTATAGAAGTCCAGACTTGGATCAAATTATGTGATTAGATATTCAGGAATATGGAGTTGGATTATGCGATGAAGCGTAGATTAGTCTCGCGACATCTGATAGTTGTAGTCATGGATTAATGGAGTTCTAGTACAGCCGATGACCAGGAGAATGACTTCTCTTGGGCCTAATTTAAAGATGATTTTGAGATGAAGTTTATTCTGGAAGCCAAAAAGACTTTGTTATTTAGGAGCTTCTTGGATGTGAAGTAAGGAGCCATTACCGTGGCGGAGTACGAGAACTAGTTCGCTGCACCATCTCGATTTGGGTTGGTTGACACACCACCGAAGAAGAATGAGATTTATGGCACGTATGTGTCCCGAGTTTCATAGAAACATGGCTAATCACCTTCGTGATTTTTTGTTAATTTGGTGAACATGGTTTGTGGTTTGAGAATTTGGCCCCAAGGCCTATTATTTCTGCACCAGTTGAGGATAAGAAGCGCAAGTTTCAGTCGAATAGGTCTAACCTTATTTGCAACAAGTGCGGGAAGAGGGGTCACTTTTCTAATAAGGGCAGGTTGGGAAAAGGAGGCTAGATGGTTAAGGCACCAAGGAAGTGTTACAATTGTCATTAGCATGGCCATTTTGATGGAGACTGTTCCACGTTTAAGAATGAGGAGCAGGCTAGGGTCTGTGCTATTTCTGCACGAGAGAATGGGAAGCAGATTCTTGAGGGTATACGATATGATTATGGATTTCCTATTCATGTTTGTTTAACTCTAGTGCTTCTGATAGTTTCATATCCCATAATCTTGATAATTGTTTAAATCATGCTCGGTTAGTTTAGGAGAATTTCTTGTTATTGATTGGTGCTCAACTAGTTTATAAGAAGTTTCACCTTTCTACATCATGCATTGGGTAGACAGTAATTGCGGGTACATTGAAACGAACACCTTGTGAATTAAGTTTCACAGTTTAACTATAAGACGTTCGGTAATGATGTTACGTTAAAAGTTAAAATTTAGTAAAAGATGTTTACTATGATCAAAAGGAAAGATAGAATATTGTGGTAATAAATATTTATGAAAAGATTTATATAAGAAGGTGACTTTATATAAGTATAGTTTATAAAATATGGTTTACAAACAAAAGGGATTTAAATAGAGAATTTGAGAACTTAAATCCTAGTATCTTTGAAAAGGTTTTTCAAGCATTCGAAGAAAATAATATTAGTATTTTTGAAATTAATATTCGGGAACTAGTTTATATCAGATACTTAGTATTGTTTACGAAGTATTTGACACCGCTTTGAAATAATTTTGGTTAAGTACCAAAATAATGGTTTGGATGTACTAAACTCGCTTCTGCCGCTTGAAAATAATTTCGGTGATGATTGTAACATCTTCGACGTTATTGAGTTTCTAAGTCGGCAATGCTACAAAGTTATTTAGTAAAGTGGATTTTGATTTAAATCCTGAAAGCATGATTTAATATGCAAAATTTATATGTTATTTCAAAATTGTTTGAAATGAAAACCGACGTTTAGTTCTAAATTTGTCTTATTTTATGGACATGTCTATCCTATTCATTAGGACAGTTTGGTTTGTGCATCATGTATGATATGTAAGTTAATATTTTTCATTTATTACAATGAAATGGAATTTCCGATGATTTGGATAGTCGAAAACTTTTGAATTATTATAGAACTTGAAGCTTATTGTTTTTATGAAAATACAAAGATGAGTTTTATGTAACACTTGAATTGTGGTGATAGTAAGTTAAAATAAGTGTTAAATGGTTAAACATACATTTTAAGAATTTTTTTATCGTTTTGCTACATACTCTTAGGATGAAGTGAAGTATTATATGTGTATGAACTTAAGTTACGAAATGATTATAAACTTGAAGTTATGATTTATAAAATGATGCATAAATGATTTAGTATTGAATGACATAATAATTGTATAAATGAATGTTATTAAAAAGGAATTGGTATAGTTAAGAGAGAAATAGGATAAATACGCAAGTTGTACATAGATCATTTTATTCGCATAACTATTCTTGATACGGTATTCGAGTACATGTTTTTGAGGTGGTTTACATTGGTTCGAACAAGGAGTTTTCATTCGATTCTAGACGGTGAACACTTGATACAGGTTCATTATATGATCCTAAGGTTTCCTACCATAGTATATGGCTATGTAAAGAGAACAAAGGTTTCTGATCAACGAACGAAATTAGATTCCATGATAGAGTGGTCGAGTGATCTATACTAGTTTGTAAGTGAAATATATGTGATCGAGCAAGTGATCGGATAAGATATTGCATACGAGTGGTCCATATGCATCGTATGGGCCATGTACATTCTTATAATGTGTTGGGATGACTTATGGTTTGGGAAATGGCTCTTCGATTTGTTACGAGGTAGCATACATAATCTTCAAAGTAATAAGCTAAGGTTGTTGAGCGTAAGGTATGCTTAGTGGATTGGCTATCGTCCTTGAGCGATGGGAGAGTTTTTGAACCAGATAAAACCATGAGCTTTGTTTTGCTGCTTGCTGTGAACACTATTTAAATATTTGTGCGATTATTCCATTGTTAAGTTTTGAAGTGCCATGGAGAAAGGATTCTTGGGATGGTACAAAGAAGATGGAGAACATTTTGAAGGAAATCCATCCAGAGTTGCTTATAGACTAGTGGTTCCTTCTTATCTTAGTATCATATATCTTTTATCATGTACACCCCGCTCGAGGTAGGGTCGCTTAGTATGAATTTGGCTTGTAGTTTGGCTTGTATACTATTTCAACATAACTCTATATATGTATCTTTTTTCTTCTATTTCCTTTTATTTTCATACGTATTTGAATTGCAAGGAAGAAATGTTCTAAGTAGGGGGCGTACCGACCCTAAAATTCGAACACTTCTTCTTTGAATAATTTTTTTGAAATATAGTTAAGTGTTATAAATAAAATTTATAACCTTGTTGAACCTCATTTGATTAATGAATAATGATAAGAAACTTGTTTTTGAAAATTGTTTACAAAAACATATTCTTTGAAGAAAAATTGACAATGTGACCGAATCGGTTTATCGGTAAATAGCTTTTCAATCGATATAAGTTGTTCGAACTATTTTTCACTTGTCTAATAATCAAACGAATACATTAGCAACTAGTTAACACACACCACTCTTCATAAAGTATGGAACATTATATAGGCTTTCATTTGGATATGAGATATTATCATGTTGTGGGTGTAAGTGTATTTAGCATAAAGGAGAAGTAATGGGAGGTGAGTCTTCCATAGCATGGTGGGGAGAAGGGATGAAGGCAGGATTAAAGAGAATCATTCATTAGCCTATATAAGGAGAGGCACACCCTTGTATGTTATTCACAAATTCTTAAAGCAAAAGTTATCATAAATTCATGTCTTCTTCTTCTTCTTCCTCTCTAAATTCATAAAGCAAAGTATTTGCAAATCAAATCAAAATTAACTCAAATTTGGAGTGAAGCCTTGGAGGAATATTAGAATACCTTCCACATAGTTAAAAGTTGAAGAAACAAAGCCATATTCCCCCTTTCCTAGAAGGTCGTGAGCTTTGGGGGTCCATTTTGGGCTAGTGGCAAGTGAAAGCAAGAAAATAAAAGGAAGAAAAGATGTTGCAAGGTGGAGGTTTAACTTAGATGCTTGGATCTTGGTTATTTTTGGGTTAAAGATGAGCCAACACACCTCTTTTAATGGAAAATATAACATATATATGTTGTGTTTTGATTGTGTTTAAGTTGTTGAATTGCTATTGACATCGTCGAAAACATTGGTTTGATTCTTTTTTTGAAAACAAGATGCATATGTATCCATGTCTATGGACTTTAATAGACTTGTATGACTTGTGACAAGACCTTGAAATAAAGCACATAGGTTATAGATGAACTTTTGTTTAGATCGGACTAGGATTTGAAAGTGCACTTATAGGTACAATTGCTATGGATGCACTTGTGAATTGCCTTATTTTTGGCAATTTCCATCGAACTTTGTAATGAGATCCTTAGGGGTTTCTTACCATTTTTATAACGTTTTGTATGTATGTTTGTTTCCATAAAAATTTTGAATAGTAAAAAGTTAAGTAACATTTCAAAAAGTGATCGAAACTTAACTTGTGCAAAACTGCCCTGTTTAACCTTGATTTTTGGACTTTAAAGGTTTGAAAAGATATTCAAATTTAAGTATGTTGTTTCATTTACGAGTGTTTAATAACTCATATTAGAGTATTTCAGAATTGATTTGAGATATTTATGAATTCTTAAAAATGAATAGTGAATTTTTAAATAAGATGATTTTGTAATAAAAATTTGTTTTTCCAAGTCTTTTAGAAAATTATAAAATTGTTATTTTCAATTAATATTTTAGATAAATGTTTTAAAACCTATTATAAATATATATAGCGTTTTCTTAGTATATATAATTTTTATAAAATATGTTGACTATTTTATATCTTATGTAATAAAATATTTTTTGACTTGTTTATTTACATATCAAGTTTTGATAAAATAAATTACTATACATGTATATCATTTTAAAAAGGGTTTTAAAAGTTTAAATAAAAGGTCTAGAGGGGTTAGAATTGCTTAATGGACAAATGTTTTATTGTTTAATTGTTTATTATTTGTTTGAAAAGTGATTAACTATGCATAACACTAAAGTCTTCTATCTCCTTTGATTATCATACTTATTTGAATTTCGAGGACAAAATGTTCTAAGGGGGGGAGGGGAGGGGATGTACC
Organism: Allium cepa; assembly: GCA_030765085.1. Classification (NCBI taxonomy): domain Eukaryota; kingdom Viridiplantae; phylum Streptophyta; class Magnoliopsida; order Asparagales; family Amaryllidaceae; genus Allium; species Allium cepa. Next base: position 779,543,271 of record CM060943.1, read on the forward strand.
GACCCTAAAATTCGAACACTTCTTCTTCGAATATTAAAACATTTGAAATATAGTTAAGTGTTATAAGTATGATTTGATAGCCTTGTTGAACCTCATTTGATTAGGGAATAATGATAAGAAACTTGTTTTTGAAAATTGTTTACAAAAATATATTATTCGAAGAAAAATAGATAATGTGACTGAATTGGCTTATTAGTAGATAGCTTTTCAATCGATATAAGTTGTTCGTGCTCTTTTGCATTTGTCTAATAATCAAACTAATACATTAGCAACTAATTAACACACACCCCTCTTCATAAAGTATGGAACATTCTATAACCTTTCGTTTGGATAAGAGATATTATCATGTTAAGGGTGTAAGTGTAATTAGCTTAAGGGAGAAGTAATGGGAGGTGTGAGCACCATTCATTAGTCTACATAAGGAGAGGTAGACCCTTATATGTTATTCACAAATCCTCAAAACAAAAGTTATCATAAATTCATGTCTTCTTTTTCTTCCTCTCTAAATTTCTAAAGAAAAATATTTGCAAATCAAATCCAAATCAACTCAAATTTGGAGTGAATCCTTGGAGGAATATTATACCACGTTCCACCTAGTTAGATCCTAAAGAAACAAAACCAAATACCCCTATCCTAAAAGGTCATGAGCTTTGGGCATCCATTTTGGGATAGTGGCAAGTGAAAGCAAGGAAAGGAAGGGAAGAAAAGGTATTGCAAATTGGAATTTTAACTTGGGTTCCTAAATATTAGTTTTTGTTGGGTTAAATATGAGTTAGAACAACTCATTTAAATGGATAATATATCATACATATGTCGTGTTCTGATCATGTTTAAGTTGTTGAATGGCTATTGACATTGTTGAAAACGTTAGTTTTATTCTTGTTTTGAAAACACGATGCATATATGATCTATGTCTATGGACTTTGAATGGACTTCAAAAAACTTGAATGAACTTGTATGACTTTTGGAAATACCTTGAAACAAAGCACATATGTTATAGATGGACTTTGGTTTAGATCAGACTTGGATTTAAAAGTGCACTTATAGCGATAGTTGCTGTGGATGCACTTGTAAATTACCTTGTTTTTGGCTGTTTCAATGGAACTTTTAGAGAGATCCGTAGGGGTTTATTACCATTTTTATAATTTTTTTATATTTATGTTTATTGCCACAAAATGTTTGGAAAGTATAAAGCTAAGTAACATTTCAAAAAGTGATCAAAACTTCGCTTGTGCAAAACTGCCCCGTTTAACCTTGATTTTGGACTTTAAAGGTTTGAAAAGTATTTAAATTTAGGTATTTTGTTTTATTCTTTTTACAAGCATTTAATAACTCATATTATATTATTTCAAATGCGGTTTGAGATATTTATAAATTTTTAAGAATTAGTTGTGAATTTTTAAAGAAGATGATTTTATAATAAAAACTCGTTTTTCCATGTTTTTAAGAAAATTATAAATTTGTTATTTTCAAGTAATATTTTGGATAATTCTTTTTAAAACCTATTACAAGTATTATAAAGTATTTTAATTATATATAGCTTTTAGAAATTATGTTGAAAAATTTATATCTTATGCAATAAAAATCTTTGGACTTGTTTATTCACATATCAAGTTTTGGTAAGTAAATTACTATATTTTGAAAAGGGGTTTAAAGGTATAAACAAAAGGTTTAAAAAAGGTTTAGAATTGCTTAATGGCTAAATGGTTCATTGTTTAATTATCTGTTTGAAAATTAATTAACTATGCTTAACACCAAAAGCCGACAAAGTAGGCTTATCTATTTATGAAAGTTAAGATTGATGTTCGAGTAGGGATGGAGCAATAGGGCTCTAACCTACCGGCTTCCCTCTTGACCAAGAAATAGTAAGTCGGAAAATGTCGAAAATGTATTATTCATGTTGATTTCTTACTTGTATATGGAAATCATTAATACCACATTTGACGCTAAAAGCTAGTGAGGTAGACTTGTCTATTTGGGAGATTCAAGAGTGAAGTGTGTAGGCAAGACTTTGATGCAAACAGTGCTCTGACTTACCTTGCTTCATTCTTAAATGAGGAATAGTTAAGTTAGAATGTCGAAAATGGGTTAAGTATATGAATATAGCAATTTTTTAGACTAGGTAGTCGATCGGTCGACTATCGAACTTGACCTAATATTAACTTAGGAAGTATCTAAAAGCTTCACGATTTCATACTAATGTGAACTCCTAGGGAGGAACATTGGTACAAAATGTCTCTAGCTTTTTCTTACTTTTAAGAGATCTGGAATTAAATTAACTAAAAATTCATTGATTGGTTTTGGAGCGTACAGTAAACTAAAAAATTATACTTATGTGAGATGACTCGAACCCGTAACCAGTTCAAAGCCATATATGCAATCCATGTTCTGGAAGCGATTAAGAAGTGAAACGTTATAGATTTGAACTATCTATCCTAAGGTTAAGTTCAAGGGAGGGGTCGACATTAACATTTCAAACAATACTATCTTGTGGGACTGACTATCTTGAGGAGTATTCTAAGAGAAAGGATTGTGTTAGCAATCCTTGGAAGACTTGTTTGGGAATCTATGTTGAGGCTCGAGATTTTTTCAAGATGCTTGAATTCATGTAGTGATTTGTGATCTGTTTGAGATGATGGAATCCATCTGGGGATTTGTGTTCTATTTGAGTGATGAAGACTTGTGTGGGAGATGCCCAACATGAACTCGACATTGGGAATGGCTAAATACAGAGTGGGATGCACAATCTCAGGTTTAACAAACCTTTAAGGGTATATCACCTCAATTATCTAGAGATCTTACAAATGATGCTAGCAGGAGTTGTTGGGACTTGGTTCCACTTAGGTATACAATGTTTATGCGATGTCCATTGTGTTTACCTTATGGTACATTTTATCTGAAGATATACAACGCTTGAAAGGTAGTTTCAAGTTCATGTCATGGGGATCTGCTTTAGTTTAATAGAAGCATCTCCATGGAAAAATCCATTATGCCAACATACCTTAGCGGTATTGATTGTATGCCTATTATTGCCATGTCGTAGGCACAACAGCTATTTGATGATATATGTTCTACACCCTAGAAATTATCTATTGTAATAGTATATTCACTCATCAGATGGTTGGTTTCATTTGTGGGACAAACCGTTACGGTAATCTGCATGGTCTCAATGGTTACTGTTACTTGTTACATATTTCTTGAGTTTCTCACGCTGATTTACTAGACTGATTTGGGTGTTATTTTCTTATAATGCTTGGGGCTGCCTGTGTATATTTCTAGATTTAGCTTTGGATGCTTTGGAGCTTATAGGGAGATGCTAGATGATTACCTGTTGTTGTATTATTATTTCCGCTGCATTACTGTATATCAGCATTGCAAGGATGGGCAGTAATGACTGTCCAGACTGATAATAGTACTTAAGTTTTGATAACTTTGAAATTTCTATATTTGAAGTAACCCCTTCTACTGTTCCTTTGATGTTATATATTATCGCTCTGTTGTGAGATTCTGATGTTATGATCTCTCTTTCTTTTTCTATTCTATTTTTTATTTTACCTCAACTTTTTGTCTTTTTGGCACTAGGGTGTCTGGTACATGAATATCGTTGATGTATTTGGTGTTGACATTTAAGGATCGAAAAGTCAGGTCATTATAATGGATAGTTGTAATATGATATGCAGAGTAGGTGACTACGAGTTGGATTGGAGGAACTATCAAAGGAAGGTTATGGGATGAACGATGTTGTTCTACGACTAATGATGATTGTCTAAAATAGTTCCCAACCACGATGACTTCAAACGAGGATTATAACGACAGTTCTAGGATTAGCACCGCTACAACTGATGTGTGTAAAGGTATCGTTGGTATTCATAAGTTTCAAAGAGTACCCATAAAGCAAGGGTAATATGGGGTACCCATTTGGACCTTGACGGGTCCTGATATCCATGACTGGTGATCTAATCTCCATTATAGGCAACTTTACACTAGATCTGTCATAGTGGGCGATCTTGTTCCAACCATACCGAGTGGCGTGTATTCTAGTACTTAGAAACAAGGATGTTTAGTAGTCCTTGACTATGCGATAGGGTCATACGAGTATCATATATCCAACGCATTGAGTGAGTAAATGGGAGGATGGATTTTATATTTACTTGATTGCTTATCACCATAGGAATGTCACACAATGTAGATATTATCGGTGTAGATATTTAGACACTCCTCGGTTCTTTGATGTATAGTACACCCATGATGACTATGCTTAACAACCTGCCTCGAAACAGGCTTAATTTAATATAGTAAAGACCCATCGAACCTTAGACTCATTTCAAAGCTGGTTGTTGGTTGGTAAAATTGATATAGTGAACAATACATAGAGCTATCTATCTACACTATTAGAATCTCACAATGAAAAGGATAAAATACAATACGAAAAGTAGTGACCGTTTCAAAAAACTTCAAATCTCATAATAAAACATAGCATCCCAATATCCAAAGCAAAATATCTCAAAATACAACAACATCATGTCTGAAATGGGTACGTCAAAATACATAAAACATAAGTAGATAGATAACTACTACAAGACTCTACCTCTGCCTTTGTCTCTTAAATATGCATCATCTTCTCTGGCCTTTGTTGTAACAAGGAGGGAATCAGAACAACAATGTCCGGTGAATAAAATCTTGAGTTTTTTCATTAGTATTTGGGCAGTATAATTCAGATAAGAACATGTCTCATGCATCCTAGCTATATTCTCTATGAAATACCTCCAACTACAAGACCTAAGCCCCTTCCAGTCCAGTTCTTTAACCTACACTTTTCCAGTCAAATTCTATAACTCTCTTTCAACCGTAGGCCAAAGGCTCTTCCTAATCCCATACATCTATCATCAATCATGTCCTAATAATGTGAGAGAAAATACCCAGGCCACTTAATAACTTTTCAACGGGAATTAGGCATACTTTGATCATCTAATACCTATATCTTAGGTAGGTCCCAATCATTTATTACCTAACCAAATGCGACCCCTTCCTAGTATTCTATAGTGGACATTGTAGAGAATCTCATCAGGCCACTTAATACTTCCTTATGGGAGAGGCATACCATATAATAGCCACTTAATACCTCGAACCCGAAGTGGATCCTTTCCTATATTTCCCACTACCATGCCTAAACACTAACCCGACCATTTAACACTTCCTAAATAGGAAAAAGGTGGACTTACAACATCCACTTAATACCTTTAACCCCGAAACAGGTCCTACGCATTGTGACCCGGCCCATAACCCAAATTATGACGTCTTACATGTCTGTCTATTTGTAGGCACGGTAGCCAGATTAATAGGACAGATTTACCCTATAGAATTGGGACTAACCTCGCATCCTACGTGCGTGCTTATTAGTGGAGATGTCTTACAGCACCCTCAAAGTAACATTACTGCTAGCTAGATTAGGTAGGCAAATGCTTTTGACTGACCTTGCATCCCTTTAGCTTAGTTATAATTTCCAATCTCCAAATATACTACCATATATACCTCACCACATTTTCCATAAATATCTCAACTTCTTTCCTAAGGGGTTTTAATGCCAACTACTAACCTTTTATACTAGGTGATTAATACGTTATTAATTATACGATGTTTATATGCTAATATATATATATGTATGTATGTATGTATGTATGTATGTATGTATGTATGTATGTATGCATGCATGCATGCATATGTATATATGTGTATATATATAAACACACATACACACACACGAGACCAAATATTCCCACGCGTGCAAAGATTGCGTTCTATGCTAATCGTCTAAATGTTAAAACTTCTAATTTATACTATCCAAGTCCATACCATAACATACAAATTAGCTAATATCCTTATCCCAACAAAAGACTTGTATAAGAAAATAGAGTCATCTGCCAACTTATTATACACTGAAATGGTAAAATCAATACCAATAAAACTTATAGTTCAAAACTTTTAAAACTCTATTCAAGTTTTACATAAAAATGAAAAAGTGATTCTTATTTTAAATTATGGAATAGGTCATGCAAACTATGAATAGGGGAATCCATACTTTACACACCATTTCCCTACTTTTTTTAGAACCCTCAACCAAATCAGAAGAGAAGAGAGAGAAGTGGAATAGAACGTAAAATATTCATATTGCAATAAGCACTTAAATTCTGCTATTTTAATATAGAATAATTGAGATTCCAATAACATAAGAATTAACATTTCGCTTTAGGGGAATTTTTGTTATTTTAGTTTGGTGTTTTCGTGAACAAAATTCCCGAAGGCATATAGTAAATCAGGTTAAACTATACAATTACTAAAATAAGAAAAAACTAAGATTTCCACTCATAGATGATTCCCAGCTTTCTCTTGGATTTGACTATGTTTGCTCGTATTCTCTTTTCAGTCTTCTTCCTTTTGAAATATATAATAACCAAATTGTATATGAATTAGATTCAGAAATTCAGAGACCGGAGAAGAATGGAATAAGAAATTGAATATTGAATACCTAATATTGCTCACCTGAAAATCCAATGAATTTTTGAGTCATATAGAAGAAATTGACCAAGCTCTGCTTACATTTCAAATAATTTGTGAATAAAAGTGAGGGGGCTAGGCTTCTATATATGGCGGTTAAAAGGCACCGGAATCATCGAATTTTACTCAGTTTAAAATAAAAAATCCAACCCGTTCATGCCTCATGAAACCCTTGCCACCTCAACATTCAACGATCAACCACCCTTCCTCAAGCAGTCGACCGGGCCAAGGAAGGCGGTCGACTTAACCTAGCATTTTCGGAACGTATTGATTGTTTAGTTTTTAATTTTATTTAATTCCTTATTTAACGTTAACGTTTATTTCAACATTTCCTTAAACCCCAATTTCTAATCAACGTTAACATATCTGTTGATATTTTAAGTTTCAAATGTTAACATTAATTATAATCTAAAATTGAATTCCATTCAAATTATTTTAAGTTTGAAAACTTCAAATGTCAATAAATATTCCATTTTAGCTCTGATTACAAAACTTTATATATGGAAATTGATTAAAAAATCACCACGAATGCAACGACATAACTTCTATAGACAAATTCCAACATTTACAAAATTTTCATTTTTAGCCTTATTATTAATTAATTAGTTTCTTATTAATTTTTTGGGACTTCCCCTTAGAAGGATTTCATTCTCGAAATCCCTAAGGGATAGATAGCATAACGCGCACTTAACATCCAAGTTATACAACCATGTTATCTACACAACCATCTACTCAATCAAAAGTGCAACGTGATTATATATGTGAACTTACTACTGGTGAGCTCAGTCCTTACTCGAATGTAAGGTCGTGACATATAGGCATGTATGCAAGCATCCTAAATATGTAATAGATTCTACATTAGAGCAAAAATGATAGTAATAATTGTGGCAACTATCCCTACCATCCAATCTAGCAAACATAAAGCAACCAAAAACCTAATTTTAGGGAGAAAAAGTTTGCCAGAGAAAAGCTCAGGATGAGAAGTCTTCATCCTCTCTTCAGTTTCCCATTTGCTTTCTACTGGATTATCTCCCCGTTATACTTGAACCAACCTAATTTCTTTGTTGTGGAGCTTCTTGTTCTGTGCTTCACTATGCTTGTAGTGACATAGGGTGTTACTAGTTTTATCTCAATATCTACTAACGGATCAGGCCCATTATCGTGGCGGTGTTATTTAGGCACCTCCTTAAGCGTGAAACATGAAAGACGCCATGAAATCCTACCAACTTATCCGGCAGTTCTACTTGATATGTAAGTTTTCCAATTCTTTCCAAAATCAAGAAGGGCCCGACAAACCTTTGCGCCAACTTCCTGACTTACCAAACCTCATAACCTTCCTAAGAGGGGAAACCTTAATGAATATCATATCTCCTACCTCGAACTTTAATTCCTTCCTTCGCTTTATGTATAGGATTTCTAATGATCTTGTATGACCTTCATTTGTTGCCCAATCATCCTTATCTTTTACCTAGGCCACGCGAATCAAATCAAGTCTAAGTAGAATTTAATTGGTGGTTTCCTACCAGCAATTAAACAATTTTCATGGCCTCACGTACAAACCTTCAATGGGTGTCATGCCAATCGTCGCTTGATGACTATTATTATACGCGAATTCCACTAAAGATAAGTGCTGCTTCAAATGTTCTTCAAAATGCATGATGTAAGTTCTCAATAAGTCTTTCAAAATCTTATTCACCCTTTTTCATAACCATCGGTCTACGGATGCTAAGCAGTGCTAAGATTTAGTGTGGTTCCTAAAGCTAACTATTAACTTCTTCGAAATTCGTTAGTGGATAAAGGGTCACTATCATTAACAATGCTAACTAGGACTCCATGAAGTCGAACCACCTCCTTAACATATATTTGCACTAGAGATATTGCTGTCCAATTAATTCTAATAGAAATAAAATGGGTGCTTTTAGCTAGTCTATCTATAATAACCCAAATAGTTTCACTTCCTCTTTGATTCTTAGGCAACCTTTCTATAAATTTCATCGATATATGACCTTACTTCTAAATTGGCACCATCAGTGGAAATAATAACCCTATGGGCTTTCCTTGTTCTACCTCTATCCATTGGCACGTCAAACACCTAGAGACAAATTTCATTACTCTCTTCTTCATCCTTGGCCAATAGAAAATTCGCTTTATATCCCCATACGTCTTATCTCCTCTAAGACGAATGGTCATCCTAGGACGGTGACACGTTGCTAGCACTTCCTCCAAAGCATCATTAACTATAGGAACACAAAGGCATCCATCTCTTCTCAAACAACCTCCTTCATCAATTGCATACCTACCGCCATAGGGAAAATACTGTCCTCTACTTAGCTTGCCAAAATATTTACCATCGCCACATTCTTCTTCTACTTATGCCCAAGGCGGTCCGTCAATGCTGGCCTAACTTGCAATACTAGTAAATACCCTAGAGTGGGTTTTATTAACAGTTGAAAACTGAAATTCAAGAGGAAATCAAATTGCCTTCATTCATATATATCACCTAAAGTAGCATGCCTTCGGCTAAGGGTCCCGATGACAACATTCCCTTTTTTGGGGTATACTATATCTCAGAGTCATATGATGTTACAAACTCTATTCACCTCTGCTGCCAAAGTTTAAATCATTTCGTGAAAATAGGTGTTTGAGTGATTTATGGTCAGTGAACAACTCAAACCTTTCTCCAAAAAGATAGTGCCGCCACATCTTTAAGGCAAAAACGATGGTTGCTAACACTACATCACGAGTTACGTATCTCTTCTCATGGTCCTTCAATTGTCTACTAGCATAAGCTATCACCCTTCCTTCTTACATAAGAACCGCTCCTATTCTCGTACCACATGCATCAGTGTAAAAAGTAAAAGGATTCATCCCGTGGTGAATAGTAAGTACTGGTGCATTGGTCAGTAACTCCATCAACTTCTCAAATGCTTCTGCATGTTTCTCATTCTATGCAAAAACTAGATTCTTCTTGGTTAAGCAATTTAGTAGGACTGTTACCTTTGCAAAGTCCCTATTCAATTTCCTATAGTAACCTACTAGTCCAAGAAAACTCCTAACTTGCACTATGTTCTTTGGAATGTTCCAATCTTAAATAGATTCCACTTTTGCAAGGTCTATCGATAAATCCCTTCCTGGAAACAATGTGTCCAAGAAATCTCACAACCTTCTTCAAAATGTGAAATTTTGAGAATTTGGGTTTAAGATGGTGGCTTCTCAAAGACCTTAGTATCTCCCTTAAGTTTTCACGCACTCCTTCACTTTTAAAGGAATACTAAGATATCATCCACAAACACAACGACGAGTTTATTCAACTACCCCTTAAACACTCTACTCATAAAAGCTACAAAGTACATTGGGGCATTCATTAATCCAAAAGGCGTCACTTCCCATTCATACGGTTCATCTAGAGTGCAACATGCAGCCTTCTGCTTGCTATCCTTGGCTATCTTAAATTGATGAAACATGGGCTAAGTCTAGTCGAAAAAATATTTTGGCACTAACATGCAGATGAAATAAATCATCTATTTTGGGCAAAGGGTCTTATTTTTCTTAGAGAACTTATTGATTTCTCCAAAGCAAGCACATTGCTCTAATGAGCAGTCTACCTTAGTGGAAAAAACAAAAGGTGCTCCCCATTTAAAAAGAACTTCGATGAATAAATTTCTTCTGTAATAGCTCCAAACTTCACTTATCTAATTCCTGTCTTTCTTTGGGAGCCGCTGGTAGAGTGACATGTCTAGTGTCCTTCCCTAAATCGATCCTAAACTCGATCTCCCTTCAGGAAGGGACACCTGAGACTTCTTCAAAAATATTAGGGAATTCTCAAAATATAGGTACATGCGAGAGATCATTTTGTGATAGACTAAGAGAATATAGATAGCTTAACCCAACTAAGTTTTGGGATGTACAACGAACATCTGTATCTCACCCCTTACAACTCCTTAACCATATAATCCTCCTATTGCAATCTAAGATAGTCCTATAGTAATAATCGATCCAGCCTTAAGATAAGTCTATACCCCTCAAAACTAAGAACATACGCATTACATACAAAATCGACGTTACATATGTCCACAACTAGGTCTTTACAAATTAAAAAAAGATGCGTCGACCCCTCAATAGGATATGATATGACTATCGGGTTAGTAACAACTTGGGTTTTCTTAACTCAAATAATAAATTACATTTCTAGCTATGAATGTATGTGATGCTCCTGAGTCAAATAAGGTACGAATAATGTGCCCAGTAATAACAGTTGTACCTTCCATTGCAACTTTTTCATGATCTCTTGGAGGAGGCCTACTCGAGATAGGAAAAACTTCAATGGTATAAGTTTTCCCATTGTATCCCTCCTTCACATGCTGGGGACACAGATTCTTATAATATCCCCCTTTATGGCAGTGTTAGCACTTCCTTGCACTCCTCCCTCACCAAACTTACTTTATAATCCTTAGTAATGTACCCTCTTTTTGGAATCTTTGACAAGTTATACCCTCCTTGATCTTTCCCTTAGCTTTCTTGTTTGCCTAAAATCCTTCCTTCTTAGCTCTACCTTAGTTCTGCACTGGTGTAATGACCTAAAATTCGAAACATTATACATATAAATATCTGAATATTTGAATTTGGATTAAATGTATTTAATGGATTTTAGAACCTTAATAAACTCATTTTAGTAAATAAACAATACTAGAAAGGTTGTTTTTAAGATGAGTATACAAAAAAGATATCATTTTGAAAAGGTTTTTAGGAAATAAATGAGTTGAAAAAGTAATTTAAGTAATTTATAAAGTGATAAGGGAAGATTTAGATTTTAATATTTAAGTTAAAACGAATGGTTTTGGAGCGTCCGGTAAGAAGGGGAGCGTACTTATATGTAAATGATGTGGACTTGTATGACTTTATGTGAATTGTTTCATGGCCCTAAAAAAAATTCACATAAGGATTAATAAGGGATGGACTTGAAATAGATGTGGTTTTATAGCGACAGTCGCTAAAAATGTACTTTGGAAATACCTTACTGTTGATTTTCTATCAATTTTCGAAGAGAGATCTTTAGGGATTTCCTGCCATGGTTGTAATGTATTATGTATATAGCTACTATAAAAATATTGGGTGCAAAGTTTTCTATTGTATCTAAAATTGATGAAAATTTTAAGTGTATAATACTAGAATTGATGGAACCTAATAGAGCACTAATCCATAACACTTTTAGAAACATTGTAGTAACCCTAGACCACTTTTTACAGCATTTCTGAAATGCTATCTTTTTGTTTGAGACTTAAATACGTTTATAAATGACTTTCAACTTAACTATTTTAATTCAATCTTTTTGGTGATATTTTCTAACATAAATTAGAGTTTTTTGAAAGTGCTTTGGGAGTTTTATGTATTTTTATGAATTAATTATGATTTTTTAAAGTAAGTGAGTTATCTCACCTTTCGGATGATAATAATCTTGATTTTCTTGCTTGAATGAACCATAATAAAGTTTTTTAAATTGTGAACTTGATTCATGCTTTAGAAAGCACTTTTATTTTGTGTGTTGGTTATGCTTTGACAAGTATTTGATTTGGTGTAGTTGAAAGAGCAAATGGAAAAATATTTTAAACACTTGGCAAAATACATTTGGCAAAATGAATAGTTGTTGAATTTTATGCAAAAATATTATTATTTTGGATATGTATATACATAGCATATGAACTTATGGACATTGGAATTACATATTGGCATATATCATATGACTTGGACATGGACATGAATACAGGTTGACCATATGTAAAAAAGTAGGTTATGGCTGTGTTCGTATAGCGATTGTTGTTATATATGCACTTTTGACATCCATATATTCTTTTATCTTGCTCTCCATTTATGTTTATGCTCTGTATGCTTCTTTAATATATGCTTGAGATTTGTTTGTGTTTTCTTGAATGATTGAAGTTTTATTTGTGTTTGATATGAAATGTTCATATAGTGATAGTTGCTATAAATGCACTTCGAGTCTCTTCTCTTCTATCTTCCTTTTAAAGGTATATCTTTGAGATTCTATGAAGTTATGCTTTGATAATTTCTATACTAATAGTAGCATAAGAGATAATGAGAAATTAAGTGGAAAAGTGATTGAACTTGTGAAGATAAATTGCATAAGTTTGTATAGCAATAGTCGCTATGGATGCACTTTGAAAATCTTGTTTTCTGTAGTAAAGTATAGAAAGGTTAATTACTTAAGATAATTTTATGAATTTTTTTAAAGGATTTTTATAATGATGTTATATTATTTTAAAATATTTTATATTTTAAATATAATTTTAATTATTTATTCTAGAATTCTAAAGTTATAGGTTTCTTATTTATACATAAAACATGTTTATTTTGATGAAATAGAAAAATGTTTTAAAGCAAGGTTAAATAATTATTTTTAAAGTAATATTTTAAAAAGATATTTCTAACTCATTTATAAATATTTTAAATGGTATTATATATATATAAATTTATAAAACTAGTTAAATATTTTATTTAAGTATTAAGAGTTTTTAGTAGATATCTCTTCTTTAATTCTGTTTTAAATTCTATTAAGTATAGTTTCTTTATAAATAGATTAGTATACATATTTATATCATTCTGGAAACATTCCTAACTTATACTCAAATAATTTTGAAAGTGTATTATTTTGGAAGAAGAGATGAGAAGTTGTATTTATGTGATAAAGAACGTGTAATAAATTCATACTAGATAGTCGATTTGTCTGCTATCTAAACTTGACCAAAAGTAACTTAGGAAGTATGGAAAAGCATTGCATATTTATATAGTTTGAGATCCCTTGGGGAAGACTCATTAGCATGAAACGTCTCTTGCTTTGGGAACGTATATTTATGAGATCCTCCATGAAGGACTTCTAGGTATTGTTCGTTTACTTTTAAAAGAACTGAAATAGAGTTGACCGAAAATTCATCGACTAGTTTTGAAGAGGCTAAAATCAAATGAGTATTAATTACTTATCTAATACCACTTCAAAACCATTATACAGGTAATATGTTTTGGAAGTAGGTAAGTGGAAGTGCTTTAAAGTTGAACTGTCTTTCCCAAGGTTGGGTACGAGGGAGATGTCAGCATTGGCATTTGTTAGTCGACTCATGTTGGAATCCCTAAAAGGATTCGAGCTCTAAGGCTCACGAAAAGATACAAAATGTATCCTTACTGGTGAGAAATGAACAAAAACATAGAAGGGGCATGGACAGCGGGTTTAGCCAACCTCAAGGTTATATCAACTCCATATCTGGGTATGTTTATCGATTGTTGCTGGCTGGAGTTGATATGACTCGAACCACACAACGAGGGTGGTCTAGCTATGTTGACCTTATGGTATGTTTTATCTAAAGATATATGATGCTCGAAAGAGACTCTTTGATCAATGTCATTGAGGTCCGCTTCGAAGTACCGAGGGCACCTCTAACGGAAAATCCATATATGAATGCACGTTAGCAGTTTAGATGCACTTTAATAGTGTTGTGGTGTGATTAATGTAAGCGTCATGACTATTTTCTTATTTATATTCTTTATCTTAGACATTATCTATTATATCACAATATGTACTTACTAGATGGGTTTGGCCCATTTGAGGGATAACCGTTACGACGATCTCAAAAGGTACACGTATTTCTTGAGTTTCTCAAACCAAATTTTTGTCTGACCCGTGGTTTTATTTTTTCCTTACTTCCTTGGGTGCTCTTTCAGGCACTTTGAGGAGAGACGGTTTTCATTGATGTTCATTAGGATCTTGAAGAAAAGTTGGATGATTTTCCTACCTTAGTATTCATTTTTTGCCACGTTACTTTATATGTATATATCAATAATTGCAAGGACAGGCTGCTATAGCTGTCTAGGCCGATGATAGTACTCTGACTGTTAAATCTGAAATGCTATGTATATTAGAGTAACACCGTCTATTATCTTTTGATATTATATGTTATCATTACACTATATGATTCTGATGTTTTTGTTCTTCTCTTTCTTTTTCATTTTATTTTCTTCTTTTTCTTTACCCTAACATTACGGTCTTTCTGGCATTTATGCGCTCCATATGTGAATATTGTGGATGTATTAATGCTGACATTCGAGGGTTGAAAAGACAATCGTTACAATTGGTCCCACCTCCTCCTTCTCTTTCTCCTTCTCCTCTAAGCCGACAGATTTAAGTAAAGCCATCTCAACTAACATCTCATAAGTGGCTCCAGTGAGTACATAGGTTAAAAGCAGCTCTCTAAGTGGAGAATTTACGCCTTTAACAAACTTCATGGCCTTCTTTATAAGGGTGTCAATCAAACTCATATGAACTTGGCTAGTTCTGCAAACCTACCGATTTATTACTTCAAAGTGAAGTCTCCTTATCTAGGTTGTATAAACCTTTCTAATTGCAAATTCACCTTAGCCATAGACATGAATCGTGACTCAAAGCATTTTCTAAACTCAACCCAAGAGATTCCTTCCTTAACATTATCTTCAGCCACTATAGTCCACTAGTCTAAGGCTTCTCCTTTAAGATGCCATTGTCGCCATTCTCCTCTTGATTTGGTCTTCACAACCAAGCTTCTGGAATATATGCTCATAATCGTTAATCCAAGCTTTCATCTCCCAAAAACCTTCAACGCCATATATAATTATTCTCCCATATTCTGAATGTCCTTTCACATTGGGAAAGTCTATAGGGTAGGGTAGTATTTCAACAGGTGGGGAAATGGGTGTCCCTGGTGCAGCTTGTTAAAGAATGGGAACTTGCCCTACATGCCTCAGGTATTGCATGGACCATTCAAGCATCCCTCGGATAATGAGTTTCTCTTGGATAGAGGCGTTCCTAGCCATTTTAAGCCATTTTCAACTATCTTTAGGTTAAAACTTTTGGTTACAATTTCCTAAGATTGTATTATATTTTGAAATAAAGGATTTTCCTAGTATGTTTGGGTATGTTCAATAAACTGTATATATAATAGGGTTTTGGAAAAATACTTTAAAAAATAAAAAGTATGCACTCATACGTATACATGTACCCGTTGATCGAGCAACCTAAGCCCTGACATCAAATGTAACAATCTGCCTCGAAATGGGCCTAATTTTCAATCGAGTAAATGCCCATTGAACGTCAGACCCATTTCAAAGTTGGCTTTTGCTTGGTAAAATTGATACAGTGAATAATACACAAGGCTATATATCTACACTATTAGAATCTCATAAGGGAAAGGATAAAATATAATATCAAAAACAGTACCTATTTTATAAAAATTCAAATCTCAATATTCAAAGTACAATATCTTAAAATACAACGACATCATGCCTAAAATGGGTACATCAAAATACGTATAAACAAAAGCAGATAGATAACTACCATAAGACTCTGCCTCTACCTTCATCTCTTAAATCTGCATCGTCTTCTCTGGCCTTTATCGTAATGAGGAAGGAGTCAGAACAATAATGTTTACTGAATAAAATCTCAAGTCTTTCATTATAGTATTTGAGCAGTAAAATTTAGATAAGAACATGTCTCATGCATCCTAGCTATTTTCTATGTGAAATACCTCCAGCTATAAGCCGTGAGGCCCTTCTAGTCTAATACTATAACCTACACTTTTCCAATCCAATTCTATAACTCTCTTTTGACTGTGGACGAAAGGCCTTTTCTAGTCCCATGTATCTATCGTCAATTGTGCCTTAACAATATGAGAGAAAGTAATTAAGCCACTTAATACCTTTTCATTTGGAATTAGGAAGGCTCTGACTATTTAATACCTATACCTTCTACGGGTCCTTGTTATTTAATACCTAACTTAAGGGGAACCCCTCTCTAGTACTCTACAGTTGATATCACATGGAATCTCTTAAGGCCACATAATACTTCTTTATGGGAGAGGGTAACTTTATAATAGCCACTTATACCTTGATCCCAAAGTGGACTCTTCCCAAGATTTCCCACTACCGTGCCTAAAAATTAAACCCGATCATTCAATATGTAACGGTCGAGAACTTCGACCCCGAAAATTAACACTAATACATTTCCTGTATTTCATGTCGAGCAATCGAATGCCAAAAAACACGATTATTGGGGAAAAAGAAAGAAGGAAGAAAATAAGAAGAAAGCTAAACAACACAGAATCTCATAGCAGAAGGCATAATCTATAATATACATCAAATCTTTACACAAAACAAACTATAATATATGTATATACATGCATCATTAAGAGTATACTAAACTATTTCAGCCCAGGCAGTAATAACAGCATGTCCTTACAATTATTGATAATTACAACAATGAACGCAGTGGAAAATAACCATATATGTGAAATATGTCTCTGGGCCACTAGCTCATCTCCTTTGGCACCAAAGCATCCAACTAAAATATGTAAAAATGCTCAGTCTGATTCGAACATTATAAATAATACCCGAGTCAATCTGTATAACCACCATGAGAAAACAAACCAACTAGATTTAAAGTTACAAAAATCTTTGAAATAAAAAGTATCTCATAAGACCACGTCGCACATAAACATGATAGGTTTTTACCTTATGATAACCAAAATATTTTCTATAGAAAAACCATTTTATAATAATGTTTAAGGGTGAAAATAATAGTAATCAAGTAGCTGTGATGCTCGTGAGTGTACATCATAAAAGTACTATGTATGAAATCAAAAACCAATGAGGCGTGTTCGCTAATTGTGTAGGATTCCATAGAGGTGCCCTCGGTACTTTGAGAATGGTCCTTGCACAAGGATAAGAGATATCCTTTTAAAGCAGCATACATCCCTAGTGATGTACCATAGGAAAAACATAGCTAATCTCGCTAAGACCGAATGCATAGCCCTATGCATGCATAACAACTTAAAGTAATGTCTAGGTGGAGCTAACTACACCCTATGGGTTAGCGTACCCTACAGGCCATGCCTCATACTTTGGTTTTAGTCATTACCGTTGATAGGAAACGTTAGGCGTTCTAGCTCACACACCGCCACCCAATAAATTACGGAATCCCACATGGTTCCTAACATCTCAATATATCATGAAACTTCTCCATAGAACCATATATAGATTCGGAGTGGTTATGGTTTTTGAGTCATCTCTTACGAGTACACTCTTCCGCTTCCCTGGCGCTCCAAAATCCAACCATCGATTTTTCGAAATGCTCAGTACCGATTCTTTAGGAAATAATGAAGTAATATACAAGAGCGGGGATCACCCCCTACTTAAGTAAATGGATCTTCTCATCATTTGTCCAAGAAGAATGAAACGAGTTCATACGTACAATATAGTACCACCGATGATAAAATATACCATATAATTCCCGTGTTTCTCCTAGATGTTTCCTGAGTTAAAATCCTTCCGTGTTAAGTAGGGAATATTTCTGTGCCACCAAAATTAAGAAGGATTACATATTTAGGCCAAGATATGATAGTCGGTTATTTAACTATCAAATAAACAAGCATTCAAACAAAAATTTATCCCATAAAGAAAAAACATTGGTTAAGCACATAAGCAACCACTAGCCTCCTTTAATAAGTCTTTCATTCATTTTGTAAATTACTTGTACAAAAATACTTTTACAAAGATATTTCCACCAATCCTTACATTTTTAATACTTAGAAAATATCCATATACTTATTTCAATGGTATAACTATATTCACACACATTACGCCTCACAACTTAGAAAATGTACTCATATACCTATCGTAATGGTATAAGTATATTAACAAACCTGAGAAAGATTTTCTTTTTATCCGATTCAAAAATCATATATAAACTCCTTATGATTCTTTAAAACCATTTATACCCCATTTTATTAATCTCTGAAAATCATTTAAATAAAATGAAAAAGAATAAGAGAGAAGAGAACATAACATCATAATCTCATAGTGAAACGATAACATATAATATCCAAAGACAATACAAACTATCATTATAAGATACATAGCATTTCAACTTACAACCATAAATACCATCACCAGCCTGCATAATTATAATTGGCTGTCCTTACAGTTTCTAATATGTACATAGTACTAGTGCAGCCGAAATAAGAACACTACGGTAAGTGGAAACGTCCAGCTAGACTTATTGATCTCCAAAGAAAATCCAACTGAAACATGTATTTCTCAACTACTCAAAAAAGAGAACTCAACGAATTAAGAGAAAGATAAAACCATGAGTCGGATGGAAGTATGGTATGAGAAACACAAGAAACATGTGGCCACCATATAACGGTAACTTTTGAGATTGTTCGAATCACCATAATGATTTTCCTCTAAAAAGAACCAAACCATCTAATAATTACACATGGCGATATAATAGAGAATGCCTAGGGTGTAGAATATAAATTACAAAATAGCTATGTTGCTTGTATCTCACAAGACAATGATTATATTAAGGCTAACCTCTTGAAAGGGTCAGAAAGTACCTTTCGAAACACCCATATCTCTAGATAAATTATGCCACAAAGGTAAACATAATTGGTCCAAGCTCGAACACGTGATATCGAATATCATCAACTCTCGCACGCTTAAATCAAAAGCATCTCGGGATATTTGGAATTGATATACCCTCTTGGGTTGGCCAAACCCCTTGGTTATG
Source organism: Allium cepa (assembly GCA_030765085.1). NCBI lineage: Eukaryota > Viridiplantae > Streptophyta > Magnoliopsida > Asparagales > Amaryllidaceae > Allium > Allium cepa. Next base: position 779,562,433 of record CM060943.1, read on the forward strand.
CATCCTGCTCTATATTCTTCCATTACCGATGGTGAAATCACATTCAACATCTCAACACATAAGTCTTCATCACTTGAACATAACTCGAATCTCTCTCTGAACTATAGCATCTCAAACAGTTCATGAATCTATCCATGAATTCTAGCGTAAGTCGTTTGACAAATGCTAAAGCTAACCTCTCCGATGGGCTTAACCTTAGTATGGATAGTTAAACTCTATAGCATTCTAATCCTCAACCGCTTCAAAAATAAAGAACTCATATATCAGTTTTAAAGTGGTTTTCGGTAAGTAATACACTTATCTGATCCCAGACTCTTCAAAACTAAATCGATGAATTTTCGATTAACTCAATACTGATTCTTTAAGAAGCAAACAAATGATAAAAGGAGCCCTTCCTAGGGGATCTCGTATATATACGTTCTTAAAGCAAGAGATGGTTCATACAAACGAGTCTTCCCTAAAGGATCTCAAACTGTATCAATACGTGATGCTTACATATACTTTCAAAGTTAATCTGATCAAATTTGATAGTCAACTAATCGACTATGAAGTACAAAATGAAAACGATCGAATATATGAGAGCGAAGTCTCGTATACTTACCATGTTTCTAACATTTTCAACTTACGCTATACCTCGATTAAGAGTGAAGCCGATAGATTAGACCACTATTTGCTTCTAAACCCTACTCGAACATCATTCTTAACTCTTGTAGATAGAATAAATCTACTATGTTGGATTTTACTGCTAAGTATGGGGATTAAATACTTTCCATAAATAATTAAACACACAAGCATGATTTAGTCACACAAGTGATGTATAATCACTTTTTTTTTATTTAACTAGTTCTTTTATTAGTCAAAATCTCTTTGTAAATACTTATATATATGTATATTTTAAAATACCTTTACAAAATATATAGATGTACACTACTATTTCACTATTCATTTCTACTCTTTTAACTATATAGAAATGTATCCATATTCTTATTCCAAATGGCGAGGAATATTCACTAATCTTAAATAGGATTTTACATTCCTTAAAGTATATTGAATGGGTTAAAAACAAATGTTACTAAAACATTGTTACTACAAATCCAAAACCATTTTACATTTAGTGTTTTCTTTAAACTATTATATTAAAGGTTCTAATTATACTTACTAACCAGATAATATACTTTTGATTAATTTCTCAAAACCATTTATTATAACTAAGTGTTGTAATCAAAACCAACTTTATGCTTATATAAAATATTAATTTTTCCAAACTTATATATATTAATACTTTGAAAATACTTTTATAATACTTTAAAAATATTATAAAAAGGTTTCAAGTACCTATATAAAATATTACTTAAAAATAACTAATTTATAATTTACTAAAGAACTTTTATTTTAAATGCTATAAAGGAAACCTTTTCTTTAAAAAATATTGTTTAATTATTAAAAATATATTTAAATTTCTAATCTTTTTTCATACTCTAATCTATGTTATTAGAATTCCCTAAAAATATTCCAAAATGATAATAAATTTTAAACTATTTAAATCATGAAAATCTATTTCAAATGTCGCATAAAATCAAAACAAAGCAACCAGTCCCGATGTGCTGCAGGAGAACAAGGATGGCAATTATAAGTGCTGTAGAAAGTTCTGGATAGAGAACACTTAGAAAAGCATCGAAAGTTTGACAAGTTTTTTTTATCCAAACGATCAATTCAAGGTTTGATTTTTTTTAAATAAGAAGTATACTTGTAAAACATGCAAAGAAGCCCCTAAATGTTTCTATTAAAATCACATTAAAAATTCCTCAAAAATAATATATTTTTCAAAGTGCATTTTTAGCTACTATTTTACTTCTGACTTTTCAAATTCTTTCAACTAGTTATATAATGTTTTAGACCTTGTATTATAGTAGTAATAAGTACACATATTTTATTTATTAAAACAGCAAAGAAACCCCTAAGTATGTCTTACAAAACTAACCTTAAAACCACTGAACATGAGGCATTTTCAAAATGCATCCCTAATGACCTTTTTGCTTCTAACTTTCACAATTTTGTTTCACAAGGTTTAAAACTTTTCAAGCCACTTCCTTACTATCACCTACACTTATATATATGTACAAATTAATTATATTTTCTCACAATATATTTACATACAAACAATTAGACCAAGTTTAAATATAAGGAGATTCAAAATGCTTTTATAGCAGCTATCGCTATATGGACCCTTCCATAATCAACAGACAATCCTAACAACCATATATACACAATCTCAAGGCCACTTAACATGTTATAGAAGGTCATAATCCAATCAGATTAATATTATGTTCAAGCACAGTCAAATGGTGAGTTAACTCGCCCCAAAACCAAGCTAACACAATGCAGCACACAAGAACATAGAATCATTTCCTACCATCACCAAACAACTAAAGCTTCCACCTTTAACTCACACAAGCTCAAGTCCATGCTCCCCCTTCCATAAATTGCTCGTGGCTTAGGATAGGTTGCCTAATTTTTCCACTTATTCCACTTTTGAGTTGATATTCTCCCTTCCTATGATATCTAAGGCCTTGGTTAAAGTTTGGAAGGATTTGGAGTAGATTTGATGTGATTTGAGAAAGTTAAAAGAGAAAATAAGAAGAGTATGAACATTTAAGCTTTTTCACTAATTTGAAGCAAATGATTTTATGAACACATGAAGGATGTTACACAGGCTTTAACACAAGGTTACCCATCCCCTACCAACCTCTTTTTTTTTTAAAAGTTCCCATACATGCCTTTCCAATGTACTTTGCTTTCTACCTCATTTTTGACTGAAACAAATGTCTTTTACATTATTCACCAAAATATCTTCTCTTAATCACTCAACTATATTTTTACTATTCACATTTAGTTGGCCATAACATAAAATATTTTTAGTTGCTAGTTGAATAAAACATCAATATATTATGAAATCATAGCAAGTTCAAATAACTTTTTACCTACCGAGTAAAAATTTGTTTATCAATAAAATGATTTACAGTCACATTATCAATATTTCTTCAAACAAATTATTTTTTAACCATTTTTCAAAAACAAGTTTACCATTATTAGTTATAAATTAAAAGGGAGTTAATAAGATTATTAATTCAATTTAATAATATTAAATACAATATTCAAATATTTAAATAATTCAGATATTTAAATACAAAGTGTCCGAAATTCTGGCATCACAATATATGTGAATATATGTAACGTACATATGTATTTACATAGTATGCATGCATATGTAAATAATTTTGACAAAATAGAATTTTATTTTGCACTAGATCTCCCTAAATTTGAATCTAATCTTACAGAATTAATGACCTAATCTAAACAATAATACAAAACATGTGCATGATTTGTTTGTTTGTAATTGTAGTAATTTTCAATTTAAAACATGTCAAAGCTTACAATAAAATTTAAACAATTGAAAAATTACATAAATGAATATTAAGTAAAACAACCTTAGAAGATACAGGCCTTTGTTACACTTTAATTTGTGAATTGTTTCCTAAACTGCTTGAATCATCACTCGTCTTGTTAGAATCAAACGAACCACCTTAATTTTATTTAATTGATTTGGTTTTAAGTGAAATTTTTGGGCCATAAGGGAGAATATGGGAAGGTTCCCATGAATGAAGTAGGAAAGGGGAAAAAATTAGTTAAGAAATAAATGAGAAAATATTATTTTAAGGAGGTAATAGAAACCTTCACATTCTCACTTTAAAACATCCTGTAACGACCCGAAATTTAATCACTATGAATATGAATATTTAATAAATCTTTAAATAATTAGTTTTTGGGTTATAACTTATAAACCAAATAAATCTTTTTTAAAAATAAATAGTGATGGTGAAATTGTGTTCAGAATTGGTTTATAAAAATAATTAGTTTAAAGAAAAATAGTAAATGTGACCAGAAATCGTTTTTCGAATTTTGACTTTTCATTATCTAAAAGTTATCGAAGATTTTGTATACATCCTAGCATACATATGCACACACATATGTAATCACATATGTATGGTTAATAATAATAAATGGTGAAATTTATTTGCTCAAGCAAATAAATAAGAGATGTTACCTTTTTCCAAAAATTTAAAATAATAATAAAATAAAAGAGAAAATATGTTAAAAACGTAAGGTCATATTACACAACACATTATAGTACAAAGGAGCAAAAAAATGATAGACAAAGGGAGGTTGGTTGCCTTACGTGTGAAAGAAGGGAAGAGGGGGAGTGTGGTGATGTGGCAAAAAGTAAGGGGAGGGTACGTACCTATTTAGGTAATTTGCTTTATCCACTTTGTATAAAAACAATTTCCTATTTTTTCCACTCATTTTTCATTTCATTTCTTATTTCCAAAAATTCATCATCTTCTTTTCTAAGCTCTTAAACTCTTTAATGGCTTCCTTATGAAAAAAAATTCTAGAATAAAAACTCTTCCTTTTCTACTTTAAACATTTTTTAATCTTTTCAAAATACTCTTTTCGGATCCAACACCACTTTCTCCCTCAAAAATAAGCTTAAACTCCCCATATAACCCAATGTCGAGCCATCCACCCCTCCCGGTAGAACCAAAGCTCACTATCCTAGGACAAAAATTCAATTTTTACTTAAGAAAATAAAAGATCTAGGTGGTTCAAAGCGTGGTGAAAGTCTGGTTTGTTTTCATGAGCTTTTGGTGAGTACAGATCACCATTTTAGATAAAGTTTTAAACTTTGTGTTTGTAATAGTGTACAATGGTTGTTTGGTTAAAATATAGTATAGTTTTGCTTTATATATTTGTGTTTATATATAACGGTTGTACAGACTTTGAAAATAAGTAAAAAAAAAAATAGTTTTATTTGCAATTTATGATGTTTTTTACGTATGTATTATTGGTTATGGCATATGTTGTGAATGTATAAGCTTATATTTGAGTATTGTAAGCTAAAGAAAGTTAGCACTTGTTTTGTAAGACATTGAGATACCTTGGATTTAACTTGTTTTAAATTATGGAAAAGTTTTAAAAGTTTCCAAAACTTTACTTTTAGTTTTAAAAACTTTATACTTAGTTTTGTAAAGTAATTTAGGTAAGGGCTTGAAGGGTATTAGACATATAAAACTAGTTTAAAGTTATGGTATCCATAGCTATAGTCGTTATAGATGCAATTTGAAAAAACAGTCATTAGAAAATTTAGAAAAGGTGAGGACGATCGTTCCGAAATGACCGAATGGGAGTTCGGGCCCACCTTCTCCCCCTAAACCACAGACCTAAGAGGGGAAGCCGATCGTTTACCAAGTTGGGGCAATCGCGATCCGGGACCATCTGGGCCTCCAAAAGGAGGATCGAACCTGCAATTTCTGCGCAGGAACTATAACCGTCGAAGCTCCCGAAAGTGCACGGAAGGCGAGGAGGATCGTTTCGGGATGAGCAGATGGGAGTCCAAGCCACCTCCTCCCTCTGACCCACCCACTTAGGAGGGAAAGACAATCGTTTACCCAGTTGGGGGCGATCATGATCCGGGACCGCCTGGGCCTCCAAAAGGAGGATCGAACCTGCATTTTCTACAACAACTGCAACCGTCGAAGTACTTAAAAGCATGTGGAAGGAGAGGAGGATCATTCTGGGAAGACTGGATGGGGGTCCAGGACCCCCAACTCTCCATGACCTACCCACCTAGGAGGGGAAGCCGATCATTTTTCCAATTGGAGCAATCGCGATCTGGGACCATTTAGGCGTCCAAAAGGAGCATCGAACCTGCAATTTCTATATAGCAACTATAGCTGTCGATGGTCCCGAAAGCACACCAAAAGCGAGGAGGATTGTTCTGGGATGACCGGATGGGAGTTTGGGCCTACCTCCTCTCCTTGACCCACCCACGTAGAAGGGGAAGCCGATCGTTTTCCCAATTGGGGCGATCACAATCCGGGACCGTTTGGGCGTCCGAAAGGAGGATCGAACCCACAATTTCCACGCGACAACTACAGTCATCGAAGTGCCCGAAAACACGCTATTGGAGAGGAGAATCGTTCCGAGACGACCAGGTAAGAGTCTGGACCCCCTCCTCTCTCTGACCCACCCACCCACGAGGGGAAGCCGATCGTTTTCCTAATTGGGGCGATCGTGATCCGGGACAGTTTGGGCTTCCGAAAGAAGGATCAAACCCAAAATTTCTACGCAGCAAGTACGGCCATCGAAGTGCACGAAAGCGCGGGAAGGCAAGGAGGATGTTTCAAGACAATCGGGTGGGAGTCTGGGCCCCCTTCCTCTCCTGATGCACCCACTTAGGAGGGGATGACGGTCATTTTTCCAGTTGGGGCGGTCGTGATTCGGGACCGTCTAGGCGTCCGAAAGGAGGATCGAACCCGCAATATCTATACAGCAACTACAGCCCTCGACAGCCCCGAAACCATGTAGATGGCGAAGAGGATCGTTCTGGGATGATCGGGTAGGAGTCGGGACACCCTTCTCCCCCTGACCCACCCACCTAGGAGGGGAAGTCGATCGTTTCCCAGTTGGGGTGATTGCAATCCAGGACAGTCTGGGTGTCTGAAAGGAGGGAAGTCAATCATTTTCCCAGTTGGGGCGGTCGCGATCAGGGACCGTCTGGACATCTGAAAGGAAGATCGAAACAAATATTTCTTTGTCGCAACTACGGCTATTGAAGTTCCTGAAAGCACGCGGTAGGTGAGGAGGACCGTTCCAGGACGATCGGGTGGGAGTACGAAATGAGGATCCAACCCGAAATTTCTACGCAGCAACTACAGCCATCGAAGTGCCCAAAAGCACGCGGAAGGCGAGGAGGATCATTCCGGGATAACCTGGTTGGAGGTCGGGACCCCCTCCTTCCCTGACCCACCCGCCTAGGAGGGGAAGCCGATCGTTTTCCTAATTGGGGCAGTTACGATCCAGGACCGTCTGAGCGTCCGAAAGAAGAGCAACTACGGCCATTGAAGTGCCCGAAAGTGCGCGGAAGGCAAGGAGGATTTTTCCAAAAAGACAGGGTGTGAGTCCGAGCCTCCCTTCTTCCCCTGACCCACCTACCCAGGAGGGGAAGCCGATGGTTTTCCTAATTGGGGCGGTCGCGATCTGGGACCATCCGGGCGTTTGAAAGGACGATCGAACCCGCAATTTCTGCGCAGCAACTACGGCCGTCAAAGTGCCCGAAAGCGTGCGGAAGATGAGGAAGATCGTTCCGGGATGATCGGACAAAAGTATGGCCCCCCTACGCCCCTGACTCACACACCTAGGAGGGAAAGCTGATCGTTTTTCCAATTGGGGCGGTCGCGATCCGGGACCGTCTGGGCGTCCGAAAGGAGGATCGACCCCGGAATTTCTACGCAGCAACTACGGCCATTGAAGTGCTCGAAAGCGTGTGGAAGGCAAGGAGGATCGTTTCTGGACGATCGAGTGGGTGTACGGGCCCCCATCCTTCCCCTAAACCACCCACCCAAGAGGGGAAGCCGATCGTTTTCCCAATTGGGGCGATCGCGATCCGGGACCGTCTAGGCGTCCGAAAGGAGGATCAAACCAGTAATTTATGTGCAGCAATTACAACCTTCGATGGTTTCGAAAGCACACAGAAGGCGAGAAGGATCGATCCGGGATGGCCGGGTTGGAGTTCGGGCCCCCTCCTCTACCCGACCCACCCACCTAGGAGGGGAAGCCGATCGTTTTCCCAGTATGGGTGATCGTAATCTAGGACCGTTTGGGCGTCCAGAAGAAGGATCGAACCCGCAATTTCTACGCAGCAACTACAACCATCGAAGTGCCCAAAAGCACGCTATAGGTGAGGAGGATTATTCTGAGTCGACTGGGTGGGGGCCTGGATCAAGGGGAAGTCAATCGTTTTTCCAGTTGGGGCGATCGCGATTCGGGATCGTCTGGGCCTCCGAAAGGATGATCGAACCCGGAATTTCTGCACAACAACTGCAATAGTCGAAGTGCCCGAAAGCGCGTGGAAGGTGAGAAGGATCCTTCCGGGATGATCGAAAGGAGGATCGTTCTGGGACGACCGCGTAGGAGTCGGGCCCCCTCCTCCTCCTGACGCACCCACCTTGTGGGGGATGCCGATCATTTTCCAAATTTCGGCAGTCGCGGTCAGGGACCGTCTGAGCATTCGAAAGGAGGATCAAACTGTGACTTTATGCGCAGCAATTGCAGCCATTGAAGTGCCCAAAAGCGCGCAAAAGGCGAGGAGGATCATTCTAGGACGATCGAGTGGGAGTTCGGGCACCCCTCCTCGCCCTGACCTACCTAGCTAGGAGGGAAAGTCGGTCGTTTTCCTAATTGGGGTGGTCGCGATCCAGGACCGTTTGGGAGTCCGAAAGCAGGATCAAACCTGGAATTTCTACGCAGTAACTACAGCCGTCGAAGTGCCCAAAAGCACGCTATAGGCGAGGAGGATTGTTCCGAGATGACCGGGTGGGAGTCCGGGCCCACCTCCTCCACCTGACCCACCCACCGAGGAAGGGAAGCCGATCGTTTTCCCAGATTGGAAGATTGCGATCCGAGACCATCTGCGCCTCTGAAAGGAGGATCGAACCTGCAATTTCTATGCACTAACTGCAGCCATCGATGGTCCCGAAAGCATGCCGAAGGGAGGAGGATCGTTCTGGGACGACCGGGTGGGAGTTATTATATCCATAGCTATAGTTGTCTTCAAGCCCTTATAACTATTAAAAGGTAATTATTACTTATTAATTAACTAAGGGTTTAATGATTAATTAATTAATCAAGTAAAGATAATTAGTACATAATTTTAATTAAGTATAGGTAATTAATACTTAAGTACTAATTTAGTAAGATAATTATAATTAGTTAATTAAGTAAGGATTAATTAATTATTAATTAAGCAAAGGTTAATTATTTAATCAATTATTATTTAGCTAAGGTTTAATTATTAATTATTATTAATTATTATTAATCAAGAGAGGTTTATTTAATTAATTAATTATTAATCAAGCAAAGTTAATTATTAATCAAGGAGGGTAAATTATTAATTAATAATTAATAAATTTAATATTTAATTATTGTGGAATAAAGATTTAAACTTATTTTAAATTAATTAAATAAAAGTTATTAGTTTTTTATATTTTTATTTCCAAGGATCGTTTGTTTAAGAGTAGCTTTATTTTACAAAGAATGATTTAAATACAAGGGACACTCTTTGTTTATGTCATTAAGTAGCCAAAAAATATGAATAAGTTATACTTAAATGTTGACACGTTTTACTGGAAGTAAGCCACCATGTAATAACAACTGATTAATTCATCTTTCCTCTATTTGTGAGATCTAGAACCTTGATTTTTAGGCGAGGGATGCAGAAGTCGAATGTTGGAAACATGATAAATACGAGGAGTAAATTTCGATAAACGGGTCACGATAAATCTAGTATATGGAAGTTATTTCATCGTATACTAAATACCAAATTTTAAGGTATGGAAACTCGTCTCTGTCCTAAGAAGTAAGAATGTATGTCAAGTCAAGGTTAGTTTCTAACTTGTCCAACTTCGTTGTTAATCAAGGGATAGTGCTGTTTGAAATCGGGAAGTGGGGATGAGTATAGGATGTCTTATTTTTCATATGTGAATCTACACATACCCCTGATAGTAGAGTTGTCCATTATCGACTACTTGACCTTTTTAGGACTATCGAATGTTGGTTTGAAGAGACCAGGATCAGATAGAGAGAGTTATCCAAAAACCACTTTGAACCAACATAAGCATTTGAATTAGAAACATCTAAAAGATGATGGAATTGAAGACTAAGATCTTTGAAGTGCAAGGGCTACTTGCTACTAATCCTAAGGTGTAACGACTGGCTTTTTTGGACGATTTAAATCGACGATAAACCACACATGTCAGACTCAAACCATTCAAAAGGGCTGATTGTTATGGGGTAAATAAGAAAAAGCAGAGAAAGAAAGAAACAAACACATAATCTCATAGTGGAATGATAAAATGTAATAATCAAATAAAAAGTTCATGAAGCTATTTTACAAATAACTTTTGATTACACTTTTACAATACAGAATCAGAGTTATATTTAACAGAAATAAACAACAATGCAGCGGAACAACATGATGCAGTGGAAATAACATAATAGGTAATAATAGTATACAAATCTTCATCCTTGTCCTCCAGAAAGCAGTCTTCGATATACTGAAAAGCTTAAGCCGACCCGAGCGAATTGAAAAGACAAAACATTCGAGTCAGAACTAAAAGATCTTATGTAAGTTAAATCAATAGTAAATAAATATGAGTGTAACAGCGTAAGAGATGTTTACGGGTTTTGATATCTCTTATCCACTGTTTAGCGTGAGTGCAGTAACTTAAGAAATGTTTGGGATTACCATCTCTTAAGGATCCGTTAATCTATCTACATACATAGTGCAATACTCTATTACAATAGTGCCTACAATAAAGTAAAGTATTAAAATTGCGTTAAGGCGTTTCCTATATCCCCCTTAACACATTATATATATTCCCATAGTCTATAGAGCACCGTAATTCCTCTGTAAACTGGAGGGCTAGCATAGGGCACTCCATAGGTGTGGTACAAAAAAAACTCGTAAAAGGCATGATATGGCATGTGAACACGGCACTCGAGGCGATGCCAGGGCAGGACTCTACCGTCAATCACGAAGTAATAAATATGGTTTCGAAGAAGCATTTCCTATCGTAGGTGCGATCTCACTTAGCCTAGGTATAGCTCCTGTTTAACCATATCTAAGCTGATGCATGGGAGTCAGGGTCACGTAAATAGCTCAAATAGAATCGTTCACCAAACCATCCTACTTCATTTTGGAATCTCCATCACGTACATAATTGTTAAAGTGGTTTCGGTATTGGCAGAGATTATGACAATATTCGATCCCGGCCTCTTTAACAACCAAACGCTTATTTCATACCGGATGGTTCTTTTACATTTTCAAAACTGATTTATAATTTATACCAGAATATCATATTATCAAAACCATATCATTTTCGTAATTATATTTACTTTTGAAATTATATCACATTTGAAATCATATCACTTTCGAATTTATATTTCAAAAAATAGATTAAATCATCATATTCCTCAAATATGTAATTTAAATCTCTACTTATTTTATAACATCATTTAATCGTATTCTACTCAAAAATCAAGGATTTAAATATAAAACTTCCACTTTACAAAACTTGAAATTCAGAAAATAGTTTAGATAGTTTAAAATAGTTTGAAAAATAGCTTAAGATAGTTAAAATAGATTAATATAGTTTAAAATAGATTAAAATAGATTAAAATGGATTAATATAGTTCAAATAAATTAAAATAGATTAATATAATTTTAAAATAGATTAAAATATTTTAATATAGTTTAAAATAGATTAAAATGGGTTAAAATACTTTAAATAGTTTAAAATAGATTAAAAAAATTAAGAATTTCGATTTAAACGAATTTCCAATTCCAACCTTCAAACTTGGATTTTCAAAGTAATTCAATTTATATAAATCAATTTTATGACGACCCGGAATTTTTGGATGTTTGAATCGGAATATTTAATTAATTTTAAATATTTACAAGTAAATTTTTAACCTGAATTCGAATATCACTATTTATTAGGTAATATAATTATTAAATTTAATAATTTGAAGTTGGATAAAATGTTAAATCTGAAGTTTTAAGCCTGTTAAAATATAATTTGAAGGCTTGTAAAATTTATATTGATAGTGCAGAAGGTAATGAAAGTTTTTAAAATTTAAATTGGAAGTGATTCGTTCGGTTTTAAAAATATATCGTTTAGATTGACTTTTAAAAATAGCCTTCCGAGGCACAGTCTCGGATTTCGACGAAACCATTTCCATTAAATCCGTAATATTGTATCATTATCGGATTTCAATTTTCGCGGTGTTTGGAGTGACCATTTGGCCGTACGATATATAAACGCACTAAAATCTTTGTCGAAAATTTAATATAATAACTGGTTTAAAATGTTATCTTCTCCATACGATCGAATTAGAGCTTGAAACCTTTTCCATTGAGTTAGGAATAGGGGTATAACATTATAAACGCCTAGCGACATGCCTCCATAGGGATCCTTTTATGATATGTAATGTAAGGTAATTTAATTATAACATATATATATATATATATAAATATATATATATGGTCAAATCCCTTCCCTTACCTTCTGAAATACGCTAACCATTTACCTTTAAATTACGGTATTTCTTTTTCTCCTCCATCAGAACAATCGAATGGCTGAATCAAAAAATCTAATCTTCGTTTAATAAAAGAAGGAGGGAGGCTTCCACTTCATATTTTAGTTTGATTCATAAGCAAATAATAATGGCCGAAGCCTTTCTTTCAAAAGGGAAGTCGAAAAAAAAGGGGGCGAGTTTCATGAAATCGAATCGATTTGAAATTCGTCGTTCCCTCTGAAATGAGCCACGTTCATATCGAATACGCGAATTCGTTCGTAATCAAAATCAAGAAAGGGGAAAACGCGATGGAGATGGCGGTCGTGGTTGAAGTGTGGATCTCATGCTCGAGGCAAAGGCGCACGTTGGTTCGATTTTCAGGGTTCGGCGATTAGGCGAAGCCGCATGGTGGCGTTTGGATGTTCGCAAGGCCGGCGGTGGCGATGAGGTGAAGGACGAAGGCTCGAAGTTGGGATAGGGGGATCGGTGTCGTTCTCTGGCTTATGGCCGTACTCGATCGCGAGCTAGGGTCCGCGAGCTCGATCACGAGGAGGCGACGAACAGCTCTGGCCAATTTGAGTAGTGAGGTATTACTGTATCTTCTAAATTCATATATGTGAAATTATATTCAGGAAATTTTTACAGTAAAACAATTTCTGTTGTGTTTGCTGGGAATAAAAAAAGAGTTTTACAGATATATATATCTATATTCTTTTATATATATATAAGATTTTAAATAGTATGGATTTTAAAATATGGTAAAGTTTTAAAAAATTATATATATATATATATATATATAAGTCATTTTAGGTATAAATGTTATCAATTAAAGAAGAAAGAAAAAAATAAATATACATATATAAATATTTTATCCTACTACTTATTTCAAATGAAATAGGTTTGATGATTAAACTATTTTAGTTAACTTATTTGATTTTTGGGTTACTAAAGATAATTTGTTAAATAAATTTAGGTCTAAAAGTTTAAAATTTAAACTATAATATAAAATAAATAAATAAATAAGTAAATGTTAATTAATTATTGGATTAATTCAAGTATTAATAAAATCATCTAATGTGCGACAAGGTCAAAAAGGGGGGAATCAAGGCAAGATTGAAGTGATTTCAAAACGAAGCAAAGGTGAGTTAATCTCACTCATCTGGGTTTAATTTAAATTTAAGTAGTTAAATTCAAATAATTGGTTGAATGGTTGAATTGATTTGATATGCTATATTATAGTATATAATATATCTTGCATGATTGATTTCCCGCATTATATAGGGGATGAGACACTATGCGCCGCATAATAGCGGATGATATTATATAAATCCCATATACCACGATATTCCACCTCGAAGTGGAATTGGTATTTTAAATTGTGCTAACATCTGTGGATGCAGAGAAACATGTTGGAGGGATTCAACTGGATTCCTCAAAATTATTATACTGTTTAATATTCTCTGTCATGAATATTCGATATTCTGTGATGAATATTATTGGTAATTGGAATATTAAATGCTTTGGGTTGCTTGAATATGTTTCGGAACACTGAGTTATCAAAAAATATAGAATTGGATTTTTGAAAAGAAAATAAAAGGAGGAGAATTTGTAGGTGAAATAATTATAGAGAATTTAAATAAACTAAGAATGAACTGGATAAGAATTTTAAATTTAAGATTTAAATTATTGAAAAGAATAAAGAAGAAATTTGAAAAATCTGAAATTGGTATGTTTCAGTTGAAAGATTTAAAACCAAAAAATAATAATAATAAAGTCTATAATTAATGGATTTTGAAATGAATTGGGTAAGTAAAGAAATTTATTTCAAAATGGAGTAAATTGGAAATCAATTTGAAAATTTATTTAAATGGTTGAAGTTGGAACTTTAAAGAGAAGTGGGACTTTGGAATTTATAAACGGGTTTTATAAAGGTAAAGTAATATACAGTGGATATTTGAAGAGATAAATGCACGATGGAAAGTTTAAAAGAAATGGAAAATTTGCTTAAAATAAATAGTGATTTATTTTTAAAGGGATGTGAAGAGAAGTATACTTCCTTGGATAGCCAAGTACGTTTTCAAAGTAAATTTTTAAATATAAGTTAAAAGTTTTAATGTTGTTTTAAAAAAGCATGTTTTAGAAAATTTATTATTTCTAAAAATTTAAATTCTAAAGTAAGTATTTTCTTTTAATCTATTATAGCAGTAATTATTTAAAAGTGACTTGGTATTTGTTTTTAAAGAGAAAATCTAGTTTTATATTTTATAAAGTAGCCTCATTTTAAATATTCCTTATATATATATAAATATTTAATAAAGAATTGAAATAGTTTTCAATCTAAATGTTAAAAAATATTTTATAATAAAGTGTTTTAAAGTTATTTGAAAAATCTAAAGCTTAGTACTTGGTATTTTCAGTGGGAATAAATATTTGGGAATTTATTCCATAAGAAGAGTGTTGGTTGAAAACTGTTTTCAAAAGGGTCGAAAATGGAAATATATCTTGCGAAGATATTTTGGGGTTAATAAATAATTTGAGAAATTATTTATGTTGATGGATGTTTGTGAATGTTAATTGTTAGTTAAATAACCGACTATCAATATTGGTCAATGCGCTGATCGTTTTGAAGAGATCGGGATCGGGATTAATTTCTCGAAAACCACTTCGATCCGGTTTGTACGATTTAGTGGAAACAAACGAGTTCGGAGTCGAAGATGGAGCAATGAAGTGCAAGGGCTAGTCCTTACTAATCCTGAAGATAATTCCAAAATGGATGTAGTAGGAATAGTGCCTTCGGTTACGTTCAAACCCGGGATGGACTTGTATGGATGAATGCTTTCGGAACATCGTCAGGTGGACAATGGGCATTCTAAGTGAAACGTTCTAAAAGGTAAAGCTTAGCCTCAAGCCTCATTAACCGGGAACGACTGAAAATCAGGGGTTATGTAGCATGGCTAGGTGGGTAGCACCCATTTTAGGGTGAGGTCATCCCTGTCTAGATGTCCCTTTTATTTCGGCTTAGTGGTGCGGTTGCTGATCACAACCGTGGGGTGATCTTAATCGGGATTATCCAGTAAGGGGTAGTCCCGGCCTTGTGTTGCAAGGGATTGGGAGTAATCCTTGGTACGGTGATCTAGGCCACGTACTGTGACTGGTGGTACCCTAGTGCCTAGTCATTAGTTGGAAAACCATTCTCCCTACGCGCCTTTTACGAGTTTTGTTTGTATTACCCACTTTGTGGCTAGTAGCTGGAATTTAATCATGTAACAATTTCGGCTATTTTAGTACGTATTTGTAAATAGACCCTATTATAATATCAGAGGATTTTAATAAAAAGTGTTTTAGCTATCGCAAGGTAAAAACCCGACATGTTTATTTGTGGCGTGGTCTTACGAGATGCTGTTGCTTTCAAAAGGATTTTGAAACTTTATTAATCAATTTGAGTGTGATTTCTCACACTGGTATTCCAGACTGACTCGGGTGTTATTTAACTGTAATGCTCGGGTCAGACCGAGTATTATAGAATACAGGAAAGGACGCTGTGGGGCTCAGGAGTCGAGCTGGATGGCGATACGTACTTCCGTACTTGATTTATATTCCACTGTGTATTTAGTTATGTGAGGACAGGTTATGATTTCTGTCCAATTGTGTGTTATGTGATTGATGTACTCTGATGATGTAATGTATGAATAGATATATTTGTTTTTGTGTAAAGATCATTTATTATCTATTATATTTTATTCCGCTGCGATGGTTAGATTCAAATGTTGTTTTCTACTTTCTTCTCCTATCTCTTCTTCTTTAACCCAAATGGTTCGTATTTTCATTCACCTTGAGTTGATTGATATAGAATAGTGTTGACTCAAGGGGTACAGATTTGCGGGTCTTCGCAGTTGGTATCAGAGCATAGGTTGGTGATAACCTTGGCTCTGGTGGGAATTACTCAAATAGAGTCAGTAGTGCTCTAGAATGAGTTTGAGCGTATTAATAGATATGATCGCGTATTTGTTAGTGAATATAAATTGTTTTAACATTGTGTTGGCTTATTGGTTGAGTGGAATATGAATTCCGATCGAGTAAGTTGGCCGCTATTCGAGAAGAGTTTATAAACACCTGATACGATAAATTGACACGGTATTGTTTTAAATGTGGGTGAAAGAAATAATTTTACCCAAAAATATATTTTGATATAAAAGAAAAGTTTTTGTAAGCTATTTTAGCAAATATATGGATGCTTGGATGTTAGGAATGATAATATTAAATTATTATCATTGTTGTGTGGAAATTTAACTAGAAATTGAAAATATAACCAAAGGTTAAGGAAATAAATTCAATTATAAAATGAAATTTATAAATATGTATTATAAACGTGATTTATAAATTGAAATATAATCAAATGGGAATTTGTATGAGCATAAATTATACAAATGAATTATAGTTAAAATTTGATTTAAGCCAGAATTTGAAAATTTAAAATCCCGAAGATTTTGGAAGTATTTTGAAGATAAATAATAGCATTATTATTTTAGAGGCATTTCTGGAAGGAAATTGTTTCAAATGAATTTGGAAAGGGATATAGCATTGAACTCACTTCAGTCGCTGGAAAACAACTTCGGTGATGACTGCAACATCATCGATATTCATTTTCGAGTTTCTAAGTGACGGATTGCTGCCAAATCGATTTGTTCAGAAGAACCGGTTGTTTTTCAAATTTCAAAGGAAATTCGTTGGGAATAAAAACCAGGGTTGGTTTAAAATTTTGAGAAGTGTGATTTTGAGATAATGGTGATTTCAAATGATTTGAAACCAAAGGCCGCGTGTTTAAAAATCCTGATGAGATAGGTTATAAGCTTATAAATTGATATGATTTTTAAATCATGAAGGAAATATGAGCTTTGAATTTTGGAATTAAAATTTAAAGTGAAAGGTTAAAAATGAAATTAACTTAGATTGAGGAAGAAAATTGAATCGAATTGAATTAAATAAATCCGAGTTAAAACAGAATTGAATTGGAATAAAATTCAGTTGAGTTATATGTGGTAATGAATGGAATTAAATCCTTACTTTAAATAAATGGAAGTAAGTAGGATAAGACATAAGTTTAATAAGAATTGGATTGGAATAAATGAATTAGAATAACTTATAAAAGAATTAAAAAAATCCATGGAATAAAAATATGCTTGGCTTATAAATAAGCATAAATGTCGAGTTAAAATAAAAGATGAATATATTCAAGCCTAGGATGAATGGAAATGTGTAAAATAATAATTTGTGACTTATAAAGTTGAAAAGTGTCATAGAAAACCCAAAATAAATATTGTTTGATATTTTGGAAAATAAAATAAAAATCTAAACTTGAATTATAAAATAAATTGAACTTAAGAAAATTAAATGAAGTGATTTTTGTGATTAAAAATCAAGTATTGAATTATAAATAGGGGGAGAACTAATTAGAAAATAAATTAGTTAATGAAATATGTAAATGGAACCTAATGTAGTTAAATAGAAGCTGAATTGTAAGTTAATAATGAAGTTTGGAAATAAAACTCGAGTTGTAAATCAAATTCGACTTGAATCGTTAGTGAGGTAAATATAATTGAAAATATTGCCAAATTAAAAGAAATTGGATTAAATTAGGGATGGTTAGTTGTAAATAAAACCTAGATGAATTTGGAAATAAATTGAAAATGACCTTGTAATTAATTAAATGAATTGAGAATAAATTGAATCTGGAAATTTAAAATTTATATGAAACAGATCAACTAATCAAAAAAATTTGTAGTTTGAAATGAGATTTGACTGAAACAGAATCAAGTTAAATTGAAAAGGAAGATTTATTTGCAAAATAAAAATAAGATTAAGTATGAAATTTGAATAATTTGAAGTAAATTAATTTATGTTTAAAATTAGTGGAAGCTTGGCTTTGAGAAAGGGTAAAAGTCCATTAAATAAAAGCTTAAGTAAATTTAAATTGGGAAATGGTTATTAATATATAAGCATGGAATGGTTCAAGCTTAATAAAATGGTCTCAAATGAAATGAAGGCAAATATGGAATGAAACGTAAATGAATGGATTGTGAATAAAATTAAAAAGGAATAAAACTGAAATAGAATGTGTCGAGCTAAATAAAATGGTTGTGAATGAATTAAAATGTAAGGAATTAAATAATAAATTGAGTTGGAATCTATTTAAATGGTTATAAGCTTAAGTAATTGTTATTCGCATGAGTAACATCAAATTTGCACAGAAAATTAGTCATTTTATTGTAAAGGAAAGTAAATGTATTAACAGAGGTGGATAGAATTGATTTTCAAATCAATTGGAACAATATGGGTTTGTTTAAAATTAAAAATGAATTGAATGTAAGCAAGTGGGTTGTAAACCATTCAAATTGAATGAAAATGGTATATGAATTAATTAAAAACAGTTGAATTAGTATTAAAACTATATAAATTACTTACGGAAAGTGTTTAATGTGCATTGCTGTTAGAATTCATGTGTTTAACTATTGCAAATAAGTGAAATGTTGTTAAACTTCATATATATGGCACTTACATGTTTGAATTGAGTAAGTCCAGGTATTGGGAAGCCGTTTGGCTGGATTTTGGGCACGCTAACTGTTAAATAAGCCGCTTGCTTAAAAATGCTAAATAAAGGTACGCCTACACAATAAAAATAGGAAATATGAACTGTTTTTGTTTTTCTGACCGGGTGGGTCGATGTATGTATATTTATATCTTTTGTCAAATTGCAAAATCTCCTCCGTACAAAGGAGACTCTGCCAAAAATTTTCGAAAATTTTGGGAGTTAGAAAACTTTTGAAATTTTTTGTTAGCGACAAAACGATTCCAAATTGGAAATTGAAATAAATAGAGTGGATGAAACTAATTTAAAATAATGATATGAATTAGTTATAAATGGAAGATCAAATTCAATATTCAGAGTTGAAGATAAATTGAATTCATATGGAAATGGGAAAACTAATTTGAATAGAAGTAGATATGAAAACCTCTGTAAGGAAATGTATAAAATGATTTTAAAAGCTATGATTGGATATTATTGCTAAGTAGGATATGCAGGTATTATAAAGGGAAAGGAAAATTGGTTTTGATTTCAGAAGATAAATTTGCATTGCTCGACAAAAGGGTATGTGTTTACATTTCTGAATGAAATTTGATTGGGTTTTTGATCAAGCCACTTGCCTTTTTGTTTTCTTTTGGAATTTGAGAGCCCGTAGAGGCATTTTGTAGTTGTACCGAGCTAGCCGCGCAAAGGAGACGCTGGCAAAAAATTTCGAAAATTTAGAGAGTTGGAATTATTTTTGAGAAAACTGCGATAATTTAAATTTGAATTTAAATCTACATTTGAATAAGTGCATGTTGTTGGAAGCTATGGAAGATTTTGGAAAGTTGATTGAAGTAATAATGGGTCTTTAATAAAAGATATGTTATGGCAAGTTGATAAAACTGTTTGGTTTTGAAAAATAGTAATGGGTATTGGATCATTCTTCTTAACTAGCAATTTCGGGGACGAAATTCTTTTAAGTGGAGAGGAATGTGACAACCCAGAATTTTTGGATGTTTGAATCGGAATATTTAATTGATTTTAAATATTTAAAAGTAAAATTTTAACCTGAATTCAAATATCACTGTTTATTAGGTAATATAATTATTAAATTTAATAATTTGAAGTTTGATAAAATGTTGAATCTGAAGTTTTAAGCCTGTTAAAATATAATTTGAAGGCTTGTAAAATTTATATTGATAGTGCAGAAGATAATGAAAGTTTTTAAAATTGAAATTGGAAGTGATTCGTTTGGTTTTAAAAATATATCGTTTAGACTGACTTTTAAAAATAACCTTCCGAGGCATAGTCTCGGATTTCGACGAAACCAGTTCCATTAAATATGTAATATTGTATTATTATCAGATTTCAATTTTCACGGTGTTTGGAGTGACCGTTTGGTCGTACGATATATAAACGCGCTAAAAATTTTGTCGAAAATTTAATATAATAACTGGGTTAAAAAGTTATCTTCTCCATACAATCGAATCAGAGCTTGAAACCTTTTCCATTGAGTTAGGAATAGGGGTATAACATTATAAACGCCTTGCGACATGCCTCCATAGGAATTCAGACATTCATGATATGTAATGTATGGTAATTTAATTATAAGATATATATATATATATATATATATGTATGTATGTATGTATGTATGTATGTATGTATGTATGTATATGGTCAAATCCATTCCCTTACCTTTTGAAATACGCTAACCATTTACCTTTAAATTACGGTATTTCTTTTTCTCCTCCATCAGAACAATCGAATGGCCGAATCAAAAAATAAAATCTTCATTTAAAAAATAGGAGGGGGCTGTCCACTTCATATTTTAGTTTGATTCATAAGCAAATAATAATGGCCGAAGCCTTTCTTTCGAAAGGGAAGTCAGAAAAAAAGGGGCGAGTTTCATGAAATCGATTCGATTTGAAATTCGTCGTTCCCTCTGAGTCGAGCCACGTTCATATCGATTACGCGAATTCGCTCGTAATCGAAATCAAGAAAGGGGAAATCGCGATGGAGATGGCGGCCGTGGTTGAAGTGTGGATCTTGTGCTCGAGGCAAAGGCGCGCGTTGGTTCGATTTTCAGGGTTCGGCGATTAGGCGAAGCCGCATGGTGGCGTTTGGATGTTCGCAAGGCCGGTGGTGGCGATGAGGTAAAGGACGAAGGTTCAAAGTTGGGATAGGGGGATCGGTGTCGTTCTCTGGCTTGTGGCCGTACTCGATCGCGAACTAGGGTTCGTAGCTCGATCACGAGGAGTTGGCGAACAGCTCTGGCCAATTTGAGCAGTGAGGTATTATTGTATCTTCTAAATTCATATATGTGAAATTATATTCAGGATATTTTTACGGTAAAACAATTTCTAATGTGTTTGTTGGGAATAAAAAAAGAGAGTTTTACAGATATATATATATCTATATTCTTTTATATAGATAAGATTTTAAATAGTTGGGATTTTAAAATATGGTAAAGTTAAAAAAATTAAATATATATATATAAGTCATTTTAGGTATATATGTTATGAATTAAAGAAGAAAGAAAAAAATAAATATACATATATAAATATTTTATCGTACTAGTTATTTCAAAGGAAATAGGTTTGATGATTAAAATATTTTAATTAACTTATTTAATTTTTGGGTTACTAATGATAATTTGTTAAAGAAATTTTGGTTTAAAAATTTAAAATTTAAATTATAAGATAAAATAAATAAGTAAATGTTAATTAATTATTGGATTAATTCAAGTATTAATAAAATCATCTAATGTGTGACAAGGTCAAAACGGGGAAATCAAGGCAAGATTGAAGTGATTTCAAAACGAAGTAAAGGTGAGTTAATCTCACTCATATGAGTTTAATTTAAATTTAAATAGTTAAATTTAAATAATTGGTTGAATGGTTGAATTGATTTGATATGCTATATTGTAGTATATAATATATCTTGGAATGATTGATTTCCCACATTATATAGCGGATGAGACCCTATGCGCCACATAATAGCGGATGATATTATATAAATCCCATATACCACGATATTCCACCTCGAAGTGGAATTGGTATTTTAAATTGTGCTAACATCTGTGGATGCAGGGAAACAGGTTGGTGAGATCCAACTGGATTTCTCAAAATTATTATATTGTTTAATATTCTCTATTATGAATATTCGATATTCTATGATGAATATTATTGGTAATTGGAATATTGAATTCTTTGGGTCGCTTGAATATGTTTCGGTACACCGAGTTATCAAAATATATAGAATTGGATTTTTGAAAAGAAAATAAAAGGAGGAGAATTTGTAAGTAAACTAATTATAGAGAATTTAAATAAACTAAGAATGAACTGGATAAGAATTTTAAATTTAAGATTTAAATTATTGAAAAGAATAAAGAAGAAATTTGAAAAATCTGAAATTGGTAGGTTTCAGTTCAATGATTTAAAACCAAAACAAAAATAATAATAAAGTCTATAATTAATGGATTTTGAAATGAATCGAGTAAGTAAAGAAATTTATTTCAAAATGGAGTAAATTGGAAATCAATTTGAAAATTTATTTAAGTGGTTGAAATTGGAACTTTAAAGAGAAGTGGGACTTTGGAATTTATAAACGGGTTTTATAAAGGTAAAGTTATATATCAGTGGATATTTGGAGAAATAAATCCATGATGGAAAGTTATTAAAGAAATGAAAATTTTGCTTAAAATAAATAGTGATTTATTTTTAAAGGGATGTGAAGAGAAGTATATTTCCCTGGATAGCCAAGTACGTTTTCAAAGTAAATTTTTAAATATAAGTTGATGGTTTTAATGTTGTTTTAAAAGCATGTTTTAGAAAATTTATTATTTCTAAAAATTTAAATTCTAAAGTAAGTATTTTCTTTTAATCTATTATAGCAGTAATTATTTAAAAGTGACTTGGTATTTGTTTTTAAAGAGAAAATCTAGTTTTATATTTTATAAAGTAGCCTCATTTTAAATATTCTTTATATATATATTTTTAATAAAGTATTGAAATAGTTTCAATCTAAATGTTAAAAAATATTTTATAATAAAGTGCTTTAAAGTTATTTCAAAAATCTAAAGCTTTGTACTTGGTATTTTCAGTGGAAATAAATATTTGGGAATTTATTCCATAAGAAGAATGTGGGTTGAAAACTGTTTTCAAAAGGGTTGAAAATGGAAATATATCTTGAAGATATTTTGAGGTTAATAAATAATTTGGGAAATTATTTATGTTGATGGATGTTTGTGAATGTTAATTGATAGTTAAATAACCGACCATCGATATTGGCCAATGCGCTGATCGTTTCAAAGAGACCGGGATCGGGATTAATTTCTCGAAAACCACTTCGATCCGATTTGTATGATTTCGTGGAAAAAAACGAGTTCGGAGTCGAAGATGGAGCAATGAAGTACAAGGGCTAGTCACTACTATTCCTGAGGATAATTCCAAAATGGATGCAGTAGGAATAGTGCCTTCGGTTCCGTTCAAACCTAGGACGGACTTGTATGGATGAATGCTTTCGGAATATCATCAGGTGGACGATGAGCATTCTAGGTGAAACGTTCTAAAAGGTAACGCTTAGCCTCAAGCCTCATCAACCGGGAATGACTGAAAATCAGGGGTTATGCAGCAAGGCTAGGTGGGTAGCACCCATTTCAGGGTGAGGTCATCCCTGTCTAGATGTCCCTTTTATTTCGGCTTAGTGGTGCGGTTGCTGATCACAACCGTGGGGTGATCTTACTCGAGATTAACCAGTAAGGGGTAGTCCCGGCCATGTGTTGCAGGGGATTGGGAGTAATCCTCGGTACGGTGATCTAGGCCACGTACCGTGACAGGTGGTACCCCAGTGCCTAGTCATTAGTTGGAAATCCATTCTCCCTACGCGCCTTTTACGAGTTTTGTTTGTATTACCCACTTTGTGGCTAGTAGCTGGAATTTAATCCTATGACAATTTCGGCTATTTTAATAAGTATTTGTAAATGGACCCTATTATAATATCATAGGATTTTAATAAAAAGTGTTTTAGCTATCGTAAGGTAAAAACCCGACATGTTTATTTGTGGCATACGAGATGCTCTTGCTTTCAAAAGGATTTTGAAAATTTAATAATCAATTTGAGTGTGATTTCTCACGCTGGTATTCTAGACTGACTCGGGTGTTATTTAACTGTAATGCTCGGGTCAGACTGAGTATTATAGAATACAGGAAAGGACGTTGTGGAGCTCAGGAGACGAGCTGGATGGCGATACGTACTTTCATACTTGATTTATATTCCGCTTTGTATTTAGTTATGTGAGGATAGGTTATGATTTCTATCCAATTGTGTGTTATGTGATTGATGTACTCTGATAATGTAATGTATGAACAGATATATTTGTTTTTGTGTAAATATCATTTATTATCTATTATATTTTATTTCGCTGCGATGGTTAGATTCTGTTGTTGTTTTCTACTTTCTTCTCCTACCTCTTCTTCTTTAACCCAAATGGTTCGTATTTCCGTTCATCATAAGTTGATTGATGTAGAATAGTGTTGGCTCAAAGGGGTACGGATTTGCGGGTCATCACTAATTTCCTTCAAAATATCATTTAATCCCATTCAAGATTTAAGGGTTCTAAAATCGTTTAATTTAACCAGTCCAGTGTTCGTATATAATTTTCTACCCTATGGTCAAGTGATATAGATATTTATCATTTCAATTAGAAAAAATTTAAATTTACGGGTATATATTATTTCAACTCCCAATCCCAAATTCTAAATCAATGAAAATTGCTTGGGTTTATCATTTCAGCCCATAACGATTTTCTCCTATTCTATATGATCGTTCGGGTATGTATCATTTCAACCCATAGGGATTTTCTAACGATAACTAAGGAAACTTGCAGTGTTATAACAATATAAATATAACATCAAATCATCCAATGTCAGCAATTAAACATATATCACAATCATTACCCAAATCAACCAACAAACATCAATAGATAACTGATTATCATTAACAGGTATTAAATTGACAATTAAATTCAATACTAAATTAAACGATGAATAAATGCAATAAAAGTTAAATTTAAAAGGATGACAATTTAAATATACCAAACATCAACTAATCAATTCCAAATCTCATCATAAATTCAATTTAACTAACATAAGATAATTTAACAGTTGTGAGTGGGTCAAAACACTCACTTTATGGATTTCCCTTTTCTAGTCGGATTTGGATCCGTTATTTCTTCCTCCTTTTGATTTGTTTCCTCGCTATCTTAATGTTCTAATTTTATAGAAAGCTTTGGAAGAGATATAGAAGTTTGTATAGATCTGGATTTGAAGAAAATGATTCGAAAAACGAAGAATGCCTGGAAAAGAAGAAGAAGAAAGGATGAAAAATTGAAAAATAAAAGGAAGCTTTGAAAAAGAAGAAGAAGATTTGAATCATATGAATAAGAAAATGGAAGCTTTGAAAAAAGAAGGAGATTTGAGGAAGAAAAAAAACAAAACAATTGAAGGAGGAGGAAAATGAGAAGAGAGAAAGAAAATGAGATGGAAGTTTTGTTTGGAGGAATGAAGCTACAGAAGATTAGATTTAAACATGAAATGAGGCTATAGGGATGAAGATAGAAACAAATGAAAAGTAATAAAGTATATGTAGAGAAACTGGTAATTGAAATAAAGTAAGAATATGAACAGTCTTAAAATGGTTGTATTGAAAGAGGTAAGGTAAAGGAATAAATATATGAATAAAGATAAAAATAAATCTTTCGTTCTTTAATATGAAGCTTCATAAAAAAAGTTGCTAATGAAAGGAAACTACAAGAACTAATAATGCATGAACGAAATAAACTTCAGAAACATAGAATAGTAAATGCTAATTAGGTGGCATGAAAACTAATTTGGATGTTCACATTAAAAATGGAAAAAGAAAAAGGAAAAAAAAACTTCAGGTAAAGCACTTGAGAGGAGCAAACGAACAAATAGAAACAATGAAAAGAATGAGGTAATTATTAATTAATAAGAAACGAATGAGTAGTCTAATAAGTAAATGAATGCTCAAATGAAACCTACATGAAGAACTTGAAAATGAGAAGAAAGAGAATGTGGATGTGATAATAAATGCAAATAAAATAAAGGGACCACTTATATACTATAAACAAACCTTTGGGATCCAAATTCCAAAATTTACTCCTATTAATTCTTTTCAACAAATCCAAATACACAAATATCGTTTAATTCTTTATTAAAACATTCGTTTTACGTTAATATATGTGCACACTCCATTAGCGCAATCAATTAATTAACAATCAATCAATCAATCAATTTACTCATTTATTTATGTTACTTAAACCAATTTTATTAATTAATGAATATATATCTGTCTGTGCATTATAAAATGATTTATTCTGCTTTTTTAATTACTGTACCGGTCACATTAATGCAACAAATTTACAAGTTTTAACCATATATGAAATGGAAAAGTAAATATACGTGAACATGTGTAATTAATGTTTAATTGTTGATTAAAGGTAATTCTAATTGATTCCACGACATTTACGCAACCATGAACCCTCTGATATATTTAGAAATTTGGATATTAATATTTGTGTGTGTGTATTATGCTAAAATTCAAATTTTTTTCGAAATCATACTTATTAAAAATGAAAATTTTATTTTATACACCTCAAAACATGCAATTATCTAAATTAAAATGTTCATTCCATATTGAGACAAAATGCAAGTTTCTATATTAACTCATTCATTACAATTTCATTTATGTTTCCTATTAATTGAAACATTTCAATTAATCTAATTCTAATTCATTTCATTACTAATTCAAAAAATCCTAATTATAAACACTTTTTTTTTCATTTATACCAATTCAAACATGTTTTATAAAATTTCATATACAACAAAATTCATACGCTATTTACAAAGTAAATGTTTTATCTTGTTGAAAATTAACTTCTCCAAGATGCATTTCAAATAATAAATTATATTATTCTTTCATTAAAACATTCACTCCATCCTTTATTCAAATTGAACATTTGTTACTCCGGTTAGAAGAAAACATACAATTTATTCTTTCAAGTCAAAGCTAAAATTTCATGAAAATCTTTATCTTCATTTAATTTAAAATGTAAGTTCTAATGTTGAAATTATTCGTTACAATGCACTTGTCTTTTCTTTTCAATTAAAGGATTCCAAAAACTATTATTACAGTTTATATTCCATATTAGATTTCAAACGAATTCTCATTATAACACAACTATTTACTATTCATCTCATATTCCAACATTTGTTTCTTAAATTATTCCATTCTTATATTAACATCTATTATTACAATCAATCATTACCCTATGGGCATAGTTAGCATTGGTTTATATCTTATTACATTAATATTATCCAATTTCATCTTAATTTACATTAACGTAATATTTAATTACATTTAGTCGCAATTTATTCCAAATTAAATTTAACAGGTTGATTAAATAGGTAACATATAACAATTGTCACATTTTCTTACTTTAATCACACTTATAAGTTTATTATCTTCAAATAAATGTTATACCTACTTACACCACCCTGATTTTTCCCATTTACAATGAATTACATATTATTCCACCAATTAATTATAACATTTAATTTATTCCCTTACTTACCATTATAACTAATTAAATTTCAATGGATTAATTAGCCATTGTTGCAATTTGCCAATTCAAACACATTTCCAAGTTTATTATTAACTAACAAAACAAATAACTTCACATTGATTTTATCTTCTTATTTACAATTTCTAACCAATGTAACTTTACAATTTATTACAATTATTTGAGAGTTCATTCAATTAGTCATTTATTATATTAAATTTACATTATTAAACCCTATTTCTTTATTTATAACCTATAACCAATTTAAATTTTACAATCATTTAAATTAATTGGATATACATTAAAGTAATTATCAGTTGTCTTGAATTTACATTTTTAACATACATCTAGTCATTTCTTATTAATAATAATTTATTCCAATATTAAATTGCAAAAATCTTATTTAATTCAAAATTTTAATTATCGAAAAAATGCGGGTTGTTGCATAAGGGTGATTCCAAAATGGATGTAGTAGAAGTAGTGCCTTTTGTTTATTCATATTCTAATTAGCTTGTATGGATGAATGCTAGCATTGTATTGTCATCCTAGAAGGTAGTGTTAGCATTCCAAGTGGGAATAGCTAAAGAAAGGTAAATCACAGCCTTAAGCCTACACCCGAAATATGACTAAAGCAGGGACATACCGTAGGGCTAAGTGGGTTGCTCCCACTAGGGTATGATCTAGATTGGTATTTATGAATTTATGTATGCTTTGGGCCCGGTATTGTCGTTGATCAAAACAAATGGTGATCATATTTGATACTATCTAGTAAAGGGTAGGCCAGTCCTGAATAGTAGAGGTGCAATTAATATAGCCTTAGTACATTTTCTCTAGAGGTGCACTGTACAAAAGGTAGAGTTGTACCTTGTCATTGATGGAACCCATTCTTGTGCCTTCAAAATTAGTTGTATACATATTGTACTAGAATTTAATTATTGTAAAAAGAAATTCTATGATTCCATTTTATTTTAAACCCTAAATATTATTATAATATCACTAGATTTTCCATAGAAAGGTTTTGATTATCATATGGTAAAAACCCATCCATGTTTATGTGCAGCGTGGTCTTACAAGATACCTTTATTTTTATAAAGGGCTTTGAAGTTAAAAATTTAGTTATTTGGATTTACAAACGAAAAACCCATGTTTGATCTGGAGTTTTTCTTTCTTTTCCTAAAACTCTTGGGTACTTAAATTTGTATAAGTAGCCAAGTAGTCTGGGTTCTAACAGATGAATTTGGGAGGAGCATGGTGTACGTGGCATCGACGATATATAGTTATCTTCTTTACTTTTTCATTGTGTATATATATTATTGTATCAGCATTGTAGTTGTAACTAGTTAATCATCACTGGCTAAAGTTGGTATTTATGTAACTCTGATGTTCCTCTTGGAAATGATATTATGTACTATCTTATGTGGACTATTATATGTGATTGCCTTGCAATGTGGGTTTCTATGTTTTATTTCTTTTTGTATTTTCTTTTCTTTTTATCCCAACGGATTTTCTTTCAAACACCTAGATGAGTACAGTGGGTATATAAAGTGTCATCGTTAGAAGTAAGAAAGGCAGATCGTTACAGGTGTTATCAAAGCTTAGGTTGGGGGAACATCTAGGATGGGTTAGGGTGAATTCGTTAGAGATAGGGTTGGTAATACCCTAGAATGACTTCAATTTATGAGAGCGTGTATTTGTAGTTTTTATTCATATATATTTGAGTTAGATAGATCAACTTTGATATATTTGATCGGTACCCTTTTCCTTAAGATTATCTGGTTTAAGTATTCTAAAAGGGTTATCTTACTATATCCAGGTAGTAAGAATGAGCAATAGGACAAGATGAGGTAGATGAGCTAGCAGCACCACGAACACCAACGGTCGAGCCCCAAATGTTGGAAAAATTGAAATAGTTGAAGAGGCAGCATTGGCGCAACTCCATATGAATTTTGTAGCTCTGCGTAAGGATTATATAAATATGAGAGGAAATCCATTCAAGGGAAAAGAATCCATCTTCAAAGTTCAGGCTTGGCCGCATTCTTTTGAAAATATTATCAAGGAATTAGATATTTTGGATGAGTAGAAGCGGTTCTTAGCATTTTGGAAGTTGTAGAATGGAGTGCCATTATGGCGGGACTCCGTTACAGTTAATTTTCCAAAGGATGATTTTTCTTAGGCCGGATTTAAGGAGGTATATGAGGGCTAGTTCATTCCTCCTGTTGGAAAAACTCGTATGTATAAGAATTTTTTAGTTCTGAAACAAAGAGATTTGTTAATAGCATAGTATGAGAGATGTTGTGTTTTGGTTTGAAGTTGATCAGCACCCGTCTTAAGAAGAACAAAATGTCTGTGAAGGGAATTAGAGCATGTTTCTAGGAGAAGATGACCGCTCATTTGAAGGGTTCTTCTGTAGATTTGGTGGATATGGTTTTGAGGTATGAACTCTTGAGAAACAGAAGCCAGCAGCAGCACCCAGTGGCAGTAATAGCAACCCGAACAAGAGGAATTTTAACCCAAATTAGAAGAACCAAGGGAAAGGAAAGCCTGGAGGTGGAGCCTAAGAGAAATGGTATAAGAATGTTACTTGTCATAGTTTTAATTAGAAAGGTCACACCCCAAAATTCTGTAGGAGTCCAAATGTAACGAATCGCATTTTTCAGTGGTTAATTTTGAATATTTAAATGGTTTAAATATTGGATTTTGAAATATAGCTTTGTTAGTAAGATTTTAAAGCTGAAAATTTGAGCGATTTCATAAATTTTGAAAATCTTCGATTTAATCGAAGTGTCAAAATAGCAATCAGGGGCACAGTCTTGGAATTCAACGAAACAAGTTCCATTTGATCCGTAGTAGTATATTTTATCAGATTTCAAGTTTCGTAGCATTTGGAATTATCGTTTGACCGTATGGGATCGGATTTGCTTGGTGATAAGTTCACGCATGATGGGGAGTTCTCGCTTTCTGTTTGGTTGTGAGCAAGAGACTCTTACCCCTACACGTCCCGAAGAGGTAGTATAATGCCTTGATGGGTTGTTGCTAGGTGCTCACAGTCGAGAGGCTGGCCATAAAAGCAAATTCGAGGTACCAGTATATGCCACGGTGGGGTGGGATAGTTGAAAAGCCTACCGGTCGCCGCTGTCGATGGTTGAAAAACCTAGATCTTTACACTTGGTATTAGAGCTGAAGGTTAAGCGAGAACCATGGCTCTGGTGGGGATTACTCATTAGAGATAGAGTCAGTAGTACTCCAAAATGAGTTGAGCGTAATAGTAGATATGAGTGCGTATTTGTTAGTGAATATAAATTGTTTTATATTATATTGACTTATCTTTTGAATGGCATACGCCACAAAATCGATAGGAGTTTCCAAACACTTGAACGCGATAAACTGACACAGTAGTGTTTTGAAGCGGGTAATTGAAATAATTTTACCCAAACTATATTTTTATATAAAAGAAATAATTTTCTAAAAATTATTATAGTATATTTGGAGTGTTTGGATGATAATATTATAATCAAAACAAGATTATAAAACCTGGAGTTGGTTATATATAACCAAATGGAAATTGCACAAGCATGGATTATACAATGGGATTAAAACTAAGACTTGATTAAAACCAGAGTTTAAAAATTTAAATCCCGCAGATTCTTTTTGGTAAATATTTTCCAAAGTGTTTGAAGATAAATAATAGTATTATTATTCTGGAGATATTTTGAATAGAGAAATATTTTTAAATGGATTTCGAGAAGTGATATAGTACTCATCTCACTACAATCACTAGAAAATAATTCTGATGGTGACGGCCGCATCATCAGTATTAATTTTAAAGTTTCTAAGTGATGGGTTTTTGCCGAAATTGATTTGATTCAGATTGATTGGGAAAATAAGTTTTGTTTAAAAATTCCGAAGGACATTATTTTGGATAAAATCAGTTTGATTTTGAAATTTGAAGGAGTGGTTTGTTAAACCAAAAGGAGTATATGTATATATTGGTTTCAAAATGATTTAAAATAGATACAGGTGTTTGAATTCTAGAAATCCCTATTCAAATGCTTTAGGAAAACATCAGAAATAAGCTTTTGGACTTATAAAGTGAGAATGGTTTAATAAGGAAGGAAAGTGTGACGACCTGTCTTCCGTTCCACAAAAAACACATCATCAATGGGAAATAAATAGGTAGAAAAAGAAAAGATAGAAAGAAAGAAACAACAACAACAACAAAATTTCACAGCGGAAACGGAAAAAAAAAAATTTCACATATCTATTACATAGTCATATACATCATAGTACACAGTTACACAACATCATCACATTAGACAGTCGTAAGACATGTCTATCCATTACATTTCAAAAATACAACAGACAAGACTTCTAACACAGCAGAAAAGGTAGATAGATACGTCTGGACTCCTGCTCCAAGCTTCTCCAAAATTCTTCAAGCCTAACCTGATCACTTGGATACTCATAAAAATTTGAGTACCCAAGAGTTTTAAGAAAAACAGAATAAACTCCGAGCCAGACATGGGTCTAGTGTGAGTAAACGGTTAAGTTGTTTAACTTGAAAACCCCTTGAAAATAAAAGGTATCTCGTAAGAATTTCCGCAAACAAACACGGACAAGTTTTTCCCTTACGATAACCAAAACATTTGATAGGACATCCAGTTATATTATAATAGTGTCTAGGGTTTTCAAATAAATATTCAAATAGCCGAAATTGTTACATTCATACCATCATACTATCCACAAAGTGGGTTATACAATCAAAACCGTAAAGGGTACGTAGGGATAATGGATTTCCATCAATGGCAGGGATGCTGGGGTACCGCCCGTCACAGTATGTGGCCTAGATCACCGTACCAAGGATCCATCCTGATCCCCTGCATTACAAAGCTGGAGCTACCCCTAGTTGGATAGTCCGAATAAGACAATCCCGCGGTTGTGGCCTACAACCACTCACATAGCCGAATAAAAGGGATCTCTAGACAGGGGAAAACCTTATCCTACTTGGGTGCTACCCACTTAGCCTTGCGTGCACCTACCCTGTTTTAGCCATTCCCGGCTGATGAGGCTTGAGTCTAGAACACCTATCTTGGAATGCTCATCGTCCACCATTGACGATGGTCTGATAGCATTCATCCATACAAGTTCGTTCTGGGTTCGAACGAAACCGAAGGCATTATCTCGTTACATTCATTTTGGAATCACTCTCAGAGTTAACGACAATAACCCTTGCACTCTAAAACTCCATCTCGATCTTCACTTGAGATTTCACGACCTTCAGTTTAACCTGGATCGATTGATTTTCGAATAATCAAACTTGATATCTGATCCCGGTCTCATCAAAATCCAAACGCCGTTTTAAAGGTCAAGTTGTTTAAGGTTAAACAATTTTATTCAATTCAATACTTTGCATTCACATAGCATTCATCACAGATAAACATTACACATTTATCACAGTTATACCCAATATCACATCATAGAACATCATAGATGATCATACTATAAATATCAATCAATCCAGACATTCTACACAATCAATCATCCATAAGCAAGAATTGTTAATCCATATTATAATTAATTTAATTAACTTAAATTAAATTAAATACTTTAAAAATAAATCACCTATTCCCTGCTTAATCAATCATTAATTAATTACAACCCATTTAACTAATTAATCATTCCTTAATTACCTTATAAACCGATTAATTAATCTTTAATTACAGATTAATTATCCTTTAATTATTAATTGATAAACCTTAATTATTAATTGATATTCCTCAACAACAAATTAATTAATCCTTAAGTTAATTAATCTCTAATTACTTAATTAATTCTTAATTACAACTTAATTACTCTTTAATTACTTAATTAATTGACCTCTAATTATAAATTAATTAATCTTAATTACTTAATTAATTAATTCTTAATTATCAATTAATTAATCCCTAATTAATTAACTATACCATTAATTACAAATTAATTAATCCTTAATCATTAATTAATAAAATTAATTACTTACTCTTTAATTACCTTATTAATTAAATTAATCTTAAATCATTAAAACCTTAATTAACTTTTAAGATAAATCATTTATCTTATTAATTCCTTAATTATCATTATCATATAAATTAAAAAACATTTTATCTTTGATTAACACTCGATTACATTACTAATTAAGTTTTAAAATAACATAAAAATAATTTTAACTTAACAAATTTAAGTTAACAAATTATATAACTTTCTTAAATCAATTACTTAAAAACCTTTATTTTACAAAGAATAGATTTATAAATAATTTAAAACTAGATTTATTTTAAATTTAAAACTTACTTTATTTAAATTTAAAAACTTGTTAACTTTTGCTTCAAGTTCAACCCGACTTCTACCTGAGACCTACCCCGAGTAATTCTCTTACCTTTACTTTTTTTAAACTTAGATTTAGTTTAAGTTAAATCTGAAAACATGATTTACACTCACGTTAGACACGAAGGCAAACCCGAGCGAATACTGATTTTCTTTGAGAGTTCCTTCGAGTCAACTTCCATTCCCAAACCCACAGATACACAACTCGCCGTGCACATGCATCGATGATCCACACCACCTTGACCATCATCGACACCTCCAACTCAATGACGTTCATCCTACTTACGATTCCGACCGCCCAGATATCATCCCGAACCCTAGATCGGAAACAAGCTATTCTGGTCAAACCTAGAAATTAACCCCTCGCCTGAAACTTCCTCGAACTGCCGACGCCGACCACCGGAACTCCTGAGACTCCGGCCACACACTTTATGGCCTTCCATGCAACTATTCCCCTACGTTCGGTGAAACTCGATCCACTAGAGACGCCGTAGCAACTTAGTTCTAGACCTAGACCCATTTTGGGGCTTAAACCATATTCCGACCCAATGTCGTCGCCACGGTGGACTATAAATCCACTTTGCATTTTTCCCGAGCTCGCCAGACTTCCTCCTACCTCCAGTCGAAACCCCAACCAACCCGAGACCTCCGGCCACCAGAAATAACCCAAAACCCACTTTCTGGTCAACACCGAAATACACACTCGATTCCAATAAAAAAAATTATGATTTTTCTTTTAAAATTCATGATTTCAGATAACAAAGCAGATTATAAACCTAGAACAATGAATTATTCAAGTCGAGGATTTGATAAGTTTATAATTTCCACTGTCTTTTTAAATTTCCAGATAGTTTTTTAACTTATCATGCTTAAATATATTTTTAATACTTAATTTATGTAAAATCAAACATATTTTGTTTAAATTTCACAACCTAAAAGAGAATGTTTGAAGAGAACCTGATCTTGGATCAAGATCTTAGCCTGTCAGTTATAAAACAGAGATATGCATAGGGTTAGCGACATGCATACTTCAACACATACATATACACAAAGATTTCACTAATATATATACATGCAAGGAATAATTCATCTTAAAAATTTACATGCAATGGATTTTTTACTTACTTAAGCTTTTTAAATAAAATGTTTACTCACCTGTTAATGATGAGCAAACTTTAAAAACTGAGATGTTTGATTTTTCATTGAATCTAGAAACTTGATTAACTGAGGTGATCTTGATTTGTAACTGAACTGAGTTTACTTGACCTTGAAAGCTTGTAGTTTGAACTAGCGATCCATTGAAACCTGAAGCTTAGTTGTTGAGAAGATTTAAGTTTGAAACAGAGATGATCTTGCTTTGAATCTGATAAGGTTGTTTGATATTTTTTGGTTTGAGTTATAATGTTTGCAGGTTTTTGGTTTGAAAATTTATGTTACAGCTTTGAGTTTTCCTTTGATTTTGAATGAAGATAGGAAAAAGAGATGAAGAGAAAAGATAGATGTATACATAGATTTAAATAAGATTTACTAAAAATTAAGGAAAAATAAAATAAAAATAGTGACACTTGTTAAATTTCTTAACATTTGTCATTTACATAAGTTTATCACATTACACTTGTTATTAAAAAGGTTTATAATCTAATACTTGTAATTATGCATGAGTTTATTAATTTTTAAATGTTTATATAAAACTTTTTTTTATTTATTTTACTAATTAATAAATATTTTTCTAAATTTATATAAATAAAATCCTTTAAAAGAAAATAATATAAAACAAATTATATTCTAAATAAAATCATACATAATATATTTTAAAGCCAAAAATATTTTAAGATATTTATCTTTTAAATTTCAAATTCAAATTAAAATCCAATTTAAAATTAACTTATATATATAAACAAACACATATTTAATTTGAAAATAATAATTCTATTTAAAGTCTACTTATATACATATAAACAACTCATTATTTTTATTGTTTGAGAATAACAATTTTGCCAATTTTAAATAATTTATAAAAGAGATTATCACATTTTAAATTGTTTGAAATTCCAGGATATCATAGAAAGTATGGAATTTAAGAAATAAATTTTAACTTAAGTAAGTTAAAATAGACTGTGTGAATTGAATTTAACTTAAGGAAATTCAAATAAATTTATTTGGAATTGAGACAATAATAAATTCGAATGGTGAAATTGCTTTATAAATATAAGCAAGGAAGTGGAAAATTTTGAAATTGGGATTGAATTATTACTTGATCAAATTGTGCGAATTTAAAATAAAATTTGTTTGGGTAAGAATTTAATTAAAGGATGGTTTGGAATGATGGTAAAGAAGAATTGAAATTGAAATTTAAATGAATTGGTTGGATTAGAAATAATGTCGAATTGAAATAAATACAAATTTTGAGTGGTAAAATAATTATATTATCATTTGGTATATATTTTGAATAAAATAACATTCACGTGAAGAATTGGAATTATGAATAAATGAATTGGAATAGCTTATAAAAATTGAAATTAACAGAATAAAAATATATTTAAGCTATGAATGAATGCATAATCTCGAGTTAAAAATGAAAAGTGAATATATTCGAGTATAGAATTGGTGGAAATGTGAAAAATAAGTTGTGTGACATATAAGATTGAAAAGCGAGATAGAAAACCCAAAATAAAATTTGTTGATATGTTGGTAAAGGTGTAACGACCCGTAATTTTCGATAATTTAAATTAGATAAATTTATGAGATTTAGGTGATTTAATATTGAAAGAAATAAAATCTGTAATTTAATAATGAAATAATAACTAAATTAAAATGAAACAATGTCAATTTAAGTTAATTGTTAACAATCTTAATGAAATTCCAATTCATTGTAATTTAAAATGCTATGCTTAGTTATAATGGAATATATGAAAGCAAAGGTAAATATTGAATTAATTGATGAGATAATATATATTTTATGGAAATTGAATAAAATTAGTGTTATGAAAGAAACGGTAACATTTGTCGTAAGTAATGAACTTATAACTGTAATTAAAAGTAAATAGTGACAATTATTATGAGTTACCTGTTTATTTAGTTAGTTGAATTGAATTTCGAAATCAACTGTAATTAAATGAAATTAAATATTACACTAATTGAAGTGAAGATGAAATTGAAAAATAAAAGTGTAATAAGATAAACCAATTTTAATTGTACCCATAAGGTGATAATTGATTGAATAATAAGATGGAAATAAGAATATATGGATTTATTGGAATTTTAATTTATGATTACTATATTATTGGAAATTGAAATTAAACACTGTAGTTGGTAAATTAATTAACTTCGAATTATATCTAAAAAAATTTAAGTATTGTAATTGTTAAAGAAATCAAAAATGAAAAAATTTCTAATTATAGAATTTGAATTGAAAAATTGATTTAATTTAATAATAATTTAATTAATTAATGTGAAAATAGCCATTTTGGCCACTGACTCGGATTTTGACGAAACCAGTTTCATCGGATCTGGAATGGTGAATTATTGTAAGGTTTCAAGTTTCATTAGCGATCGGACTTGTCTTTTGATCGTACGGACTCGAAATGCCTAGAAATTAAATCAATTGAAATCAATTTGAAATAAGTTGATTTTAACATAACTTCTTTGTACGATGGAATTAGGACTTGGAACCTATTCCACTGAGTTTAAAATATTTAAAAACATCTATTTTGACATATGGTTTGACCCATTTGCGTTCCAGAGTCGAAACGGGCTTTTCGGGTCGTATTTTTCAACTTTCTAAACCAATCTTATCTGTTCTTTTCTATTTTCTGCTATGCCTATAAATAGCTCGTTATAAATCCTAGGTTATTTCTTATTTATATTGTTTGTACGTACATTTCTTTCTCAACTCCTCATTAGAATGGTTGCAAACCCTAATTCCCAATTCAATTTAAAATTCAAAACCAAATCAAAAAATTCAAACTCCTCAAACTATATCATCGTATATATCGATTTGAAGCTCTCGACGAATTCAGGGAAAATCTGTAGTTCGCTTTTCAATTTGGGTTCCTATGTGGCTAGAATTGGATGGTTTAATCTCGGCCGTTCATTGGAGTTTAATGATCATCGACGCATTGTCGATTGGAGGTTACAGTTGCGTAAAGATCAGCGAGTGGAACTCAACGGAGTTGGTCTTTGGCTGTTTATCGATCGGATCGCCGTTGCTAATTCAATTAGGGCAAGGATTAAGAGTGGCGGCTGGTGGTTTTTGGGATCACACGTTGGCTTGGGTCGGCAGCGGAGGTCGGGTAGGTGGAGGTGCCATGTGGGTGAGGTTGCGGGGTGCCTGTAGGCAAGCGGAGGCACGCATGTGTAGGGTTTGTGGTGGCACAACGTGCTCCAATGATCGACTTGGGTTCATACTACTCATGCATGAGAGAGAGAGCTCTTGAAGACGTGGCGAAAGGTGAGTGACTGGTTCAGATTGTGTTATTTAATTTAAATCAAATGTTCTAAATGATATAACTTTTACATGCGAGATCTGATTCACACGCGGTTTCTTGCATCGGGATGATATTGAAATTTCGGGCATTTTGACACTGGTTTGGACGAATTCTGAGGTCGTGTGAATTTAGGCTCTAAATTGGATTTAAATTCAATTTAAATCCAAATGTGAGTGTTTTAACCCACTCACAGTTTCTAAAATTTCTTATGTTTATTAAATTAAATTTATGATGTGATCAGGAATTTATTTATGGATGTTGGTATATTTAAGCTATTCCTGTTAATTTGTGTTATTTTGAATTAAATTGCTATTTAATTTATTATTGAATTTAGATTTCCAATTAAATACCTGTCATTGATAATTAGTAAATTGTGGAAATTTATTGGCCGAATTGAATGGTGATTATAATATATGTTTGGTTGTTGATATTTGCTGATTGGTTGTTATGTATGATTTATAAAATGTTATCACTCTATAAGTTTCCTTAATGATTTGGTAAATCACTACGGGTTGAAATGATACATGCCCAAACAATCTATAGATTAGGAAAAATCATTATGGGTTAAAATGATAGACCTGAGCAGTTTTATTGATTTTATAATAATTCGGGACTGCGGTTTGAAATGATATATAATCGTAAAATTTTAAATGCGGATTGAAATGATAAATATTCGTATCACTTGACCCTAGGGTGGGGATTATATACGGACACCGGATTGGTTAAATTAAATGATTTCAAAGTCCTCAATTTTTGAATTTAATTAAATGATATTTTGTAATAAAATTTGATTTATATAAATTGAAATATTATTGGAAAATCAAGTTTTGTGTTGAAATGTGAATTGGTTTAAAAAGGGAATTGCTTTAAGAAATTATATTGGAAGTTTGAAGTTAAACTTTTAAGTATAAATGAAATTCTATCGAAATTGAGCTATTGAATTTGTTTGAAAATAAATTTGAAATATTTTAAAATTGGAGTAATCCGAATTGATATTTGAATATGGATTGAAAAAGATATGAAATTCAATAGTTTATTGAAATTCTAAATTGAAAGGTATGGAATTTGGTGTTGATTAGGAAATTGAACATGGTCCAAATGTGCTGAAATGAAATGAATAGTTTAAATTGATATTAATTCCAAATTCATATTTTAATATAAAATATTTTAAAAATATATTATTTTAAATTCCAAATTATTAGGATTTTCAAATTTTATTAAACTATTTTACCAATATTAACTATATAAATTATTTTAACCTACTTTAAACCAATTTAATTTAGGGGTTCTTAGGCTCAAGGAAAAAGTTAGAGAAAAATTTAGTCTCAGGGATAAGAAGTTTGATTTTTAGGTTGAAGGACAATTTTTAGTGTAATTCAAAGAATGATAGTTGTAACTATCATTCTCAGTTTACACTAAAATGTGTCCTTCAAACTAAAACGCAAACTTGTTGTCCCTGATACTATTTTTTTTTGCAACTTCTTCCTTGTGCCTAATTACCTGTTTAATTTATTTTAAACTAATTAAACCATTTTAATTTATTTTAAATCTAATTATTTTATAGCTATTCAACCTATTTAATTATATTTAATCTATTTTAAATTATATAACTATCTTAAATCAATTTAACAGTATTTTTGACCTATAATTAACCATTTTTGAATATTTAACTATTTTAACTATTTATAGCTATTTAAACTATTTTCTAAATTTCAGATTAAGTAAAGTGAAAGTGTTTATATCCAATTCATGGGTTTAAAAGAAAATACAGTTAAATGATGTATAACTTAAGTTGGAAATTAAATGTTATATTTAATTGAATATGATGATTTCGAAGTGAAGATTTAACCTAATTGGAAATATGACTTTGAAAGAAATTATGATTTTGAAAATGATATGATTTAAAAGGTGAATATTATTTCAAAGGGAATATGATTTCGAAAGTGATATGGTTTTGAGAATATGATATTTTGATATCAATTGTGAATTGACATTTGAAAGGAAATATAATTTCAAAACTATGATTTCAAATGTGATATGATTTCAAAGGTGAAAATGATTTCGAAAGTAAGTAATGATTTCGAAAGTGATACGATTTGAATTGAATGTGATATTTTGATATCAATTATGAAATGATTTTGGAAATATAAAAGAACCATCCGGTGTGTAATAAGCGATTGGTTGTTAAAGAGACTGGGATCGGATATTGTCATATTCGCTGCAAATATTTAAAACCACTTTAACAACTGTGTACGCAGTGGAGATTCCACAATAAAGTAGGATGGTTGGGGACGATCCTATATGAGCTGTGTACCTGGATCTGACTCCCATGAGTTCGCTTAAGGTGGCTAAAACAGGAACAATTGACGGGCCAAGTAAGGTCATTCCTCTGATCGAGGACACTCCTTCGATACTATATTCTGACTTTGTGACTGATTTGGTGGCCACCCTTGATTTTGATTTAGGAATGTGTTTCGAGGTAGATGGTAGTAGCTGCTATGCGTTACCACCGGTCCGAAAGTGTAATTGGTATATCTACCCTGGCATTGCCTAGTTGTGCCGTGTCACCTGCCTTATCGAGACCACTATGAGTTTGTTTTTACCATACCTATGGAGTGCTCCCTGATAGCCCATTGGTTTGGTGGAGTTTACAGTATTGTATAGACTATGGGAATATAAAAATATATTAAAGGCAATATAGGCAACGCCTTAATGCTATTTTAATATCTTTACTTTACTGTAGACATATTATAATAGCGCATCGTACTACATAGTAGATAGTTTAACAGATCCTTAAGAGTTGTGAATCCCAAACATCTCTTAGGTTACTGTACTCACGGTAACACTAGATAGGAGATGTTAAACCCCGTAAACATCTCGACGCCGTTCCGCTCATATTTATTTTATCGTTGATTTAACTTATATAAGTCTTCTAGTTCTAACTCGAGTGTTTTGTCTTTTTAATTCGCTCGGGTCAACCAGAGCATTTCAAGATTTGAAGACATTATTTCTGGAGGACGAAGACGAAGATTTGTACTACTATTATTTACTATATTTGTTCCACTGTATTTATACTATTCCGCTACATTATTTATATATCTTTGATATGTGTAACTCTGATCCTGTATTGTATTAGTTTAATCAAATGTTTTGTAAACAGCTTCATGAACTGTTGTTTGATTATTATATTTTGTCATTCCGTTGTAAGATCCTGTTTTGTTTTTTTTCTGTGCTTTTTCTTATTTACCCCATAACAATCTGCCCTTTTGAATGGTTTGAGTCTGACGTGTGTGGTTTATCATCGATTTAAACTTCCTAAAAAGGTGTGTCGTTACAAAAGGAAATTACTTCCAAATTTGAATTATAAACAGGAATTTGAACTCGAGAAAACTAAATGAAGTGATTTTTGAAGTAAAAGTCAGATGTGGAATTATAAAATGGGCAGTGAACTAATTAGATAATTAATTAGTTAGATGAATGTGAAGATGAAATTTAGCTTAGGCAAGTTAAAATTAGAGTGTGGATTAAAAATGGATGTTGGAAACAGGACTTGGGTTGTAGATAAAAATTTGATTAATTGTAAGCGAATTTAATATAATTGAAAATATTGTTGAATAAAATAGAATTGGATTGAAATAGAAATGGATTGGGTTATAAATAAAATTCAATTTAAGTGAAAATAAACTGAATATGGCTGTGGGAGTTGTTTAAATAAATTCAAGCTTGGAACTAAAAATCGAAGTGAATAAAAATGAATGAATAAATAAATAAATTAGTAAATGAAATGGAAGTTAGCTCGAATAAATTTTGAAATGGTCATTTAATAAATTAGCATGAAATGTTTCCAAGCTAGTAAAATTGATTTGAAAGTAATGAAAGTGATTACGAAGGAAATGTAAATAAATTGATTGATAATAAATTTGAAATGGAATCAAATTGATTATAAACTGATTTGGAATCAATTTAAAATAGCTATAAGTTCAAAGAACTATTTTATTAAATAAATAGTGCCAAATTTGCATAAAAGAATTACTATTCGACGCAAATAAAAGTAAATGAAAGTCTATGAATAAATAGAATGTGAATAAATTGATTTTTCATCCATTTGGAATGGATATGAGTTTATTTGGTATAAAAACTAATTAAAAGCATGTAAAAAGAATTGTAAATCATTTAAAATTTAATGGAATGGTATATAGATTGATTAGAAGTAATTTAATTGGTGCTAGAACCTCAT
The DNA here is from genome assembly GCA_030765085.1 of Allium cepa. Classification (NCBI taxonomy): domain Eukaryota; kingdom Viridiplantae; phylum Streptophyta; class Magnoliopsida; order Asparagales; family Amaryllidaceae; genus Allium; species Allium cepa. Next base: position 779,604,921 of record CM060943.1, read on the forward strand.
ACGTGCTTATAAATATATGTTAACATACATTGCTTGTGAAGATTGTGTGTTTTACCTATTTAAATAAGTGAAATGTTAATGAATTTCATGATTTTGGTACTTACGTGTTTAAATTGAATAAGTACTTGAGTAAGTACAGATACAGAGGCACTACTTGCCTAGTTTTGGGTTGCGAAATTGCTTTTGAAATAAGTGTTTGCTTAATAATGCTTAAAAATGATGAAATAAGGTACGTTTTCGGATTAAATACCACAAAGATATAAATATTGATATATATTTTTGTTTCCGACCATGCGGGTTGATGTATATATATTTATCTCTCTTGTCATATTTCAAAAGGTCATCCATACAAAGGAGACTCTGCCAAAAAATTTCGAAAATTTAGGATGTTAGAAAATTTTTAAATTTTTTTCGAAATTTATTGTTAGTGACAGTTTGATTTCGAATTGTAATTGGAATAAAGGATTTTGGAATAAGAATTAAGGAACAAATTATTTTGGTCGGAACTAAAGTTTAGAGAAGTGAAATATCGAACTTTCACTAAGTGGGTTTTAATAAGTTAATGGGTATGGATGGAGCGTTTTTCCTGCCTTAGCAAGAAATTCTTTTAAGGGGGGAGGAATGTAAGGATTCAGGTTCTTTAGCAGTTAATTTTGAATATTTAAACGGTTTAAATATTGTATTTTGAATTATAATTTAGCTAGTAAGATTTTAAAACTGAAAATTTAAGCAATTTCGTAAATTTTGGAAATCGTCGATTTAATCGACGCGTCAAAATAGCAATCCGGGGCACAGTCTGGGCATTCGACGAAACCAGTACCATTTGATCTATAATAGTATATTATTATCGTATTTCAAGTTTCGTAGCGTTTGGAATTATCGTTTAATCGTATGGGATTGGATTTTCTTGGAGATAGGTTCACGCATGATAGGGGGTTCTCACTTTCTATTTGGTGGCGAGCAAGAGACTCCTACCCCTACATGTCCCAAAGAGGTAGTATAAGGCTTTGATACGTTAGTTTGCTAGTTGATTACAGTCGAGAGGCTGACCGTAAATGCAAATCTGCGGTATCATTGGATGCCACGGTGGGGCTGGGATGGTTGAAAAATCTACCGGTCGCCGTTGTCGATGGTTGAAACCCTAGATCTTTACACCAAAGGTTCAAAAGGAAGGATCTATTTCTTCATTATTCAAAATATACTTTGCTACAATTGTCTGCAACCATGCAATATGGTGAAAGATTGTCCGTTGATGAAGAAAGGCAAGCAAGTCAAGGTTTATGCTATCAAAAAAGAATCGTCAACTTCAAAGGATGTAAAAGGAAAGGGAATTCTTGAAGGTACTTAATATGTTAATGGCATTTTAGTTCGAGTATTGTTTGATACCAGGGCTTTCCATAGTTTTATTTCTATGGAATTAGTAGATAGCTTGAAACTCTTCCCTAAATTCATAGAAACCCTATCTACGTGTCTAGCTCCGTAGATGGTGCAACTAATCTATGTATGATCTATGAAAGAGTACAAATTGTTTGCCTGAAAAACCATTTCTTTTGTGACCTGTTTATTATGGATTTTGAAGGATTTGGTGTTTTACTCAGTATGAATTAGTTGTTGAAGCATGGAGCTTTTAACCGTACTAATTGCTTTAAAACTGTGGAGACATTACTTTTTGGGTGAGAAGTTTGAACTCCTCATGGTTCTCAAAACCTTGAAGTGTCTTTTTATGAAAAAGGATTTGAACTTGAGGCAGCATCGGTGGTTAGCATTTTTGGCGGCCTATGAGGTGGATAATTTTTATACAGTGGGAAAAGCAAATGTAGTGGAAAATGCTTTGAGTAGGAATACAGTTTTGACTCTCTTGGAGGTTACCCTAACTCTTCTGCAAAAGAATGCGAACAAGCAAAAGGAGAACAATCGCTTGTTGGAAGTCATCAAGGATGTAGAGAAGGAGCGATGTTCAAGTTTTGAGGTAGATCACCATGGCATATTGGGTATGAACGAAGGATGTGTTCTGAATATCGATGGTCATAGGTAAGAGGCTTTAAGAGAATGTCATCGATCCTAGTTGAGTATCCACATGATGGTTTAGAAGATGCATTGTGACATAAAGAGGGTATTCTGGTGGAAGGAGATGAAGAGGGATAGTTATGAATAGATGTATGAACTGCCAGCAAATCAAAGGGGACCACTAAAGGGCTGTTGGGAAATTTCAATTATTGGACATCCCAAATTGGAAATAGGAATAGGTATCAATGGATTTTATTAATGGATTACCTCAATTTAGGAAAGGTAATGACGGTATGTGGGTCATTGTGGATTGGATAACAAAGAGCGCTCATTTTAATCCCATAAATTTGATAAGAACTACAGCGTCATTAGTGGAGATTTATATGAGAAAGATTGTCCGATTGCATGGAGTTTCGGTGAACATAGTAAGTGATCGCGATACTGTATTTACCAGCAAGTTTTAGGAGGTGTTAGTGGTGCTTTAGGAACAAAGTTAAGTTTGAGCATAGCATATACCACTTTCAAGCTGAAGGTTAAACCGAGAGGGTTAACCGAATCTTGGAGGATCTGTTAAGAGTTGTTATCTTAGACTTTGGCGGATCGTAGGAATATGCACTTGGTGGTATTCTCCTATAATAACACTTATCAAGAAAGTATTGGCATGGAACGCTATGAATTTTTTATGGATAGCCATTTAAATCACCAGCGTGTTGGGTGGAAACTAGAGATCGACTAGTGCTTGGACAAGATATGATTCGAAAAGCTACGAAAAAGGTTACGGTGAGCAAGAGGAGGATGAATGTGATGCCCCACCTTTATACCCACACTAGCCAAGGACACTACGGGGTAATGCCGTCAACTAGCGCGGAGAATAAGACTGTTGAGGAGCGACCCTCCGTGTAATTGCTTTGTGCAAGCACCGATATGTCAGATAGTACAACATGCATCAGGTTTTAGGAGGAAATCCGACATACCGATACAAACTCAAAGCTACTACCCGGTGGCTATATATATTCTTCGGAAACAAATATAGAAATAAGCATAATACAAATCAGTCACAGACTTCCATATCACAAAGGCGGAAATAGATATGAATAAATAACACATGAAAGTGTACATAGTGGTCAGACAAGATCCACAATGTCACAAAAGATTAGCTACAAGTGCTAGACAAAAGAATATGGATACAACAATAAGTCTATATCTCAAATGTACACAACAAAAACTACTAATCTAAGTAGTTAGCCCAAAGTCAGGGTGATAATCCCAGATGTGAAGTCAAGCAGAAGCACCTGTAACATCTCGGTCTGACCCGAGTATTATTTAATAAAAAATTAATAAACGGATCAGTCTAGCTATAAATATATGATAAAATGATATAGAATAAGAGATATGACGTAAACATATGATAACCATAAAGCCATACTGTAATAAGTATGTAATTGAAAATCAACAGGAGATTAATCAATATCACAAGAATCTTCTCAAAGATCAAAAAGAATGTCATACTCTTTATTTATATTCACCAAACCATAAATATTGACAATAATATCAATGCCAATCACAAAAGTTAATGACACACAAATTCACCAATGCACAAATATTGATAAAACTTACCAAGTAAATCACGAAAATTGGTGAAAACACAAATTCATTAATGGAAATCCAGAAATCACAAAAAGGGGGAGGCCTATCACAAAATGGGAGCATGAAAACTCACCAATACGTGTATCACAAAATGGAACACTATTCCATGGTTGCTAACCATTAATTTTTGAGCCGAAGCTCCACAAAACGGCCCGAAGACCATGGGTCGCTACCCCACCAAACTGAGTCGAAGCTCCATAGAAATGGGGCTTAGTCTCCCTCGTAGACAAAGAGACATCGCACATTTGCTAGTCTAAATCACAAAAATGATCATCAATGATCATCAAGAAGTGTCAATTACAAAAAGATAGTAAATATATGAGCTTAGCCTCAAGTCCCATAACAACTAGCTTAACTTAAATATTTACGAACAAATTGTAAGTTTCCAGTAGAAAATTGTCACAAGAGGTTCAATCGGACAAGTCCAAGAATTAACCAACGAAGTAAACGCAAGCGTTTCATACCACTTGTTTTACTAAGCCGTTTAATTAGATTTCTCGTACGAGTGAGATAAAGGTTTGTATATACTAGTAGATTGGAAAATGGTTTTAAGAAATGAGCTTTGTAATAAAAATAGGGTTGAAATTGTTTTGTTGAAGGAGTTTTGATATTTACTGCTAGTATTGAAACCTTCATATTATTAAAGTGACAAATCACAAAAATGATTGTAGAAACAATAAGTCATAAAAATTCACATTCGAAGACGTGAATAAATTCCAAAGAATTAAATTCCAAATCCATCAAAGTGGAAATACCCTTGCGACTTAATAGCCACGACTTATGACTTAACATAAGTCAACACAAGAAATCGGTGGCCCAACCCATGCGACCACACGGCAGACGACCTAAGAGATCAGCGACTTAAGAAATAGCATGCGGCCTAACGGAGAAACACAACATGGCGCGACCTAACATGGCGAGACCCAAGTTGGTTGCGACCTAAGGCGGGCCGACCTAACTGCAAGGCGAGAAAAGTAAAGCGAACGACCTATGTGGTAAGCGACCTAAGGAGCTAGTGGCAAAACAGGCCGAACGACTTAAGTGATGCAACGACCTAAGAGAAGAATAGGTCGAGCGACTTAAGGGTTGGAACGACCTAACAGGCCGAGCAACCTAAGGTATAGCGCGACCTAAGGCAGAGGGACAAGCCAAGCGACCTAAAGACCAGAGAGGAAAGAAGGCCGAGCGACTTAACGACCTAACCTGTCGCGACCTAAGTTAAGAAGAAGGCCAAGCGACCTAACGACCTAAGGGGGTACAAGGCCGAGCGACCTAACGACCTAAGGGGGTACAAGGCCGAGCGACGACCTAACGACCTAAGATGCAAGCAACCTATGGGTTGCGTGATATAACATGGCCGAGCAATGACCTAAACATGGCGCGACCTATAGGGGAGCGACCCAAGTGCAGGCCGACCAAATCTGCAGGCCGAGAATCCTATGTGCAGGCCGATTGACCTAAGCAACAAAAATGCCAAAATCTCTCTCAATTTGCAACCGATCAAGCACGAACGCTAGGGGATTACGCCTATCGGCTACCCGGTCCTATTGGCTCCTCGATGCATCACCAAAAACGTGTTCCAACATCAAAGATTGGATTTTTAAAGATTTGAACCCAAAACACTAAAAATTGGGATTTTCATCAATTCAATCCAAACCAAAAGCAAATGCACATGAATAAGTGTTAGGAATTCATACCTAACAATAAAAGATAGTTATAGACAAAGATGTGAGATAAAAATCTCACCTTTACGCAAAATCAATGAAGAAGAAGCTTGAAATCAATGGAAGAATCAATGGCTTCTCTTTGAATTTTGGAGTTAGATGTTGGATTTGCAATTGAACTAGAGCTTGGAGTTTTAATTTCCCATTCATTCCTCCATTTTTGATGAAGCTTTAGTGTTAGGAAATGAATGTAAGGTTATGAAGTGAAGGGGGTTGAGCTAGAGTAAATAGTTTAGGCTATTGGGCTAAACCAAACCCAAAGCCCAAAGTGAAAAAGTGACAAAATTCCACTAGCTCCAAACATATCAAAGTTTATACTCAAATAGATCGCAACGGTGTTTTGGACCTAATGGAAGTGGTCACGAGTCCTAATTCGACCGTATGCAAAAAGTAACTTTTCGGACTAAAATCCGACTAACGATAAAATATTAAAATAAAATATTCAAATATTCAAATCGTAAAATATGCGGGTTGTTACAGACTCCCCTCCTTAAAGAAATTGCGTCCTTGCAATATTTAAGAAGAAAATATAAGGTAACAACCATGAAAGCATATCAACACAAAAGAAATTTGAAATAAGAAATTCACCTCATGGAGCATGAAAAAGTAAGTCCGGATGTGTTTGCTCGATGAACTCTCTAGATTCCCAAGAGCAATCCTTAGGATTTGAGGACCATTGAACTTTAACAAGAAAAACATCTTTATTTCAAAGGCGTTTGACCTTCGAAGCAATAATACGAATAGGATGTTGCTCATAAGTTAAATTAGGCGAAACTTCAATTTCTTCCACAACACCAGGCTCAAGAATAGAATCGCAATCTCGAAGGCATTTCCGTAATTGAGAAACGTGAAACATGTCATGAATAGCAGAAAATTGAGCCGGTAATAAAAGGCGATAAGCCACGGAACCAATACGTTCGGTGATGGGAAATGGACCAATATATCGAGATGCTAACTTTCCTGATCGACTGAAACGCACAACACCCTTCATAGGTGAAACACGAATAAACACAAGATCTCCCATAGAAAATTCTAATATCCTTCTCTGGTTATCGGCATAGGATTTTTGTCTACTCTGGGATTCTTTCATCCTATGACGAATAAGGTCAATCTTCTCTGTGGAATCACGAATAAAATCTGGACCTAAAACCAATTTCTCACGGGCCTCAAGCCAATAAGAAGGAGATCGGCATGGCCTTCCATAGAGTGCCTCGAAAGGTGTCATACCAATACTTGATTGGAAGCTATTATTATAGAAAACCTCAACAAGAGAAATATGATCTTCCCAACTTCCACCAAAATCAAGAACACATGCACGAAGAAGATCTTCAAGTGTTTGATTCACACGCTCAATTTGTCCATCGGACTGGGGATGATAAGCGGTGCTAAAATTAAGCTTCGTTCCCAAAGCTTTTTGAAGACTCATCCAAAATCCACTAGTAAACAATGGATCACGATCACTAACAATAGAAGAAGGAACTCCATGCAATTTTACAGTTTCTTTAATTAAGAGTTTGGCCAAGAGAAGAACGGTTTGATTGGACCGAACGGGAATAAAATAGGCAGATTTAGTAAGTCTATCGACTATCACCCATAAGCTATCACGACCCGAACGAGAACGGGGAAGGCCGTTTATAAAATCCATGAAAATTTGGTCCCACTTCCAAATTAGAACTTCTAAAGGTTGCGATAACCCACCGAGCCTTTGGTGTTCGGCCTTGACAAGTTGGCAAGTCATGCAACACTTAACAAAGTTAGCAATATCATATTTCATTCCCTCCCAATAATAAAGTCGCTTCATATCCGCATACATTTTACTACTACCGGGATGAATGGTACATTTAGAACGATGAGAATCTTCTAAAACATTTTTACGAAGATCACTAATATTTTGCACGATAAGTCTACCAAATTTTCGAATACCGCCACGAGAATCAATATCAAAGTCTTTCAAACCCTTAATATCAATTTTATCCCTAAAATTTTGGCCAAGAAGAACCAATTCGGAATCTAGCTTTTGAGCTTCAAGAATGCGGTCTAAAAGAGAAGGATGAGCCACAAGGCTACATAAAACAAGAGATGAACATAAATCGAAAACACGATCTCAAATCTCACAAGTGGATAAAATTCCGAGATCATTCCATTCGCATATCATCATAGAAACAACCGCTTGTTGCTTACGACTAAGTGCATCGACAATACGATTTCCCTTTCCGGGGATATAAAGAATATCAAGATCATAAGCTGCAAGAAATTCCAGCCAACGTTGTTGACGCAAATTAAGTTCCTTTTGAGAAAATAGATACTTCAAAGATTTATGATCGGTGTAAAGAATAAATTTTTCTCCCAAAAGATAATGACGCCAAATACGAAGGGCGAAAACAATAGCCGCGAGCTTTAAATCATGAGTGGCATATCTAGTCTCGGTTGGTTTCAATTGCCTAGAAGCATAAGCAATAACACATTCTCTTTGCATAAGAATGGCACCCAAACCAACGCGACTAGCATTGGTATAAACAATAAAATCTTGATTTCCCTCGGGAATCACAAGAATAGGAGCATCGGAAGGGAGTTCTTTTAATTTCTGAAAAGAAGCTTCACATTTGTCCGACCAAATGTATTTAACTCCCTTCTTTGTCAAACTAGTAAGAGGCACGGAAATTTTTGAAAAGTCCTTTATGAAACGACGGTAGTAACCAGCCAATCCAAGGAAACTACGAATTTCCGTCACACTCTCCTGTCTCTTCCAATTTTGAATCGCTTCAATCTTTGAAGAATTCACGAAAATTCCGGATTCGAAAATAATGTAACCGAGAAACTTCACAGGAGATTGCCAAAAGTGGCATTTAGAAAATTTCGCTTTTAACTGATTGCTCCTAAGAGTTTCCAACACAATTTGAAGATGTTTTTCATGCTCCTTCTCGGTTTTAGAATACACAAGAATATCATCAATAAAGATGAGAACAAACCGATCGAGAAAGTCTTCGAAAACTCTACATAAGGTCAACGAAATAAGCCGGAGCATTCGTTAAACCAAATGGCATAACAAGCCATTCATAAGATCCATAACGAGTACGGAACGATGTCAAAGGAATGTAATCCTCTTCAATACGAAGCTCATGAAAACCAGTAGCTAAGTCTAATTGTGAAAAGACTCTAGCACCACTAAGTTGATCGAATAGATCATCAATCCGAGGTAAAGGATATTTGTTCTTAATAGTAAGATCATTAAGCTTGTGGTAGCCAACGCAAAGCCTAAGTGTACCATCGGATTTCTTTAAAAAAATAGCTGAAGCTCCCCAAGGCGAGGAACTAGAGCGAATAAATTGCTTCGTCTCCAATTCGGATAATTGTTTGCGCATCTCCTCATTTTCCTTATTGGACATACGATAAGGAGGACGAGTGATAGGTTGAGCTCTAGGGACGAGATTAATTTTGAACTCAATTGCTCGCTTAGGTAGTAATCCTAAAATGGGCTCAAAGATGTCGGAAAATTCACGAACAACGTGAATAAGAGAAATAATATCCTCATCATCATCATTATCGTCATCATGAGGATTTAGTGAATATAAGATGCAACCAAGCTGGAATCCGAATCTTTAAGATTAATAGAAATCTGCTTAACAGATTGAGGATGTCGAAGATAAATAGTTCGCTTAGGACATAGGATTTGGGCTTTATATCGGTTAAGCCAATCCATTCTCAAAATCAATCCAAAGCCTAAGTAGCGCATAACATGCAAATCGGCTCGGAAATAAAAATCACACAAAATAATATCGACATCTTTACACAATAAACTGATTGTTGCGGATCCACCAACCGGATTTGCAATTCTCAAAGAAGTCATTAAACACAAAACATCCAAAGAAAAAGTATCAACAAGTTCTTTTGAAATAAAAGAGTGTGACACACCATTATCAAAAAGAACTCGAATAGGATGATCACGAAATAAAATAATGCCATCAAGGATAGAATGAGAAATACTTTTACCACGAGATGTGCTGCCAGGGGCTTGAGCAACATTAAGCTTTCCCTCCCTCTTGCCCTGAAGTTTTGGACAAGAAGATAAATAATGATCCGGGCTTTTGCAATAGCGACAAACTCGGGGCTTTGAAAACTTTTTTGCACAATGGTCCTCAGAACGACGTTGTAACATTGCCCACTGCTAGAGGTAGAAGTCTTAGCTGCCGGAGAGGCTTGCTTCCCTTTCTTATTGTTGGGATAAGGATCCTTGAACTTATTATGCCTTTTCTTGTTGTTGAAGTTTGGTTTGGCACCCATAACTTCAACATCACTCTCCCTATCTGCCTCTTCAAGACGAAGAGCGATATCAATGAGTTGATCAAAAGAAACTTCTAATTTTAGAAGTAATGGATTCTTGAGATTTTTATTCAAGCCATAGACAAATCTTTGGTTCTTCTTCAATGGGGTATTTAGGTACTCGACCCCGTATTTAGAAAGTGACTCGAATTATGCGACATAGTCTGCCGCGGAAGATTCACCTTGAACAAGGTCTATGAAACGACGAGCCAATGTCACCTTCTCAGCTTCTGGCACAAACTATAATTTGAATCGTTCCTGGAATTTCTCCGAAGTAAGATCCACTTCATTTATCTCGGAAATAAGAAGCTCATACTAATCTAATGCTCTTTCTTGGAGCATACTAGAGGCCACCTGAACACGGTGAAGATCAATAAGATTCATGCGAGAAAAGATTCGATCGCACGTTCTCAGCCAAGCCTGGACTTCAAATAATTGTTTCAGATCCTTTGAATGGCTTCCCGCCCAAATTGGTATAATCGCTGCACAAAGGTGCAAATCCAGACTTAGGGTGAGTAGACTCCGGATTAGATCCGGCTGCTTGAGCATTCTTTTCTAGATCAAGAAGCTGATGGGAAGACATAAATACTCCTTTCTGGGGAGTAGCACTAGATTGACCGGCGCTGGGATGGCTAGGTCTAATCATTTCTCTTCCTTTTGAAAGAAAGAAAGAAGAAGGATAAGGTTATTCACCAAATGAATATCAAGAATTCTTGATAGATAAACAAGGAATCATAAAGAAAATAGGATGAATCGGTACGAAGACTCGAATTAAATCCTAAAGCACGATTCCTAAGATGGACTTAGGACGATGATCTTTGCTAGATTATTCTACATTGTTCCGAAGTTTCGCTCTGATACCAAGCTGTGACGCCCCACCTATATACCCACACTAGCCAAGGACACTACGGGGTAATGCCGTCAACTAGCGTGGAGAATAAGGCTATTGAGGAGCGACCCTCCGTGTAATTGCTTTGTGCGAGCACCGATATGTCAGATAGTACAACATGCATCAGGTTTTAGGAGGAAATCCGACATACCGATACAAACTCAAAGCTACTACTCGGTGGCTATGTACATTCTTCGGAAACAAATATAGAAATAAACATAACACAAATCAGTTACATACATCCATATCACAAAGGAGGAAATAGATATGAATAAATAACACATGAAAGTGTACATCAGAGTAGTGGTCAGACAAGATCCACAATGTCACAAAAGATTAGCTACAACTGCTAGATAAAAGAAAATGGATACAACAATGAGTCTATATCTCAAATGTATACAACAAAAACTACTAGTCTAAGTAGTTAGCCCAAAAGTCAGGGTGATAATCTCAGATGTGAAGTTAAGCAGAAGCACCTGTAACATCTCGGTCTGACCCGAGTATTATTTAATAAGAAAATAATAAACGGATCAGTCTAGCTGTAAATATCAGATAAAATGATATAGAATAAGAGATATGACTTAAACATATGATAACCATAAAGCCATACTGTAATAAGTATGTAATTTAAAATCAACAAGAGATTAATCAATATCACAAGCATCTTCTCAAAGATCAAAAAGAATGTCATACTCTTTGTTTATATTCACCAAACCATAAATATTGACAATAATATCAATGCCAATCACAAAAGTTAATGACACACAAATTCAGCAACGCACAAATATTGATAAAACTTACCAATGTAAATCACGAAAATTGGTGAAAACACAAATTCCAGAAATCATCAATGGAAATACAGAAATCACAAAAAGGGGGAGGCCTATGACAAAATGGGAGCATGAAAACTCACCAACACGTGTATCAGAAAATGGAACGCTATTCCATGGTTGCTAACCATTAATTTTTGAGCCGAAGCTCCACAAAATGGACCGAAGACCATGGGTCGCTACCCCACCAAATTGAGCTGAAGCTCCACAGAAATAGGGTTTAGTCTCCCTTAGACAAAGAGACATCACACATTTGCTAGTATAAATCACAAAAATGATCATCAATGATCATCAAGAAGTGTCAATTACAAAAAGCTAGTAAATATATGAGCTTAGCCTCATGTCCCATAACCACTAGCTTAACTTAAATATTTACGAACAAACTGTAAGTTTCCACTAGAAAATTGTCACAAGAGATTCAATCGAACAAGTCCAAGAATTAACCAACGAAGTAAACGCAAGCGTTTCATACCACTTGTTTTACTAAGCTGTTTAATTAAATTTCTCGTACGAGTGAGATAAAGGTTTGTATATACTAGTAGATTGAAAAACGGTTTTAAGAAACGAGCTTTGTAATAAAAATAGGGTTGAAATTGTTTTGTTGAAGGAGTTTTGATATTTACTGCTAGTATTGAAACCTTCATATTTTTAAAGTGACGTAGAAACAATAAGTCACAAAAATTCACATTCGAAGACGTGAATAAAATCCAAAGAATTAAATTCCAAATCCATCAAAGTGGAAATACCCTTGCGACTTAACAACCACGACTTACAAAAAGTCAACACAAGAAATCGGTGGCCCAACGCATGCGACCACACGGCATACGACCTAAGAGATCAGCGACTTAAGAAATAGCATGCGGTCTAACAGAGAAACACAACATGGCTTGACCTAACATGGCGCGACGTAACATGGCACGACCCAAGTTGGTTGCGACCAAAGGCGGGCCGACGCCAGGCGAGAAGAGTAAAGCGAACGACCTATGTGGTCAGCGACCTAAGGAGCTAGCGACAGAACAGGCCGAACGACTTAAGTGATGCAACGACCTAAGAGAAGAATAGGCCGAGCGACTTAAGGGTTGGAACGACCTAACAGGCCGAGCGACCTAAGGTATAGCGCGACCTAAGGCACAGGGACAAGCCGAGCAATCTAAAGACCAGAGAGGAAAGAAGGTCGAGCGACTTAACGACCTAACCTGTCGCGACCTAAGTTGAGAAGAAGGCCAAGCGACTTAACGACCTAAGAGGGTACAAGGCCGAGCGACCTAACGACCTAAGGGGGTACAAGGCCGAGCGACGACCTAACGACCTAAGATGCAAGTGACCTATGGGTTGCGTGATATAACATGGACGAGCAACGACCTAAGCATGGCGTGACCTATAGGGGAGCGACCTAAGTGTAGGCCGACCAAATCTGCAGCCGAGAATCCTATGTGCAGGCCGAACGACCTAAGCAGCAAAAATGCCAAAATCTCTCTCAATTTGCAACCGATCGAGCACGAACGCTAGGGCATTACGCCTATCGGCTACCCGGTCCTATTGGCTCCTCGATGCATCGCCAAAAACGTGTTCCAACATCAAAGATTAGTTTTTTAAAGATTTGAACCCAAAACACTAAAAATTGGGATTTTCATCAATTCAATCCAAACCAAAAGCAAATTCACATGAATAAGTGTTAGGAATTCATCCTAACAATCAAAGATAGTTATAGACAAAGATGTAAGATAAAAATCTCACCTTTATGAAAAATCAATGAAGAAGAAGCTTGAAATCAATGGAAGAATTAATGGCTTCTCTTTGAATTTTGGAGTTAGATGTTGGATTTGCAATTGAACTAGAGCTTGGAGTTTTAATTTCCCATTCCTTGCTCCATTTTTTATGAAGCTTTAGTGTTAGGAAATGAAGGTAAGGTTATGAAGGGAAGGGGGTTGAGCTAGAGTAAATAGTTTACGCTAATGGGCTAAACCAAACCCAAAGCCCAAAGTGAAAAAGTGACAAAATTCCACTAACTCCAAACATATTAATTTTATACTCAAAAAGATCGCAAACGGTGTTTTGGACCCAATGGAAGTGGTCCCGAGTCCTAATTTGACCATATGCAAAAAGTAACTTTTCGGACTAAAATCCGACTAATGATAAAATATTAAAATAAAATATTTAAATATTCAAATCGTAAAATATGCGGGTTGTTTCAATGAAGGAAGCTCAAGATCGAGAAAAGAGCTATGCAGATCAGAGGTAAAGGGATTTGGAATATTTACTTAGAGATTTTTTGTTTGTAAAGATTTCATCGATGAGAGGAGTTGTTCAATTTGGAAGAGCTGGAAAGTTGACAGCAAGGTATGTTGTACCTTTAAAAATTCTTGAAAGGACTGGATCACTTGCTTACAGAGTTGAGTTGCCATAGAGGTTTTCAGGGTTTTATAATATTTTCCATATGTCCCTGAGGAAGTATGTGCATGACCCATCTCTTATTGTGGAGTCATCTACTCAAGAGGATTTAGAGTAGAACCAAACTTGACTATGATCAGACATCTAGTTCATATTATGGATCAGGATGAGAAAAGACTGCGTAATAAGGTAGTGAGATTGGTTAAGATTCAATAAAGTGAAGATCCCAAAGATAGTACTTGGGAGACAGATGACAGTATATGGGAAGCTTATCCTGAATTGATGCTAAGATAGTTTTCTGCTTGTATGGATTGCATAAGCACCGTTTATAATGTAGTTTCTTAGTGTGTATCTTTTGTATGGGTTTCATGATTTATAATATATGTCTTTTTAGGTTATTTTGAGTTATCTTCTTGTGTGCTAATTTCTGGACCAAATTATTTGAAGGGGGAAGAATGTAACGACCATAATTTTAATCACTTTGAATATGAATATTTAATATATTTTTAAATATTTAATTTTTGGATTTTATAACTCAAATAAATCCTTTTTCAATAATAACTAGTAATGGTGAAATTGTTTTCAGAATTGGTTTACAAATATAATTAGTTCAAAAATAATAAAAAATGTGATCGAAAATCATTTTTTGAATTTTTGACTTTTCATCGTCTAAAAGTTGTCAAAAATGTTGTGTACACCCTAGTATACATATACTAATCACATATGTATGGTTAATAATAATAAATAGTGAAATTTATTTACTTAAGTAAATAAATAAGAGATGCAACATTTTCACAAAAATTTAAAATAAAAATAAAAGAGAAAAGATGACAAAAAGGTAAGGTCACATTATACAACACATCACAGTGCAAAGGAACGAAAAAATTGATGGACAAAGAGGGAGTTGGATGACTTGCATGTGGAAGAAGGTAGGACAAGGAGTATGCGATGTGGCAAAAGGTGAGTGGAGGGTATATACCTAAAGGATATTTAGGTAATTTACTTTATCCACTTTGTATAAAAATAATTTCCTATTTTCTCTCTCTCTCTCTCTCTCTCTCTCTCTCTCTCATTTTTCATTTCATTTCTTATTTTCAAAACTCCATCATCTTCTTTTCCAAGCTCTTAAATGCTTTAATGGCTTCCTTATAATAAAAAATCAAAATAAAAACTATTCCTTTTCTACTTTAAATATTTTAAAACCTTTTCAAAATACTCTTTTCCCTTCCTACACCGCCTTCTCTTTCAAAAGCAAGCTTAAACTCCCCCTACAGCCTAAGGCCAAGCCCTTCACCCCTTTAGGCCGAACCAAAGCCCACTACCCTAAGTCAAAAGTACAATTTTTACTTAAGAAAATCAAATATCTAGGTTGGTTCAAATCATGGTGAAAGTTTGATTTATTTTCATGAGCATTTGGTGAGTAAAGCTCGCCTACTTAAATAAAGTTTTAATTTTTATGTCTCTAATAGTGTTTAATGGTTGTTGGGTTAAAAAATAGTATAGTTATGCTTTGCATATTTGTATTTATGTGTGGTTGTATAGACTTGGAAAATAAGTCAAAAGTTTAGTTTTAGTTGCAAGTTCATCTTTTTACTTATGTATTACTTGTTATGGCATGTGTTGTGAATGTATGAGCATATAGTTGAATATTGTAAGCTAAAGAAAGTTAGAACTTGTTTTGTGTGGCACTGAGATCCCTTGGATTTAACTTGTTTTACTTATTTTAAATTATAGATAAGTTTTACAAGTTTCCAAAACATAACTTTATACTTGGTTTTGTAAAATAAGTTAAGTTAAGTAAGGGCTTGAAGGGTATTAGATATATAAAACTAGTTTAAAGTTATGGTATCTATAGCAATAGTCGCTATGGATGCAGTTTGGAAAAACGGACACTATAGCACATTAAAGGTGCTTTCTTTTAAATATCTGTGAAAATTATTTTTCAAACATATTATAAACATTAAAAAGTAATTATTATCTATTAATTAAGTAAGGGTTTAATGATTAATTAACTACTTAATCAAGTAAATATAATTAGCACTTAATTATTAATTAAGTAGGATAATTATAATTAGTTCATTAAGTAAGGTTTAATTAATTATTAATTAAGTAAAGGTTAACTATTTAATTAATGATTATTTAAGTAAGGTTTAATTATTAATTAATTATTAATTAGGTGAGGTTTATTTAATTAATTAATTATTAATCAGGTAGGGTTAATTATTAATTAAATACTTAATTAAGTTAAGATTTAATTATCATTAGCCCGAGGTTTATAGTTATTTTAAACTACTTAAATAGAAGTTTTTCATTTTTAATTTCATTATTTCCAAGGATCCGTTTGTTTAAGAGCAGCTTTCTTTTATAAAGAATGGTTTAAATACAAAGGATACTCTTTGTCTATGTCATTAAGTAGCTAAACAAATATAAGTTATATTAAAATGTTGACACATTTTATTGGAAGTAAGTCATCTTATATTTAGCACTAACAACCAATTAAGTCGGCTTTTCTCTATTTGTGAGATCTAAAAACCTTGACTTTTTAGGTGAGGGATAGAGAAGTCAGAATTCTAGAAACGTGATAAATACGAGGGAGTTAATTTCGATAAGTGGATCACGATAAACTTAGTATACGAAGTTATTTCATGGTATACTAAATACCAAATCCTGAGGTTTGGAAACTCGTCTTTGTCCTAAGAAGTAAGAATGTATGCCAAGTCAAGGTTACTTTTCTAACTTGTCCAACTTCACTGTTAATCAAGGGATGGTGCTGTTTGAAATCGGGAAGTGAGGATGAGTATAGAATGTCTTGTTTTTCATATGCAAATCTATACACACTCCTGATAGTATAATTGTCCACTATCGATAACTTGACCTTTATAAAATTATAAAATGTTGGTTCAAAGAGACTAGGATCAGATAGCGTGAATTATCCAAAACCACTTTAAACCAACGTAAGCATTCAAATTAGAAACATCTGGATAATGATGGAATCAAAGATGAAGATCTTTGAAGTGCAAGGGCTACTTGCTACTGATCCTGAGGGAGATTCCAAAATGGATGTATTAGAAGCAGTGCTTTCGGTTTGCTCATATCTTGAACAACTTATACGGATGAAAGATAGCATTGCATTGTCGCCTTAAAGGGTAGTGTTATCATTCCAAGTGGGAATGGCTAAAGAAAGGTAAATTACTGACTCAAGCCTCACACCTAGAATATGACTAAAGTAAGGACGTACCGCAAGGCTAAGTGGGTTACTCCCATTAGGGTATGATCATCGCCTGA
The DNA here is from genome assembly GCA_030765085.1 of Allium cepa. NCBI lineage: Eukaryota > Viridiplantae > Streptophyta > Magnoliopsida > Asparagales > Amaryllidaceae > Allium > Allium cepa. The sequence continues at coordinate 779,622,014 of CM060943.1, forward strand.
TCTGAATTGGTATTTATGAATGTATGTATGCTTTGTGCCCGATATGGTTGTTGATTGCAACTAAATGGTGATCATATTCGGTACTACCCAGTAAAGAGTAGGAAGATCTTGAGTAGCAGAGGTGCAATTAAAGAAACCTCGGTAAACTTTCTCTAGTGGAGTAATGTATGGAAGGTAGACCCTTACTTTGTCATCGATGGACCTATTCTTTAATAGGTGCTTTCGGACTTAGTTGTATACATATTATGTTGAAATTTATTTAATATAACAATTTCAGCTATGATTCCATATTTATTTTAAGCCTTAGGCATTATTATAATATCACTGGATTTTCTATAGAAAGGTTTTAGTTATCGTAAGTTAAAAACCCACTCGTGTTTATGTTCGGCGTAGTCTTACAAGATATCTTTATTTTTTAAAAAGGGCTTTGTAGTTAAAAATTCAATTGTTTGGAGTTTACTAACACTAGACCCATGTTTGGCCCTGAGATTTTCTTTCTTTCCTTAAAACTCTTGGGCACTCAAATTTGTATAAGTAGCGAAGTAGTCCAGGTTTTAACAGATGCATTTTGGAGGAGCACAAAGCACGTGGCTTCAACGATATCTAGTTATCTTCTTTATTTTTCTGTTGCTTGTGCATACTTTTGTATCAGCACTATATGGGTAGGCAGTTATAACTGTCTTTGGCTGAAGTTAGTATTTGTGTAACTCTGATGTTCATTTTGGAATTATATATGTACTATCTTATGTGGACTATTATATCTGATTGGCTTGCGATATGAGATTCCATGTTTTATTCCTTCTTGTCTTTTCTTTTTGCATCAACGACTTGTTTTTTAGACACCTAGATGATCGGTATATGAATACCACGGGTGTATTAAGTGTCTTTATTAGGAGTAAGAAAGGCCGATTGTTGCACTTCCATTTTCTATTTCCAGCTAATTCTCAATCAAGCCAAGATCCTTATCTCTTCTTTGTATGGCCAGTCGACATTTGGCCCCTACATGGATAATTTTTTTAAAATGCTCGCTATGTAATCAACTATATTTATGTAACGACCCGTAAATTTTAATGATTTTGTAACGTAATTAGCTGAGATTTTGCTTGAAATTAAATAGTAAAGCTTTGCAACTAAAATTTGATATTTGTAATGCATCTATTTAAACATAGCAAATAACAAATTTTCATTAGCAAATATGGAAGTTAATTTTGTTGTATAATTTTCATTTTCAATTTTAAATTAGTTAAAATGGATGTAAATAAAATATTATTGAAATCTGAATATTTTTATATACTAAATTTGTAAATCATTTTCTAAGTGAGACGTCATATTTCGTTTCGTCAAATTTGAACTTTTCTAGCTCCGTTTATCTTATTTTTGACGAATTTACATTAGTTTGGCAGCAAATATCGACTTTTGAAAGGATGGTCGTATCGCCGATATTTGTGTACCATCCTATTCATTTGGTCGTACTGATCTCAACGGTATATTCATTTGTGTGTTTCGGAGTCTGGTACGCCGTGGAATCCATGAAATGGTTAACCGTATCGGTAACTAATTCTATAGTCTTTTGGTTTGCTACTGACCACTCATTTTCCATTATGTATTAACTCAATAGCCAATAGCATTATATTTCCTAGAATTTAGCTGTTGACTGTTGTTATTCCCTAGATTTGATATACATTATTGTGTCCCTTCATTCCATTCGCTCCTTGTCATGTTCAATTCATCAGAGAAAAAGAAATATAATATCTACAGCTAAATATATATATATATATATATATATATTCTCTGGAACTGTTTTTTCTTTTATTTGCCAAAATCAGTTTCTTTCTTGTCCTTCTCTCTACTTTTTGCCCCGTTGCTTTCTCTTCTTTCTATTGTTACTTTTCAGAGAAAAAAATATTATGCAAAGCTTTTTAAAACCTGCTCCTTTGCTTTTAAATGGTTTAATAAACAAAATTTCTGAAATTGGCTCCTCCACTTTTCCTCCCCACTTTAGCCTCGCCGACCAATCTAGCATCCAAACGCCATACGCCACTCCGAGACAACTTTCAAGTCGAAGCTCGTCATAGCCCCGACCACGTTCCTTCGCCACCTCCAAAACTCTTTCGCCAACTCACTCCACCAGTGCAATACTGCCATGCTTAGCCTCTTCCGCCACCCTCCAGATCTCCCCTTGCCGTGCCTTTTCAGACCCGTCCAAAACCCTAGGTCCTGCCATCACTAAACCCAAGTAACTCGAGCCCCTCTTCCCTGACCGATCTTGCTTGTCCCTCCACAACACCAGCCGTCCTCGCTCCTCGACATCCGTCATTCATCCTCCCTTCCATTTCATTTCGGCCAGGCATTCTCCACTACAACAGCCCATGGCTAAAAGATTTTGAATCAACGAGTAAAAATGAAAAAGCTTTTATTGATTTTTGAGTGAATAGAATTGATACAGAGATTCTACATAATGATTACATTGTAGCTGCTGTATTTATACAAGCTAATATAGGTTGTGAGTGGGCTTCAAAGTAGTCGGCCCATATTTGTATTTGCACCTTTGTAAACTGAGAATAAATAATAGCCGTTGGATGCGAACATGAGGTTGAGATGCAATGCTTCATACTCTCATATATATCTGCTTTTAACTACTGCTGTATCTATCTCATTCTCTTATACTCCCCCTCAAACCTAATGTCGGCTAGGGTTTGCTTGAGAGAAATGAGATCTGTTTTCTCTGCGTGAATATGAGTCGATTTTAAAAAAAAATGAGAATGATCTTTGCTATGATAGTTCTCTCCTTCCTTTATCTGCAGTTAGATGGTATAAAGACGGCAACTTGAGTGAGCGAAAAGAAGATATTTTTTTTTCTCAGAGTGACATTAAGATGAGTTTCTTCTGAAATACTTGACTCCATTAAGATCTTGAACTTGTTTCTGGTATATACACTGGAACTTGAGATCTTTGTTCGATATCTGCAACCTCGACATTCAATTCCCTTCTGAACTTTGTGAAATTCTGCCGTGAAAGGGGTTTTGTGAGAACGTCGGCCTTTTGGTAAGTTGAAGGTATGTAATTTACTCTGATCTTGTCCTTCATCACTTGTTGTCTTATGAAATAGAGGTCAAGTTCCATGTGTTTAGTCCTTGAATGTAAGATCGGGTTGACTGTAAGTGATATTGCACTGATGTTATCATACCAAATTGTTGCTTTACTGCTGTTGTTAACTTGTAGTTCACTGAATAATGATTGTATCCACATAACTTCTGATGCTGTGCTAACAATACTTCTGTATTCAGCTTCAGTGCTTGACCTAGATACCGTTGATTGTTTTTTAGCACACCATGACACTGGATTTTTTCCTAAAAATATGCAATAACCAGTTGTAGACTTCCTGTCATCATGGTCAGTGGCCCAGTCTGAGTCTGCATATGCATTGATATTCAGTGATTTGCTTGTTTGCATGATTAAGCCTTGATCCAGTGTACCTCTAAGATATCTTAGAATACGCTTCACTGCTTTCCAGTGTTCATCTAATGGTTTTTGCATGAACTGGCTGACTTTGTTCACACTAAATGAGATGTCTGGTCTTGTTATGGTAGCATACTGCAATGCACCAACTATACTTCTATACTGCTTATCATTAGATATGGCTTCACCTCTGTGCTTTGATAAGTGCAAATTGCTTGTCATAGGTGTGGGCAGTGGATTTGCTTCATTCATGTTAGCTTTTACCAGAATTTCTGTGATGTATTTTCTTTGATTTAACTGAATTTCTTTGTTTGGTAGTCTTTTGACTTCAATTCCAAGAAAATAGTTTAAGTCACCCAGATCTTTGATTGTGAATTCACTGTGTAGAAATTGTACAGTTTTTTCAATTTATGACTTATTGTTGCCTGTGATAATAAAATCATCAACATAAATCAGTATATATATAATACTATTATTTGAAAATTTAAGAAATAGAGAGTTGTCTGATTTTGCTGAGTTGTATCCAAGCTTGGCAAGTGTTGATTTTAGCTTTTCAAACCAAACTCTTGGTGCTTTCTTGAGTCCATAGATAGCTTTCTTTAGTCTGCATACAAGGTTTTCATTGCCTTTTTTAACAAATCCATGTGGCTGTTCCATGTACACCTCTTCCTGCAAGATACCATTAAGAAAAGCATTATTAACATCCAATTGTCTGATTGTCCAGTCCTTGTGCAAAGCAATAGTTAAAATAATTCTAATGGTTGATGATAAACAGTCTTAGAGTCTGGAAATGCAATCTTATGACTTTTACCCATTTAACAGAATGTACAACTATAAGAGTCTGGAATTTCATTAACTAATATGTCACTACAATTGTTTGCAACATGTTTCAAGATTTTTATACTGGGGTGACCCAGTTTACAGTGCCAAGTAATAAAAGATTTTCTACTATCATCAGTTTTTAATTCAGAGATATGACACCAATTTTCCTTATGATCATCATTTCTTGAATTTGCAACATCAAATTTGTACAGTCCTTTATGTTCTTTACCCTGCAAGAGATTTTCCCTTGTTAGTATATCTTTTACAAAGCAATGATTTGGATAAAACTCAAAATAGACATTGTTATCTTTGGCAAACTGTGATACACTCATTAAATTCTTTTTAATAAGTGGCACTCTTAGTAAATTGTTGAGGTAGAGTTGTCTTATACCCCTTAAGCTTGCATTACCAGTATGTGAGATGTGAATAGACTTACCATTTCCTAAATAAAGTGATTGCGTACCTTTGTATTCTATGTTGCCAAGATTTAATTTGCTCAAGTCATTTGTTACATGATTGGTGGCTCCAGAGTCAGGGTACCAACTGTTGTCATGTATGTCTTCAATTTTGGCTCTGTCATCACTCCTTTGTTCAGTTTTGTGTTCTGGTTGAACATTAATCATGTTTGCACTGGGATTTGAGGTTCTTGAACCATTACTGCTTTGTTGTGTTGGAGTGAAATTTGCATCAAATCTGAAGTAACATTTTCTTGTTGTGTGTCCATACTTTTCACATATTTGGCATCTTGGTCTATTGTTGTAGTTTTGCCTACCTCCTCTGCCTCTGTATCTATTGTATTGACTGCCTCTTTGATTATTGTTGTGTTGGTTTCTTGTTGCATTGTTGCTTTCTTGATTCTTGTTTCTGCTGCTAGCAATGAAATTGATTGAGCAATCTGAGGTGGTTAACTTCTTTTGTTCTAATCTGCCTTCATGTGAGAGAAGTATTGAATGAACAGATTGTAATGATGGTAATACTTCATTGGACGATATTACTGCCACCACTGACTCATATTCTTCATCAAGACCATTCAAAATTGTTAAGACTTGTTCTGTGTCAGATACTTTATGCCCAGCAGAAGCAAGTTGATCACATATAGTTTTGGCTTTTGATAGATATTCCCTCATGCTTAGATTATCCTTTTTTAAATGATGCAGTTATCTTTTATACTGCATGATTCTTGCTGCGGATTGAGAACTAAACACTTGTTCAATTGTATGCCATATTTCGTATGTTGTTTTACATCCAACGATTTGTGGTAATAGATTTTCACTGATTGATGATATTAGCCATGAACTGATCAAGCTGTCTTGTTTTTGATGTGTTGTGTAGTCTTTATTGCTTATGAGTTTCCCATCTTGATCTGCAGTGAATTTGGGTGGAACACTTATGGTTCCAAGAACATAGTCTTCAATGCCATAGCCTCTGATGGCAGTTTCCACTTGGAATTTCCATAGCAAGTAGTTTTGATTCATCCAACTGAACAGTGAATGTTTGAGTTTGTGGCTTGATGATAGAATTCATGAGATCTTGTGTGATGCTGGATTGAGTTTGGACGGTTCTTGGAGTGTTTCTTGGTGCAGAGGTTGATGATGCAGCAGCATCTTCATCAGCCATGATGATAAAGTTGATTCAAGAATCAAGAACTAACTTTCTCTGATGATGTATGGGATATTCTGGTGAATTTGATGAGTATATTTCTCTGATTCACTTTTTGTCGACCTCTGGTCAGGTAATATTGTTTTAATGAATTCTTTGATGATCAACTGATGCAGCCAGTTAGGTGGTGGATGATGAGTCACTGACACCTCCTGGCTAGGCACGACACAGTTATCAAATGATAAGAACTGTGATGAATTCTTGAATCTCAGATGATGATCTAAATCTGATGAGATTCAGATGTGCAACCGATTCTCAGATGATGAGATCGTTTCTGATGAGATTATGGCAGGGCACTATGCTGTTAAGCAAATGAATGCTCCGATACCATAAAAGATTTTGAATCAACGAGTAAAAATGAAAAAGCTTTTATTGATTTTTGAGTGAATAGAATTGATACAGAGATTCTACATAATGATCACATTGTAGCTGCTGTATTTATACAAGCTAATATAGGTTGTGAGTGGGCTTCAAAGTAGTCGGCCCATATTTGTATTTGCACCTTTGTAAACTGAGAATAAATAATAGCCGTTGGATGCGAACATGAGGTTGAGATGCAATGCTTCATACTCTCATATATATCTGCTTTTAACTACTGCTGTATCTATCTCATTCTCTTATAATGGCTAAGCAAATATCCTCTTCTCCATCACTACAACCTACGACCTCGACCTATACCTACTCGTCCTCGCTCAAGCATGCATGCTCGAGTTGTTCCACCCATGCACAACATCCCTCCCTTCAACCGAGGCCAGCCACCCACGTCCCCATCCTCGACCCAGACCACCACTCTGGCCCCACTGGCCGCTGCCGCCATGTCCGCGCAATCACCAAAATGTGCAGCCTCCCTTCGCTCAGCCTTCCGCCCTATAACCCAGTAGTGTAGCTGCATCGTTCCTTGCCTCGATAACCTGTTATTGTGTAGGTAAGTTGTATATATACCTAAAGTTATGTAAACTATAATCTATTGTGCATAGGCTGTCGTTATAAAGTATAAGTTTATATAAATATATATAAGTTTGGTTTTATATATAAATCATACTTCGAAAACTGCTATCCTTCTTCGAGTTTCAATTTCTTTTGCTTTGAGATATATGATATGTCTGCATATACTTGAAAGCACAGTAGCTCTCTCTGATTTTAAAAGGGACACGGGTCAGTATGTATATGTGTGTGTGTGTGTGTGTGTGTGTATTATTTAGTGATTTTGTATATCAGCATATATATTGATTTTTTGGTTATTGGTTTCGATTATTGTACATATCATAGTTTTGAAGACCCGGCCGCCAATCGAACCGTCGTGCTCTAAGGTCGAAGGCTCCAAAGGTTCAACCGGTCGAACCGCGGGTTTTTGGGAAATATGATTTATGGATTAAAATGAATTTATATGAAAAAAGTGGGGTAAATTGAAAAATAACTCAGTAAAATAACAAAACGTGAAGGGACGTGATTGCAAAAATATATGCCTCCAGCGATTATCCTCTTCTTCTCCTTCTGTATTCTATTGAACCCAAATTGCTGTAATAATATTTTTGCAAACCCCAAATCAATTAGATAAAACAATAAATTAGGGTTTTGATTGGTTTAATGGCGGCTCGATGGAGACTGCGGCTCAACTCCTCTTCCGGCCGTCTTCGCCGTCGGCTCACGGTTAATCACGGTTAAACCTACGGCCGGATCCGGTCTTCAAAAAATTGGTACATATATATAAAAATGTGTTGTAGACTCTCAAATATGTGTCTTTATTTTATGCGTTTAAATTATTGATTTGTATTGGGTTTGAAATGTAAAATACATGTATACTTGGATTTTAAATAGATGTGTTTTAAGGATATAATATTGGTTCAAAAATAATTTATATATATATATATATATATAAAGATACACACACTTTGATTTTAATTTATGTATTGTAAGTAGAAAATAAAATTTTTGAAACATAAAATATAAAGATTTTATTTTAATATGTTTTTTAAATTAATTATTGATTTTAATATATATATATATAGCTTATATATATAAGTTCAGTTATAAAATTGTTTCATGGAATTTAGTTCATCATGCTTTACTTATGTCCCGATGCTGTCCAAAATTGGTTGTAGCATCTTTTTGATTTGCTCGTATCTGTATCCGTATCTGTGTACGTGTTCGTGTCATCTTCTAATTTTCTCTAGCCTCAAAATATGAGAAATCAGTCACGATTAACATTCTTATATTTAATAAATTTAATTCACATTGAAATGACAATTGAAATATGCTGTTAAATTTGAACTATTATTTATTTAATTGTTATGTATGATATGCTATTATCTGTAACTATTCACCTATGCATCTGACACCAAAATCTTTTATTTATATTATAATTAGATTTGTTACTGGTGATATATGCATGTTGTTGATATGTTATTTTATTATCATATTTGTTCTCACTCTACAAGTTCGTTGTTAATTTAGAATTCCCTAAGGGTTGAAATGATACATACCCGAATGATTTTATAGATTTAAGGAAAATCATTATGGCTTGAAATGTTAAACCCAAGCAATTTTCATTAAATTCCAATTTTGGGATTGTGGGTTGAAATGATAGATACCTGTAGATATTTTAATTGCGGATTGAAATGATAAATATCTGTATCACTTGACCAAGAAAATTATATACGGACACCGTTGGTCTATGTTTTGAAAATGATTTCCAAAGTTTGAAAGGAAATATATGGGTTTTAATAAATATTGATTTTTAGTATAAATGTTATTTTTATATGTGTATAAAATTTAGGTTTTTAAAATGTAACGACCCACCTTTTTGGACGATTTAAATCGACAATAGACCACACATGTCTAATTCGAATCATTTAAAATGAAGGATTGTTAATGGTGTAAATAATAAAATAAAAGAAAAGAAAGAAAAATAAAATGCAGAATCTCGCAGCGGATTGACAAAATATAATAATCAAACAAGCATTTCATGAAGCTGTTTTACAAATAACATTTGATTACACTTTACAATACGAACAAGAGTTATACGGCAAGAATAAACAAATAGTGTAGCGGAATAATTATAATAAATAGCAATAATATACTGAAGCTTCGTCTTCATCCTCCAAAAATAGTCTTCAATTCACTGAAAAGCTCAGACTGACCCGAGCGTAAAGGAAAATAATATACTCGAGTCAGAACTAAAATTCTTATGCAAATTAAATCAAAATTAGATAAAATAAGAAAAGCAAATAATTACATTTTTGAAGGTTCAAATTTTTCGAAAAAGTTACCGTTTGCATATCCAAAATGCAATAGATTTCACTATAGATCCATTCTAGTAATCCCAATTAAATTTCATAGTTCAAGAGATTAGATTTATAAAAATGATCCAAAGTCCCAACATTCAATTCTATGGAAAATTCCCAATGTGTCAAAAATTAATTTTGAAAACTTTCAAATAAGATAACGATGGTTTATTTCTCAAAACCCATTTTTATGGTTCAAATAGTAAACTAAACATACTAATTTTTTTTGTCATGTGAATATATGAAATTCATGGGTTTTATATCAAATTCATGGGTTTTATGTCTTTATTCCGTATACAAATAATCAATATGAAAATTTATTTGATTACAATAAACTATAGGGTGATAACAAGGGTATATCAAAATAAATGAACAAATACACATTCAATCATAATAGCATCCACCACAACATACAATCAACATTCAAATCAACTGGTTCAATAAATCAACCAATTCAATAACATGTCACAGTAATTATTAGTTATCACATATTGGAGTTTAGGTATTCGAATTAAATATCAATTAAAATTCCAAACTAATAATCAAAAATTTATCACTAAATGACTTGGTTTATCTTGCAATAAAATTTTAGTATTTCATGAGTGAGTGAGTTTAAACACTCACCTTATGGATTTCCCTTTTCTAGTTGGATTTGGATCCACTACTACTTCCTCCTTTTGATTTGTTTCCTTATAATCTTAATCTTTTTTAGAATGTTTTGGAAGAGACAGAGAAGTCTGTATAGATGTGGATTTGAAGAAAAGGATTTGAAAAAAGAAAAATGTTTGGAAAAGAAGAAGAAAATTTAAAGAAGATGAAGAATTGAAAAAGAAAAGGAAGCTTTGAAAAAGAAGAAGAAGAAAATTTGAAGAATAAGAAAAAAAAAAGAAAAAAATGAAGCTAAAAAAAGAGAAGAAGGAGATTTGAAGAGGAAGAAAAAATGAAAAAAGGAAGGAGGAAGATGAAGAGAGAGAAAATAAGAAGGAAGTTTTATTTGGTAAAATGAAGCTTTGGAAGATGAGATTAGAAAATGAAATGAGGCTATAGGAATGAAGATGGAAATAAATGAAAAGCTAATAAGGTATATATAAACAAACTAGGAATTGCAATAAAGTAAGAATATGAACAGCCCTAAAACGTAGTATTGAAACATATGCACTAAATGAATAAATATATGAATAAAGATAAAAATAAATCTTCGATTTTAAATATGAAGCTTTAAGAAAAAGAATTGCCAATGAAAGGAAGCTACAAGGATTAATAATACATAAAAAAAAATTCAAAAACGGAGATTAGATGGCATGAATATTAATTTGGATGTTCACATTAGAAATGGAAAAAAGAAAAGGAAAAAAACTTCACGTAAAGCACTTGAAAGGAGCAAACGAACAAATGAGAAACAAATGAAATGAAGCAACTATTAATTAATAAGAAATGAATGAGTAATCTAACAATTAACCTACACGAAGAACTTGAAAATGAAAAGAAAGAGAATGGGATGTGATAATAAATGTAAATTAAATGACGGGACCACCTATATCCTATAAACATACCTTTGGGTCTAAATTCCAAAACTTACCCCAATTAATTCATATCAATAGACCCAAATATACAGATATTTACATCATTTAATTCCATATTAAAGCATTTGTTTCATGTTAATATATGTGCGCACTTCATTAACACAATCAGTCAATTAACTATCAATCAATCAATCTACATATTTATTTACGTTACTCAAACCAATTTTATTAATTAATGAATATATATATATATATATATATATATATGCACTATAAAAATGATTTAGTTTACTTTTTTAATTGTAGCGATCACATTAATGCAATCAATTTACCAGTTTTAACCATATATAAAATGGAAAAATAAATATATGTGAACTTATGTAATTAATGTATAACTGTTAATACGTGCTAATTCTAATCGATTCCACAAAATTTATACCCCATGAACCCTCTGATATATTTAACAATTTAAATACTAATAAGTGTGTTTATATATATATATATATATATATATATATATATATATAATTCTAAAATCTAATTTTTTTTTCCGAAACCAAACTTATTCAAAATGAAAGTTTTATTTTTATGTGTCTCAAAACAATCAATTATCTTAATTAAATTGTTCATTCCATATTGACACAAAAATGGAAGTTCCAATATTAATTCATTCATTACAATTTCATTTATGTTTCCTTTTAATTGAAACATTTCAATTAATCCAATTCCAATTCATTTCATTATTAATTTCAAACAAATTCTAATTATAAAACACCGTTTTCTTTTTCATTTATATCAATCAAACATGTTTTATAAAATTTTGTATGCAACAAAATTTATACACTATTCACAAAGTAAATGTTTTATCTTACTGAAAATCAACTTCTTCAAGATTCATTTCAAATGACAACTTATGTTATTCTTTCGTTAAAACATTCACTCCATCCTTTATTCAAATTCAACATTTGTTATTCCGGTTAGAGACAAACATACAATTCATTCTTTTCAAGTCAAAGCTCAAATTTCATTAAAATGTTATCTTAATTTAATTTAAAATGTAAGTTCTTATGTTGAACTTATTAATTACAATGCACTTGTCTTTTCTTTTCAATTAAAGGATTCCAACAACTCTTATTGCAGTTTATATTCAATGTTAGATTTCAAATGAATTCTCACTAACCACAACTATTTTCTGTTCATTTCATATATTCCAATATTTATTTCTTAAATTATTCCATTCTTATATTAACATTTATTATTAAAATCAATGGAACTTACATTCAAACAATTGTTAAAATAAATTAAAATTACACTAAAATAGTTTTCAATTGCATTAAATCACATTATTAAATTACATTCTAATTGTTTTCTTACTTACAAATAATAAAGTTCTAATTTCATACAATATTAAATCCTAAAATATTATTAAATTCCATATTTTATGTGACGATCCAGAATTTTGAACATTTGAAATCGAAATATTTAATTGATTTTAAATATTTGGAAGTTATTTTAACTTGAATTTCAAATATAACTATGAATTTGGCAATTAAAATTATTGAATTTAATTTATTGAAGTTGGGTAAAAATTTGAATCATCAGCTTTAAGCTGATTAAAAATATTTCAAAGGCTTAGAAAATTCATATTGATAATACTGAAGATAATGGAAGCTTCAGAATGGGATTTGAAAGTGATTTGTTCAGTTTTGCAATTATATCATTTAAATTGATATTTAAAAATAGCCTTCCGAGGCTTGTAACGACCTAGAATTTTGAACATTTGAAATCGAAATATTAAATTGATTTTAAATATTTGGGAGTTATTTTAACTTGAATTTCAAATATAACTATGATTTGGCAATTAAAATTATAGAATTTAATTTATTAAAATTGGATAAAAATTTGAATCTTCAATTTATGCTGACTAAAAATATTTCAAAGGCTTAGGAAATTCATGTTGATAATACTAAAGATAATGGAAGCTTCAGAATGGGATTTGAAAGCGATTTCTTCAGTTTTGAAATTATATCGTTTAAATCGATATTTAAAAATAGCCTTCCGAGGCACAGTCTCGGAATTCGTCGAAACTAGTTCCATTGGATCCGTAATATTGTATTATTATTAGATTTCAGTTTTCGTAATGTTTGGAGTGACCGTTTGGTTGTACGGATAGCAAACGCGTTGAAAATTATATCGAATTTAATTTAATAATTGGTCCAAAAAGCTATCTTCTCCATACAAGACTCGAAATCTTTTCCATTGCATTTAGAATAGGGGTATAACATTATAAACGCCTGGCGGCGCGCCCTGATTAGGGTTCGAGATTGTAAGTTGCATTTATCGAGACGATTGGATTTGAATTTGAATTAGTATATAAATTTAATATATATATATATATATATGGATTTAATAATATTTTCATAAGGCAAAATTCTACACGTGCTTCCCCTAATCTGACACTTGTCCTTCAAATTCACAGGCGTCCTCTAAAAGGAAATAAAATGTTGATTATCTCGTCAAAGAAAAAACGAAAATCATTTTCGTTCTTAGTAAAAAGGAAAACACACAGTAGCTTCGAAAATTCGAAATTTCATGGTTGACGAAATTCTTTTCCCCTCCCAGTTCGAAGCTGACTTTTTCCCCATTCCACTTTCCTTCCACTTCGAGTTTGAATCAATTCCACTTCAAATTTGATTCGATTTGAGAATGTCATCGGGGAATCCACGATTTGTACAGCCGCGACTTCCCATCTCCTCTGTCAAAATTGATCGAGCACGAAGATGCATGCTAGGATGTGATCGAATTGCGTGCAGATTGGATATGGAGCATTGCGACTTAGAATTTAGGTCTCGCACGTTTTGCTGCATTGTTTTCAAGGGGACGAGCTACGCTGTTGGTTGTCGCAACCATTCTGGTGGATAGGTTGAGGACGGGCGGTCGGTGGTGGAGTTCATAGCTGTGAAGTGATCTTGACGGCTACTTGGTGAGTGCACGATGGTGTGCGCAATGACGACATGAAGGGTGTTTGATGCCGACTCGAGATCGTGAATCTCGGCAGGGCAAGCAATGTGAGGTATAGATATTTCTGATTTAATCTGAATACATAAAAATGTATAGAAAGGAAAAGTATATTTACAAAACAGTATTTGATTACTGCAGGATATAAGTTTTTCATTTAATATATATAGATATTCGAAGACAACAGCAAATACATACCTATTTTCGTTTAAATATATATAGATGGTCAGTAGATATTTAGAATATATGTATATATATTAGCTATTAGGCAGTTTTTAAAAAAAAATTAGTTAAATCAAAATTTAATTTAAGACCTATGTAATTTTTTTTTCGAAAACAAATGTACATGCACATTTTTAAATCTACTAGTTTAATTTTAAATAAAGGATTAAGGTGATTAATTTGTTTAAATTAACTTATTTAATTATTTAATTATTTTGGTTATTAAAAATATTTATAAAACGGAAATTAGTTTGAAATTAAATTTTTAGGTAAAATAAAAATCATTGGTTAATTAAAATTATTAAATAGAAATTTAATTTGTTTGACAAATTCGAATATTAATGAAATCGTATAAATGTTTATACAAGGTCAAAATCTTAAAGGAAGCAAGCCGGATTGGAAATGGGTTACATGCGTAATCAAAGGTGAGATCTTCTCGCTCAAATTATAATTATTGAAATTTCAGTAATTGATTGATTGTTGGGTTGTGATATATTTATATATATACATACATACATATATATATATAATGCGGCGCATAGGGCCTCTAATTGGATCCCTCCAACCTGTTTCCCTGCATCCATAGGTGTTAGCATAAAAATTAACTACCAATTTCACTTTGAGGTGGAATATCACGGTATATGGGATTATAAATTATCCTTCGCTATATAATGCGGGAAATCAATCACTCTAAATATGATTGATTTCCTGCATTATATAGCGGATGAGGCCCTATGCGCCGCATAATAGCGGAGGATATTGTATAATCCCATATACCGCGATATTCCACCTCAAAGTGAAATTGGTAGTTAATTTTTATGCTAACATCTATGGATGCAGGGAAACAGGTTGGAGGGATCTAATTAGATTCCTCACATTGTTAAATTTATTTGTATATGTTGTGATGTGATAATCTGTGAATGATTATATTGGTGTGAATGATTATATTAGTGTGAATGATTATATTAATAATTGGAAATTATTTGAAGGCTACGATTTAGCAGAACATAATTTTGGTATCGTAGGATACCAGAAATATATATGATTGGATTTTTGGAAATTTAAGTAAATAAATTCTAGGGAATTGAATAAATTTAAAAGGAATTTAAAAGTATATAAGTTGATTTTTTTGAAATCTTATCGAATTTATTCCAAGATATGGGAAAAGATTTTTATAAAGGGATTTATTTTTAAAGGTAATAAATTTTAGAAATCAATTTGAAAATTGATTTGGTGTTTAAAAATAAATCTTTGGAAAATCAATTTGGAATTTGATTTGGGGTTTAATAAAATTGGAAATCAATTTGGATATTTGATTCGGTGTTTGCAATAAATTTAGAAATTAATTTGGAATTTTATTTGGGGTTTGAAAATAAATTTGGAAATCAGTTTGGAATTTGATTTGGTGTTTGAAAGTGGATATTTGGAAATCGATTTGAAAATCGTATATCGGTGAATATTTGGAAATTTAAATCCACGATGGAATATATAAAGTAAAGGGAAATTTGTTATAAAAATAAATATTAGTTTGTATTTAAAAAGTATGGAAATAAATTTACAGGTTTGGAATGTAAATTAAAATAAATTAAGAAGGATTATCAATTGATTTAAATGGACCATTTTGAAACGGAAAAGAGTATTCTTCCCTAGAATGTCGAGTATGGTTTCAAAGTAGTTTTACAATATAAATTAAAATTCTAGAATTGGTTTTAAAAAGAATATTGTTGGAGAAAATATTTTCATAAATTGTTGTTAATTCTTTAAAGCGAATAATATTAAGTTGATTTAAGAAATGGTTATTTTAAAGATTAAGTTGGTATTTGATTTAGAAAATGGCTATTTTAATAATTACACTTTGTCTAAAAAAAATTTAAATTATTTTGGACTTTAGTTTTTATATGAGATATTGATATTAAATTTCATAACTAATAATTTTAAATAAAGTGTTTCAAAATAGTTTTTATTTTAAATGTTTCTAAGTATATATATTTGGATAAGTACTTTAAATTTTGAAAGTATTCGGACTCGGCAAAATTTTCAGTGGAAATAAATAATATTTGGAAATTTATTCCGCATGATGAAAGTGATTTGAAATTTGTTTTCAAAAGGTTGAAGTGTGAAAATATATCTTGCGAAGATATTTTGAAAACAAATAATTGGGGGAAAATTATTTAAAATCTGGTGATTGTCGTGAATGTTGATTGATAATTAAATAACCGACTATCAATATTGGCCTTTAAATGGCATTTGAATTTCAATGCGACCGGGGGTCGAATTAAAAATGGAAATTCGAAAACCACATCGAATCTTTGTAATGGATCAGCTTCATTGCAGCGGAAGCGTGAGGTAACTCGGCCTTGTGTTGGCAGAGAGCTGATTAAGTTCTCGGGGCATCCCTCCAGAGGCATACCCATGTGGCATAGGAAGTTCCTTAGCCTGACCATTTGTTGGAAATCCAAAGAAACTATACGAGCAACTGTACGGTTTTAGTTGTATAACCTGCCTTTTAATTATGGTGGTGACCCTCCGTTTAATTGGTAGCTATAGTAGGCACACCATAATGGTGGTATGCTTGCTAAAATTAATATTATACTTTCGAAATATTTTCCACACTATGCACTAATGATAATATCAAAATGAATTTTGCGTATCAAGCATGTTTGACTATTATAAGGAGAAATCTCCTCCAATTGTACGCTTGCATTGTGTGTGTGGCGGGAGGCCTTATGGTAGTTTCATTTTCCAAAAGCATAGAGGATTTCTTTTCCTTTCTTTGTGAAAATAACTATTTTTAAGATCTCACGCCAGTCCCATGACTGACTTGGAGTTTATTGTTTCCTTTCTAAACTCTGGATGCCCATAATTTTCCATGCGGACAGCCTAGAGTCTTATCAGTGTTCTGGAGCGAGTCAGAAAAGTATGCTATGGAGATATGGAGGCAAGCTGGATGGCGAGGCATATCACTTGTATATGTTATATTCTTTTCCGCTGTTTGTTGTTGTAACTCTGATGATGTATTTATAAACCGATATGATTCTTTGTTTTGAAGATTATTCATTTACCTATTATATATTGTTCCGCTGCGAAATATGAGATTCTGTCATTGTTTCTGTTTCTTCTTCTTTAACCCTAACGGTTCGGTTTTCCGGCATTCGATTGTGCGACATTTGATACAGTGGACGTATTGATGTCAACTTTTGAGCGTCGAAAAATTGGGCCGTTACATAGTGGTATCAGAGCAATTGGTTAAGCGACAACCTTGGCTCTAGTGGGGATTACTCATTAGAGATAGAGTCTGTGGTACTCTAGAATGAGTTTGAGTGTAATAATAGATATAAGCGCGTATTTGTTAGTGAATATAAAATTATTTTATATTGTGTTGACTTATCGGTTGATTGTTTATAGATTCTGGTTAGTGCAGTTTGGCCAACTGTATCGATAGGGGTTTCTAAACTCTTAAACAAGAGAAACCGACACAGTATTGTTTTAAAGTAGGGTAAATGAAATAATTACCTAAATTATTTTCGTATACAAAAGGAAATAATATTTATAAATTATTATAGTATATGGTTGCTTGTTTGTTAGGAAGTGATAATATTAAATTATTGTCATTGATTATTGAATGAGAAATTGAAATCATAATAACCAAAAGTTTAGAAATAAATTCCTATACGAATGGGATTTGTAAATATAAATTGCGAAAGTGATTTGTAATTTGAAATAGAATTCTACAGTAAAATTAGAAAATGAATTTGAAAGAATTTGAAATTTTGAGATTTGGGGAAATTTTAATTTGGAAATGATTTTCAAAGGTTTGGAAAAATGTTTTAAAGGAGTGAAAGCACTAAACTCTTTTCAGTCGTTGGAAAATAATTCTGATGATGATCGCGACATCATCAATGTTCAATTTCGAGTATCCAGGAGAGGAATTGCTGCCAAATTATTTTAAAATTGAAGTTGTCGGCGAAATTGAGTTTGATTTATGATAAAAAAAGTAAAGTGGAAAATTTGTTAAGTTAAATCAAATGAAGCAAAGTGTTGAAATGAAATTAGTAAGTGAAACTAATTGAGGATAAAAATTGAATTCATATGGAATTAGAAATCCAGTTTAAATATAAGTGGTTATAAACCAAAGTGGTAAATTGGAAGTAAATATAATAAGTATATAAATTTTTATTGAACTTAAGAAATAAATGGCAAAATTTTTAAGTAAAATTTTGAGTTGAGAAAATCTTCTAAGTTAATGATTGAATGAAGATTAAACTGGAAAATTGTGAAATGGTGATTGTGAATAAGGGAATGAAAAATCAATGTGAATAAAAAAAGATTGATATATCTAATAATCAATTGGAACTAATACATAGAATGTACGTATATTCCTTTATTCGCATAGTGATTTGATCCAAAATTCGAGCACAAAATTTCGATATAGTTATATCGATCTGAGTTGGAATTTTTCATTCGAATTTTCGACGACGAACATGGATATGGATTTTTAATTGATTCTGAAAATTCTCTTTCATAGTTTACGGCTATGCAAGGAGAATGACGGTTTCTGATGAAGAAACCAGATCTATGTCTACACTAGGAAGTTGGGTGAACGATGGTAGTTTGGAAGTGAAATAGTGTGATCGAGTGAGCGATCGACTTTGGTACTGCGTACGAATGATATAAATGTATCGTATGGGCTTGAATAAATATTCAAACTTTTACAAAGAAATGTGCAAAATAATTTTTAATGTTGTATTTGGATGTTATTGTTGTAACGACCCAAAAATTTTATTTAATTTAAATTTGAATATTTAATTAATTTTAAATATTAATAAGTGAAATTTATAAGTCGAATAAATTTTAATTCGAATAATTGAATTTAATTGGATAATTAAATCGATAATTTAATATGTTAAATTATAGAAATAATTGAAAATTGAGTTAAGTATGATTGAAAATGATTTGTAAAATTTTATTTTATCATGTTGGAGTTAGAATGATATTTTAGGAACTTTTAAAATCGAATTAAAAGTTAATTTGTGAAAATTGAATATTTTAATATTTAAATCGACTAGTGAAAATAGTCAATTTTTGAACAGTCTCAGAATTGGACGAGACCAGTTCCATTGGATCCGTAATAGTTAGTTATTACCGGATTTCAATTTTCGTTGCAATCGGAGTTATCGTTTGATCGTAGCAGCTCGAAACGCATCGAATTGTTTTTAATATTAATTTAGCGAGTTAAAATAGCCATTTTTCAAACTGTCTCGGATTTCGACGAAACAAGTTTCATCGGATCCGTAATGTGATATTATTGTAAGGTTTAAAATTTCGTGTCAATCGGATTTACCGTTTGTCCGGTACAAATTAAAACGCCTAGAAAATCGTTTAAATCGATTTAATTCAAATTGAACGTTTATTGCCATAACTCGCACAGATGTCCGAATTAGCTTTCGAAACCTGTTCCATTGTGTCCGGAACGCGGGATAAACCCTAGGAACGTCGGTCACTGCGCGTAAATCGGAGTTCGGAAAACCCGGATGAATAGTGTTCGAAATTCCCTATAAATAGCCCATAAATTCACAAAAAAAAAAAAAAGCTAAACCCTAATATATGCAGGCCGCCGTTATGTATTGAGTGACCAGAAATTTGTTTTGTTTTTCCCCTCAAATCTCCAAATCCATTCACTTTCAAGCTTCGTGTTCAACTGCAAAGTTATAGATCTCCTCGAGATCTTTAAAACCAACGGCTATGATCGTTTTCTAAGCTACGAATCAACGGGAATTTGCATCTAAAGGCAGCGGGTTCGAGCTCAATTTTCGAGCATTGGAGTTGACCGAGCTTGGTGGCGTTTGGGCCGGTGGTGGCTCTGGGGGGGGGGGGGGGGCGCACGCGGTGGAGCTCCTTGATCGTGTTCTTGTAGCACGAAAAAATCGAAAAAATTAACCCTAAATTGGATGATGGGTTCGGCTGCAACTGTAGGGTTACGCGCGTGAAGAAGAAGCATGCGCACGGTCATGATGCAAGGAAGCATGATCTAGTGGCCATGATTTTGTTAGGTTAAAATTAGTTAATATTGTTGTAAATTTATTTATAGAAAATTCGTGTAATCTTTGAAAAATCATAACTTTTTCATACGAGGTCGAAAACGCGCGAAACCAGTTGCGTTGGAATCGTATAGACGAGCACTACGCGATGGAATTGGATTGGAGTCGTTTGGAGTTAGTGAGAATTTTGGGTAAAATTAAACGTCCGTTTAATTTTATTCGAAATAAATCGCTAAAACGAAATTAAAATCAAGGTGAGAACTTCTCACTCAATCGAATCAGTTTCGATTTTTATTTTAAATAGTTAGATTTAAAATTGTTGAATGCATGTTTTAATGATGATTGTTATCTATTGATTGTTAAAATAGACATTATGCGCCGTTAGTAAGCGGATGTTATTTATTAAAAACATATACCGCGAATATTTCATAAACAGTGAAATTGGTATTATATATATAATAGCAATATGTATATATATATTGGCATATGTATGTATTGCAGTTGTTGATTTCCCGCATTGTATAGCGGATGAGACCCTATTGCGCCGTTATTAAGCGGATAATATTTTAAATCCCATATACCGCGATAATTCCGTACTGGAGCGGAATTGGTATTGTACTAATGTTATTGGATGCAGGAAACAGGTTGGGGGGATCCAACTGGATTCCTCAACAGTATTTATTTGAATTCAGATATTTTGATATTTGATGGATTATCATATCGATATATGATATCGTTGTAGTCGTGATTGACTATTTGGTGTGTAGCATCATTGAACCAAATTTTGGGATTTTAAAATGATTTTAAAGTGATTTTTGAAAGTATACGTTTATAAAATATTTTTGGAATTGATCCATTTTAAATAAATAAACGATATAATTTTAATGTTATAAAAATTACGATTTTTGAGAAATATAGTTAAAAACTGATTTTTGAGAATATGATGCTAATGATTTTATAAAATAGTTAAATCGGAATTTTTGAATTTATTATAAAAAGTTGAAAATATAGGATTTATAAAATTTAATTATTTTATAAATCAAAATGATGAAATTATAAAGGAGTTTAAAGATGTTTTAAAATAATAGTATAAATTGATTTATATAAGAGATTTATAAATTGATATTTATAAATTAAAATATTTGGAATTATAAAACGAGTTTTATAAGTGTTAGAATGAATTATGAATGAAATTAGGAAATGAATGAAATTTATAGAATTATAAACGGTGAAGTTATAAATGGAATTTTATAAGCAGTAGGTTTATAAAATTTATAAAGTTATTAAAAGAATGGTTTTGGTTAAATAATTGAATCTTATAAGTTATAAGATTTATAATTATGAGTTCAAAGGAACGATTTTTGGCAAACAAATAAATTATAAGTATTTGACTTATAGTATGAATTTCTAGTATATCATGAGATATGAATTGAGATAGGTTAATAAAGGAGATGTATAAAAGGGAGTAGTTATAAAACAAATAGAAATAGAATTTATAAACGTTGTTTTATAAAATTCGCAAACGACTTATTTTGATAAGTTAATTTTTATAACTTATTTATGAAGTTATATTCACGTTTTAGACAGTGAATAATCCTTTAAAATGAAATGTATAGAAATGATGAAATTGGTTAACGTAGTATATTCACGTTTTTGAATAGTGAATAATATGTTAAAGAAAATTTTTAGATTTGATGTTTTAAATAGAATTAAAACGATCTGACGATGTTTTAAAATGTGTTGAGATTCGAAACCATAGATTTCAACATTTATTGTTGAAATAGACGTTTTCGAGAAATAAAAGGAAATGGTGGACTATAACACTGTTGTTATAGTAAATGATTTCCGAAAGGAAATGTTTTGTATAGTATTGGGATTTATATATCTATTTTAATTTCGAATCCCTATACTAGTGATTTTGGGTTGTCGTAACGATGTTTTACGCAACATTCGTTTTGGCCCAAATAAATATGTTTAAGAGCATGATTTCCTTAAAGAATGAAATATATACTTAATTTCGATTTAAGTATATTGAATATTTTCCAAAGGTTGAAAGGAAATAAAATTTGTGAATTACTTATGAATAAATAAGTATGGAAATGTCTTCCAATATAAGGTGAATATTTTGAGAATTTATCTTTTTGAAGATAAATTGAAATGAATAATTGAAATCGTATATGCATGGATATTTTGGAATGAAAAATTCACTATGGAATTTATGAATAAAAAGGGAAGTTGTTTAAAGATAAATATTGATTTATTTTTGAGGTATTGAAATTTTATATCTTGTAAAGATATTTTGGAAAATAAATAATTTGGAAAATTATTTGGAATCTGGTGATGTTGTGCATATCCATTGATAGTTCAATAACCGACTATCAATATTTCCCTTTGAATGGGTAATTGATGTGATTTGTTTGAATTTGAATGTCACGCTTATTTTTGAATAAGCGCTCACTATTCGGGTTAACCGGGAAAGGACCATGGGGTCGTATAACCCATTTCGAATATGTGATACGTCGTTATGAATTGCATTTGAAGACCGGTGTTGAAGACCGGATATTTTCAAAAGCGAAAGGACAACTCGTCGATTGTCTTTGCACCGAGTAGCTACAGTATAGAGACTCCATATGTGATGGGAAGTCCGGACGTGATTAGAGATTATCCAGATTGCAAGGACTTCTTTGTAAGTGCCTTCGGTTCTGTTCGAGCCCGGAACAGACTTGTATGGATTGTATGTCTGACATTACAAATTGAGATATAAAGCCGATTTCTTTCAAATATATTTCTGTTGGTGGCGGAGAATTTATTCTCTTAGCTTAACACCCTTCTCTGAGACGTACGAGCTCTGAGGTTATGTAGTTGAAGGTTATCAGCGATATATTCCCAATTTGGTAATGTGACATGCTGAGTGTTGCTGTGAAATGATCATTGTGTTGATTATTTGTGATAGGATCATTTGTTTGATCGTCTATCTTTGTGATCATTTCTATGATCATTTGTTGACCCAAAGCACGGCTTTTGTATAAAGTGTGTTTTTGTGGACGTGACTTCGTCGAGCCTCACAAACCGGTAATGGTCAAAATAGGAATTGTGCGGCAAGGTTTTCAGGGATAACTTCCCTAGGGTATGACCATTCCTTCTGGAAAAGGGTAGTATCATGGTATGGAGCCCAGATACTTACTCATGTTGAAACACTTATTATTATGGTGTGATGTTGGTTAGAGAGCTCTCGTTTAAAGGTCCCAAAGGACCGGGGGTGGCATATCTGAGGGTTTGTAATATCCCTTGGGAAAAGGGGTTCTCGGGGCGTCCTTCCAGAGGCATTTCCATGTGGCAATGGGAAGTTCCTTGGCCTGACCATTTGTTGGAAAATCCATTCTTCAAATACGAGATTTGTACGGTTTTAGTTGTAAAACCTGCCATCTAATATGGTAGCTATAGTAAGCATACTATAATGGTACCTATGCTGGCTAAGATTTATATCTTTATTTTCGAAATGAATTTTCTCTACACTATGCACTAGCAATAATATCAAATGTTCTTTTTAATGCGTATCAAGCATCTTTGACTATCATAAGGAGAAATCTCCTCCGATTCTGCGTTTGCATTGTGTGTGTGTGCGGGAGGCCTTATGGTAGTCTCATTTTTAAAAGCATTGCGAATTGACTTTAAAAATATTCCTCTATTTTTGATTTTAAAGATAAATAAACTGTTTTGAGTTCTCACACCAGTCACATGACTGACTCGGAGTTTATTGTTTTCCTTCCTGAACTCTGGGTGCCCACCAATTTCCACACGGGCAGTCAAGAGACAGGTTTATCAGGATATTCTGGATATTCTGGAGTTGTTGGAGGCAAGCTGGATGGCATGGCGTATTACTAGTATATAGTATTTCTTTTCCGCTGCACTATTTGATGTTGTTGTTGTTGTACACTCTGATGATATGATGAAATGAAAAGTAATGTAATGTAATGTAATAACTGATATAGTTCTTTGTTTAAAGATTATTAATTTATCTATTATATGTTGTTCCGCTGTGAATTGTGAGATTCTGTTATTGTTCTGTTGTTTTCTTTCTGTTCTTTCTATTTTCTTTTCTCTCTATTTTCCATCCTTTCTCTCTTCTTCTACCTCTTTCCTTTTCTTAAACCATAACATTTCGGGTTTCCGGCCTTCGATTTCTCGGCAGTCGATAAAGTGAGTATCGATGTTGGATTTTCGAAAGTCGAAAATTTTCGGGACGTTACATTTGGTATCAGAGCATATGGTTAAGCGACAACCATGGTTCTGTTGGGTATTTTCATTAGAGATAGGGTCAGTAGTACTCTAGAATTAGTTTGAGTGTAATAATAGCTATGAGAGCGTATTTGTTAGTGAATATATAATTGTTTTGTATTGTGTTGACTTATCGGTTGATTGTTTATAGATTCCGGTCGATCTAGTCTAGCTAACTATCATAGATAGGGGTTTCTAAACTCTTAAACAAGATAAACCGACACGATATTGTTTTAAATTGGGTAAATAAAATAATTTTACCTTGATTATATTTTTATATATAAAGGAATAAATTTTCAGAATTATTAAAGTGTATATAAGTTGATTGTTTAGTTGTTTGAATAATCTAAATAAAAATAATAATTGTATAAGCAAAAAGAATTATAAGAATTGAATTATAACTAAAGTGATTTACAATTGTGAAATAAACTTATATATATAAGAAGTGAAACTATATGAATATATTTATAAATATGAGTTGAAATAAAAATGAATTTAAAGTTAAATGGAAATTTACTTTAGAAATGAAAGTATAACTTAAGAGTTGTCAAATGAAGTTGATATTGGTATCGAAGTAAAATTAATAAAGTTAAATGATAAATATGAACTTAAGTTATGTAAATGAAATTCAACTTTAGAAATTGAATTGAATGAATGGATTGAATGTAAATCAATTGAATGTGAATTTAATTGATATGAAATAATGAATGTAAGTGTAATTCATTAAAATCTAATGTTATTGAAAGTTGAATAGTTGAATAAGAATCAATTTAATTAAACCAATTGATAAGCAAAGGAATTTGGTTGTAATTGATATACATTGGTTGTTATATGGTTGTTAGTTGATTGATTGTATAAAATTCATTAAGAGTTAATGAAATTGGAAGTTAAAGTAATTGAAAATTCAATTGGAAGTTAAGTGAATCTTGAATAGAATTGAATTTGATTTGGAAGTGAACCAACTTGAATATGAATTAGTGAATATAAACTAATTGAAAATGAATGTTAGTAAACATCCACTGTTAATGAATCAAATGTGATTAAATTGAAAACCTATTTCATTTTAATGAGAATATAAATGAATATTTATCGGTTATGGATGATAGTTGGTTGATGTTTGCATTTATTGCTTTTATTGCATTTGTTATGATGGCATATATAATTATTATGTTGCTATATGCTGTATATCGATACTATTGTCTATATACATGTTTCTCATGTTGTTTGTTGAGTGATTAGTAGGTGCGGATCGCGTTTGCTTCACATTTGGAGCTCGCTTTCGCGCTATATTAGCCGTATATGCTTGCTAATAAAATATAAGGTACATATCTCGGATTACATACCGTACTTTTATACTTTTTTCCCTTCGGGATGCCTCATTACTTGATGAGATGTATATTTGTGATATATATACTGTCATTTTTTTTCGGATCGAGCCGCGCAAAGGAGACTATGGCGAATTTTTCCGAAAATTTAAGGCGTTAGAAAAATTTGAGAAAATTGGAAAATTTTGAAAACTTTAACTTTGATTTGAAGTTGAAAGTTAAACAATAGTAGTTATTTTTGAAAAGATAACTAAGTATGATTTGAAAACTTAGTAAAGTATGGTGAGAAGTTTAAAATTTGTTTTGGGAAAGTTAATAGATTCTGTAACTTTTCTTACTTGATAATTTCGAGGACGAAATTCTTTTAAGGGGGGAAGATTGTAACGACCCAGAAATTTTATTTAATTTAAATTTGAATATTTAATTAATTTTAAATATTAATAAGTGAAATTTATAAGTCGAATAAATTTTAATTCGAATAATTGGATTTAATTGGATAATTAAATCGATAATTTAATATATTAAATTATAGAAATAATTGAAAATTGAGTTAAATATGATTGAAAATGATTTGTAAAATTTTATTTTATCATGTTGGAGTTAGAATGATATTTTAGGAACTTTTAAAATCGAATTAAAAGTTAATTTGTGAAAATTGAATATTTTAATATTTAAATCGACTAGTGAAAATAGTCAATTTTTGAACAGTCTCAGAATTGGAAGAGACCAGTTCCATTGGATCCGAATAGTTAGTTATTATCGGATTTCAATTTTCGTAGCAATCGGAGTTATCGTTTGATCGTAGCAGCTCGAAACGCATCGAATTGTTTTTAATATTTATTTAGCGAGTTAAAATAGCCATTTTTCAAACTGCCTCGGATTTCGACGAAACCAGTTTCATCGGATCCGTAATGTGATATTATTGTAAGGTTTAAAATTTCGTGTCAATCGGATTTACTGTTTGTCCGGTACAAATTAAAACGCCTAGAAAATCGTTTAAATTGGTTTAATTCAAATTGAACGTTTATTACCATAACTCACACAGATGTCCGAATTAGCTTTCGAAACCTGTTCCATTGTGTCCGGAACGCGGGATAAACCCTAGGAACGTCGGTCATTGCGCGTAAATCGGAGTTCGGAAAACCCGGATGAATAGTGTTCGAAATTCCCTATAAAATAGCCCATAAATTCACAAAAAAAATAATAACCTAAACCCTAATATATGCAGGCCGCCGCTATTATGTATTGAATGGCCAGAAATTTTTTTCGTTTTTCCCCTCGAATCTCCAAATCCATTCACTTTCAAACTTCGTGTTCAACTGCAAAGTTATAGATCTCCTCGAGATCTTTAAAACCAACGGCTATGATCGTTTTCTAAGCTACGAATCAACGGGAATTTGCATCTAAAGGCAGCGGGTTCGAGCTCAATTTTCGAGCATTGGAGTCGACCGAGCTTGGTGGCGTTTGGGCCGGTGGTGGCTCTAGGGGAGGCGCACGCGGTGGAGCTCCTTGATCGTGTTCTTGTAGCACGAAAAAATCGAAAATATTAACCCTAAATTGGATGATGGGTTCGGCTGCAACTGTAGGGTTACGCGCGTAAAGAAGAAGCATGCGCACGGTCGTGATGCAAGGAAGCATGATCCAGTGGCCATGATTTTGTTAGGTTAAAATTAGTTAATATTGTTGTAAATTTATTTATAGAAAATTCGTGTAATCTTTGAAAAATCATAACTTTTTCATACGAGGTCGAAAACGCGCGAAACCAGTTGCATTGGAATCGTATGGCGAGCACTACGCGATGGAATTGGATTGGAGTCGTTTGGAGTTAGTGAGAATTTTGGGTAAAATTAAACGTCCGTTTAATTTTATTCGAAATAAATCGCTAAAACGAAATTAAAATCAAGGTGAGAACTTCTCACTCAATCGAATCAGTTTCGATTTTTATTTTAAATAGTTAGATTTAAAATTGTTGAATGCATGTTTTAATGATGATTGTTATCTATTGATTGTTAAAATAGACATTATGCACCGTTAGTAAGCGGATGTTATTTATTAAAAACATATACCGCGAATATTTCATAAATAGTGAAATTGGTATTATATATATAATAGCAATATATATATATATATTGGCATATGTATATATTGCAGTTGTTGATTTCCCGCATTGTATAGTGGATGAGACCCTATTGCGCCGCTATTAAGCGGATAATATTTTAAATCCCATATACCGCGATAATTCCGTACTGGAGCGGAATTGGTATTGTGCTAATGTTTTTGGATGCAGGAAACAGATTGGGGGGATCCAACTGGATTCCTCAACAGTATTTATTTGAATTCAGATATTTTGATATTTGATGGATTATCATATCGATATATGATATCGTTGTAGTCGTGATTGACTATTTGGTGTGTAGCATCATTGAACCAAATTTTGGGATTTTAAAATGATTTTAAAGTGATTTTTGAAAGTATACGTTTATAAAATATTTTTGGAATTGATCCATTTTAAATAAATAAACGATATAATTTTAATGTTATAAAAGTTATGATTTTTGAGAAATATAGTTAAAAACTGATTTTTGAGAATATGATGCTAATGATTTTATAAAATAGTTAAATCGGAATTTTTGAATTTATTATAAAAAGTTGAAAATATAGGATTTATAAAATTTAATTATTTTATAAATCAAAATGATGAAATTATAAAGGAGTTTAAAGATGTTTTAAAATAATAGTATAAATTGATTTATATAAGAGATTTATAAATTGATATTTATAAATTAAAATATTTAGAATTATAAAACGAGTTTTATAAGTGTTAGAATGAATTATGAATGAAATTCGGAAATGAATGAAATTTATAGAATTATAAACGGTGAAGTTATAAATGGAATTTTATAAGCAGTAGGTTTATAAAATTTATAAAGTTATTAAAAGAATGGTTTTGGTTAAATAATTGAATCTTATAAGTTATAAGATTTATAATTATGAAGTTCAAAGGAACGATTTTTGGCAAACAAATAAATTATAAGTATTTGACTTATAGTATGAATTTCTAGTATATCATGAGATATGAATTGAGATAGGTTAATAAAGGAGATGTATAAAAGGGAGTAGTTATAAAACAAATAGAAATAGAATTTATAAACGTTGTTTTATAAAATTCGCAAACGACTTATTTTGATAAGTTAATTTTTATAACTTATTTATGAAGTTATATTCACGTTTTAGACAGTGAATAATCCTTTAAAATGAAATGTATAGAAATGATGAAATTGGTTAACGTAGTATATTCACGTTTTTGAATAGTGAATAATATGTTAAAGAAAATGTTTAGATTTGATGTTTTAAATAAAATTAAAATGATCTAACGATGTTTTAAAATGTGTTGAGATTCGAAACCATAGATTTCAACATTTATTGTTGAAATAGATGTTTTCGAGAAATAAAAGGAAATGGTGGACTATAACACTGTTGTTATAGTAAATGATTTCCGAAAGGAAATGTTTTGTATAGTATTGGGATTTATATATCTATTTTAATTTCGAATCCCTATACTAGTGATTTTGGGTTGTCGTAACGATGTTTTACGCAACATTCGTTTTGGCCCAAATAAATATGTTTAAGAGCATGATTTCCTTAAAGAATGAAATATATACTTAATTTCGATTTAAGTATATTGAATATTTTCCAAAGGTTGAAAAGAAATAAAATTTGTGAATTACTTATGAATAAATAAGTATGGAAATGTCTTCCAATATAAGGTGAATATTTTGAGAATTTATCTTTTTGAAGATAAATTGAAATGAATAATTGAAATCGTATATGCATGGATATTTTGGAATGAAAAATTCACTATGGAATTTATGAAGAAAAAGGGAAGTTGTTTAAAGATAAATATTGATTTATTTTTGAGGTATTGAAATTTTATATCTTGTAAAGATATTTAGGAAAATAAATAATTTGGAAAATTATTTGGAATCTGGTGATGTTGTGCATATCCATTGATAGTTCAATAACCGACTATCAATATTTCCCTTTGAATGGGTAATTGATGTGATTTGTTTGAATTTGAATGTCACACTTATTTTTGAATAAGCGCTCACTATTCGGGTTAACCGGGAAAGGACCATGGGGTCGTATAACCCATTCCGAATATGTGATACGTCGTTATGAATTGCATTTGAAGACCGGTGTTGAAGACCGGATATTTTCAAAAGCGAAAGGACAACTCGTCGATTGTCTTTGCACCGAGTAGCTACAGTATAGAGACTCCATATGTGATGGGAAGTCCGGACGTGATTAGAGATTATCCGGATTGCAAGGACTTCTTTGTAAGTGCCTTCGGTTCTGTTCGAGCCCGGAACAGACTTGTATGGATTGTATGTCTGACATTACAAATTGAGATATAAAGCCGATTTCTTTCAAATATATTTCTGTTGGTGGCGGAGAATTTATTCTCTTAGCTTAACACCCTTCTCTGAGACGTACGAGCTCAGAGGTTATGTAGTTGAAGGTTATCAGCGATATATTCCCAATTTGGTAATGTGACATGTTGAGTGTTGTTGTGAAATGATCATTGTGTTGATTATTTGTGATAGGATCATTTGTTTGATCGTCTATCTTTGTGATCATTTCTATGATCATTTGTTGACCCAAAGCACGGCTTTTGTATAAAGTGTGTTTTTGTGGACGTGACTTCGTCGAGCCTCACAAACCGGTAATGGTCAAAACAGGAATTGTGCGGCAAGGTTTCCAGGGATAACTTCCCTAGGGTATGACCATTCCTTCTGGAAAAGGGTAGTATCATGGTATGGAGCCCAGAAACTTACTCATGTTGAAACACTTATTATTATGGTGTGATGTTGGTTAGAGAGCTCTCGTTTATAGGTCCCAAAGGACCGGGGGTGGCATATCTGAGGGTTTGTAATATCCCTTGGGAAAAGGGGTTCTCGGGGCGTCCTTCCAGAGGCGTTTCCATGTGACAATGGGAAGTTCCTTGGCCTGACCATTTGTTGGAAAATCCATTCTTCAAATACGAGATTTGTACGGTTTTAGTTGTAAAACCTATCATCTAATATGGTAGCTATAGTAAGCATACTATAATGGTACCTATGCTGGCTAAGATTTATATCTTTATTTTCGAAATGAATTTTCTCTACACTATGCACTAGCAATAATATCAAATGTTCTTTTTAATGCGTATCAAGCATCTTTGACTATCATAAGGAGAAATCTCCTCCGATTCTGCGTTTGCATTGTGTGTGTGTGCGGGAGGCCTTATGGTAGTCTCATTTTTAAAAGCATTGCGAATTGACTTTAAAAATATTCCTCTATTTTTGATTTTAAAGATAAATAAACTGTTTTGAGTTCTCACACCAGTCACATGACTGACTCGGAGTTTATTGTTTTCCTTCCTGAACTCTGGGTGCCCACCAATTTCCACACGGGCAGTCAAGAGACAGGTTTATCAGGATATTCTGGATATTCTGGAGTTGCTGGAGGCAAGCTGGATGGCATGGCGTATTACTAGTATATAGTATTTCTTTTCCGCTGCACTATTTGATGTTGTTGTTGTTGTACACTCTGATGATATGATGAAATGAAAAGTAATGTAATGTAATGTAATAACTGATATAGTTCTTTGTTTAAAGATTATTCATTTATCTATTATATGTTGTTCCGCTGCGAATTGTGAGATTCTGTTATTGTTCTGTTGTTTTCTTTCTGTTCTTTCTATTTTCTTCTCTCTATTTTCCATCCTTTCTCTCTTCTTCTACCTCTTTCCTTTTCTTAAACCATAACATTTCGGGTTTCCGGCCTTCGATTTCTCGGCAGTCGATAAAGTGAGTATCGATGTCGGATTTTCGAAAGTCGAAAATTTTCGGGACGTTACATTCAAGTAGGATATATAGGTGATTTAAATGCAAAGGGAATTGAATTTTGATTTCGAAGATAAATTTGAATTGCTCGAAAAAGGTATGTATTTGAATTTGAGTATGAAATTTGATGATTTTCTTGTCGAGCCACTTGGTTTTTTGTTTTCTTTTTGAAATCTTGGGATGTGGCATATTGTAGTCGTACCGAGCTAGCCGTGCAAAGGAGACGCGGGCGAAATTTTTTAAAAATTTAGGGAGTTAGAAAAATTTTGAGAAAATTTTGAAAGTTTAAAATTTGAATTTAAATTTAAAATTGAATTGTTGAGAAAACAATATTGTTCGAAATTTATGAAAGATTTTGGAAAGTTAGTTGAAGTAATAATGGGTCTTTAACAAAAAGATCTGTTTTGGCAAGTTGATAAAACTGTTTGGTTTTGGGAAAATGATAAATGGGTTAAGGATCATTCTTCTTAACTAGTAATTTCAGAACGAAATTCTTTTAAGGGGTGAAGAATGTGACGATCCAGAATTTTGAACATTTGAAATTGAAATATTTAATTGATTTTAAATATTTGGAAGTTATTTTAACTTGAATTTCAAATAAAACTATGAATTTGGCAATTAAAATTATTGAATTTAATTTATTGAAGTTGGCTAAAAATTTGAATCTTCAGTTTTAAGCTGATTAAAAATATTTCAAAGGCTTAGGAAATTCATATT
Organism: Allium cepa; assembly: GCA_030765085.1. NCBI lineage: Eukaryota > Viridiplantae > Streptophyta > Magnoliopsida > Asparagales > Amaryllidaceae > Allium > Allium cepa. The sequence goes on from CM060943.1 coordinate 779,654,244, forward strand.
GATAATACTGAAGATAATGGAAGCTTCAGAATGGGATTTGAAAGTGATTTGTTTAGTTTTGAAATTATATCGTTTAAATCGATATTTAAAAATAGCCTTCCGAGGCTTGAGATGACCCAGAATTTGAACATTTGAAATCGAAATATTTAATTGATTTTAAATATTTGAAAGTTATTTTAACTTGAATTTCAAATATAACTATGAATTTGACAATTAAAATTATTGAATTTAATTTATTGAAGTTGGGTAAAAATTTGAATCTTCAGTTTTAAGCTGATTAAAAATATTTCAAAGGCTCAGAAACTTCATATTGATAATACTGAAGATAATGGAAGCTTCAAAATGAGATTTGAAAGTGATTTGTTCAGTTTTGAAAATATATCGTTTAAATCAATACTTAAAAATAGCCTTCCAAGGCACAATCTTGGAATTCGACGAAATGAGTTCAATTAGATCCGTAATATTGTATTATTATCGGATTTCAATTTTCGTAATGTTTGGAGTGACCGTTTGGCCGTGTAGATAGAAAACGCGCTGAAAATTATATCGAAATTTAATTTAATAACTGGTCCAAAAAGCTATCTTCTTCATATGATCGAATTTGGACTCGAAACCTTTTCCATTGCGTTTAAAATAAAGGTATAACATTATAAACGCCTGGTGGCACGTCCTGATTAGGGTTCGAGATTGTAAAGTTGCATTTAACGAGACGATTGGATTTGAATTTGAATTTGTATTTAAATTTAATATATATATATATATATATGGATTTAATAATATTTTCATAAGGCAAAATTCTACACGTGCTTTCCCTAATCTAACACTTGTCCCCTAAATTCACATGCATCCTCTAAAAGGAAATAAAATGGTGATTATCTCGTTTAAGGAAAAAAAAATGAAAATCATTTTCGTTCTCAGTAAAAAGGAAAAAACATAGTAGCTTCGAAAATTCGAAATTTCATGGCCAACGAAATTCTTTTCACCTTCCATTTCGAAGCTGCCTTTTCCCCAAAATTTCCTCTTCCCTTCCACTTCAAATTTGAATCAATTCCACATCAAATTTGAATCGATTCGAGAACGTCATCGGGGAATCCATGATTCGTACAGCCACGACTTCCCTTCTCCTCTATCAGAATTGATCGAGCATGAAGATGCATGCTTGGATGTGATCGAATTGCATGTAGATTGGATATGGAGCATTGGGACTTGGAATTTAGGTCTCGCGCGTTTTGCTTTATCGTTTTCAAGGGGACGAGCTACGTTGTCGGTTGTCGCAACCGTTCAGGTGGATAGGTTGAGGAGGGGCGGTCGCTGGTGGAGTTCGTGGCTGTGAAGTGATCTCGACGGCTACTTGGTGAGTGCACAATGGCATGAAGGGTGTTCGATGCCGGCTCGAGATCGTGAATCCCGGTAGGGAAAGCAATGTGAGGTATAGATATTTCTGATTTAATCCGAATACATAAAAATGTATAGAAAAGAAAAGTATATTTATATAACAGTATTTGATTACTATAGGATATAAGTTTTTCATTTAATATATATACATATTCGAAGACAATAGTAAATACACACCTATTTTAGTTTAAATATATATAGATGGGCAGTAGATATTTAGAATATATATGTGTGTGTGTGTGTATTAGCCGTTAGGAAGCTTTTTAAAAAAAATTATTTAATCTTAATTTAATTTAAGACCTATGCAGATTTTTTTTCGAAAATAAATGTACATACACATTTTTAAATCTACTAGTTTATTTTTAAATAAGGGATTAAGGTGATTAATTTGTTTAAATTAACTTACTTATTTATTTAATTATCTTGGTTATTAAAAATATTATAAAAAGGAAATTAGTTTGAAATTAAATTTTTAGATAAAATAAAAATCATTGGTTATTTAAAATTATTAAATATAAATTTAATTTGTTCGACAAATTCGAATATTAATGAAATCGTATAAATGTTTATAGAAGGTCAAAATCTTAAAGGAAGCAAGCCGGATCGGAAATGGGTTGCATGCATAATCAAAGGTGAGATCTTCCCACTCAAATTATAATAACTGAAATTTCGGTTATTGATTGATTGTTGGGTTGTGATAGTATATGTGTGTGTGTGTGTGTGTGTGTATTTGGAGTGATTGATTTCCCGCATTATATAGCAGATGATATTATATAATCCCATATACCACGATATTCCACCTCGAAGTGGAATTGGTATTTAATTATTGTTCTAACATCTGTGGATGCAGAAAAACAGGCTGGCGGGATCTAATTGGATTTCTCACATTGTTAAATTTATTTGTATATGTTGTGATGTGATAATCTGTGAATGATTATATTGGTGTGAATAACTATATTGATGTGAACGATTATATTGATAATTGGAAATTATTTAAAGGCTATAGTTTAGCAGAACATATTTTTGGTATCGTAGGATACAAGAAATATATATGACTGGATTTTTGGAAATTTAAGTAAATGAATTCTAGGGAATTGAATAAATTTAAAAAAGGAATTTAAAAGTATAAAAGTTGAGTTTTTTTGAAATCTTATCGTATTTTCAAAATATGGAAAAGATTTTTGTAAAGGGATTTATTTATAAAGGTAACAAATTTTAGAAATCAATTTGGAAACTGATTTGGTGTTTAAAAATAAATCTTTGGGAAATCAATTTGGAATTTGATTTGGTGTTTAAAATAAAATTGAAAATCAATTTAGAAATTTGATTTGGTGTTTGAAATAAATTTAGAAATCAATTTGGAATTTGATTCGGTGTTTGAAAATAAATTTGGAATTTGATTTGGTGTTTGAAAGTGAATATTTGGAAATCGATATGAAAAACGTATATCGGTGAATATTTGTAATTTAAATCCACGATGGAATATATAAAGTAAAGGGAAATTTGTTTTCAAAATAAATATTGGTTTATATTTAAAAAGCGTGGAAAGAAATTTATAGGTTTGGAATGTAAATTAAAATAAATCGAGAAGGATTTATCAATTGATTTAATGGACCATTTCGAAATGGAAAAGAGTATTCTTCCCTAGAAAGCCGAGTATGGTTTCAAAGTAGCTTTTAAAATATAAATTAAAAGTTCTAGAATTGGTTTTAAAAAGAATATTGTTGGAGAATTTATTTTTGGAAATTGTTTTTAAATATTTAGAGCAAATATTATTAAGTTGATTTTAGAAATGGTTATTTTAAAGATTAAGTTGGTATTTGATTTAGAAAATGGCTATTTTAATAATTACCCTTTATCTAAAAAAATTATTTTCAAAATTATTTTGGACTTGAGTTTTTATATGAGATATTGATATTAAATTTCATAACTAATATTTTAAATAAAGTGTTTAAAAATAGTTTTTATTTTAAATGTTTCTAAGTAAACATATTTGGATAAGTACTTTAAATTTTGAAAGTATTCGGCCTCGGAAAAATTTTCAGTGGAAATAAATAATATTTGGAAATTTATTCCGTGTGAGGAAACTTATTTGAAATTTGTTTTCAATAGGTTGAAGTGTGAAAATATATCTTGCGAAGATATTTTAAAAATAAATAATTGGGGGAAAATTATTTTAAATCTGGTGATTGATTGTTATATAACCGACCATCAATATTGGCATTTGAATTTCGATGCGACCGGGAGTCGAATTCCAAATGGAAATTCGAAAACCACATCAAATCTTTGTCATGGATCTTTTGTATAAAAGATCAAAAGTAGAAATTTGTTGTGATTTGCTTGAAATCTGAATGTAACACTTATTTTTAAAATAAGCGCTCGTTATTCGGATTAGCTGAGGGAGGACTTTGTGACAAAAAACCCATTCCGAATAATGACACGACGAAATGGGATTGCATTTGAAGGTGGTGTTGAAGACTGGGTATCTTCGAAAGCGCAAGGATTAACTGTCGAAAGTCTCTGCACCGAGTTACTCTGGTATACAGATTTCACCACCCTTTGTGATGGGGAGTCCGTACATGATTAGTGAATATCCGGATTTGCAAGGGCTTCTTTAAAGTGCCTTCGGTTTCGTTTGAACCCAAGACGGACTTGTATGGATGTTTGTCTAACATTTCACTTTGAGATGTAAAGCTGGTTTCTATCAAATACATTTATGTTGTGGCGGAGAATTTATTCTCTTAGCTTAACACCCTTCTCTGTGACATACGAGCTCAATGGTTATGTAGTTGATATTTACTGGTGATACATTCCCAATTTGGTAATGTGGCATACAAAGTGCTACTGATCATTTGTTGATCGAAGCATGGCCTTTTTCAAAAGTGTAGCTTTGTGGACGAGACTTCGTCAGACCTCACACCCCGAAAATGGTCGAAACGAGAAGAATGCTGCAGGTTGTTGTTTTGAGGGTAGCGCCCTCAGGGTATGTCAAATTCCTTCTGGAAAAAGATGGTATCACGGTATGGAGCCCAGATTTTTAACCTATGCGATTGCTGCAAATTTATCACTATGTGGTTGTTTTTTTTTTTTTGGCTGAGCATCCTCGGATAAAGGTCGGTAACGACTGGGGTGGCATACTTGTATGGGAGTTATCTAGTAACAGCTTCGTTGCAGCAGAAGCGTGAGGTAACTCGGCCTTATGTTGGCAGAGAGCTGGTTAAGTTCTCGAGGCGTCCCTCCAAAGGTGTACCGATGTGGCATAGGAAGTTCCTTAGCCTGACCATTTTTTGAAAATCCAAAGAAACAATACGATCCCTGTATGGTTTTAGTTGTATAACCTACCTTTTACTTATGATGCTGACCCGCTGTTTAATTGATAGCTATAGTAGGTATACGATAATGGTGGTATACTGGCTAAGATTAATATTATACTTTTGAAATGTTTTCCACACTATGCACTAATGATAGTATTAAAAAGAATTTTGTGTATCAAGCATGTTTGACTATCATAAGGAGAAATATCATAAGGAGAAATCTCATCCAATTGTGTGCTTGCATTGTATATGTGGCGGGAGGCCTTATGGTAGTTTTATTTTCCAAAAGCATAGCGGATTTCTTTTCCTTTCTTTGTGAAAATAACTGTTTTTAAGATCCCACAGCAGTCCTATGAATGACCTAGAGTTTATTGTTCCCTTTCTAAACTCAAGGTGCCCATAATTTTCCACACGGGCAGCCTAGAGTCAGGTTATCAGTGTTCTGGAGCGAAGTCAGAAAAGTATACTGTGGAGATCTGGAGGCAAGCTGGATGGCGAGGTGTATCACTTGTATATGTTATATTCTTTTCCATTGTTTTGTTGTTGTAACTTTGATGATGTATGTATAAACCGGTATGATTCTTTGTTTTAAAGATTATTCATTTATCTATTATATTGTTCTGCTACGAAATGTGAGATTCTGTTATTATTTCTGTTTCTTCTTCTTTAACCCTAACGTTTCGATTTTTCGGCATTCGATTATGTGGCGTTTGATACAGTGGACATATTGTTGTCAACTTTCATGCGTCGAAAAATTAGGTTGTTACGTTTTAATTATCAAAAAAATACATGTTGTTACACTCTTCCCCTCCCAAAACTTTTCATGAATTAAGAAGCTTAAAATAACTTTATTCAATTAATCAATTTAAAAATAATTAAATTTAATAAACAGTTAAATCTTCATATTCAAGTTTACTAAAGTTCGAAAATATTTTCACTTTTCACAAAAATTACTATGTCAAAAGTTCACGGAAATTTTTGGCAGAGTCTCCTTTGTACGGAGAGGTCCGAAAGAAATAATAATATCAATAATAACCATATATATGTGTGTGTGTGTGTGTGTATGTATCATATTTCGAAAATAAAATATCCCAAACCATGGAAAATAATATAATATCGCTACAAAACCAAAATCCAAAACCGTACCTATTTGTCGAGTAAACACGATTTCTTTATGAAACCTAAAGCAGTAACTATTGTTTCATAAACTTGTATTTGACTTATATAATCCAAAATAGTGAGAATTTTATTCAAGAGATGTATTTAGTTGTTTTCAATTGCAACAAACTCAAATCAATATAAAACATATACAAATAAACAATACAACCATTTATGTAACTAAAGAATCCATCATACATCCATAGCCACCCACTACAATAAAAAGTGTCTTTTATAGCGGCATATAGCCGCTATTAATCACAACCATAGCGGTTTGATAAGCGCTGTATATCGACATGTTATAAAAAACCATTGAATATTTATAACACAAAATATGCCGCTATAGTTGAGCTTAGTTTTGTAACACAAATTCGCCGCTATGGTACGTTAATTCAATAGCTCATTATAGCCGCTGTAATATAACTAAATCTCAACAGAATTGGAAATCTTTATAATACCATTTTGCCGCTATAAAATATTTATTCAATAGCTCATTGTAGCCGCTATAATACAGTTAAATCTCAACGGAATTGGAAATCTTTATAACACCATTTTGCCGCTATAAAATATAACCATTGTTTGATTATATGACCATAGTTTCATTCCAAACACAACGGAACCATAAACAATAAAATATCTGCAACTTACGTTTGCAAATGACAATTGATGCTATTGTCATGACGTTCACAATCACATGATATTACATATTTAACCAAGAATGGGTACAAATCCAATATAATAATGACATCCACATCTGCCTATATATCAAGGCATATCTTTACAAAATTTGTGCAAGTACTATGGCAGACGCAACCATTACCATCATTCACTAACAGAAGAATTTGCATCCCTTCTCAAATATTGGATTTTCAATGATTTCTTTGGCTGAAGGACGTTTAGCTGGATCAGGGTCCATCATTGCCTACATAGACATAATATCAATTTAGTGTTATTATTTAATGCAAATTGCTATGTTAATTGGTAATTGTATTTGTTACTGTAAAATTAATGTATCAATAATTAATATTAAGACCATTAGTATTACTAAAATCATACTGCAATATGCGTATTTGCCTGCTGTTTAGGTTGTAACCTGTACCTTGAGTAAGCACTGAAACTGCATAGAAATCCCAGGAAGCAAAGCGATCTTGCCTACTCTAAGATAAGAAAGCTGAGGGCCAGAATCAGGCAATGGAGACCCTTTCACAAGCTCATAAGCAGTTGCACCCAGTGAAAATACATCGACTTAATCCAAGTGCTCAAACGTATCATTCAACAGCTCTCGAGGCATGTACCGTGCATCTCCTTCCTCTATCGGGAGACTTTTATCCAGGAGGGTTGCACAGCCGAAATCACCTAATTTATAAATACCATTCTTTACATAAATATTATCTAGCTTCACATCCATATGAGCTATACCTCGTTCATGCATGTACATTAATGCCTTTGCAATCTGTAGACAGTTCAATGCACATTATAAAAATAACATAATGTAGACAGTTGCTGTCAAACATAATGATGTAAAAATTCAGAATCTATATGTGATCGTGTAAAAGAATTCCACTAATTCAATGCACCAATATTTCCCAAAGCAACATACCATTTTCTTCAACTCTGGTAACTACGATTTTATTCCACCCAAAATCCACCTAACTTTTTTCGGTCGCTTGTATTTTAGCTTTTCCCAAGCTAATTTGGTAATAAAAATCTCACCTTTTCGTGTTTTTACAAACCAAAATATCATGCTCTTCCAGTGTAAAGCGGTATGTATTGCAAGGTTCGAAATTTATGTTTTCATTTCGTTAGCTGAAAATTTTCTTACTTCCAATTCTGTTTCGAAATTTCGTTTAAATTCCGGTATATTTTCGAACGTAAATCCATTTATGTTATATTTAATTAAAAATATCGTTCCAAAACCATTGTAAAATTATTTTGTATCCGACACTATTATATTATTATTTGCTCAAAAGCCTAACTATCATGAAGCTATCGTTAATAATAAGTACTGCTGTTAACTTGTGTAAACATTTGTCATATTTTATATATATCCAAATGCACTTATTTTACAATACGGAAATCAATAAAATAGCATGTTTATATTTCTGAGTCCAACAAACTTTATTAATCAGGCCAGTTAGCTCACTCACACTCGCATCCCAAATACATTTTTGAAATCGATCCATCTTGTCTTTTCCTTCCGATTCCTTTGTGTTTTACAGCAAAATCGATCCAATCAACTGCTTACTTGAGTAATCAACCGAAACCATGTTTTTCATCAGATCTCATTGAGGCTCTGAATGAAACCGTGATCGAAACCGGAACGAAACGACCAAAATTCGGTGGTTTCAACGGGAATCTCATACCATGATATATTGTTTCAAGTTACCCGTAATCAACTGCATGTCATGTTTTCAGTCAAGTTCAAGTATTGAAACGAATTTTTCCCATTCAACAATGGATCTATCCATACACTTGTGTCCCAGCTACTAATAGAATTCTTTCTCTATCAAGTCTTTCAAAAATATCTATTATTATAATAATTTTCTATGTATTAGATGCATTGTTCTCACACCTCATAGCCCAAAATGTTATCAAAATATATCTTGCCTTTATCCATCTGGTCCACAAATTATTCGTTCTCACAATATTTCAGGCTCATTTTGCATCATAAACCCATGTCAAATCATTCAGATTTCCCAAACTAACACCTTCCCTGCTTGGATCTTAGTTGTTAATTATAATCCATGTTTTTTTTGACTTATTGTTAATTATAATCCATATTTTCTACTAACCATTCGACCATTAATTGTATTTTGCCTTAGTTATATTTTTTACAACTGAAACGTTATTTTAGTTAAGTTCAGGCATAAGATAAGATCTCTATATACATAATCAGGGACTACTCATTTTGGTGTGCATGTTTTTTAGTATGTGCCTAGTATTCTGTGAACATGCTTAACATAAAGGTTTCATGAAAGGAGAAGCATATGGGGAAGTTTTTTTAGTTGCTTATCTTTTTTTAGGTTTCATGAACAGTTCACGTCAGTAGTCCTCATAATAGCAGTTGAGTTGGTATGGCTGCTGCTATGGCTATAAGCATGCATTCAGCAATCTTAAGTATATTAAAGCTAAAATACCCAACTTTGGTTTAAAATTTTAGGAAATTTCTAGTTTAATTTCTATGTAACTTAAAATCTTTAAAATAAACAAGTAAATATATATTGACACATTATTTCTCCATAACAAATATAATAGCAGCTGTGCATACGTAAAATAAGAATATATGCAATTCATATTAAAAGGATCAGACCATTATTGCCAAATTCAAAATGCATGATAAAAGCATCAGTATAACATCACTGATTTTGAGATGAAGATAAATATCTGACTTTCTCAATAAAAAAAGGTAAGAGGACTGAAAAGAGATGTTAGAAAGTAAAATCACAAAAAAGGAATATTAAAAAATATGGGCTAACTTTTGGCAAAGCATTTCCAAGCCGATGAATGAAGCTCTTAGCCCCTAAAACCGTAACCCTCTCAGTTTACAATCTCTGTTTAGACTTTTTTACCTTACATGAAAACATTTGGTTTGGATCTGTATTTATACACGTTTTTTATATGAAAATATGAAATATGCAAATAGTTAGATTTTATAACATGTATACTTTTCAGTGTATTACTAAATATGTTGTGTACATTTTTGAGAATCATGGAATTTAGACATGGCTTTCATCTTCAACACTCGAGTTAAAATTTTAAGTTTAAATGGTAAGTTGCATTATTTGCTATCATTCTCATTCATTATTGTGGTATGTTTTCTTGAGCGCGAACATCCCATTATGTATTAGCATATCAAGTCTTTGCCCAAATAAGCTTATGTGTATATGAATGATAGTTATTTAACATTTGGTAGAGTTATTTGTTAGGAATATAATCATATTAATATTCCATTTGACTAATCATTTCAGCAATTCTATTAAATACTTACATCTTGCATTATTTAATGTAAAAGAGCTATTGTCATTTCGGTATTTAGAATTTGCACATTAATGCATCAGTCTTATCAAAGAAAACAATAAGTCAAATTTACTCTATTTTAGTGAAGTCAAAGTCGGATTATAGAAAGGAATATGGAACTAGACGTAGGACAGGAAGTCCAAACCAATATACAAATCGATGGTGCAATCTTTATTTTCTATATGGACTAAATTAACCACATACGCACATGCAATGCATGTATGAAAGTTTCTAAGTGATTAAGGTTGAATTATGAATACAAGAGTCATAACTTGACTGATTGCATCCAATGACAAGCGAAGAAGGATGGGTTGGGTGGAAAATGCATGAATAGAATTTGTTTCCATTGCAGCTCAACTCATGCATGCACTCGCCTTCGCTTCCTAAGCAAGTGACCAAACACGGACCGAGTCCTCACTAACTGAAGCCACTAATTCACCAGAAGGATCCCAACATAGCCAATATACTTTTATTGTGTGCCCCTATATTTAATTTAAATTATTTGGACAATTAGTAAGTTTTCCCCCCTTTTTTACAACTGCTTGAAATTAACCTGTAATGAATGGCGACAAGATTAAGTCTCCACATCAAGTATAGTCACTATGTTCTCTGCAGCTGCAGCAAGGTATCTACCCATACAAGGCTGGAATCTCACTTGGGTCATTCCTCCTTAAAATAAAACGTTGAATTTTTTATGAATATTTTTTTAGCAGCACAAGTATTTTGGTCAGTGGTCAGTCGTATAATTGAGAACATCAGAAATCTATAAATAGGGCAGCACAAATTAAACAAGGATTTGATCCACTGCATTAAGAAAGGTATGCACGGTACTTAAATGCACTTGTAAAAAATGAAAGATGTGCACTGTACCTTGAAAACTCGAGTACAACTGCCATTTTTTATGCTCCAGTATCGTATTTCACCATCTATATCACAAGAGCATAAAAGATCCTCCTTAATAGGGTGGAAGTCTACAGACATTACAGATGAAGAATGCCCAGTAAATGTTCGAAGAGAGTACTCAAGTTGTAGCATTAAGTGGAACTTTTAGCATTAGAATTGAAAGCTTCACAAGTTATAGTGCATATTCAACAAAATTACAAGTGGTTAATATCATTTGAAAAAAGTGAACATTCATATGTAAAAAGGATTGAAACTGTTAATATATATATATATATATATATATATATTAGTTGCTAATTTACTATAAAATGAAAAACCATTAGTAGGCAAAGGCAAGCATTAGTGCTTACACTATCAACATCCCAAACTCGGACGGTTTTGTCAAAAGAAGAAGTAGCCAAGCGTGGCATGCTAGGACTGAAGTGGACATCAGTTATTAATAAAGTGTCTGCATGCCACAGAACAGCCTATATATATTGCATGGTCATTAGAAAATAGACACTAGTTGATGTTTATATACACACATAAGACATTTTTTCTACCTTTTTTTCATGACCGCCTGTAGCCAAAAGTTTACCACCCAAAGAGAAGTGACAAAAAACAACTTTACTTGAACTAGCACGAGTTATTCCAATTTCAGAAAATGTAAAGCCTGAAAGTCAGATGCTTTGCTCATACAGCTAATTTATATAATTGGGAAGGATAAAATTCCAATATTACAGTACTGTATGCAAACTTAAGTAACTAAATAAGAGGAAAATCAGCATGTAACAATATGAGTATAACAATATTGTACCTTTAGCAGTGTCCATATGGGGACTGGCTCCATCTCCTGTATCCATATCATCATGGGATAAAGAAGACTCTACATTACCTTCATGACCATCATTAACGAATGGATCCATGTCGGCCTACAATAGCTGCCAAAATTGCTGTAAATCTAGATTTGAACAGTCAATTTTTTATACGAAAAGTTTTTAAAGTCTAGAAAATACTCAGGAACCATGCGAAAAAAATTCAAGAAGAAAAGGTGAGAAAATTTGTATTTTTATGGATCTTAATATTTATTGATCGGCCAAAACCAAAATTACAGAAGTTTGGAGTTCGAATTGGTAGCCATAACTACTTAAACGCCTCTATAACTTCAAATTAAACCAAAAAAGCTAGGATAAAAAAGTTCCCCAAAGAGCTAGAACCCTAAATTCGTTCTCAATTTCTTAAGTACAAACCGACACAGGATCTACTAGATGCGTGATGATGCAAGGAAACTAGAAATAGGAAAGAATTCTTTACCTCTATGAAGTCTGTGGCTCAACCCGTAATTGATGATGCAATTAGGAGGGAGATGAACTGAATAAGTGTAATTTTGGTTTAGGAAGGAAGATGAACTGAATAATTATTTTGAGAGGGAGACGAAAATTTTGGGAGCGATAATTTTCTTTTTGGGCCAAAGCGTTATGTGGTAAGAGTGTACGGAAGAGAATAAATAAAGAAAAAAAGTAACTAGCCACGCTAAACAATAAAGCTTTAGAATAATGCATAATCGAATGGCGTTATTAATAACATACTTTCTTGTAGTGACCAGAACTAAAGGTTTGTTTAGTTTAGGAACTTTTAATCATGCAAGGTGATAAATAACCATCAAGTGAAACCTACGCTTAACAACCTTGGATAAGTACTCAATAAGTCATCCATACAACCTTAAATAATTAGAAGTATCTTTTCCAAACATCCTATAAGCCAAAACAACCAATTATTTCAACACATTATTTGAGTTTATTCAATTAGTTTTTTTACCTCACTTACCATTTATTTATTTTCTTTCATATTTCATACAATGTCTTTATTATGTACTTACATAAGTTGTTTCACATTCAATATCTAAAATAATCAAAGAATTCATTATTTAAGTATTACATACTTTCCCTTACATTTTAATTCACATTTATTTACTTATAATGTTTGATATCCATTTAACATTAATATTCATCAGTAAATCATTCCAGTCATTTTCTTGAGTTTATAATCATTTACCTAAACTGTATTTACCTTTTTACTATTTAATTTAATTACAAGCATTTCACAATATTAACTTACGTTTATAACATTTATTGTACATCAAAATTCTTATATATAGAAATAATTCCCTTGAACACTTCCATTACTTAAGTTTTGCTTGTATAATATTCTATTACATATTCCTATTTAACATTTTCAACTTTTAACATTTTGGTAAGTTATATATATGTTTTATAGAATGAATTTTAATGTTACACAAGTTTATCTTATTTACTTCTCTAAATAAAACGTTCAATAATTATAGCTTTTGAATTTTTCATATTTACCAGTTATTTTCAGTTTCTTATATATTTCATTAATCACTTAGCATCCAATTCCTTAATTTCAATTTAGAATTTTCCATTTATTAATGTATTCAAGATTTCCTTCATTACAATAATTGAAATCTCTAATTGATAGAAACTTAAAGAACTAAATGTTGGGTTCATTTCAAAACTTGTAAAATAATATATACTCATAGCTTTTATATATCAAATCATATTTAGAAATACAAAATTTGGATTTTTTTATCAAAACTAATGTGTAATAAAACAACTACATTAGATGAACTTCGATAATATGTGCACTCATCACGGAAATTATTGTCCAACGATAAAAGAAGGGAGTACATAACTTATTTTCCTTCTAAAAATTCTTTTAAAACATTTCTTTCAAATCATATTTGAGAATATTTATCCAAAATACTTCCAAATAATACTAGCATTATATTTCAAAATCACTTGTAAAACAATTTCAAAATCCCGAAACTTGAGTTCTCAAATTTCCAATTAAATTCATTTATTTATCAGTCCTATATTACAATCAATATTTATAAAATTTCTCTTCCTAACAAACAAATATATCACATACAACTATTAATACTTCAAAATCAAGTAAATATTTCACAATTATACTTCAAAAATAGCAGTTCCAATTTATTTTTCAAGCATATTACTAAAATAAATTTCCTAAATCATTTAATATCTTTAAGATTATACATTTAAAGAAACTTATATAAATTTATTTGAAACTTCATTTTCAAATCAATCATCTTTAATACTTTAATACTTTACAAAATTCATCCAAAAAATTTCTTGCTTCATTTATAAATACCATTTAAAAATCTTAAAAGCCGTCTTTATATATATTTGTAGACTATTTGAAAATAATTATTTACATCATTACTTGTACTTAAAAAGGAGTTATTGAAAACTTTAAATCCTTTATTTATAAATTTATTAGTTCTAGATCTCAAAATAATTTTCAAACATCTTTAATAAACCAATAATCTTTAACTTTAAAATATATTTATAATATACATTATCAAAATATTTTTATAACTCAATGTTTTAGCCAGTTTATCCTCTTTCTTGCGGACTCTAGCCATGCGTTGATTAGGCGCAAGGCTGGACTTCTCCATGTACTTAGCAGACCTGTTTCAACACCTAGTGAAAATACCTAAAAACATTAAAAATAGATATGGAAAGTATATTTCCTTATGGATCGCAGTTACACAATGGTTATGCCGCTATCCTAGCGGAATCACTTGTAATTGTAGGCATCCCTCCCCTCGAATTACGCCATGGTTGATAGATCGCAGCAATGCAATGGTTACGCAGCTATCCCAACAGAATCACTTGTAGCTGTAGGCATCCTGCCCCTCGATTTACACAATCCAACAATATCAAATGAATATAATAAGTGACCCACCAAAGGGATCCGATAAATGACCCACCAAATAGATTCGACAAATGACTCGCAAAAGGGATCCGATAAATGACCCACCAAAGGGGTCCGATGGAAGGTACTTTCCGTATCATTTACTTCAAAATATATAATACTGTACAGAGTACCCTTTCAAAATCATAACTTCAAATATCATACTTATATAGATTCCATTATATATAAAATTTCATTATCAGATAGAGTACTTTCAAAATCAATAGTTTTCAAAATCACCTTATACTTAAATAAAGTCAACTTATATAAGAATCAAAATTTTCCAAAAATTTATTACGCTGCATGAAGAGCCATATGGGATTGGACATCTTTGGTTTATAAAAGGTTTTGAATTTAGAATAGTTTTGTATATAAAAATCATTTTGTGAAATAGTTTTGTATATAAAATAGTTTTATAACATAGTTTGTAAATAAAATAGTTTGTAAAATGGTTTTATAAACAGAATAGTTTGTAAGATAGTTTTGTAAATAAATAGAATAAAATAGTTTTTTAAGGAAAATAAGGGAAAATAGTTTTGTAAAATGGTTTTAAATTAATTATAGTTTTGCATAAAATAAAATTTCCAATTTAAATTACAAAGATATCCAACCCAACAACATCCAATTTCAGCGCCAAAGCATATCAATGATATTAGAACATAAGATGTACATATGTCATCATTTCACAAAATCAAATTCGATCACTCGCTCGATCACACAAGTTCGCTTTCGAACTAGTATCGTTCATTCGACTTCCCTAATGCAGACTTCAATATGGTTTCTTGACTATAAACCATCATTCTCCTTGCATAGTCGTATACTATGATTGAGAATTCTAGAATCGACCCAAAATCCGTATCAAATATTTGCCATCAAGAATCGAATGAAAAATCCTTACATGAAATGGTGAAATTCACCTCAAAATATGTACTCAAATCTGTATCAAATTAATTATGCGAATAAAACAATATACGTACAACTTACGTATTTATTCCAACTTGTTTCATCACAATTTTATTTTCAATTTAACTTAATTATAAATCTCACTGATTAACACAAATATCACTTCATACTTTAATATTGATTTCATAGAATTTCTGTAATTGACACAAAACATTGATATAGCAATACATTGCTTATATTTCTCTTCAATTTTAAATTATATTCAATTTCACATGTAATATTTCTTATTTAATACTACATTTATCTGCGAATCATTTCATACTAAATTTCCTTAAGTTTATAGCCAATTTATAAAAGCTTAACTAATTTATAAACATTATTCAAGTTTAAAGTTATCACAACTTTAATTATAATTATTTATTATAACATTCATTTATTTCGTAAACAATTTACAAGTCATGACTTTATTTATATCATTTCATTTTAATTCATATTTGTTTATCCAATTAGTATTCAATTTATTTATGACACATTTCATAAATGCTAATTAATTTAGAATGCATACAACAATTCATTCATTTACTAAACATAGATATAACAAATTAAATCATGTTTCTTTTGCTTTCAAATTAAGGTTATCAAATTCAATTGCATAATTCAACACAATTTCTAAGTTTCAACTCATATATTAATTCAGAAGTTTTCAACTATCCAGACATCCATACATTCCATTTTACTTCAATGGTTGAAACTACCAATCGATGAAACAACAAGATTCACACAACAAAACATTTCAATTTCATAACCAAATAGCCTAATTATTCACTTTAATAAACCATTATTAAACTAGTGTTTAATTCATAAATTCGATCAACAATAACGGCCAATGCTTATAAACTGATTAAATACACCAATCCATATTAAATGATAATAATTAAATATTACCATTTCATAAAACAAACGCATTACAAATAACTGCAACAGTTATAAAATTTTATTCCTTGTACATAGCATATAATATTAGGAAAACTATTCCATTTAAAAACTTAGATAAAACCCTTTTTATAACACTAATAAATATGCACTCTCGCATATATACACTCAGATAAACTCACTCTAGGATATCACTAACCTATCTCTAATGAGTTAACCCCAACAGGCTAAGGTATGTCTAAACCAAAGCTCTAATACCAGCTATAACGACCCACCTTTTTGGACGATTTAAATCGACAATAAACCTCACATTTCTAATTCAAACTATTCAAAAGGGCGGACTGTTAATTGGCAAATAATAAAATAAAAGAAAGTAAAAACAAAATACAAAATCTCGCAGCGGATTGACAAAATATAATAATCAAATAAACAGTTCATGAAGCTGTTTTATAGATAACATTTGATTATACTTTACAATGCAAATCAGAGTTATACAGCAGGTATAAACAAATAATGCAGTGGAATAATTATAATAAATAGTAATAATATACTGAATCTTCATCTTCGTCTTCCAAAAATAGTCTTCAATTCACTGAAAAGCTCAGACTGACCCGAGCGTAAAGGAAAATAATATACTCGAGTTAGAACAAAAATTCTTATGCAAATTAAATCAAAATTAAATGAAATTAGAAATGCAGATAAATACATTTTTGAAGATTCAAAATTTATGAAAAAGTTTCTGTTTCCATATTCAAAATACAATAGATTTCACAATAGATCCATTCTAATAACTTACTAATTTACAGAAAAAATCCCAATTAAATTTCATAGCTCAAGAGATTAGATTTATAAAAATGATCCAAAGTTCCAACATTTAATTCTATGGAAACTTCCCTATGTTTCAAGATTTAATTTTGAAAACGTTCAAATAAGGTAACGATGGTTTATTTCTCAAAAACCATTTTTATGGTTCAAATAGTAAACTAAACATACTAATTTTTTTCTCATGTGAATATATGAAATTCATGGGTTTATATCTTTATTTTGTGTTCAAATAATCAATATGAAAATTTATATGATTACAATAAACTATAGGGTGATAACTATGTTATATCAAAATAAATGAACAAATACACATTCTATCACAATAGCATCCAGCACAACATAAAATCAACATTCAAAACAACCAATTCAACAAATTAACCAATTCAACAACATGTCACAATAATTATTAGTTATCACATATTGGAGTTTAGGTATTCAAATTAAATATCAATTAAAACTCCGAACTAACTATCAAAAATTTATCACTAAATGACCTGGTTTAATGCGCAATAAAATTTTAGTATTTCGTGAGTGAGTTTAAACACTCACCTTATGGATTTCCTTCTTCTAGTCTGATTTGGATCCACTACTACTTCCTCCTTTTGCTTCCTTATTATCTTAATATTTTTTCAGAATATTTTAGAAGAGACAGAGAAGTTTGTACAGATATGGATTTGAAGAAAAGGATTTGAAAAAAGAAGAATGTTTGAAAACGAAGAAGAAAATTTAAAGAAGACGAAGAATTGAAAAAGAAAAGGAAGCTTTAAAAAAGAAGAAGAAAATTTAAAGAATAAGAGGAAAAAATAACAAAAAATAAAGCTAAAAAAAGAGAAGAAGGAGATTTGAAGAAGAGAAAAAATGAAAAAGGAAGGAAAAAGGTGAAGTGAGAAAAAATAAGATGGAAATTTTATTTGAAAAAATGAAGCTATGTAAGGTGAGATCAGAAAATGAAATGAGGCTACAGGAATGAAGATGGAAACAATTGAAAAGATAATAAGGTATATATAAACAAACTAGGAATTGAAATAAAGCAAAAATATGAACAGCCCTAAAACATAGTATTGAAAGATGTGAACTAAATGAATAAATATATGAATAAAGATAAAAATAAATCTTCCATTTTAAATATGAAGCTTTAGGAGAAAGAATTTCCAATGAAAAGAAGCTATAAGAACCAATAACGCATATACAAAATAAACTTCAAAAAACGGAGAATAGTAAATGCTAATTAGATGGCATGAATATTAATAGGATGTTCACTTTAAAAATGGAAAGAAAGGGGAAAAAACTTCAAAAGCAATTGAAAGTAGCAAACGAACAAATGGGAAACAAATGAAAAGAATGAGGCAATTATTAGTTAGAAATAAATCAAATGAAGCAACTATTAATTAATAAGAAATGAATAAGTAATCTAACAATTAAATGGATGCTCAAATAAAACCTACACGAAGAACTTAAAAATGAAAAGAAAGAGAATGTGGATGTGATAATAAATGTAAAGTAAATGATGGGACTACATATATCCTATAAAAAAACTTTGGGGTCCAAATTCCAAAACTTACTCCAATTAATTCATATCAATAAACCCAAATATACACATATTTACGTCGTTTAATTCTGTATTAAAACATTCATTTTATGTCAATATATGTGCACACTCCATTAACGCAATCAATCAATTAACATTAATCAATCAGTCAATCAACCAATCAATCTATATATTTATTTACGTTACTCAAACCAGTTTTATTAATTAATAAATATATATCTATCTGTGCACTATAAAAATGATTTACTTTATTATTATTTTAATTACTATAAGAGTCACATTAATGCAATCAATTTACAAGTTTTAACCATACATAAAATGAAAAAATAAATATATGTGAACTTATGTAATTAATGTACAATTGTTAATACAAGGTAATTCTAATTGATTCCACAAAATTTACACAACCGTGAAACCTCTGATATATTTAACAATTTGAATACTAATAAGTGTGTTTATATATATATATATGTCTATATATATATGTATATGTATATATATTCTAAAATCCAATTTTTTCCAAAACCATACTTGTTCAAAATGAAAATTTTATTTTTATTTGTCTCAAAACATGCGGTTATCTTGATTAAATTGTTCATTCCATATTGGCACAGAAATGCAAGTTCCTATATTAACTCATTCATTACAATTTCATTTATGTTTTCTTTTAATTGAAACATTTCAATTTATCCAATTCCAATTCATTTCATTACCAATTTCAAACAAATTCTAGTCATAAAACATTGTTTTCTTTTTCAGTTATACCAATTCAAATATGTTTTGTAAAATTTCATATACAACAAAATTAATACACTATTTACAAAGTAAATGTTTTATCTTACTGAAAATCAACTTGTACAAGATTCAATTCAAATAAAAACTTATGTTATTCTTTCGTTAAAACATTCACTCCATCTTTTATTCAAATTCAACATTTGTTATTTCGGTTAGAGACAAACATACAATTCATTCCTTTTAGGTCAAAGCTTATATTTCGTTAAAATGTTTATATTAATTTAATTTAAAATATAAGTTCTTATGTGAACTTATTAATTACAATGCACTTGTCTTTTCTTTTCAATTAAAGGATTCCAACAACTCTTATTGCAGTTTATATTCAATGTTAGATTTTAAGTGAATTCCCACTATACCACAATTGTTTTCTGTTCATTTCCCAACATTTATTTCTTAAATTATTCCATTCTTATATTAACATCTATTATTAAAATCAATAGAACTTACATTCAAACAATTAAAATAAATTAAAATTACACTTAAACAGTAATCAACTACATTAAATCGCATTATTAAATTACATTCTAATTGTTTTCTTACTTACAAATCATAAAATTCTAATTTCATACAATATTAAATCCTAAAATCTTATTAAATTCAATATTTTAATTATCGAAAAAAATATGCGCCGTCACAAAAATATTATGTTTTGGAAATTTCAAATTTATAAGTTAGTTTTTAAAATATAATTTTTAAGATTTTTTTCTTATAATTTTATTATTTTAAAAATATATAAAATAATATTAAATTTAATAGAATTTAATTTAATTGGTTTATAATATGTTTAAGTATTTATTTAAATTTATATTAATGTTATAAAAATAGAAGTTTTATAACTTTAATAATTATGGTTGAGAAGATATATATATATATAAGCTGAATTTGACTTGAAATTTAGTTTGGTTAATAATTGACTTTAAATAAAAATTGATCTGGACTGATTGACTTTGAGGTTTAAGGATATGAAATTAAAAATTGGATAACTTGATTTTGAGTAAGGTGATTAAATGAATATTTTCAAATGTAAATAAATTGAAATTGAATATTTAGTTTTGATCATATGTGTAATTTGAGATTTATTTGGCTGTTATTAACATGGCACGGTGAATATTTTCTAATTTAAATAAAATATAAAGTTAAATGTTGAAATATAAATGAAACTTATATTGGAAATATTTGTATATGAAAACTTTGGATCTTATTGGAATTGAAATGATAATTCAAACCTAGATTTGAAATCAAAAAAAAATTGAAATGGTTTATTGGGAATTTGAAGGAATCTTTAACCTTTTAAACTGAAATGATTAAACTAGAATTGATTTAAGTTGAATTTTTGAATTTAAGTTGACTTGAATCAATTTGCGAAATTGGAGGAAACTAATTTTATTATATATAGTATTTTTTAATATATAAACTATTTTTATATATAAATATTTTATTATATATACTATTTTGCAATATCTAAACTGTTTAAGTCAAAAGTGCTATGGTTTTCAAAGTATTACGATTTCAAATGTGTTATGATTTTAAATGTTATAATTTTGAAAGTTCTATGATTTTGGAAATGAATATTATTTAAAGTGAATAATGGTATCGAATTGATATAGTTTTGAAATGAATATGATATTTTGATTTTGAAGAATGAATTATTTGAAATGAAATGACCACAGTGTGAAATAAGCATTTGGTTATTAAAGAGACCGGGATCGGATATTGTCATACTCTCTGCCAATATCGAAAACCACTTTAACAACTATGTATGTGTTGGAGATTCTAGAATGAAGTAGGATGGTTTGGTGACAATTCTGTGTGAGGTATTTACATAGCCCTGAGTCCCATGAGTCATCTTGACGTGGCTAAAACAGGAGTCATGCCAGGCCAAGTGAGGTTATTCCTCCTATTGGATATATTTCTTCGATACTATTCTATTACTCTATGATTTGATTAGGTGCACATTTGATTTGGGAGCGCATCACGAGTTGGGTGGTAGTGGCTGCTATGCATTACCACCAGTATGGATCTGCAAATGGTATATCTATCATGGCATTGCCTCGCATGTTGTGTCACATGTCCTATCGCGCCTTCTACGAGTTTGTTTTGTGTCGCACTTATGGAGTGCTCCCTGATAGCCTGCTTGTGAGTGGAGTTTATAGTATCTGTATAGACTATGGAATTATATAAAATGTGTTAAGGAGGATATGGGTAATGCCTTAACACTATTTTAATAGTTTACTTTACTATAGACATATTATAATAGCGTATATTATTACATAGTAGATAGTTCCACGGATCTTTAGAGGATGGAAATCCCAAACATCCTTTAAGTTACTTGTATTTCAGTTGACATTTCACTTGAGTTGAATTTACTATATAAGAATGTTAATCCTGACTCGAATGTTTTGTATTTTGCTTTATGCTCAGGTCAAACTGAGTGTCACGGCATTTGAGACTCACCTTTGGAGTTGGAGATTCACTTGGAGATCCATCTGTATCTATTCATCTTTCAGCTATCCGGTTTTTTTGTTCAAATTTGTCACAATTGATATTCGAGACTACATTGTATTGGTGATATTCTATTGTATTTCATTTCAAACTTTGTTGTTTATATAGTAGCTTTATGAACTACTATTTATTTATTCCACTGCTTATTGTTATATTACTCTGTGTCTATAATTCTGTGATTTATTTATTTACTGTATATGCTGAGTTTTGCCAAATATAAGATTAACAATATGTTGTTTTGAGCAATTCAAATTCGACATGTGTGGATGCGAATGGTTTGAAATATCAGGTTGTCACAATCTAAAGCCCGTTTAAATATATATCAATATCATTTATTGTTATGTGCATATATATATGTGTGTGTGTGTGTGTATATCTTTTATATGCACATCCAAACAACTACTTACAATGCCTACAGTATCAGATAGATTAATAACTAATGTTTCATAAATGATATTTAAATTAATTTGTAACACTTTATAAACTAATTATATCATGTGGTTTTTGGAGAATTGACAAATGCACATGTGTGAATCTGAGTTGTTAATTCAATCAGCAATTAATATTGAACAATTTAAACATTACACATGCCACCTTAGCCAGTGATATGACAATTTGATCAAATTCTTCGTTTATGGATCCTTTTGATAAAATTATATTTTATATTATCCGAAGAAATACCATGAGTGATAATAGTTTACGCACGTTCTCTTTGCCAACACTATATCACATTAGGATATATGGAATTTTGTATTGGTCAAAATTCTAATATAATTCATAATCAACTTGATTAGTCCTTAATAAAAGTCCTTAATTCAATAATAACATTTATTATTAACCATTCTACCCTAGCCAGAGATTTTGACTTTGAGCTTTCTATAGGTAACCATGATACTAACCTTATGCAATTGCGAAGGCAAATTCCCTACCGAATATATTGCTTCACTTGCAATGCTCCAACTCAAACCCAATTATAGTCACTTGATGGATTGTCATACCATGATTGAACTATAATCAAAGTGGAGTATCCACTTTGAAGTTTTGCATTATTATCAAGTTGGGAGTACTATGTGACATCATCTAATTGAGATTCTTTATTTAACCTAGCTGTTATCAACCGAATGGAAACTCTCAAATGAGTCATCCATAGTTATCTAATACCTATGATTATATAACCTTGGTGCCCTCCAACGGCCGTGAATAATACACTACCCAACATTTGAAGGGTGTTACGTACTCTGGTCTTGACAAATGTATCGATACCTTTCTCAAAACATCTTAACTAGGAACATTTAAAAAAAATGTTATTTTGTTTTTTGATTAATTACTCATGATTACAAATATTTATAACTAAAATCAAATAACAATTTATTTAAGAATTTTCTTATTAATATACTTTAAACTAATTACGTAATTAATTCTATCATGGTATAATAACGTTTATAATAGAAATCAAACACCTTTATTACAAGCAAGATTGACTATATAGTTTGATATATGTACAAAATTGCATAATTGTCCTCAAGGCATACTATTAAATTTTAATGCTTCTTAGGTCATGTCATACTCGAGCATGAAATTTTCATTGATCCATGTAAGCTTACTATGGAGTAAGATTGAAAGGTGGCGAGTAATGCAACCGAAGTTCAAAGCTTTATAAGGTTGACAAGGTATTACTGAAGGTTCAGCAAGGACTTTGTGAAGGTTGCTACACCTTTGACATGACTAACTAGAAAGAACCAGTCTTCTTGTGGGAAGCACACAGTAAGAATGCTTCTGTTGAAATCAAGAATTGTTGCAGTCCTATGTTCTTGCTATACTGTAAATAGCTAAAATGTTCACCATGTGTATTGATGCTTGCAATATGGGACTTTTTATGATTCTTATGAAAGAAGGTAAGGTAGTTGTGCATGCGAGTAAGAAACTCATGAACCATGAAAGAAACTAACTGACTCATGGTTTAGAGTTGATAGCTATTGTCTCTTCTTGAAGAAAGAAAGGTGGATTTTCACATCGCCTCAAGAATGTCAAATCTACGGCTCCATTGTAAGGACTTAGGAATTTCATAGATTAGGGATTCTTATTATCTTTGCTTGATGACATAAAGGCATTATTATTTTTGGATGAGAGGTTTGAGTTATTTATGCACCACATATCTTTAAATTATTTATTTCTGCAAAAATGTCTCAACCTTAGGCAACAATGGTGGATGAAATTCCTACCGCCGTATGATGTTGGAATTTCTTATACCCTTGGAAATGGAAATGTTGTGGAAAATGCATTGAGTAGGAGGCATATGGTGTGGACTCCAAGTTTGTTGAGTGGAAGGGTTTGGAATATATTACAAAGTTTGATTTTTGATCTTCTTAAGATGTATTTCCTAATTTGTTGGGAATATAAGATATCAGGTCTACACTTGTAGACTATATTTGTAACGACCCAGAATTTCTATTAATTAAAATTTGAATATTTAATTGATTTTAAATATTAATAAGTGAAATTTATAAGTCGAATAAATTTTATTTCGAATAATTGGATTTAATTGGATAATTAAATCGATTATTTAATATTTGAAATTACAGAAATAATTGAAAACTGGGTTAAATATGATTAAAATTGATTTGAAAATTTTTATTTTATCATGTTAGGGTTAGAACGATATTTTAGAACTTTTAAAATTGAATTTAGAGTTAATTTGTAAAAATTGAATATTTCAATATTTAAATCGACTAGTGAAATTACCCGTTTTTCGAACAGTCTCAGAATTAGACGAAACTAGTTACATTGGATCCTTAATAGTTAGTTATTATCGGATTTCAATTTTCGTAGCAATGGGAGTTTTCGTTTGACCATGGCAGCTCGAAACGCATCGAAATTGTTTTAATATTAATTTGGCGAGTGAAAATAGTCATTTTTCAAACAGTCTCGGATTTCAACGAAATCAGTTTCATCGGATACGTAATGTGATATTATTGTATGGTTTCAAATTTCAAGTCAATCGGACTTACCGTTTGTCCGGGGCAAGCTAAAACGCCTAGAAAATAGTTTAAATCAGTTTAATTTTAAATTGAACGTTTATTGCCATAAATCGCACAGATGACCGAATTAGCTCCCGAAACGCGTTCCATTGTGTTCGGAACGCGGGGTAAACCTTAAGATAGCCAACTGGCACGCTTCGTCTGGAGTTCGGAAAATCCTGGATGAACAGTGTTTGCAAAATTTTCTATATAAGCCCCCATAATTTTCATTTTGCAAAAGAAAAACAAGGCTAGGGTTTCAATTTCACCGGCCGCCACTTTCATAAACCTATGGCCGAAAATCACCAATTTTCTTCCCTTCAAATCTCTCAATCCATCAGCTTTAACAAATTCTTCCAACTACAAAAATGTAGAGGGCTATGAGATCTTGATATCCAACGGCTATGATCGCGAATGGTGTTACAGATTAGCGGCAAATCGTTCTCAAACGGCCAAAAGTCGCGCATGCATTTCTAGACACGGGGGAGGCCGAGTGGCATGGGGTGGTGGCCGAAGGTAGAGGAGGAGATGGTGGTCAAGATAGAAGCTTCTGATCGTGTTCATGTTCGTCGTGGAGGCTCGAAAATCTAACCCTAGTTATGGAGCTATGGGTTCTTGTGCGCGTGTGTGTTACTGGGGAGTAGAACGCGATGGGAGGGAGAAAGGGAAATCACGGCCAAGATCTGGGCAATGGAATTTGGACGGCCGTGATCTGTTTAGGTTATAAAACATAAAGTTTATGTTGTAAATTTATGAATAAAAATTCATGTAACTTTAAAAATTCGTATCTTTTTCATATGAGGTCAAAAACGCGCGAAACCAGTTGCGTTGGAATCGTATGGACGAGAAATACGCTATGGAATTGGATTGGAGTCGTTTGGAGTTAGTGAGAATTTCGGGTAAAATTAAACGTCCGTTTAATTTTATTCGAAATAAATCGCTAAAACGAAATTGAAATCAAGGTGAGAACTTCTCACTCAATCGAATCGGTTTCGATTTTAATTTTAAATAGTTAGATTTAAAATTGTTGATTGTATGTTGAATGATGATTGTTATCTATTGATTGTTAAAATAGACATTATGGGCCGTTAGTAAGCGGATGTTATTTATTAAAAACATATACCGCGAATATTTCACAGTACGGTGAAATTGGTATTATTTATGTACTTGGAGTTGATTTTCCCGCATTATATAGCGGATGAGACCCTATTGCGCCGCATAATAGCGGATAATAATTTATAAATTCCATATACCGCTATAATTCCGTACTGGAGCGGAATTGGTATTGTGCTAATGTTTGTGGATGCAGGGAAACGGGTTGGAGGGATCCAACTAGATTCCTCAACTGTATTGATTTATTTACAGATATTGTGATTATTTGTTGATTATCATATCGATATATGATATTTGGATGTCGTGATTGACTATTTGGTGCTGCTGCATCATCGGATCCATTTCTGAAGTTTTAAAATAATGATTTTGGTTTTAAAAGGAATTTTAAAGTGATTTTCGAAAGTATACGTTTTATTAAATTTTGAATTGTTAAAAATAAATAAACGTTACAATTTTAATGTTATAAAAGTATGATTTTTATGAAATGAAAGCGAAAAGTGATTTTTGAAATAAATAGTTAATAAATTTATGAAATGGATTAAATTGGAATTTTTGAAATATTACAAACAATTTTTATAAAAGATTTATAAAATGGATATTTATAAATTAAAAATATTAGAATTATAAAACAAGTTTATTAAGTATTTAAAATGAAGAATAAAATGGATTTCATTGAAAATTATAGATTTATAAATTGTGAAGATATAAAATGAATAGATGTTGTAAAATAAAAGATTTATAAGCAATTAACTTATAAACTGGGTTTTAAGCATATAAATGGGATATTAATAGAAATTGTTAATAAAGGAGATTTTATAAGTTGAAGTTGTTATAAAATATAAAGGAATCTTATAAGTAATAAGATTTATGATTAGTGAAGCTTTAAAAGAACGATTTTGTAAATAAATGAATTATAAGTAATCAACTTATAATATGGACTTTTGGTATATATTGAGATATACAAATGGAATTGGTTAATAAAGGAAATTTATAAATCGAAGCTTATAAATAGAAATGGAATTTATAGACATGGTTTATAAATTCGAAATCAAGGGAATTTGATAAATTGAAAGTTGAAAATTGGTTAAGGAAGTATATTCACGTTTTTGGACAGTGAATATATTATTATAAATAAAATGGATATGCTTGAGAAAATGAATATTATAAAATGAAGTTAATCGTTTTAACGATGTTGTAACAGGTGTAAACATCGAAAACATAGATTTCAAAATTCATTGTTGAAATAGACGTTTTCGAGAAATAGAAGGAAATGGTGGACTATAACACTGTTGTTATAGTAAATGGTTTCCGAAAGGAAATATTTTGTATAGTATTGGGATTTATATATCTATTTTAATTTTGAATCCCTATACTAGTGATTTTGGGTCGTCGTAACGATGTTTTACGCAACATTCGTTTTGGCCCAAACAAATTGTTTAAGAGAATGATTTCTTAAAGAATGAAATATATACTTAATTTTGATTTAAGTATATTGAATATTTTCCAAGTGTTGAAAATGAATGGATCTGTGAATTACTTATTAATAAATAAGTATGGAAATGTTTTTCCAACGTGAAATGAAACGTTTTGAGAATTTATCTTTTTGAAGATAAATTGAAAATGAAAAAATTGAAATCGTATATTCATAAATATTTTGGATTGTAAATTCACTAGGGAATTTATAAAAGAAAGGGAAATTTGTTTAAAAATAAACGTTGATTTATTTTTGAACTGTGGGAATAAATTTACGGATTTGGAACGTAAATATAAAGTAAATCGTTAAGGATTTATTTAATTGGTTTAAATAAACCATTTTGAAATGAAAGTATTTCCGCGTAAAGAAATGATTGAAATTTATTTTCAAAAGTGGAAAAGGTGAAAAGTGATTTGAAAATTTGTTTTCATATGGTTGAAGTGTGGAAAATTTTATATCTAGTAAAGATATTTTGGAAAGTAAATAATTTGGAAAATTATTTGGAATTTGGTGATGTTGAGCATGCCTATTGATAGTTAAATAATCCGACTATCAATATTTACCTTTAAATGAGTATTTGTTGTGATTTGCTTGAATTTGAATGCCACGCTTATTTTTAAAATAAGCGCTCACTATTCGGGTTAGCCGGGAAAGGACCTTGGGGTCGTATAACCCATTTCGAATATGTGATACATCGTTATGGATTGCATTTGATGACCGGTGTTGAAGACCGGATATTTGTGAAAACGGAAGGATTACCGTCGAGTTACTCTACATCGGCTGATCTCCGATATAGAGGTTTTATCACCCTTAGTGACGGGAAGTCCGGTCGTGATTAATGAATATCCGGATTGCAAGGACTTCTTTGGAAGTGCCGTCGGTTCTGTTCGATCCCGGAACAGACTTGTATGGATTGTATGTCTGACATTACAAGTTGAGATATAAAGCTGATTTCTTTCAATATATTTCTGTTGGTGGCGGAGAATTTATTCTCTTAGCTTAACACCCTTCTCTGAGACGTACGAGCTCAGAGGTTATATAGTTGAAGGTTATTAGTGATATACTCCCAATTTGGTAGTGTGGCATGCTGAGTGTTGCTGTGAAATGATCATTGTTTGATCATTTGTGATATGATCATTTGTTTGATCATTTATCTTGGTGATCATTTCTATGATCATTTGTTGACCCAAAGCACAGCTTTTGTATAAAGCGTGGCTTTGTGGAAGAGACTTCGTCGGACCTCACACCCCGGAAATGGTCAAAACAGGAAGGATGCGACAAGGTTATTAGGGGGTAGCACCCCTTTAGTGTATGTCATTCCTTCTGGATAGAGGTGGTATCATGGTATGGAGACCAGATACTTAACCTATGTTGTTGCTGCAAATTTTGTGGTTGTTGGAAATCGAGAATCCTCGGATAGATCGATTACGATCGGAGGATGACATATTCGTGTCAGTAGTTACCTAGTTTGAAAGGTAACCCGGCCTTGTGTTGGCAGAGATCCGGTTAGGTTCTCGGGATGTCATTCCAGAGGCGTTTCCATGTGGCAATGGGAAGTTCCTTGGCCTGACCATTTGTTGGAAATCCAAAGAAACAATACGAGACTTGTACGGTTTTACTTGTAGAACCTGCCATGGAATGTGACGGTAACCTGCTATTGAACATGGTAGCTATAGTAGGCATACGATAATGGTCGTATGTTGGCTAAGATTTATATCTTTATTTTCGAAATGAATTTTTCCTACACTATGCACTAGTAATAATATCAAATGTTTCTTTTTAATGCGTATCAAGCATCTTTGACTATCATAAGGAGAAATCTCCTCCGATTCTGCGTTTGCATTGTGTGTGCGTGCGGGAGGCCTTATGGTAGTCTCATTTTTAAAAGCATTGCGAATTGACTTTAAAAATATTCCTCTATTTTGATTTTAAAGAAAAATAAATTGTTTTAGTTCTCACACCAGTCACATGACTGACTCGAAGTTTATTGTTTTCCTTCCTAAACTCTGGGTGCCCACCAATTTCCACACGGGCAGTCAAGAGTTAAGGTTTATCAGGATATTCAGGAGTTGCTGGAGGCAAGCTGGATGGCATGGCGTATTACTTGTATATAGTATTTCTTTCCTCTGTTTGTTTGTTGTTGTACACTCTGATGATGTGATGTAATGTAATATGATGTAATGTAATAACTGATATAGTTCTTTGTTTGAAGATTATTCATTTATCTATTATATGTTGTTCCGCTGTGAATTGTGAGATTCTGATGTTGTTCTGTTATTTCTTTCTGTTCTGTTCTGTTCTATCTTTTTCTCTCTTTCTTCTTCTTTAACCCTAACGGTACGGTTTTCCGGCCTTCGATTGCTCGACAGTTGATACAGTGGACGTATTGATGTCGGCGTTCGTGGACGAAAAATCGCAAACGTTACATTTGGTATCAGAGCTTATGGTTAAGCGACAACCTTAGCTCTGTTGGGTATAACTCATTAGTGATAGAGTCAGTAGTACTCTAGAATGAGTGTGAGTGTAATAACAGATACGAATGCGTATTTGTTAGTGAATATAAAAATTGTTTTATGTTGTGATGATTGGTTTGTTGAGTGGTATATGGATTCTGGTCGGTATAGTCCGTACAACTCTATCGATAGGGATCTCTAAACACTTGTACAGAGCAAATTCGACACGATATTGTTTTAAATTGGGTGAATGAAATAATTTTACCTTGATTATACTTTGTATATGAAGGAATTTTTTTTCGGAATTATTAAAGTGTATATGAATTGATTGTTTGGTTGTTGAATAAGTTAAATAAAAACAACAATTGTAAAAGAAATTTTGTATAAGCAAATGAATTATAAGTATGAAGTTATAATTAATATGATTTACAATGGTGGAATAATCTTATATATAAGAAGTGAAATCATATAAGTAAAAGATTTATAAATGTGATTTATAATCTGAAATAAAATTCCAAAGAAGTGTTTTGAAAGGATTTGATATTTTGGAGAAAAAAATTGTTGTTTTGGAGAAATTAAAGCTCTAAACTCTTTTCGGTCGCTAGAAAATCATTCCGATGATGACCGCGGCATCATTGGTCTTCATTTTCGGGTTTCCAAAAGAGGGATTGCTGCCAGATTATTTTAAATGAAAGTTGTTTGGAAAATTTGGATTTGGTTTTGGAAATTCAAATGATAATTTGAATTGATTTCAAAAATGGTTTTGAAAGATTGAAAAGACTCTGGAATCCTATTTAAAATATTATGGGAATGATAAATGAGTTGATAACTTATACAGATTGAATTTTGATGGAATAAATTTAACTTAAAGGATGAAGTTAAATTAAAGGAAGTATAAGTAAATCAATAAAATCCAAGTTGAAATAAATTTGAGTTGTCATCAAAGACATGTAATTTGAAATTTAACAAAAGGAGAGTTAAATAAATTGATTTGGATTTGATAAGATGGTAGAAATGGAATATAACTTAAGTAAAGTTGAATGAAGTTATTTTTGGTATCGAAGTAAATTAATAACTGAATTAATGAAGTGAAGTCATTAAGAATTTGAACTTGTGTTATATAAATGAAATTCAACATTATATTGTTAAAGAAATTAGCAATTGAATTGATAAATGGATTGAATGTTAATCAATCTAATGTAAATAATTGATATGAAATAATGGATGTAAGTGTAAATTCATTAAAAACTAATGTTATTGGAAGTTGAATAAATTGAATGGAAGTCAATTTAATATCAACCAATTGAAATTAAAAGTGAATAAATTTGGTTGTATTGAATAAACATTGGTTGTTATTTGATTGTTGATTGATTGTGTATATTTCATTAAGTGTTAAATGAAAATGAATTAATGAAATGGAAGGCTATGAATCATTGAAATCAAATTGAAAGTTAAGTGAATCTTGAATAGAAATGAATTTGATTTGGATTGAAAGTAAACTAATGTGAATTAAATTAGTGAATGTTAGCTAATTGAATTGAGAATGAATGTTAGTAAAATCCAATGTTAACAAATCAAATGTGATCTAAATTGGAAAACCAATTCATGGAATATTAATGAGAATATGAATGAATATTGATTTGGATATGGATATTAGTTGTTTGATTGATGCATTTATTGCTTTTGTTGCATTTTCTATGTTAGCATATGGAGATATATATTGTATATTGATACTATTTTCATATATGCATGATTCTCATGTTGTTGTTGAGTGTTTAGAAGGTACGGATTGCGCTTGCTTCGCATTTGGAGCTCGCTTTCGCGCTATATTAGCCGTATATGCTTGCTAATAATATATAAGGTACATATCTCGGATTACATACCGTACTTTTACACTTTTTTCCCTGCGGGATGCCCCGTCACTTGATGATATGTATATTTGTGATATATATATACTGTCATTTTTTTTTTGGATCGAGCCGCGCAAAGGAGACTCTGGCGAATTTTTCCGGAAATTTAAGGCGTTAGAATATTTTTGAGAAAATTGGGAAATTTTTGAAAACTAAGATTGGATTCGGAAACTTAGTAAAGATTTTGTAAGAAGTTTAAGTATGAATTTTGGAAAAGTTAGACACTTGAGAGATTTGAAAAATCTAAATTGAATAGTTTGTTTTGGAAAGTTAATGGATTCTGTAACTTTTTCTTACTTGGTAATTTCGAGGACGAAATTCTTTTAAGGGAGAAGTATGTAACGACCCAAAATTTCTATTAATTAAAATTTGAATATTTAATTGATTTTAAATATTAATAAGTGAAATTTATAAGTCGAATAAATTTTATTTCGAATAATTGGATTTAATTGGATAATTCAATCGATTATTTAATATTTGAAATTACAGAAATAATTGAAAATTGGGTTAAATATGATTAAAATTGATTTGCAAAATTTTATTTTATCATGTTGGGGTTAGAACGATATTTTAGAACTTTTAAAATTGAATTTAGAGTTAATTTGTAAAAATTGAATATTTTAATTTTTAAATCGACTAGTGAAATTACCCGTTTTTCGAACAGTCTCAGAATTAGACGAAACTTGTTCCATTGGATCCGTAATAGTTAGTTATTATCGGATTTCAATTTTCGTAGCAATGGGAGTTTTCGTTTGACCGTGGCAGCTCGAAACGCATCGAAATTGTTTTAATATTAATTTGGCGAGTGAAAATAGTCATTTTTCAAACAGTCTCGGATTTCGACGAAATCAGTTTCATCGGATCCATAATGTGATATTATTGTATGGTTTCAAATTTCAAGTCAATCGGATTTACCGTTTGTCCGGGGCAAGCTAAAACGCCTAGAAAATAGTTTAAATCGGTTTAATTTTAAATTGAACGTTTATTGCCATAACTCACACAGATGACCGAATTAGCTCCCGAAACGCGTTCCATTGTGTTCGGAACGCGGGATAAACCATAGGAACGCCAACCGGCATGCTTCGTTTGGAGTTCGGAAAATCCAGGATGAATAATGTTTGCAAAATTTTCTATATAAGCCCCCATAATTTTCATTTTGCAAAAGAAAAACAAGGCTAGGGTTTCAATTTCACCGGCCGCCACTTTCATAAACCTATGGCCGAAAATCACCAATTTTCTTCCCTTCAAATCTCTCAATCCATCAGCTTTAACAAATTCTTCCAACTACAAAAATGTAGAGGGCTATGAGATCTTGATATCCAACGGCTATGATCGCGAATGGTGTTACAGATTAGCGGCAAATCGTCCTCAAACAGCTGAAAGTCACGCACGCATTTCTAGACACGGGGGAGGCCGAGTGGCATGGGGTGGTGGCCGAAGGTAGAGGAGGAGATGGTGGTCAAGATAGAAGCTTCTGATCGTGTTCATGTTCGTCGTGGAGGCTCGAAAATCTAACCCTAGTTATGGAGCTATGGGTTCTTGTGCGCATGTGTGTTACTGGGGAGTAGAACGCGATGGGAGGGAGAAAGGGAAATCACGGCCAAGATCTGGGCAATGGAATTTGGACGGCCGTGATCTGTTTAGGTTATAAAACATAAAATTTATGTTGTAAATTTATGAATAAAAATTCGTGTAACTTTAAAAATTCGTATCTTTTTCATACGAGGTCGAAAACGCGCGAAACCAGTTGCGTTGGAATCGTATGGACGAGCACTACGCTATGGAATTGGATTGGAGTCGTTTGGAGTTAGTGAGAATTTCGGGTAAAATTAAACGTCCGTTTAATTTTATTCGAAATAAATCGCTAAAACGAAATTGAAATCAAGGTGAGAACTTCTCACTCAATCGAATCGGTTTCGATTTTAATTTTAAATAGTTAGATTTAAAATTGTTGATTGTATGTTGAATGATGATTGTTATCTATTGATTGTTAAAATAGACATTATGGGTCGTTAGTAAGCGGATGTTATTTATTAAAAACATATACCGCGAATATTTCACGGTACGGTGAAATTAGTATTATTTATGTACTTGGAGTTGATTTTCCCGCATTATATAGTGGATGAGACCCTATTGCGCCTCATAATAGCGGATAATAATTTATAAATCCCATATACCGCGATAATTTCGTACTGGAGTGGAATTGGTATTGTGCTAATGTTTGTGGATGCAGGGAAACGGGTTGGAGGGATCCAACTGGATTCCTCAACTGTATTGATTTATTTACAGATATTGTGATTATTTGTTGATTATCATATCGATATATGATATTTGGATGTCGTGATTGACTATTTGGTGCTGCTGCATCATCGGATCCATTTCTGAAGTTTTAAAATAATGATTTTGGTTTTAAAAGGAATTTTAAAGTGATTTTCGAAAGTATACGTTTTATTAAATTTTGAATTGTTAAAAATAAATAAACGTTAAAATTTTAATGTTATAAAAGTATGATTTTTATGAAATGAAAGCGAAAAGTAATTTTTTAAATAAATAGTTAATAAATTTATGAAATGGTTTAAATTGGAA
The DNA here is from genome assembly GCA_030765085.1 of Allium cepa. NCBI lineage: Eukaryota > Viridiplantae > Streptophyta > Magnoliopsida > Asparagales > Amaryllidaceae > Allium > Allium cepa. Next base: position 779,688,868 of record CM060943.1, read on the forward strand.
TTTTTGAAATATTACAAACAATTTTTATAAAAGATTTATAAAATGGATATTTATAAATTAAAAATATTGAAATTATAAAACAAGTTTATTAAGTATTTAAAACGAAGAATAAAATGGATTTCATTGAAAATTATAGATTTATAAATTGTGAAGATATAAAATGAATAGATGTTGTAAAATAAAAGATTTATAAGCAATTAACTTATAAACTGGGTTTTAAGCATATAAATGGGATATTAATAGAAATTGTTAATAAAGGAGATTTTATAAGTTGAAGTTGTTATAAAATATAAAGGAATCTTATAAGTAATAAGATTTATGATTAGTGAAGCTTTAAAAGAACGATTTTGTAAATAAATGAATTATAAGTAATCAACTTATAATATGGACTTTTGGTATATATTGAGATATACAAATGGAATTGGTTAATAAAGGAAATTCATAAATCGAAGCTTATAAATAGAAATGGAATTTATAGACATGGTTTATAAATTCGAAATCAAGGGAATTTGATAAATTGAAAGTTGAAAATTGGTTAAGGAAGTATATTCACGTTTTTAGACAGTGAATATATTATTATAAATAAAATGGATATGCTTGAGAAAATGAATATTATAAAATGAAGTTAATCGTTTTAACGATGTTGTAAAAGGTGTAAACATCGAAAACATAGATTTCAACATTCATTGTTGAAATAGACGTTTTCGAGAAATAGAAGGAAATGGTGGACTATAACACTGTTGTTATAGTAAATGGTTTCCGAAAGGAAATATTTTGTATAGTATTGGGATTTATATATCTATTTTAATTTTGAATCCCTATACTAGTGATTTTGGGTCGTCGTAACGATGTTTTACGCAACATTCGTTTTGGCCCAAACAAATGTGTTTAAGAGAATGATTTCTTAAAGAATGAAATATATACTTAATTTCGGTTTAAGTATATTGAATGTTTTCCAAGTGTTGAAAATGAATGGATTTGTGAATTACTTATTAATAAATAAGTATGGAAATGTTTTTCCAACGTGAAATGAAACGTTTTGAGAATTTATCTTTTTGAAGATAAATTGAAAATGAAAAAATTGAAATCGTATATTCATAAATATTTTGGATTGTAAATTCACTAGGGAATTTATAAAAGAAAGGGAAATTTGTTTAAAAATAAACGTTGATTTATTTTTGAACTGTGGGAATAAATTTACGGATTTGGAACGTAAATATAAAGTAAATTGTTAAGGATTTATTTAATTGGTTTAAATAAATCATTTTGAAATGAAAGTATTTCCGCGTAAAGAAATGATTGAAATTTATTTTCAAAAGTGGAAAAGGTGAAAAGTGATTTGAAAATTTGTTTTCAAATGGTTGAAGTGTGGAAAATTATATATCTAGTAAAGATATTTTGGAAAGTAAATAATTTGGGAAATTATTTGGAATTTGGTGATGTTGAGCATGCCTATTGATAGTTAAATAATCCGACTATCAATATTTACCTTTATATGGGTATTTGTTGTGATTTGCTTGAATTTGAATGCCACGCTTATTTTTAAAATAAGCGCTCACTATTCGGGTTAGCCGGGAAAGGACCTTGGGGTCGTATAACCCATTCCGAATATGTGATACGTCGTTGTGGATTGCATTTGATGACCGGTGTTGAAGACCGGATATTTGTGAAAACGGAAGGATTACCGTCGAGTTACTCTACATCGGCTGATCTCCGATATAGAGGTTTTATCACCCTTAGTGACGGGAAGTCCGGTCGTGATTAGTGAATATCCGGATTGCAAGGACTTCTTTGGAAGTGCCTTCGGTTCTGTTCGATCCCGGAACAGACTTGTATGGATTGTATGTCTGACATTACAAGTTGAGATATAAAGCTGATTTCTTTCAAATATATTTCTGTTGGTGGCGGAGAATTTATTCTCTTAGCTTAACACCCTTCTCTGAGACGTACGAGCTCAGAGGTTATATAGCTGAAGGTTATTAGTGATATACTCCCAATTTGGTAGTGTGGCATGCTGAGTGTTGCTGTGAAATGATCATTGTTTGATCATTTTTGATATGATCATTTGTTTGATTATTTATCTTGGTGATCATTTCTATGATCATTTGTTGACCCAAAGCACAACTTTTGTATAAAGCGTGGCTTTGTGGACGAGACTTTGTCGGACCTCACACCCCGGGAATGGTCAAAACAGGAAGGATGCGGCAAGGTTATTAGGGGTAGAACCCCTTTAGTGTATGTCATTCCTTCTGGATAAAGGTGGTATCATAGTATGGAGCCCAGATACTTAACCTATGTTGTTGCTGCAAATTTTGTGGTTGTTGGAAATCGAGGATCCTCGGATAGATCGGTTACGATCGGGGGATGACATATTCATGTCAGTAGTTACCTAGTTTGAAAGGTAACCCGGCCTTGTGTTGGCAGAGATCCGGTTAGGTTCTCGGGACGTCATTCCAGAGGCGTTTCCATGTGGCAATGGGAAGTTCCTTGGCCTGACCATTTGTTGGAAATCCAAAGAAACAATACGAGACTTGTACGGTTTTAGTTGTAGAACCTGCCATGGAATATGGCGGTAACCTGCTATTGAACATGGTAGCTATAGTAGGCATACGATAATGGTCGTATGTTGGCTAAGATTTGTATCTTTATTTTCGAAATGAATTTTTCCTACACTATGCACTAGTAATAATATCAAATGTTTCTTTTTAATGCGTATCAAGCATCTTTGACTATCATAAGGAGAAATCTCCTCCGATTCTGCGTTTGCATTGTGTGTGTGTGCGGGAGGCCTTATGGTAGTCTCATTTTTAAAAGCATTGCGAATTGACTTTAAAAATATTCCTCTATTTTGATTTTAAATAAAAATAAATTGTTTTAGTTCTCACACTAGTCACATGACTGACTCGGAGTTTATTGTTTTCCTTCCTAAACTCTGGGTGCCCACCAATTTCGACATGGGCAGTCAAGAGTTAAGGTTTATTAGGATATTCAGGAGTTGCTGGAGGCAAGCTGGATGGCATGGTGTATTACTTGTATATAGTATTTCTTTCCGCTTTTTGTTTGTTGTTGTACACTCTGATGATGTGATGTAATGTAATATGATGTAATGTAATAACTGATATAGTTCTTTGTTTGAAGATTATTCATTTATCTATTATATGTTGTTCCGCTGCGAATTGTGAGATTCTGATGTTGTTTTGTTATTTCTTTCTGTTCTGTTCTATCTTTTTCTCTCTTTCTTCTTCTTTAACCCTAACGGTACGGTTTTCCGGCCTTCGATTGCTCGACAGTTGATACAGTGAACGTATTGATGTCGGCGTTCGTGGACGAAAAATCGCAAAAGTTACAATATTGGATCTTGACAAATACTTGATACAAAGTTAGTAAAGATCATGGATTGACATGGGAAGGGGAAAAGTCAAATCACATGGTTTGATATTTTATTGATGCATAGGGTTAGCTACAGAGGGACGGGAGATTGTGTGTTCTTGAAGTAAAAGATTTGATTGAAGTAGTATTTCAAGAGTGCTATTATCTTAGAATTACTATTCATCCTATTGGTAATAATATGTAAAACGGTGTTAAATGCACCTATTATTGAAAACGAGTGAAAAGTCACGTTTAGAATTTACGTAATAGGGCATGATTTGGTAACGAGTCATAACAAAAAAAAGAAACCCATTGATTTTTATTACCTTTTGAGGATTCATTGGAAGTAGGAACATATATCCATGGTTTCATAGATGGGTTACCATTAATTTGAAGAGGAAATGAGAATATTTTGGTTATTGTGGACCTCTTGACTAAAAATCTTCACTTCATTTCGATGAAGGTTTCTACGACCGCTCCATCCTCGGCTACACTGTATGTATGGAAAGTAGTGAGGTTACATAGTGTACCTTCAGTATGGTGAGTGATCAAGACCCACATATAACAAGTGATTATTGAAAGAGACTGCAAAATGCATTAGGTATGGAATTGAACATGAGCATAGCCTATCATCCCCAGATGGATAGCTAAAACAAATTGGTGAATTAGGTACTTGAAGATTTCTTGAGAGATCATATGCTTGATCTTAGAGGATCAGGGGAATATCACTTGCTTTTATTGTATTTACATACAATAATAGCTAGTATAGGTATAGCACCATTTAAAATGTTGTATGGACGACCAGATATGATCCATAAGTCTTTTAAAGAGGTCGGGTTAATCTAGAAAAGAATAAAGGAATCTCAAAATTGGCTCAAGTGTTACGTTGATAAAAGATGTATTAACCTAGAGTTTAAAGTGGGTGGCATGGTATTTATGGTATCATCACCACTGAAGAAAGTTGTTATACTTGGCAAAGAAATATAAAAGTGCAAAGGCTCTCTAATATGACTAACTTATGAAAATGCGTATATAACTATAATCGAGCAAGATGATGATGATGATGATGATGATAAAGTAAAGCAAAAACAATCACACTGAGATTTTTATACCGGTTCGGACCTCCTGTCCTACGTCCCGTTCCAAAGCTCTACTTTAGATTTCCACTAATCAATCGCCCTCTTTTAGTCCGGAGGAATAGGCATTACAAGAGTTTGCTCACTCGACAATATTTTGTTCTATCAACATGAATTTTGAATTCTGTTACAGACTTCCTATAATCTCCTTTGAGAGTGGTATGAGTGTATTTGTAAATTATGAAAGTGGAAGATCACTTATAAAAAAATTCTTGAATGATTAAGTGATCTTTTCGCAAAGAGATTTTGAATACAAGAAAAAAAATTCTAGAGATTTAGAAAGCAAAGATAATGGAATAATAACAACTATTTATTTCTTGATTCAAAGCTTTATTTATAGATGTTGAAAAGTAGTATTCTTTCATGAAAAGTAATAATCATTGAAGATGGATGCAACTCTTTACAAAAAGAAGTGTCCATTTAATGGGGAGAAGATAAGTTTCATAATTTTCAAAAAAAACTACCCATTATAGGTAAACAGCCGATTGATAAAGGCTGGTTAGTCGGCAGGTTGATAGTCTAAAAAGTGGTTTTTAACCAAAAACAATTTAGTTCAAAAATGGAAAGATTTAGTTGATTAAAAAATGAGTTTTGTTGATTAAAAAATGAGTATCGGCTGACTAAGAAGTTTTCAGTCGACTGTTATCAATTAGATAGTCGATTGGTTAAGAAAAGTTTGAAAAAACAAATTTCTATGCTTTCAATCTACTAAAATACTTTTATCGATCGATTGATATATGTAGTAGTCAACCGTTCAAATATGTTTAGTCGACTAAATATGTTGAAATCGGTTTTTAAACAAGATATTCATTTTGATGAAATGTGTGTGTATACCACTTCGGAGAGATTTTGATAGTTATATACCTCTAAACACAAATAATTATGACTCATACATCTTTGTCATCTTCGTCTTCTTTATCATCTTAACCAATCAATGGTATAGTTCTCTTTTTGATTTGTAGATGAATATTTCTTTCTTCTTCTTCTTCTTATCTCTTTGAATCATTAATGCCTTCAAAGTCCCGCATAACAGATGCTACAAAAAATATGTATGTGTGTGTAGTTGTCATCATTAAAACAATCATATAATTAGGGCTCTAACATTCTTTTTTTTATGATGAAAACTATATGGATATATATGTATAATCTCCTCCTTAATGAATGCTCCCTCTTTCACCATACTTTCTCCCCCTTTGTCATCAACAAAAGAAAACAGAATAGAATGAAAAAAAACACATATGCATTATGAAATGAACACAAGAATGAATAATTGATGCATAGATAAGAGTAGATGCATATGGAAATACATAAAGATGAAATCACAAGAGTAAGTGTTCAAATACACCATAAAACTACTATTCAATTGATTCACTTAAGGAACAAATTCCTAATTCTTCAACTAAAGCGGTATGTTGAGACGTTAAATTTCCACAAGATTTTTGTGAATTTTCTAACTCTTCTTCTAAAATACATTTCTCATATTTTAACATTCCAATTTATAACTCAACACTATTTAACTTACTAATAATTTCTTTATACAAATTCATTTAAATTTCTAGATTTATCATCAAGTTCTATACCAATTTCAATAAGATCATTGTAAGAAAGATCGAATTTTACTTCATTAGTGGCCATTAAATAAACATTAACTTATTTTGTATCACTATCGCATTCATTCAGTGATGAAGAGGAGTCTGAGTCATTTCAAGTGACTTGAAATGCTTTCCTTGCCTTTTAAACTTTTCAAATTTGCCCATCTTTCTTCTTTTCTCTGTTAAGTAGCAGACGATCCTTCTTCACATGACTGAATTTGTCGCATTCAAAGCATTTGATTGAGGTTAATTTCCAAAATTTTGTGCCTTCATCATTTTCTTGAATTTTCTTGAATTTATTGTAGTTTTTAGCAACGAATACAATTTCATCTTCATCTAAATCTACATCCTTATTATTTGCTTGAGACACGATACTCTTCTTCTCTTGAGTTTGTTCTTTCCTAGCCTTTATAATAGCTTCATACGACATCAATTGTCCAATCACTTCTTCAACTTTGAGAAGATCATTGGTTTCTTCTATTACTACAGCCTTTCTTTCCCACTCAATTGCTAAAAAAATTAAATTCATGTAACAAGATCAAATTCAGTAAATTCTACTCCTAATGCCATGAAATTATGTTGAATGGTTTGAAATTTTAAATATATATCTACAATAGACTCATTAGCTTTCATTTTAAATGATTGAAATTGAATTTTTAAGAAGAGAAATCTTAGTTTGTTATAATTTTTTATCCCTTCATGTGTAATTTGAAGTGTATGTCACATGTCATGGGACGTTTCGCAAAGCATGGCTCTAGAAAATTCATTTTTAGTAATGAAACAGTATAAAATATACATAGCTTTTGCATTATTGGTTGTCGTGGTTTATTGAGCCCCTACCGATACTTATTTCGATAGAAGGTGGTTCATACTTATTTTGAGTAGCTTGCCAAATCTTAAGACCGATAGAATCCATAAATATTCTCATACGTGTAGACGAATATGCATAATTTGAACCGGTAAAAAGTGGCAGACAAGCAGTTGATTGACTTTAGAAAATGTGCTTGCCATATTATTATGTGATATCCCAAAATTTTAAGGAATTTAAAATGTGATAATCTACTTATTAAATTATTTAAAATTGATAAAATTATTATTTTCAAACATAAATAACCAAAATAATTAATAACGGGTATATATGCATGCCCAAGTGGGCCTGCATTTAATCACAACATGCATGCTTTTATAGTTGCACATGTGGGAGTAGATTTGATTGTACCAGTGCCAGCATAAAGTATACCTTAAGCAATGACCCGAGAAGATCGAGACAATTAAAGAAATTCAAATAGCCAATTTTTACAGATGTAAGCAATGAACGTCCAGATGGACCTATATTTTGATCGTTGGACCATATTTTTACATTGTAGCTGTTACAAATAGAGATATTAAATTTTATTATGGACCTTACATTATAACTATTACTAATATTTGTAAGAACCTTAATATTGGAAAGTGGAAAGCCCGAGCTTTATACGGATGTAAATTTATATCGGATGATATTTTCATTTTTGAGATTTTGTTTTTATTTTTGAGATATATTTTTTCAGCGATTTTTTTATAACGCTACTAAAAGTTTTCTAAATATGTGAAATCTTCGTCTTAATGGGACCTTGTTATTCGCACTTCTACCTTTTAAAACTCGCTTAAATCATGAGAACATCTAATACAATATGCAATACCACTAAATTTTTATATTTAATTTTCTAGTTTATATATATTTCAACCAAGGGATTTACACTTCAAGGGTTTATTTGTGTAGGGTAATAAGTTTTAAGGACAATACTTCTGAAAAATTAGTTTTAAGGACATTTTACAGGAAAAAGATAAAAGAATTTATCATTTTCAGTTATACTAAAATAATGATAAAATGATTTATCGTTTTCCCGTGTAACTTAAAAGGATAAATGAATTTATCATTATCCTATAATTTGTCCTTAAAACTAATTATTCAGAAGTGTTGTCCTTAAAACTTATTACTTTGGAAATAGAAGCCCTTCAACCTAATTTCCACTTTCAACTAAGTGTAAAAAACAATCAAAAAACCAACATAGTGTTTTGCAAATACATGCATATTTTGCTGCATATTTATAAAGAAAACAAATATGTAAGAAAATACAATCGTTCTTTTAAAAAATATTTATACAAAAAGACGGATATTGAAAAAATGTATTTTTTAGCAAATAAATATTTACAATTTTTACTAAGATTAGGTGTGGTAACAACTACAAATTTTTGGTAAAAATCAAATTAATTTCCAAAAGTTAATGTATATAGCCCAATCGGATGCTAGCCGTGTTTCTTCATTTGACATGTTTACGAAAAAAATCACGTGAAGGATCTGACCGACCTCAGACTCAAGTAGTAGCCTTCCAGTATTTCAAAAGAAATGAAGAGAAAATAGCAACATTGTTTGCTTTTTCTTTCTATATCGTCTTTTATGATTTGATCCAGTAAATGCCCAAATTCATTCAAGATTTAACATTCTCGTTGTAACCGAGTTGACCACTTCTACACTTGCTAAAGCCTTCTCTAGAAACCATAGTGACATAATATATTCGTTGAAATGCAAAAAATGGGTAACCTGCAATGTAAAAAGATTAAATGATTATTCAACATTCTATAGAAGATTCAAAGTAAAAAAGAAAACATGGTTATAAGGGAAAGCTTGACCATAACTGAAACTGACATTGATTGAAATGGTAAAGTGTGCAATTTAACAAAACATGTTAGACTTACCCATTATAATTATTTGTAAATTCTTTAAAATAATCCCTAGGAGTAAACTTCTCACTATTGAAATTTTAAGCACTTCAAGCTTATGATTGGAACTTTATACAACAGTCTTGGGTGTACTAATACTAAATAGTAAAAACTTGAGTTATACCCACCAAAAATTTGTAGCTGGTTAGCTGCAGTGGGGCTTGGAAAGTCACCGCAATATTCTGTGTTTCTTTTAAGAATACATTGCAAGCATGCATTAACTCACTTAAACTTCATACATTATTTTATTATAGCTATGTGTGTTTTTAACAAAATTTTAATGCAACTTCACCTCCACACTTATAAATTCATATATTAAAATAATGTGCAAAATATAATTTATAGAACTATATTGCTAGGATGCTAATTCTTGTTAATGTGAAAGCATTTGTACATATAATATAGTCTTGGTTGTAGAAAAATAGCTAACATAACATGACCAATTCGATGATACATCCTCACCAAAACACTTTCTTGAATGTAGGCATATATTATGGAGCCATAAGAATGTAATTCAAAAGTAAAATAAAAATAAATTCATTAACCATATGTAATAAAATCATTATGTTATAATGTTTTATACATTCAAATTAAAAGTCTTGTGTGGTAGGCATGGAGCTGATAACTATGTAATACTTAACATTTGAGCAAGATAAAAATGAAGTATATAGATTATTAATGATATCTCATTTGTTCATTATGTTAGAGTTTATAGTATACATTCAGAATAATATATTTACATGATACACAACAAATATTGTAGAATTTACTAAAGATTATGAACTACAATACTATATATGATCAGTAATTTAAGGTTTTAACACAGAAGAAGAGTATTTGGAACATACCAATATAATTTGTACTGAAGGAAAAAAATTAATGATTACCATCTATACATTGAAAAACTTTATTCTACATGGTGCAGTACTTTGTGTAATATTGATGGCCAATACATACATGTTAATAAAACACACCACAAAGAATGTTATACCATGTCTATGTTGAAAAACTTGACTGTATATGGTGCATTAGCTTTTGTGGATGACCAATACACATTGATAGACACCATTGTGCAGAATTTCACTTCAATGAAAATTAAAGCCACTTCATTTTGTCAATTTTAGTTTTGGGTTTTCGCTCAAACAACAAAGCACATGAAGTATATATTTTTCAAAAACAACCATTTTGAAAAATAAAGTTAACGTACAAAATTGAAAACAATTTTTTCTTCTTCATATTTTGAAAAATAACAAAAGCATGGGAAACGATCCATCACTTCATTGTCCCTCCATCCCATTCGCCATCCCCTTTGACCCTCTATCATCATCACAATAACTTAAAATGTTAAATATTTTTCTTTGCATTTCCCGTATTTTGTAGTTAATTTTAAAAACGCAAAACTCAAAATGAAACCAAATCGGTCCTAAAATTGGATATTTTCAACTTCTAATCCATTGTGGTTAAGATAGGAAAATTTGGTTATAGCAGTGATTACCTGCAATTGAGCCTCTCAAAAATTATTACTCCAATTCTTTCAGGAATTAATTGGAAGATGTTGCATTTTGAGGAAAGTGGGTAGGAATAAAGGTTGGAATCAAATAAAAAAAATTAAAACATGATTTAATTGGTGTTTAATGGGAAGGTAGCGTTGTAGTTTAATTAGAAGGTAATGCTTCATAAATAAATTAAAAATGTGAACACAACTAACAGCGCTTTAGTTTAAAGATTGTCGTTTAATTGGAAGGCAATATTTCAAAACTAACTATTCATTCTTTAATTATCATCAAGCTAATATTTAGTTTCTTTATTGATTGATCATACACTGAAAATGCATCTTTTTTCATGTAATTTGGGTTTTGATGATAGAAAATTGGGAGCATTTCAGTTGAAAATTGATGCCCTACAGGATAACTATGTTATGTGACATTTTTTTTGTAAAGTGAAGTTATATGTTATTGCTTGTATTCATGGTAAACTATGAAGCTGGAATTAATGATTTGGATTTTTTAAACGTGAAATATATCTTTAAAAAAATGGATATAAAAAGAAGTTGCAATGCTTGATTCACTAGTATAAAGGGGAATTTTTTTTGGAAAATTAGCGTAGATAAGTTATGTAAGTCGTGATATATAAATGTTCAGAGAAAAATAGTACATTTATGTCACTTGTAACAGGGAGATAGTGAACTAAAACAACAAAGTGAAATCCATATCCATATGAAAACATAAGTTATAAATTATATGCAAACAATCATAGTTTGAACTCTTTAAACTGGAAGTTAAATCACTCATATACATACATCAAGCATTTAAAAAAAATCAAATGATGTAACTTTAAATTTTGCAAATCCAAATAGGTGAATCTTGATTACCAAATAATAACAAATACAGCACATTGGTATCAAACCAAACTATCTCTTGTTCACACATTGATAGACCCACTCCAATATTACTGAGAATCGCTGTATATCTATACATCCACAAACATCTGCAAATAAGTGACACTAATCAGAATCAAGAGCAGCACTCAATTTTAATGCACAACAGCAACAACAAACAAACTAAATTCAACCAAATTATGCTAATGTTCAACCATGTATGTATTAAGCCCATAAACTCGTTTCATATTTATATTCCTTCTTCTAAAACAACAAAAAGAAGCAGTTAGGATCCTTATTTCAAATACTTTATGTGCATATGATCCGATTGAAGAAAAATAAGAGCAAACAAACTTATGAACATCAAATTAACTGGTATAAATAAATAAAGAACACTATATCAACTTTTTCATAATGATGTAAATAAAATCAACATCAAACAGGGTTAACTGATGCATACAGTTCCATATTAAGTTCAAAACCTAAATGTGATACCAATGTCATCGAAATATACATTACTGCGAATTAATTAGTAGATATAGATGTCTCTCAATTAGTATACAAAAACGGAAACGTGGAAAAATATTAAATTTAATTAACCGTTTTTGGTTTATAGTAGCAGAGATATAAATAAACTTAAGAAAAGCAACAGAATTATAACAAAGTGGGAAATAACTAAACATACTTAGCAGTTATAAGGTCTAGTGATTCATTGCTAACTAATACATATGCAATCAATAAGCATAAGCTAAAAATTAGCAGAGTTTGAGGAATTAAGCTAAAGATTGAAAGAGAAAATGAACTATGACAAAACTATCTGTTGTAACTAATTTTATGGACATCTAACTTTTATCCAAACTATCTTATAGTACATACCACAAATTTACATATGAAACCATTGTGGAGAAAATAATTACAAAAACTTTATTTTGTCTATATAGAGAACTAAGCAATTAATACAATCATCTTATGATCTTCCAAAATTATGCAAATTTATATGGAGTGAACTCTGCAACATTTTAGGAACTTGATTTTATTAAGCTCGGTTTTCTGTGTTGCCGTTACGTCATAATAATAGCAAAAGTAGCTAGCCCAATATCGTCAGTATACCATTATGGCAAATATTAAGCTTAAAACTATGTCATAATTTCCCCCCTCTCTCTGTGTAACAGAAAACGGCACCTATAGATGTACTAATTGTTGCAGTAAAAAAACATTTGTTCTACAACCATATTTTACCTAGTTCAAACTGACTTTGAACTAATAAGTAATCTAACTTCGGTATAAGATGGCAAAACACAAATTATTCCGATAGAAGTACAAAAATGTGTAAATACCTAAAACAACATACTTTTTCAAATTTTAAGAGCAATGAATGAATTTTCAAGCCGAAGGGACCAAAGACATCATATGGCAGGGGATCAAAATAAGTTCATTAGAATAGAGATAACTATAAATAAGTTGAAAATTGAGATATAAAATATACTACTTCACCATCTGGATAGTCATGTGGAGCGAAATAAAAAAAATAAACTTCTTACATGCATCTACACAAACAGTAAATATGCATAAAATAAGCGAACAACTTACACCAAACCAAGTTATCATTTTCAACTACAATTTATATCTCTGGAATTTCCTAATCAAAACTTATAGCAATTTGTGTAAATATGCTAATATTGAAGCGGTAAAACATTCTGCCAAACATCCAAAATTTTACATATGGGAAAGTCGATCTGATGTAAAGGGTAGATGAGAAGAACATTGTGAAAAAATACCGAAGTCAAGTGATGATAACGATGAGGTCAGTAACGGGAATAATGGATGAACCCGTTTTTGAGAAGAAAATAAAAAATAATGATACCATTTTGAGAAAATTTAATTGTGGGATTAGGGAACAGAATTAAAATGAGTGTGTTGCAACGTGTTCCGTGTTTAATGCAGGTGTTCCATGTTTAATGCAGGTGTTTGAATCAACTGCAAAGTAATTGCCTAATTAACTCTGTTTATTAGCTCCATTTCATGATGAGATGTGTCAAACTAATAGCCGGCTGGTACACATTTCATTATTAAATATGCATCATCCTTTATCTTTTGTCTTCTTCGACGTTAAATCCAAGAGAATTTATTATATAGATCTTTTGTAGCATCTTTGCAAATTTAGAAATGAAATGGCATATTTTCTCGGTCATGTTTACTTGCTGGATAGTAAGTAAGATAGTTAGATTTCCAATCTATCAAAATTTGTTGTTGGCGTGAGCTATGATTGCATATTCTCATTATATTAGAGTAAAACTGTTATCCCGCTTTTTGGCAAAGCCGCGATACCAAAAGATCGATCGAGAACGAAAGACAGATCGTCTCAGAGGTTGGTCATACTTCGTTTCGCCATGGATATCATTGAATTTTGTCCGAGTCCAGATTGAGCTACAATTGATAGGACACGGCAAGAAAGACCATAGGAGTCAGCATCTCAAGTTTCAAGTCAATCCGAGTTCATACGCTAAAGTTATGATCGGTTCAACTTGAAGGAAACACCCTGGTTTCGAACCCATCATGATGGATGTCTTCGAACCCATCATCATGCACCATTCGAAACCATCACCCTCGAACCAAAGGACATCGAACCCATCGGTTTCGAAACCATCAAAGCGCCTCACCTTCGGCTCCATCCACTTCGAATCTATCTGCTTGTTCGAACCCATCACGGAGTCCTTGCTCGAACCCATCACGGAGTCCTTGTTCGAACCCATCACGGAGTCCTTGTTCGAACCCAACTGTGCAGCTTCATTCGAAACCACTGGGTCAACCAACCATGATGACGTGTCTTCCATCGGTTCGAATACGCCGAGATATATGGAGTCGAAGCGGTCAACACGGAGTGAAGACCGGATCGATTCGAAGTTTGCGCTCCACGTCAACGCGAAACCACGTGCCTCCATGGATTCGAAAGGATCGGTTCGAATGCATGGGTTCGAACCAAACAGTCGTGCCGTGAACCCTATTTCGAACCCATCATATCTTCCAATCCACTGATCCAAATGCCATGAAATTTTCACTGAAGCTTGCGTACATGTTGAAGAATGTCCACGCCAAATTTCACCTCGATTGGATGAATTCTTGATCGGTTCGAATGGAGTTCGAACCGATGCCAAAGTGGGCCCAAACTTCCTGAGACCGTGCGTGTGGGCCCCCTCACGTGCCAGAAGTGGTCTTCCGAGTTTTCAGCGAAATATCAGCAGCCCGCGCCTATAAATAGAGCCCCAGGGCCAACGGAAAAAAGACTTTTGGACTCTGAAGCGCCCAGACTCTGCCGGATCGAGATCTCCATCATCCTACATCATAATTTGATTGTTTATTTCGAATTTCCAGTTGTAACTTGCTGTTGATCGTTGTAACAACTTGTAAACATTGAAAGAGAATCAATAAAACATCAAAAAACTTCACAGTGGACGTAGGCGACACGCCGAACCACTATAAATCGCTTGTCTACGCATTTTCTTTGCTGTTGATTTGAGTTTTTGTTAGATAGTATTCATATTCAGTTCATACTCTTGATTGTTATCTCTTCAACGACTCCCGAAGAGTGTTGTGCCCAATTTTGGTGCAAACACTTTGGTGCTTTCACCGAGAAAACCCAGATTTTCTCCAGCTCGTTGGATCTGTCATCGATACCGGATTGAATAAATCTAAGAGAGAGATCCAGATCGTTAAATCCAACTTCCTTCCATTCTATTCAGATTTGCAAAAGTCTAAGGAAAGGAATTCAATTTTCAGGATGGTTAGCACAAGAACCACCTCAAACGCTGTCAATCAAGAAGAACATGATCGACAGAATCCTGCACCTCTACCTCCATCTAATCAAGATGCTACTGCACACTCGGAACCCTCAGCTCCGGTTACCCGAGAAGAGTTGCAGTTGCTAATCCAAGAGCTGACCTAGAGTCGGCAACAATTAGAAGAACAGCTACGCGCTAACGCCGAGCTAATCAATAAGTTGGATCGTCAGAAGCGAAAGAGATCCAAGAGAGACCACATGACTCGCCCCTCCAGCGAGAGTTCTTCATCTTCTGATTATCTCAATCGATCTCCACGACCCCGGTTGGATGGGAGTCGTATGCCACCCGTTGGAAACCAACCGACATTGACCGTTGGACAAATAAGAGTTGGTCCGTCAGCCAGTTTCCAAACCGGACCCTCCTCCCGAGGAGGCGCCGTTCCTCATCATGCCGCAGAATACCGCGCTACTGACGTTGCGGCTGAACCAGGGGTCAACGTTCAAGATCAATCGGACCTGAACCGTCGTCATGACGGACGTACTCCTGAACCATACGTCCCAGAGAACTATGAGCCAAGAAGGCAAAACTCGGACCGTCGACAATATCCGGTCCAACCCCAAAGCATGGAACGTAATCATACTCCAGCACGAGCCGCACAGAACGCGCAAATGCCGGATCTTTCAACTATGATACGTCAGATGATCCGTGAGAGTCAGGGATTCACAAATGACGATTGGGGAGTTTCTCGAAGTCACACTCCCTTTACGGACGATGTTCTCAGTGCTGAACCCCCACGATGATTCTAAATGCCCACTCTACCCATGTACGAGGGAAACTCCGACCCCAACCAACATATTCTAAAATATGAATGGTCAATGACTACTGCCCGTGCCGACGATGCAGTAAAGTGTCGTAGTTTCCCCATATCCTTGGGGGGCATCGCTACCATGTGGTTCACTCGATTGCCACCTCGATCTGTCTCTTCATTTGCCAGTTAGCCACAAAATTCGTTGAGCAATTCCGCATGCACGTCGCAAGACCCAAAGATGTCAACACTCTGTCTAGCGTCACTCAAGCTCCTGGAGAGACACTCAGACACTACTTAGAGAGATTCCATGCTGCATGCGCGGAGATCAGCAATCTGAACGATAACTCCATCCTCATGGCGCTAACTAAGGGGATCGACCCCGATTCTGAGTTCGGCAATTGGTTAGCCGGAAACCACCTGCATCATTGGACCGTTTCCACGCCAAGGCGGCTCAATTCCTGAGACGGGAAGACGCGAAACAGTCTAGGAAGCAAACCGATGCAAAACCGAGTAGAGAAGGGATCCAAAGCAATGTTGCAATCAAACAATCCGACGAGAGCTCCGGAAAAGTTCAGTTGAACGTCAAAAACAAACAAGCTCGGCGAAGAGAGAGCGTGAATTGGAGTATAAACATTCTATAATTCGTTCCCACTGCGCGAACGGACTCCAACTTCCCAGAGCGTGAATTGGAGTATAAACATTCTATAATTCGTTCCCACTGCGCGAACGGACTCCAACTTCCCAGAGCGTGAATTGGAGAATAAACATTCTATAATTCGTTCCCACTGCGCGAACGGACTCCAACTTCCCAGAGGGTGAATTGGAGTATAAACATTCTACAATTCGTCCCTAGAGTGCGAACGGACTCCAACATCCCACAGCGCGAATTGGAGTATAAACATTCAACAATTCGTTCCCACAGCGTGAACGGACTCCAAATTCCCAGAGTGCGAATTGGAGTATAAGCATCAAATCCATCGTTCCCAGAGTGCGAACGAACTCCTAAAAAGCCCAATTAGGTGTGACTGACCACCTATCGGCTGACTACAACTTCCCAAAGCGTGAATTGGAGTACAAACATTCAACAATTCGTTCCCGGAGCGCGAACTGACTCCGACTTCCCACAACGCGAATTGGAGTATAAACATTCAACAATTCGTTCCCAGAGTGCGAACGGACTCCAACATCCCACAGCGCGAATTGGAGTATAAACATTCAACAATTCGTTCCCACAGCATGAACGGACTCCAAATTCCCAGAGTGTGAATTGGAGTATAAGCATCAAGTCCATCGTTCCCAGAGTATGAACGAATTCCTGAAAGCCCAAGTAGATGCGACTGACCATCCAGCGGCTAACTCCGACTTTCCAAAGTGTGAATCGGAGCATAAGTGCGGATTACGGGTTCCCGGAGCGCGAACCGAAGCATCCGTGCTAACTCCAAGTCCCCAAAGCATGAGTTGGAGTATAAACATCGATTCCAGGTTCCTGAAGTGCGAACCCAAACATACATGTTTTATCCAAGTTCCCGGCGTGTGAATTGGAGCACAAACACCTAGTTAAAGTTCCCGTAGTGCGAACTGAAATGTTAGTACTAACTCTGAGTTCGTAGAGTGCGAGTTGGAATGTCAACATCATTTCCAAGTTCCCGGAGCGCGAACCGTGTTACAAGCATCGATAACTCTCGAATTCCTGGAGTGCAAACCAAGTTATCGATCTCAAATTATTCTAAGTCCCCAGAATGCGGACGTGTGCTCAAGACTTGCAACAAGTGCGATCAACCACCAAAAATACAAGTGTTGTTCCCCAAAACTAGGGGGCACGAAAGCTAAATATTAATCACTAACCGAAGTGATACAGCGTCCGAAGTTCAACTCATTCATCAATCACAACTTGTGACCAAGATTTTCAGGCTTGGCGAATGAAACGAACTCTACTTAAACGGTAAAAACACCACAAGTACACCGGACCGAAAACAAGACACTGCAAGTACTTAAGCGCAAATAAAACAAGAGTTGAAACAAAGAAATAAAATTTTATTTCAACTAACTTAAAACAAGGACTTACACGCAACTAAGTTCTTCCAAAAAAGAATGCCTACTAGCAGGGGCCGAACCTGCGTCTATACACGACCTACTGACAAAAAACGAAGACAAGTACCTATCTACCAAAACATCTACTTGAGAAGCCGATTTATTTCTTCTTTTTCGTCCTTCTTACTAGCGGTACATCATCGGTGTCACTAGGGACAGAAATTCTTCGTTTTGAATGTCTCCTCTCCGGCGGTGGCTCTTCGGCTGGAGGCGTGATGTCAATATCCTCCTCGGAGCTTGTATCTACATGGAGGCTTCCCGCCGGAGAAGTAGAAGGGACTGGATCCGTGACGGAAGACGGGATAGTGCCACCCGGTGACACTACCCTAGCAGGTGCTGGACTCTGCGCCGCCGTACTACCGCTAACATTACCACTATGCCCCGCAGCCTCTATTTCGGCGCTAATTTCGGCCAAAATTTCGTCATCACGAGTCGCATGGGCTTGGCTGGGGGCATCCATGGTCTGCATCGAAGAACTTGAGGTCGGAGGGAGGCTACTAACGATGATAAATGGCAAGTCAGAGAAAGAACCACCCTGCTCACCGAGCAGCTCGCTCACCATTTGTTCGTCAACAGATAAGGATCTCCCCTGCGCCGCCTCAGTTGATACCGCAGTTACAACAGTAGTTTCATTGGCGATGGCCTTATCTCCTTTGCTTGATTCTTGAGCCGCGACAGTCGGTGCAACTCCAGTCCCTAGGCAAAAAATAAGAAGTTATTAGTAACTGCTGCAAAACAAACACTCAATTCAGAAAACGCTTGAGATAACTTCGGAATACCTTCCCCAGTTTGGCTCGCAGACGGCTGAACGGCCTCGGAAGTATGCTCATGAATAGGAGATAGGCGCGGCTGTTCCGGGTCGTAAGCAGGAACAGGTTGCAAACCAACTGCAGATGCGGGCACTGACGAAGATGGTGTGGTGACTTCAGTAACAGCAGAATGGTGCTCAACACCTGATCCCTCTCCGACTTCCAGGGAACGACCACCGATCATCTCCTTCTCATGAGCAATGATAGCGTCATGAAGGACCTTCTTCTCATCGTCTGTGAGCAGCCGGTTTTCAAGTTCGAATCGATCGACCGCTTCACCTGGATGCGCTTCCTCTTCCTCCTCAACTAATCGGTCCCAAGCGCTACGAAGGTGAACTGGATAATCTTGATTCCATGCCAAGTTTCTGTGTTTTAACACATTGGCGTTGTAAGTTATGAGCAAATCTTCGATATCGGCCTCTAGCCTGGCCTCTGCCTGTTGAACCTTCTCCTCCACCTCTGCTTCGACCGCCTGAACTTTGGCCACGGCCACATCTCTTTCAGTGTGAAGCACTACGGCTTGCTCGCAGGCTTCTTGCGCCGTGTTAAGCGGATCGTCTCTATCTTTAATAATTTCGGCAAATTTAGCCTTGAGCTCATTAAGTTCTTTTAACGCCACATCCCGCTCAGCAGTGACGACAGTGTTCCGGTGGCCCATGTCTTCCACCGTAACGTAGTGCTCCTTTTTCATTCTATCCATGGCTGCTTGAGCTTCATCGGCCTTTGTAAGAGCCTCCATCTCTGATTTTCGAGACGATTCAGCCTCGGTATTCAGCACTTGTATGATGCGGTCTTTTTGAGCCAGCTCGGTTTGTAGCTTTTCAATGGTAGCCGCTCATTCGAAGGCCAATGCCGATGCCTTATCGGCCGCCCTATACCACGCCTTGTATTGGGTGTAAAAATCATGCACATAGTCGAGCGCCAACCGCTCGGCCTCCGGCGGGATTCTTTTCAGGTTCGGGGGAAAGACGTAGTTATCGAAGAAAATATTCGGGAACTCCCTCTTTAACTGCGCAAGTCTAATTTCCCCTTCCCCTGAGATTTCAGTAGGAGGCTGCTCCGCGACTATCGGGGTCATCACCTCAGATCGGGAAGATTGAGAAACCGACGTATATCGAGAAGACTCGGAAGGATAAGGGACATGAGCAGGAGGTTGTACGGGATCTCTGGAAGGAGGAGGGGTACGCGATCGCGATCGACGCTTATAGCCTCTGTCCGTGTCATATCTCTCGTGACTAGAATACCCAGAGCGTCCCTGGTCATAATGCCCAGAGCGCCCCTGGTCATAACCTCTATCCCTTTCTCGTCTGCTCGAATCGTAATATGAAGGCTTGCGGGCATGTCGAAGACTCCCAAGCATTGAACCTCGCTTAGACATAATATCTGCGAAGCAAAATAAAATAGAATTAATCACCTTTCAAAACAGGTAGTTTACAGTCAAAGGTTATGCAGTGTCGTGAAATGTGTATGAATATGCATTCCCCCCGACCAACCAGAAGTGTCGACCTCGCTAGTAATAAGAGGCTCGTTCAATTCTAGAGTGCGATGGAATTCCTCCAACCCGGCATCATGTTGAAAAGACACATCGTCCAGGATTGGAAGATCGGCAATCCCTTCAAAAAGATTTTCAGTTCTCGGAGGAGACATCTCCGAGATTCTAACTCCGGGAGCGGGACGGGCCGTGACAACCGATTTCCATCTCCCCTTCTTACTTGACTTAACCATGGCAGCCTTGCCTTTTCTCTGCTCCGCGACATCCGGAACTGCGTCCGTAGGCCCGGTCAGCGGCTCATCATCGGTGTGGGTTCTTTCAGAGTCAGCTTCCTCAGCTGTAGTAACTTTGGGTTTCTTGTGCTTGACTCGTTTTTTCGAGACGACCCTTAGTGCCACCTCAAAGCTTATGCTCTGCCCTTGTTCGATCAAACCGCAGGCCCGGAGATTCCTATCCGTCAATAACACGTCGATATCCCTATCTCCACTCGGGACTTCTCGAAGCACTCGCACCATCTCCCTGAAGTGCTGGCCCTCAGGTCGCTGAATCGCCGCTGTAAAAAAGGATAAAATATAAGTTCCACTTCGGCTGTAATTGCCGTAATAATTATTTACGAACCCAGCTATACTCACGTCTGAATAGCCATCGTCGGGCAAATCCAGGAGGACATCTGACATAAAACCATTCTGTCCTATAATAGCTCAACCTGGTCCAAGACCCGGTAACCACTTGGAAATTTCTCACCGCTTCCAAGAATGTGAAGGAGGGATAATCACCCTGAGTTTTGAAATTGAACAAGTATCTGATCTCGATCGGGAGTGGCGGTCGATGGAGATATTCCATAAATGCAATGAACAAGCTATTGATCGACGCATACCCGTTCGGGTGCAGCTGAGATGGGGCGATCCTCAAAAACGACAATACTTCCCTTATATACTCGTTGAACGGAGGAAGTGTCCCGGCCGCACACGCGTGGCGGTTGAATGCAGTATACCCTTCCGGTGGATTGTGCGGTCTATCATTTGGCTCCGGCAGTAACACATCGTCCAATGACAGGCCGTGCCTCAAGCATATCCTTCCCAACATGTCTTCAGAGATATTGGATGGAACGGAATCTGATGGATTTGCGATGAACGACGCATCAGGCAATTCGTCTGGCGCTGGGCCGATAATTTCAGGATCAATGTCTGGGACCTCTAACCTCGGAGGAACTATACTCTGAGTACCTTGTGGGGTTTCCTGCTGATGCGAACTCGAAGGCTCCATAACTGACTAACTCATGAGAAACCATCATTAGATGACAAGGGACCCGTGCGTTCCCCAGTGTAAAGTGTATGAATGTGTGTGGTGCAGTGCCATGCATTACTTGAGTAAATGTCGCAGAGTTAAAGAAATATGCAAACGACAAAGCTACGGAGTCCAGCTATAATGACCGTCATTGCTGACCGTCATCACTAATCCGTTCCTATGATGGAAATTGATTCGGATAGAAGTTGTCATAGTTCCATCGACGAGCTTCGAAAGGCGGTTAAATATGCAGTTTAATATTCGAGTCCAAATATGCAAGAATGAAGCTCGTCGGAGTCATGCTTGGAAATATCAAACTTTGGTGTCCATCATAGAAGGTTCGAAACCATCACAAAGACTTCGTTCGAACCCAACCGAGCATCTCTTCGTTCGAACCCATCCTGACGTCGCTTCGAACCCATGCAGTTAGACGCGCTCCGAATCGATAACCAGATGCCAAGTTCGAAATGATCGGTAAGGGATGACTTCGAATCGATCATTGCTTGACAAGTTCGAACCGACGAGGGAACCCTCAACTTAACGTCATCCACGTTCGAATCGATACCCTCCGTATCGATGCGAAGTTGTGGACTTCGAAACCACAGCTGATGGGTTCGAATCCATCGATTCGAATGAACTCATCGAACCCATCGATCAGTGCGAACCATGCGCCCCATAAGGGCATCCCCCAGGATCGATGTGAAATCCAAGAAAATGATGCCACCATCATCGATTCGAACTCGAGCCCACGCATCGGTTCGAAGCCCTCCCAAAATAGATCTAGTTTTGCCAATCTCGAGGCTACGCAATCGATGAAGAAGAAATGA
The DNA here is from genome assembly GCA_030765085.1 of Allium cepa. Classification (NCBI taxonomy): domain Eukaryota; kingdom Viridiplantae; phylum Streptophyta; class Magnoliopsida; order Asparagales; family Amaryllidaceae; genus Allium; species Allium cepa. Next base: position 779,711,195 of record CM060943.1, read on the forward strand.
GATTTAAAATTACTTTGCCGCTTGGACTCGAGACCAATTACCTAGTTTGAATAATGGATTCGAGGAATTAGAGCTTTGGATCTTGAATGGTTCACGCAACACAGTGTTTTTTCTCCTTTGGAACTCCGAAACGATGCACTGCACAGTAAAAGCAAGCAAGAGTAAAAGTAAAAAATGAAAAAAGTGAAACCCACTGCTATTTATATGGAGCCTAGGACGTGACCAGGCCGTTTCGTTTCTCCAGTCAACCCAACCGGTCACAACCGGTCAAGTACCAGATCGGTTCGAAGTTAGCTTTCGAACCCATCTGCCTAGAGCCCTATCGATTCGAAGTCCACCTCATGCTTCAACGGTACGAAACGCACTACAGGGCGACAGGCTGCATCGATGCGAAACGAACTGTGGGCACATCGATTCAAAGACCTTGTTCACATCAACCACTTCGAATCCATCTATGGCCTATCGATACGACAGATGACTTCGTATCCATCCGCTTTCAATTCGAATCGACTCGAACAATTATTTCGTATCCATCCCCTGAAACCGGTTCGAATGTTAACTTCGAACCCATCATAGCACAAGCATACCGCGTCCATACAAACGTGGATTTCGAACCCAACGATGCTCGAATGCATCGGTTCGAAATATTACACTCACGCAATACAGAATTCAATTCCTTCAACCTTCAATATCGATTCAGGAGAGGGTCGATACGAAGGGACTTTTCTAAACAACCATCAAGCGTTGTCTCAACTCAGATTTCCAAATCGGTTCAGGAGAGAATCGATACGAAATTCAATAGCCAACCAAGCTGGCAACAACTCGTGAACGCACGACGTTAACAAGGGCCAAGCCAACATATGTGCATATATGTCGAACTAACATTCGATTTTAAACATTTACAGGGATCAAACACTCATCCTGTTACAAATGCAACAGCCAACGGCTAAGCGCTATTATACAGCAATACAGCATACGAGTTTCAACAAAAAAGAGAGCAATGATTGTTCAGAGAGAAATTGCAGCTATTCAAAGCACGTCATGTTCCCACAAGACGTACTTTGGGGGGCAAAATGTTATCCCGCTTTTTGGCAAAGCCGCGATACCAAAAGATCGATCGAGAACGAAGGACAGTTCATCTCAGAGGTTGGTCATACTTCGTTTCGCCATGGATATCATTGAATTTTGTCCGAGTCCAGATTGAGCTACAATTGATAGGACACGGCAAGAAAGACCATAGGAGTCAGCATCTCAAGTTTCAAGTCAATCCGAGTTCATACGCTAAAGTTATGATCGGTTCAACTTGAAGGAAACACCCTGGTTTCGAACCCATCATGATGGATATCTTCGAACCCATCATCATGCACCATTCGAAACCATCACCCTCGAACCAAAGGACATCGAACCCATCGGTTTTCGAAACCATCAAAGCGCCTCACCTTCGGCTCCATCCACTTCGAATCTATCTGCTTGTTCGAACCCATCACAGAGTCCTTGTTCGAACCCATCATGGAGTCCTTGTTCGAACCCATCACGGAGTCCTTGTTCGAACCCAACTGTGCAGCTTCATTCGAAACCACTGGGTCAACCAACCATGATGACGTGTCTTCCATCGGTTCGAATACGCCGAGATATATGGAGTCGAAGCGGTCAACACGGAGTGAAGACCGGATCGATTCGAAGTTTGCGCTCCACGTCAACGCGAAGCCACGTGCCTCCATGGATTCGAAAGGATCGGTTCGAACCAAACAGCCGTGCCGTGAACCCTATTTCGAACCCATCATATCTTCCAATCCACTGATCCAAATGCCATGAAATTTTCACTGAAGCTTGCGTACATGTTGAAGAATGTCCACGCCAAATTTCACCTCGATTGGATGAAATTCTTGATCGGTTCGAATGGAGTTCGAACCGATGCCAAAGTGGGCCCAAACTTCCTGAGACCGTGCGTGTGGGCCCCCTCACGTGCCAGAAGTGGTCTCCCGAGTTTTCAGCGAAATATCAGCAGCCCGCGCCTATAAATAGAGCCCCAGGGCCAACGGAAAAAAGACTTTTGGACTCTGAAGCGCCCATACTCTGCCGGATCGAGATCTCCATCATCCTACATCATAATTTGATTGTTGATTTCGAATTTCCAGTTGTAACTTGCTGTTGATCGCTGTAACAACTTGTAAACATTGAAAGAGAATCAATAAAACATCAAAAAACTTCACAGTGGACGTAGGCGACAGGCCGAACCACTATAAATCGCTTGTCTACGCATTTTCTTTGCTGTTGATTGGAGTTTTTGTTAGATAGTATTCATATTCGGTTCATACTCTTGATTGTTATCTCTTCAACGACTCCCGAAGAGTGTTGTGCCCAATTTTGGTGCAAACAAAAACAACTGCAGCTTTTTGGTACGAAAGACTTTTTCTGATTGTTGCCTGTCATATTTGGCAGCTGGATCTTTAATCACTAACAATATAAAAACCGAATGTCAAGAATGACTTGGATTTATCAATAAGCCTGAATTTGGAGGCCTGCTTTTAATGAACTTAAAACCTTTTAAATCATACTAAGTAACATAATTCTATAAAGGCAGATGTCAAACCATTAAAAAAAAATTGTACCGTAGGTTAAAACATAATCAACGGTACTTTTACCAATGTCAAGTACAAGGGTAATCGACGTCCGTAAAATAATATCCACATAGCGTAAGCTATTTAGCAGAAGACCAATTAACCAAATGGGTAGTGGAATGCACAAAACATAATCTAGAAAACCTCCTGCCATGTCAAGTATTTGGGGCTAATCGAAGATCATCAATCAAATTCCAAAAAACACGGTCTAGTTAGCAGAATACCAAATAAACAAATTATACCACAAATTGGACGAACTGTCAAATTCACACCAATGCAACTACCTCATCTATTAACCATCAAGTATTCACCATCAATTGGAGAGTGGATTCAGAATAGAAATTTTGAATTACGAATATCTGGAAGGATCTGTAGACGATTAAGTGATGATGAGATGGGTTAGATATCAGTATTACATAATCAATCGATGGGGTGAAAATAAGAGAAGAAAAAATAATTTTTTTAATCTAACACCAAAAAAATAATGGTTCAAGTTTCAAATACATGTGTAACCACCATATTAGATTTCAAGAAGATAATGGAAGGGACTTCAGAGCTAAGGAAGATTAACTTAATTTTAATAATCTAGCGTGGATGACTAAGTTCGCCAAAAAAGTAAAAAAAAATTCATTAGGATGTTACTTCAAAAAAGGTAGAAAAGAAAACCTAAAAGATCATACTTTTAGAACGAATTGCCAAAGTTCATTCAGAAGTAAGCTCCTTTTGGATTGGTTGCTACTACTAGAGAAAAAAATTGAACCATCACTAACATAATGAACATAAATGTATAATTAGTCCCACATCGTCTAAATATATTAATTGTTGATGTATATGGGTGGAGAAGGTACTTGCTCCAACTGTGTCTAATTGAGTTGAGTTGTTGCCTAACATGATTTATTGATAAATGACATGCAAATTGAGAAATAATTGAAGCAATTTTAACCTACTACTTAAACAATGATCCAACGGTTACCATCTAGATCTCTCTTTAGAGATATAAAGGGTATTTTAGGTATTTCAAAAAGATACGGTTGAATTCTATTCGTTGAATTTTCATTATCAATAGTAAAGATTTGATGATTTTAATATAGTTATAAATAGATTTTTAAATGGAATAATTATTTTCAAATTTATTTGGTGTTGTTTTATAAATAGATTTTAAAGTAGACTTATTATTTTTAGATTTAATTTGTGTTTTTTTAAATTAATATTTATATTTATTTAAGTTTATTTTAAATTAGATTTTAAATTGAATTTAAATTTGAATTTAGACCTAAATTTGAATTTAAATGGATATATATATATATATATCTTGGAAATTATTTTGGATATAAAATTATATGAATAAGTTTTTATTTAAAATAAGATTTGTTTTCCTTAAAAAGAATTTATTTATATAAATTAAGATACTGTTTATTAAATAGTAAAATAAATACAAAAGTTTTATGTTTACATTTAAAATGGATCAAATATATTATATATGATTTTATTTAAATTATAATTGGTTTATATTCTATTTTCTTTTAAAGGTTTTATTTATATAAAATTTAGAAAGCATTTATTAATTTAGAAAGTATTTATTAATTAAGAAAAGTACTTATTTAATAGGAAGATAAACATAAAAGCTTTGAATATCATTGTAAAATAAATAAGAAAATTGCTTATAACAAGTGTAGCCTTTAAAACCAAGGTAAATACAGGTGTAAGATAATTAGCATTTAATTTGACAGGTGTTAACATTTGAAAAACAAGCATCATAAGTTGTTTCATTTTTCTTTAAATTTTTAATAAACCATAATTTTCATAATATAAACATACATCTTCTTTTCCCATCTCTTTTCTTATTTTCATTTCTAAGAAACAAAGAAAACTTCACCTAAAATATTTTTCCAAAACCAGAACAAACCTGAAAACTTCCTCAAACCAAAAATCAGACCTTGTAACAAGCTTTCAAAATCAGAAGACAAGCAATTTTCAAAAACCTGTAAAACCATTTTCAAATGATCACCTTCTCAAACAAAAATCAAAACCCTGTAAACTGCTTTATACTCAAGCCTGTAAAATTCTTCAATCAAACTCAGGCCTGTATATCTTCAAAAATGCAATCTGAAATCAATATAAGCTCAAGTTCAAAAACCAGGAATATCAAGGCCTATAACCATTTTCAAATCTGAAATTTGCAAATCAACCTAAAATCAAAGCCTTAAATCATCAAAGTTTCCAGTATTTAATTCAAAGCAGTAATCTAGTTTTTCAAGATTTTAAGATATTGGCTGCTGTAAATTCTAGCATTCAAGTTTCTTACCCTCTGCCTCTTTAATCTTGTGAGTAAACATTTTAAATTAAAATCTAATTAAATAAATATTTGTTTGCTTGTGAAGTCTAAGATGAATGATGCTTTGTATGTGCATATATATAAGTTATCTCTGTGTTTATGAATGTTTGTAAGTGTGCATGCCTGTTGTATTTAACATCTCTGTTCTTGGTTTAGAACGTAAAAGTTTTGACCAAAAATCCAAAATCTTCTCACCTGATCTTTGTTAGGCTTAGAGATTCGAACATTATATGTTTTTTAATCATAAATTTAATTCTAAAATTTATTTCAAGCAATATAGGTTTGAAATTTTATCGGAATCACGATAGAACAGAAGAAAATTTAAATGCATGTTAAAATCAAGTATTATAATTTGATAATCCAATTATATAACTTGAAACTTCTTTGAAAAATATGATTTTTAAGAAAAAAATCATTATTTTTAAATTTAGGATCTTGGGTGTAATTTTAAGTTAAGTAGAGAAGGGATTTTGGGTGATCTCTAGTTATCGGCAGTTGCTGGGGAGTCAGGATCTTGGCTGGAGGTAGAGGAAGGTTTAGGGAGTTTGGAAAAATTGGCTGGAGGGGGGCTTGATCATCATGGCGTCGGCGGCGAGAGGATTTAGTTTTTAACCCCAGGTAGGTCGAAGTCTGGTAATTGTATCACTGCTTTAACTCGGGGTGATCGAGTGGCTCGTGGCTTTGGCAATTGTTAGCATTGAGGGTCGGCATGGCATGGCCGAAAGTGCAGCAGCTCTGATGATCGGAGGCGTGTGTTCGAGGCGATTCTTGGTTGTCAAGTTTGGTTTCAGGGAGTTCTGAGGGATCGATTTTGTTTCTGTGCTCAATCGTGGATGGGGAATGGTATGATGGCCAGAGCATGTCGTAGTCGATTCAATGAGGGCGGTCAGGAGCGCTGGAGTCGTTGCAGGCGATGGTGCACGTGCACCTAGTTTCAGTGCACAATGGGTTTGGGTTCGATAGTTAGTCTCGAAGTAGGGACCGGGTCTTGAAGGTGGTAACTCGAGTTTGAACTCAAGAACTTTGTGGGGATAAGCGTGTAGTTTTTTTTAAAACTTAAAAATAAATCTAAGTTTTGAATAGAGGGGAAGAAGATGATTTACTCGGGGCCGGACCCGAGGGGTCGTCGGGTTGAACCCGAAGTAAGGTGATAAGCAGATTATAAAAGTTTTAAAATCAATGTTTTTTTTGAAAAATTTAAAAACAAATCTAGTTTAAACTTTTCTTATATAAATTACTTTATATATAATAATTGTTTTCTTTAACAATTTGGTTAAGAAGTTTACAAATTTGTTTAATTTAAATTTGGTTAAGTATAGTTTGAAATGATTTTAAACTTAAGTTAAAAATGGAATTTTTAAGATTTTTTATAAAAGCAAGTTTTAAAATCTAAATTGAAATTAGTTTTTTTTTAAACTACTACTTGATAATGTTTTAAGTATCTAAAGGTAGTTTTGTTAACTTTAATTTATCAAGTTAAATGGTTATTTTATTTCAAATCTTAATTAAATGATTTAATTAAGTAAAGTTGATTTTAATGATAAAATGTTTTAAAAATCTTAAGGGTAATTAAGGTATTAATAAGATAATGTTTTATCTTAAGATAATTAAGGTTTTAATGACTTCAGATTAATTTAGTTAATTAAAAGAAATTAAGTATGATTAATTAATTTGATTAATTAATCATAAGGGATTAATTAAGAGTAATTAATTGATTTAATTAATGATTAAGAATTAATAATTTAAGGGTTATAAGTTAATTAACTAAAGGTTAATTAATTTGTAATTAAAAATTAATAATTAGGTAATTAAGATTGGTTAATTAATGAATAGAGATTAGTTAATTGAGTAATTAAGTTGTAATTAAGAATTAATTAATTATGTAATTAAGATTGATTAGTTAAGTAATAAGTGATTAATTAATTAAGTAATTAGAGGTTACTCAATTAGTAATTTAGTCTTATTAATTAATCATTAGATTTTATTAATTAAAGAATAATTAATCTATAATTGAAGATTAATTAAAGATGAGTTAACTGTTCATTAAGGATTGATTAACTGTTAATTAAGGATTAATCAACTGGTGATTAAGGATTAATTATTAATTAATAATTAAGGTTTATTAATTAATAATTAAGAGATAATTAATTAGTTAATTAAATATTAATTAACTAATTATAAAAGTAATTATGGATTACTTAATTTGTATTGAGAGATATTGATTAATAATTAAGGTTTATTAATTAATAGTTAAAGGATAATTAATCTGTGATTAGAGATTAATTAATTGATTGATAAAGTATTAAAGGATAATTAATCAAGAAATATTAATTAAGGGAATGATTAATTTAAGTGATGATTAATTAATTTGTTTGTAATTAATTAATGATAAATTGGGCGGGATTAGGTGATTAAATCTTAAGTAATTAATTTAATTTAAATAAATTAAATTAATTATAACATGGATTAATAATTCCTGTTTATAGATAATTGTTGGTGTAGAATGTCTGAATTGGACAATATCTATTGGATGATATGTTGTGATGTTCCGTGGTGTGATATTAGATATATCAGCGTTAAATGTGTGATATTTATCTGTGTTAAATGCTGTGGGAATTCAAAGAATTGAATTGAATTGTTTAAACCTTAAACAACTTGGCCTTTAAGATACGTTTGGATTTCGACGAGACCGGGATCGGGTATCAGATTCAATTATCCGAAAACCATATCGATCCAAGTTAAACATTAGGTCGTGAATTCAAGTGAAGATCAAGTTGAAGACTCGAAGTGTAAGAACTATTTGTCGTTAAATCTCGGAGGGTGATTCCAATACGAGTATAACGGAGGTAGTGCCTTCAGGTTCGAGATGGAGTTTCAGAGTGCAAGGGTTATTGTCCTTAATACTGAGGGTTATTTCAAAAGGAGTGTAACGAGATAATGCCTTCGGTTTCGTTCGATCCCGGAATGAACTTGTATGGATTGAATGCTTTTAGAACATCGTCGGGTGGACGATGAGCATTTTGAGATAGATGTGTTCTATAAAGGTAATCGTAGCCTCAAGCCTCATCAACCGGGAATGGCTAAAACATGGGAGGTGCAGCAAGGCTAAGTGATTCGCGCTCAAGTAGGACGAGATTTACCCTTGTCTAGAGGTCCCTTTTTATTCGCCTTAGTGGGCAGTTGGTCTGCAGCCAACTGCGGGGTTGTCTTGTTCGGGACTATCCAGTAAGGGATGGTTTCGGCCTTGTGTTGCAGGGGATTTAGGGTGGGTCCTCTATACGGTGATCTATGCCACGTACTGTGACGGGCGGTACTGCAGTAGCCCTGCCATTGTATGGAAATCCAATATCCAATAAGTTCCCTCAGATTTGATGGTATAACCCTTTTGTGGCTAGAATGATGGAATTTAATAAATGTAACAATTTCGGCTATGTGAATATTTATTTGAAAACCCTAGACCCTATTATAATATAACCAGAATTCCTATCAAATGTTTTGGTTAGCGCAAGGTAAAAACTTACCCATGTTTATGTGTGGGAAGTCTTACGTGATACCTTTGTTTTCAAATGATTTTAAAAGTTAAAAAAACTTTAAACTGTTTACTCACACCAGACCCATATCTGACCCGGAGTTTATTTCTGTTTTTCTTAAACTCTTGGGTACTCAAATTTTTACGAGTAGCCAAGTGATCAAGTTTTAGCTTGACGAATATTGGATATCATGGAGCAGGAGTCCAGACATAGCTATATCTATCTATTTCCGCTATGTTGTGTTGAAGTCTTTATCTGTTGTACGTTGAATGTAATGGAGTAGACAGAACTTTACAACTGTCTAATGTGAAATGTTGTTGTAATCTGTGCAACTCTGATGTTTTGACTATGTAATATTTATGTGATATATTTTATTTTATTCCGTTTCCGCTATGAAATTCTAATTTTGTTGAGTTCTTTCTTCTATCTATTCTATTTCTACCTCTTTCTTTCTTATTGATGATCGGTCTATCTGGGGAATGAAAGGTGGATCGTTACACTTGGTATCAGAGCTTAGGTTGAGATAATACCTAGGCTCTGGAGTGGTGTCTATCTTGAGAGCGCGTATTTGTAATTTTTATATAATTATATACCTATCTAAATTTGTTGGGTATCTGTTCGGATTTCCAACATGAGTTTTAGAGAAGTTTCAACTTTCTCTTAATTGGTTGACCGACTTATCTTTGTATCTAATCCTATAGGCGGGGTAGTTGAGTTAGATAAGATCTGTAGAGACTTAAGACCTTCTTACCTCCACTATAGTTTCTTGTGACCCGTTGGTATTGGATCTCGAAGAGTTTGATCTTATTCTGGATATAGTAAGGCTGTTTTGGTTTACGAAGCAAGGATTGTATCTTTGGAGACTGAGTTGGGAAGAATCACAAAAGTGACTTGCAATGATTCCAGAATTCACTTGAGTAATCTTCTGCATTGGAAGTGAGGCATCTCCAGAAGGCGTAGAGTTCATCGAAGTGGTGAGAGATTTTCCCGAATGTTTTCAAGGAGTAAAGTTTGTCCTCATAGGGAGATAGAGTTTTGGATCGTCTTAGTTCCAAGAGCTGTGCCTATTGTTCAGCACTAGTAGAATGATGGCACCGAAGGAGAGAGAATAGTTGGTGTAGCAGATCCAAGATTTCTTTGAGGAAGTATTTTGTTTCTGAAGAGGGTATTTCTGTAGATCCGGTCAAGGTAGCTGCTATTCAAGAGTGGAAGCAACCGCGGTTTTCTAGATTTGGCAGGGTTCTAAAGGAAGTTTATCAAGTCTATTCTAAGATTTCTTCGCACTCGACCAAGTGACTCGGAAGGAAGCAAAGTTTAAGTGGACCTCGTGTACAAAGAGGCTTTCTTGGATTTAAAGGCAAGGCTGACCAGTGTGCCCGTTCTAGCGATTCTTGATGGCAAGAGTAAGTTTGAGGTCTACACGGATGTTTGTGTGTACCAGAAGTGAATGGATTGAGTCAAGAATTTGCAGTGTTCTAGTGTTGAGATTGATAACCAAGGAACATTGAGGATCATCGGAAGGATTTGTGCTCCGAATTTCAAGGATTAGAAGCAAGGAGTTCTGTCAGAGAGTCTTCTGGTGGCCGAGCATGAAGAAGGATGTTGTTGCTTTCGTCAATGGATGTGCGATCTGTCAGCAGGTTTAAGGTGATCAACAGAAGACCGCAAGTTTGTTGCAGCCTTTGGAAGTTCTGAAATGGAAATGGGAAGTGATTTTTTGGATTTCGTTGACGGTTTGCCAAGGACCAAAAAGGGAAATGGAGGAATATGGGAGATTGTAGACTGGTTAACCAAGAACGCCCATTTTATTCCAGTTAAGGCAACCAGTACTTAGCATCTTTGGCTGCGTTTTCCTTGAAGGAGTTTGTCTGACTGTTTGGTGTTTCAGTCAGCATTGTTAGCAACCGTGATCCTATCTTCTCCAATGGATTTTGGGAGGCCTTGCTATCAGCTTTGCGTTCAAGTTTGAGTTGAGTACAGCCTATCATCCCCAGATTAAGTGTCAGACGAAAAGGCTGAATAGAATTTTTGAGGATATGCTAAGGGCTGTTTTTGAATTTTAGTGGGTCTTGGGAGGACCATCTACATTGAATGGAATTCTCGTACAGTTATTAGACGAGTATCTAGATGGCACCCTATGGAGTTTTGTATGGAAGACCTTGTAATTTCCATCCTGTTGGGTAAAGTCGAGAGATCGTCTTGTTTTTGGACCTGTTTTGATCCGTGAGGCATCTACGAAGATGGAGATTATGTAGAAGATATTGAGAGCAGCACAGGATTGTCAGAAGGATATGTGGACAAGAGACAAAGACAATTGGAATTAGGGATCAAAGAATTTAGTCTTTGTCAAAGTTTCCCGGATTAAAGGAGTTATCATATTTGGAAAGACGGGAAAATTTGCTCCAAGATGTATTAGTCCTTTCCAAGTGCACGAGAGGATTAGTGTTGTGATCTATAAGATTGAATTGCCAGTCCGGATGGCTAGAATTCACAATGTTTTACACGCATCTCATCTGAGGAAATACGTGAACGAGCCATCTTAGTTGGGATCTACAGTTCAGAAGGATCTGGTGGTTGAGCTAGTTTTAAGTGTGGTCTGATATTTGGTTCAGATTTTTTGGATCGGAGTGAGAGGAAGCTCTAGATCATGGTGGTATATCTAGTTAAGATTCTATGGAGCGAGGATTCCAGAGTTTGTCTTGAGAAACTCTGGATAGTTTTAGGAAGGCTTATCCGGATCTGTGTCCGGATAGCTAGGGCTGTTAGTTCGAATAAATCGTTTGTTCGAATAAATTGCTTGTTCGAATAAATCGGTTGTTTGGATGAAATTGTCTGTTTAGTTGATAGTGTATGGTTGATATGGATGCTTGGATGGTTAAAATGAAATAAAAGTTTTTGGATTATCTTTGTGTTAAATTTCGGGGACGAAATTCTTTTAAGGGGGAGGAATGTGATATCCTGGAATTTCAAGGAATTTAAAATGTGATAATCTACTTATTAAATTATTTAAAATTGATAAAATTGTTATTTTCAAACATATATAACCAAAATAAGTAATAATGTGATGATTTTAAATATATCTATAAATAGATTTCTAAATGGAATAATTATTTTCAAATTTAATTGGTATTGTTTTATAAATAGATTTTAAAATAGACTTATTATTTTTAGATTTAATTTGTGTTTGTTTAAATTAATATTTATATTTATTTAAGCTTATTTTAAATTAGATTTTAAATTGAATTTGAATTTAGACCTAAATTTGAATTTAAATAAACATATATATCTTGGAAATTATTTTGGATATAAAATTATATGAATAAATTTTTATTTGAAATAAGATTTGTTTTCCTTAAAAAGAATTTATTTATATAAATTAAGATACTATTTATTAAATAGTAAAATAAATACAAAATTTTATATTTACATTTAAAATGGACCAAATATATTATATATAATTTTATTTAAATTATAATTGGTTTATATTCTATTTTCTTTTAAAGGTTTTATTTATATAAAATTTAGAAAGCATTTATTAATTTAGAAAGTATTTATTAATTAAGAAAAGTACTTATTTAATAGGAAGATAAACATAAAAGCTTTTAATATCATTTTAAAATAAATAATAAAATTGCTTATTACAAGTGTAGCCTTTAAAACCAAGATAAATACATGTGTAAGATAATTAGCATTTAATTTGACAAGTGTTAACATTTGAAAAAAAAGCGTCATAAGTTGTTTCATTTTTATTTAAATTTTTAATAAACCATAATTTTCATAATATAAACATATATCTTCTTTTCCCATCTTTTTTCTTATTTTCATTTCTAAGAAACAAAGAAAACTTCACCTAAAATATTTTTCCAAAACCAGAACAAACCTGAAAACTTCCTTAAACCAAAAATCAAACCTATTAATAAGCTTTCAAATCAGAAGACAAGCATTTTTTAAATCTGTAAAACCATTTTCAAATAGTCACCTCCTCAAACAAAAATCAAAACCCTGTAAACTGCTTTATACTCAAGCCTGTAAAATTCCTCAAACAAATCAAACTTAGGCCTGTAACATCTTCAAAAATGCAATCTGAAATCAATATAGGCTCAAGTTCAAAAACCAGGAATATCAAGGCCTGTAACCATTTTCAAATCTGAGATTTGCAAAGCTACCTAAAATCAAAGCCTTAAAACATCGAAGTTTCCAGTGTTTAAATCAAAGCAGTAATCCAGTTTTTCAAGATTTCAAGATATTGGCTGTTGCAAATTCTAGCATTCAAATTCCCTGCCCTCTGCCTCTTTAATCTTATGAGTAAACATTTTAAATTAAAATCTAAGTAAATATATATATGTTTGCTTGTGAAATCTAAGATGGATGATGCTTTGTTTGTGCATATATATAAGTTATCTCTGTGTTTATGAATGTTTGTAAGTGTGCATGCCTGTTGTATTTAACATCTCTATTCTTGGTTCAGAATATAAATCCAAAATCTTCTCACTTGATCTTTGTTAGGCTTAGAGATTCGAACATTATATGTTTGTTTAATCATAAATTTAAGTTTAAAATTTATTACAAGCAAATAGGTTTGAATTTTTTTAGGAATCATGATAGAACAGAAGAAAATTTAAATGCATGTTGAAATCAAGTATTATAATTTGATAATCCAATTATATAACTTGAAACTTCTTTGAAAAATACGATTTTTAAGATAAAAATCATGATTTTAATAATTTAGGATCTTGGGTATAATTTTAAGTCAACCAGAGAAGGGTTTTTGGGTAATCTCTGGTGATCGACAGTTGCTGGGGAGTGGAGATCTTGACGGGAGGTAGAGGATGTGACGCCCCACCTCTATACCCACGCTAGCCAAGAACACTACGGTGTAGTGCTGTCAACTAGCACGGAGAATAAGGCTGTTGAGGAGCGACCATCCATGTGATTGCTTATCACACAGTGGCTATAAATAATCTTCGAAAACAAACATAGAAATAAGCATAAAACAAATTAGTCACAGACATCCATATCACAGAGGCGGAAGAAGATACGAATATATAACTAGCACATGAAAGTGTACATCAGAGTAGTGGTCAAAAAGATCCATGATAATACAAAAGAATAACAACATGTGCTATACAAAAGAATACAACTATGAGTCTATGTCTCAAGTGTATACAACAAAAAAACTGCTAATCTAAGTAGTTAGCCAAAAGGAAGAGTAGCAAATCCCGAGAAGAAGTCAAGCAGAAGCACCTGTAACATCTCGGTCTGACCCGAGTATTATTTAAGAAAATAATAAAAGGACCAGTCTAGCTATAAATATCAGATGACATGGTATAAAATAAAAGATATGGCATAAACATAAAATATCCATACTGACATACTACTATAAGTATGCAAATGATAATCAACAAAAGATCAATCAATAAGAGATAAATCGATATCACAAGAATCTTCTCAAAGATCCAAAGAGGGCATCATACCCTAAACTTATACTCATAACAAGTCAATGACGTAAATTCCAGAAATCAACACAAGAAATCCAGAAATCACAGAAAAAGGGAAAGAGGCCTATCATATGACGGTCCGAAGACCATGGGGAGCTGCCCCATATGGGTGAGTCGGAATCACCTAGATGAGGTCTAGGCTAACCAAAAAGCATAAAGGTATGTGTGAGTGGAATCACACAAATGGTGTCTAGCCTAACCTCGCAACAAAAAGGTATGTGTGAGTGGAATCACACAAATGGTGTCTAGACTAACCTTGCGGACAAAGAGATATGTGTGAGACGGAATCACACCAATGAGGTCTAGTCTAACCTTGCAAACAAAGAGACATCGCAAAATTGCTAGTCTAAATCATAGAATGATCATCATGATCAATGAGAAGTGTCAATTACACTAAGTTAGTAAATATAAAAGTTTAGTTTCATGTCCCATAACCACTGGCTTAACTTAAATATTTACGAACATACTGTAAATCTTCACTAATAAAATTGTCACTAGAGGTTCAATCGAACAAGTCCAAGAATTAACCGACGAAGCAAACGCAAGCGTTTCATACCACTTGTTTTACTAAGCCGTTTAATTAGATTTCTCATCCGAGTGAGGTAAAAGCTTGTATATACTAATAGATTGGAAAACGGGTTAAGAAAAGAGCTTTGTTATTAAAAATAGAGTTGAAATCATTTTGTTGAAAGAGTTTTGATATTTACTACTAGTATTGAAACCTTTATATTTTAAAGTGACAAATCACAGAAGCGATTGTAGAAATAATCAATCACAAAGATCACATTCAAAGATGTGATAGAAATCCAAGGAAATCAGCTCAACAAATTCTGTTGAATGTTTTTCAGATAAGATCCCCTACGGAGGGGGGTCTAGGGGGTGGCAACCCCCAAGGTGGGGGTGCGGGGGCAACGCCCCTGCTACGGGGAACGGTACGACCTAGTGAAGACAAGCGGCCTACGACCTAAAACAAAAATGAGGTCTAACGACCTAAAGGGGTGCGCGACCTAAGAAGGTACGCGAGCTAAGGATGAGCGACCTAACAAGGTTCACGACCTAAGAAAAACAAGGTCACGCGACCTAACAGGAAACAAGGTCAAGCGACCTAAGGGGTTATGCGACCTAACGTAACACGGGTCAAACGACCTAAGGCATCACAGGTCAAACGACCTAACTGCTTAAGGGATAGACGACCTAAAGAGGTTTGCGACCTAATGGGGTTCACGACCTAAAGGTATTCGCGACTTAACGGGTTATAGGTGTAACGACATAAAGGCCTAACGACCTAAAGGTGATAGGGTTACGTGACTTAGGGACAGAAGTAGGACCGAGCGACCTACGACATAGAAGACTCATGACCTACGACCTAAGGCCCGCGTGGCCTAGTGAAATAGCAGAGGAAATATTAGGTCGGAGACGACCTACGACTTAAGGCCAGCGCGACCTAAAGTTTTAACACTCGAGCGACCTAACGTTATAAAGGCCAAACGACCTAAGGCTTAACTCGCGAACGACCTTCGGCTTAAGGCTTAACTCGCGAGCGACCTATGACCTAACGTCTAGGCAACTTTTCCACGTGCGCAAGCCACGAACCCGAGCGACCTAAGGGTCCAGAACGACCTAAGGCTGGAAATTCACCAAAAACACTAAAAAGTGGAG